>CM026553.1:47907858-49107858 GCA_015143295.1 Tetracentron sinense | reverse complement strand
ATTGAGTTTCGATAGACCGATGGATGCAGAATAAGATTATTTATCTTTCTTATTTTGAAATAGATTATAGGCCTATTTTTATATCTCATTGGATAAATGCGAATTATTGTTTGAATTTAAAATTATGTCTTTATGTATTTTTTTTGTTAATGATAAATACAACACACTCACACATAGGCGTGAATTATAGATATTTTATTGTTAAGGTTTAGTTTAATTTAGTTATTTGATAATTAAATTTGATTTATTTATCGTATTTATGTACACTTAAGTAACTTCTCTTTATCTATTTGATTGCATAAAAGTATAGATAAAGGCAATCTTATACATGCATTTTATTAGTTTAACCGAATTTTTGAACGAATTTTTTAATCTTGACCCGAATTATACTCGAATTATTCCCGCACCGTACTTTTGACGTTCCACGTTTTTTTCACCGAATTTTTGAACGAATTATTAAATAATTTTTCCGAATTATACGCGTATAATTCCCGTTCCGAATATTTGCCGTACAACGAATTACTAACTATGGTCGTAGCACAAAACAGGGCTAACAAGAACTAAATATGTTCAAAAATCATCCTTACAAACATCAATTATTCATCCTCTAAGATTTAAGGGAACATACTCAAATTTTCATACAAAATCAAGCTATCCATGCTAGTTTAACCATAGTCTTCCAACTTAGGAATTTCTACAAAAACTTCTACTAAGAGATGGATAATAAACAAGCAGAGAAGAGAGTTTTACCTAGGTTGACGATTCCTTCACGCATCTCAGCGTTCTCGAATCTTCCTTCCCTTTTCTTTTCTTCTTTTCCTTTCTTTCTATTCTTCTTTGTTGGCCACCAAAAATCGAGGAGAGAGAGCTAAGGGAGAGGGAGAGGGAGAGGGAGAGGGAGAGGGAGATGGAGAGTGAAAACATGAGAGAGAGAGGTTTAGTCTCTTTGGGGCTGAATTTATAAAGCGGATGGGAGGTATGAGCATTGGTATGGGAATGGATGATGTCATCCCAAACCACCACTACTAACTCTTACCTTTATGTTGATTACGACTGAGCGACGTGATGTGACACGATGCGTGACTTGACTGATGTGACACCTCAACCACTACCAACTGTAAGTTGCGTGCGATCCTAGTTTTGTTAGCAAAAATTGTTGCTAGCCCAGCAGGTGATTGCACGGGTATCGGCGATAATATGTTAGGCCACTAACTAATTAAGCATAATTAGCCATAAAAGTGTTTAATAAGGCCAAATAAGATTTTATTATTATTAAAACTTAATGATAGGTATATTTATATTATTTTTATATTTATAAAAATGTGGGTCGTGATAATATAGCCACCAACAAGGCTTGTCTAGTTCAGATCTTGATAAGTGTTTATTTTGTGCTTAACAGCTTATGTCCGGGTTATGTACTAATAACAATGTTTGGTTTGACTCATCATAAGTGATTATGTAGTAATCGATTACAGAAATAGTTGGTGATTCCATAATTTTGTGAGAGGGTGATTATTGTAGAGTAAAACGGCTCAAACATCATTAAGACGGTAAACATTATTATAAGCACTTAAATTTTTATTTTTTCTTCAAAATAATCAAAATATTTTTATAAAAATGAGAGAATGGTTCTTTCCACGCTCGCGTTTTGCCTAGCGGAACTCGAGCGATTCCACAGAATGCCAGTGCTCCTTTTCCTATAAATTGTGGTTAAGATTCACTCACCCCTAGGGTTCATCTATCTAACCTTGGTTTTTTTTTTTAAAAATATTAACTTTACATTAGTTAAACTTAACCACAATCAAGAAGGAAAATAGATGGTTGCATGCCTCCACGGGATGCCACATGTCTCTTTTAACACCCATAAATTGTGGTTAAGATTTGCTCACCTCTAGGGTTCATCTATCTAACCTTGTTTTTTAGAATAAACTAATATTAGCTTTACGTTGGTTAAGCGTAACCACGATTAAGAGAGGAAAAATTGATGATTGCATACCTCCATAGGATGCCACATGTCCCTTTTAACACCCATAAACTGTGGTTAAGAGTCACTCATCCCTAGGGTTCATCCATTTAACATTGGTTTTTAGAAAAAAAAAAATTATTTCTAAAACTTTACATTAGTTAAGTTAAATAATTTAATTACGATTAAGAGAGAGAAAAGAGGGTATGTGGCGGGCTGTAGATGCACACGCGTTCCGCCCAGTGGAACGCGGACGCATAAAGTATTAAGACATTTTTTTAAAATGACAACAAGATAACAACTTATCGAAGGAGTGCCAACCCAACATTATGACAATTGTCAATGCTTATTCATGAAAGCCTTTATCAAATAATCACTTATGACTGCAATAATTGGAATCAAACAATTTTAAAATAACACGGTTTAACGGATAGGGGGAGTCAATCGGTCCAAATTCTGGCTTCAAAGCCTCTTGTAAATGTGTGCTCGGGTTGGCCAATTAAAATATCACTAAAATTTAAGCCCAAGCCCAAGCCCAAGCCCAAGCCCAAGCCTAACCCATTTACACAGCCAGGTGCTGGGTAAGTTAGGAGGACGGCTTCCGTCCCATCTTCCCTCCGTCTTAATGCAACGTATTCCTCCAATAACCTCGACAGGATAGGAGGTCTATTTTCTAGGTTCAATATGATATTACCACATTTGTCCAATGTCATAAAGATCACAATGAATATGATGTTACAATCATCTGATTCTATTGGTTTCTCTGATATTGGGACCCACCGGATTGAAGGTGCTTAAATTCGGATTTGGGAAGACGCTTCATTCCCATCCACCCGACCCGAAGCAAAGTATTCCTCCAATAACCTCAATAATTACAGAAAGTGTTAAGGAAAACTCAGAAAATTGATTGAGGCGGACCGAAGTAGAGAGAGCGAGAAGGAGAGAGATCCATGGCTGCTTCACCTTCTACTTGACAGCTTCTGGATCTGCTCTTATCCACCTCAAGAACACCAACAGCTGCTGGTCCTTATTTCTCAAATCCCATTTTCAGGCAAGTTTCAATTTCCATCTATTTATATCTATCTGTTTCTCTGTCAAAACAACGCCACGTTTTTATTTTATTTTATTTTATTTATATATGTCAATTAGAATCCTTCAAACCCTAGAATGGAAACGATGAATGATGGAACGAGTAATATCTAATTCCCAATTTGGTGGGGTGTCGTTTCAGATATCCTGTATTTACCTAACAAACGTGTAATTATATCAGAACAATGCTTTCCTTTGAGTCCAAGAGAGACCTGCATTTTGCATTTCTTTCTTCAATCTCAAACTGTTGCGGAATCGTTTGTTATGCCCTCATTCGATGTGTAATTATGTTGGAACAAGGAACGAATCGACTGATCTGAGTGTTGCGAATACTGTTTCAGAGTTGGGTATTTGGAGCTGAGGCGGAATTAAGTTCATTCTCTGATATCCGAGCCGATGTCGATTCTGATTTGCGACGACGAAGATGGTGTAGAGGATTTTGGGCATTCTGGAGATATTTGACCCGGGTTTTCCACCCAGTGTCACTCTGTTTCGTAGCTCGGGGTGTTTACTTTATATATTAGGTGGTCAGGATTCAGGAAGGGAAAGTTTTGTTTGTTAATATGGCTGATGCAGCGGCTATAGTGGATGCCATTGGATCCAGATTCAGTTCGCTGGAGCTGATTGGAAAAGGATCCTTTGGGGATGTCTATAAAGGGTAAGTGCTATAACTCAACTTGGCAAGTTTATGCTTTATTTACTTTACAAGGCTAATGGTTAATCGCTTACTCACACTAAACACCATCTATGGATGCCCATCCTTTTTCCATGTCTACGAAGTTTCAGCTACTCTTTTAGCGGAACCAATTCTGCTCAAAGTTCGATTGAAACTAGGCTGTGTTTATTGTTTTTGTACCAAACTGTGGAAATGTTAGACAGAAATTGAACTGTTAGAAACTTTAAATCACTTTCTCTTACATACAAGTACAAGTTGACGATACGTAATCCAACATAGTTACTTGATCTATGGGATCACTTGGTCTTGGGGTTCAACACTCAGTCTAAGATATCACATAATTGGAGGGGATGGGGACCAGTGGCTTGTGTTTGGCATTTCATTGCTAGGTGGTTCCAGTCCATCACAGCGTTGAACTTTCAGATCTGTTGTGCAAGAAGCACACTATATTTCCTTTTATAGTACAATGGGCTTGCTTGGAATCACTACCACGGAAACAGGTATGCGTTGTTAGACCTGCCCTCACTGCAGAATTTCAGTAAATGGCTTGATTTGTAACGACCCCAAATCTTACCTTGACTAAAATAGGACTTTGGGTCGCCACATTTCTTAAACCTTCTTAAATCCTATGACATACAAAGCATACAACACTAGTTTCCAAAAATGAGAATAATAAAATTTCGCTATAAACCAAACCATCCTGCACAAATGTAATTTGCTCAACATAACCCACCATGATTAAAATCCACAAAGTATAAACTCTATGCAACATCATCTAAAGCTATTACAATTCTCTTAAAATGAAAATAAGAAACCTAAACCGGTCAAGGTCCCTCACTTCCTCGGTGAAGAGATCACCTTCTTCCTCTTCTCCATACGCCTCCTCTATCCAAGGCTCCGTTATCGGTTCTGGCTCTAAACCTGCCGACAATAACCGGTCAACTGAATATTGAAAACACTAAGTGGATAAACAGTCTGACCCACAACATAATATCGTTTGAACATATTCAAAAGCATAATTATCTCGTAAACATATAATCAGAGTGCGTAAGAGCATGTGAGACATGTTTTCATCTTGACTCGTGTAGACTCGTGAGCGTGAGAGACTCTTAGACTTGATCTTACATGATGTATGTTCGTATGAGCTTGTGAGGTAATTCTTATGAGCTTGCGAGATAATTCTTATGAAATTCCATGTCTCTTCCGTGGACTAATACTTATGAGCTTGTGAGATATTCCTTATGCATGCATGCTTGTGAGACATGTGAGACTCATGAGACTTATAGACTTACCATGCAAGTAAACGTGTGCTTGAGTGTCGTAATTGACATTCGAGTTGGTCATCGCTTAAATTTCGATCTCCCACCATAGAAACTCCATTATACTGTCACATACCCTATAATTAGAGAATTCCCGGTTTGGACGATTTTCCTCTAAGTGTTGGCTTACACGAATATCCATCACCAATCAATATACATAGGGCATAATTTCACACAAGAATCATACTTTAACATTTTAGCATAATCTGACATAAGAATCATACTTAACATTTTAGCATGATTTACCCATTTCCATATTCCATTCCATAATATTCAATTCATCTCACTCTCATTCATACATAAAAACAAACACCCTTCCTTCATTTCATCTAGACCATCTTCCATTCAAACTTACATCACTATAAACATACATCCATAAACATACATCCAATCCCATCACCATCCATTCAAACCCAATTAGTCATCATTTTCCTTCCATCATTTCCAATGATTCATCAATTAACAAAGCATAGAGCATAAAATACTAATTCTCATAATTTTAAACACATGTCAAAATCCCCATTTCATGAATAAAATCCCTCATTCACCATTATATACCATTTTCCATGAAAATCATGCAAGAAAACTCTTAATCAACATACTTAAGCTTAAAAATTACTTAATAGAGTAAGTTAGAAAGCATATCGACCTTTGGGATTCTTCTCTTTGATCCAAATCGCAAGATGAAACTCCTTGAAGCTTTGGGGTTGATCTCCAAGCAAATCTTCTTCTTCTCCAAGCAAAACCCTTCTCCTCCAAGCCAAATCCTATTGAAACCCTAGGTTTTCTCTCTCATTTTTGTCAAATTAGGTTAGAAACCCTTTAAAGTCTAAAACCCTCGAATTAGAAGTGCTATTTATAGTCTAGGGGTTTAAAACCCTGATTTCCGTAACTCTTTTAAAAACCTGAATTGCGACTTGCGATCGATCGTCATATTGGGCAATCGATCGTTGTTCGCTTGACGATCGATCGTCGCACCTGCTGCGATCGATCGTCAAAAAAACAGAAGCATCCCAAATTTTTTGATTCAGGACGATCGATCATTACGTTAGTGCGATCGATTGTCGCACAAAACAAGGGCTTACCCAGATTTCAGGTTCTGGGCATGGTATCAAAAATCGACTCAATGCCGCCGAAGTTGATCGAATTGAGTCGACTTCCGTGGTGTCCGAAGTGAAATGCACTAGTATTTTAAAAATACTAGACTTCCTAGTAAACTTCGACTGAAACAGAAAAAAATTGTTGAGAAAATTGTAGAACTTCAGTGGAAGTTAACCGAAGTATTTAGAAAATATCTATAAATTGAAAGACTTCAGGTTAACTTAAAAGGGTAATGCTAGTTTCACTCGTTTTAAACTTACTTTCTTCATAAGGAAAGACATGTGTACCTATCATTAACCTTATTATAAATATAATTAACTTTAAAAGAGAGTGTGCTAGCATTAACCTTATTATAAATTATAATTTTATTATTAGAGTGTGCTTAGCATTAACCTTACTATAAATTATAATTTTATTATTCTAATAATCTTGTTATTAGTATATTATGCCCATAATGATTTTTTAGTGATATTAAAAAAATCAAATAATTTCCTAATAGTATTTCATAAATACAAAATTATTTAACTACGCATCTCCTCCTCTTCACATATTGATTTAGTATTGTAAAAACATTGAGCTCATCAATTATAAAATGAAATAGGTTTAGAAACTAAATTGAATTTCAATTATTTATCGACTTCAATGTGCATTCATAAGGTTTTCAGGTTTCCAAAACAATTAACATGAATAATCATTGAAAAATAAAGAGAATACATACCCCTTTACTTGACAAAGAAGATGAAATATAGTTTTAAAAAATTGACAATCTAGAGAAATACCAAGAAAAAATTACAGCTTAGATAAGCAGACAACGCATGTCACTTAATATGATTCTCACATTTGAGTACTACGTGCTTGCATCAGTAATATAATGAATTCTAGATGTGTATTATGCTTAAGTATTGAATTTCTAAAGTTTCATCTTAGATTTCCAATGTTTCCTTGAAGTTTCCTAGACTTCTTTAATTTTTACATAACTTCCTTAAACTTCCTCGAAATGTGTCAACTTCCTTGGCGATCGAAGTTTATACCAAAACCGGAGTTTAATACCTTGGTTTTGGGCGATCGATCGTCGGCTCTGATTTTTTACCCTATTAACACTTAAACCTTTAAACCACACTACACCACTTAGATGCAATTAAAATATGAATAAAAACATAACAAAAGACTATTATACCCATAATAATTGTATTAAAGGCATGAAAGAAGGTTCGAGTCTTTATTTTTTTTTGATCGGTAGAAGCAATTTCATTAAAAGACCAAAGAAGGTTCGAGTCTTTATATGATTAATGACACTCATATCCATCGCGTTGGGTTTATGCACTTTGTCAAAGCCCAATTTATGGTGTTTGTGACTAGTATTCATCAATATTTAAGTAGCTTAACACCATTGGGAAACTGAAAACTTATTGATCCCTGGTGAATGCCAAGCAAGTGAGCCACTTCAATTGTTTTGGTCATTAACCATCTGGAAAACTTTTGCTGTGTGAGCAGCTGGTGCTTTTCTTTATTTCCGTGTTTTTGTCTTCTAGGTGAAATTCATCATCAAAAAAAAAAAATTCTTTGGATGTTGTTACCTTATACTAATAGTTGGGGAATAGGATACACCGAAGGAAAAAAATAATTGGACATTCCAACAAAAAGTAAAGGTGAGAGAAGGATGTTTGTTGACATGAAGGTGGAAATCATTGGTGTGCTTCAATCGTGAAGGAATTCAAGACCATCAATTCCACGCCATTGATGTGATTTAGAGGGTGATTTACGATTTGTAGATATTGCAAATAATGAAAGAAAAAGTGCAGCCAAGGTTTTTAAGGCCTAAAAGTGGTTATTTAAGGAGTTACAGATCACCTGGAATTTGATGGGTATTCTAAAATGAAAAAGGGAAATTTTGGAGATTTTACTTGACCAATTGCCAATTGGACGAAAAGAGTCAAAAGAAGCAAAGGCAAGGACTATCTTAGAATGCTTGAGGATATTCATAATTGCTTTAGCAGTCTTCTTGTGGTAATGCATGTAATATTGTAACCTGGATGGGGAAAGGAGAATGGAGCTCCGGGACTCGCTAACATTATAGATACCATTAAAGACACTCGTAGGAGGGTCAATTTCATCTCTAGGCTTAGAGTCGGAGAGGAATGGATAGACAGTGTCAAGGGAATTAGAGAGGTCACAATCTCATTCAATGATCGACTTTACAAAGAAGAGAAATCATTTAGACCAACACTAGATGGACTTCTATTTGACACTTGGTTGGCCACGCACTGAAAGAGTTTAGAGAAACCCTTCAGTGAAGATGAAATTTTGGGAGTCATCAAGGAAATGGAAGGCAATAAGGCGTAGGGCCTAGGGCCCAGATGGCTCCATCGATTTTTCAAAATGCTGTTGGAATATAGTTGGTCAATACTTCATCAAAGTGGCCAATGAGTTCCATAAGAACGAAAATTGTGCTTTGAATAGCACTTTCCTTGCGGCCTTGCCTTAATTCCAAAGTTTGATTGGACCTTTGAATTGAAGAACTACCGTCCCATTAGCTTAGTTGGAAGCGTGTATAAAATTTTAGCGATGGCTTCAGGACTTAAGCTAGTTTCGGGCTCCATCATATCACGTGCCTGGGGTGCCTTTTTGGCAGTAGGTAGATCTCAGATGACATTCTAATTGTCAACAAATGTATCGAAGATAGAATCTGAAGTGGATCTCTTGGTATCTTTTGTAAATTCGATATGGAGAAAGCCTACGATTATGTTAACCGAGACTTCCTTGAATATGTTATGGGTAGAATGAGTTTTGGCATACGTGTCATCTGTGGATGATATCATGCATATCATCAGTATCATTCTCAGTCCTCATTAATAGATGTCTAGCTAGGTATTTTCGTAGTTCTCGTTGTCTGCGCCAAGGTGATCCACTCTCGCCCATCCTATTCATCTTAGTCACAGATGCTCTGAGTAGGATGATTCGTAGAACTGCTGACCATGTTCTTAAGGGATTATTGAATGGGAGAGAGGACCTTTCCATCATCCATCATTAGTTTGTGGATGACCTGTTGATCCCGTGCGAGGCATCCACCAGAAAACTTGCCTACCTTTGTTGCCTTTTTAGATGCTTTGAAGCAGTCTCAGATTTGAGAATTAATTTTTAGAAGAGTGAATATTTCGAGGTGGGAGAGGTTTGTCCCCAAGATGTCGCTTTTAGCTGCTTGCATGGGGTGTAAATCAGGGTCCTTGCCAACTTTTTACCTAAGACTGACCCTTGGGTCTAGCTACAAAGCGAAGTTGGTCTAGTCCCCAATGGTGGATTGGGTTGCCAAGAGATTGACAGGGTTGAAATCCTTTTATCTCTCAAAAGGAGGTAGGATTTTGTTGCTCAAAAGCACTCTTTGTAGTCTACCGGTATACTTTCTATTGCTCCTGACCATTCCAGTGTTGATTGTGTATAAGCTTGAGCGTTTACAACAAAATTTCTTATGGACTGATAGAGTTGAATCCTGAAAATACCACTTGGTTAATTAGCGTCAAGTTTGATACTCGACGGAGTGTAGCATGCTTAATCTAAAACCATTGTTGGTATTCAATAAGGCTCTACTTGGCAAATGGTTGTGCCACTTTTGGGAGGAGAGGGACAGTATATGGTGGAAAGTCATTGTGTCTAGGCACAGGGAGATCTCAGTATGGGAATCTAGAGCAGTAAGGGGCCTCATGGATGTGAGTTATAAAGGCCATCATTAATGTTTAGGCTGATTTCTCAAAGGAAACTAAATTCATTGTGGGTGACGGATTGGGCGTTAGCTTTTGGAAGGACCTTTGGTGCGGGTAGTACACCCTATGGGAGGACTTTAGGAATTTGTTTTCCATCACCTTTGACAGAAAACTCCTCTGTTACATCTTGCTCGGAAGGGGTGGAAGATGCACCATTGTGGCTCCATAGGTTGAGACGTGATCTTAAGGATTGGAGAATCGAATACTCTTTGCCTTTTCTTAACCGTCTGTAGATGCTTAGTCCCACCTCTCATTGTGTGGATGTTCGTTTATGGTCCAAGGGAAAAAAATGGTTAGTTTTCAGTGAGATATTTGTACAAGCTTTGTGCGCTAGTCGCCAGTCCTAGTCTTCCTTTTCCATATCGGTTTGTATGGAACCTTGGCGTTCCATTGAAGGTATCATTTTCGTGGACCAACTGCTTTTGCATTACCCTTTGCTTTGACAATTTGGTGTTACTTCCTCTCTTGTTAGGGGTTTCTTGGACCTTCCCTTATTCTTTCCTAGACTTCAATTCCTCTTGGTTTGTGGTTAAGTTGAAGGCTATGTTTTCGGTTATATGGGCCTTACTTCCTGGGGCAATAGGATATTAGGATGGTCGATCTGGAGGGAGAGAAACTGGTGGGTGTTCGACGATGTGACTTCTTGTTCGCAGCAGGTAGGCAGCTGCAACCTGCTCCTGATTGCGTGTTGCTCTATTAAGAGTGACTTGGGTTAGGTGTGCAGTTTTTGATTTGGGTTGGGTTCATCTTTGTGATTACTGGGTCTTTTTTCCTCGTTTGTTTGTTTCTTCTGTAGTGCTTCAATTGCTAGTTCTTTAGATATCTCTTTTCTTTTGTTCACTCCCTTGTGAACCTTGATGATTGCTTTGTATGGCCTAACAGACTTTCTTCTATTTACTATATACTTGACTCTCTCTTGCTGATCAAAAGAAAAAAAGGCATGGCAAACAAATGCCGGGAAGCAAGGGTTAAAAATACAATTTCGGGAGATGTATCGGTCCCAATCGAAACCTATACACATCTGTTTCAGATGATACAGTTAATTTAAAAAAAAAAATCAAATTAAGTTCTAAAAAAATAAAATGAGTTATAGGAACCAAATTTACCAAATATAACGTTATAGAAAGCTACTCAAAGACAAATTAGCAAACACAAGGAATTAAAACATAAATAACTAATAAATGATAGGTATTGCCCGTTTTGTATATGTATAAATATCGTACTGGGACTACTGATACCTATATGTATCCCCTGTTTCGTATTGATTTCGGCGATTTTTATTTCCATGAAGAGAGGTCGTTGTTTTTCAAATCTCGCATATTGACAGTATTAATAACTTTTTGCTTAAATATCGGACTGAGATTCCGTCAAATGCGTTGGAAAGGAATTTTTGAGATCTACAACAACTACTTCATAAAGTTTTCCAAGATTTTATCGTGGTCAATTTGAAAAGAAAGAAATAGGAGAGTTTTCGACAACTCCAGCTCTTCTATTTCTCATATTCGTTCTCGTATCCGCCTTCTAATCTTAGATTGGGCTTCCATTCAGAATGGTGGGTCGGATTTGGGGAATGTGTTGGGTTGATGTCTAGCTCTGTTCAGGATCCGTCTTTTGTATGCGTGGGGGTTCTTTTATGTATTCTGTCTTTCAGTTTACGATAGTGTAAACTTTGTCTATTTTTTTTAAATCTTTCCCTCGATTAATATATTCTCCCGTTTATCGATAAAAAAAAATTGAGTTTAATTTTAATTGTAAAATTAGTGACAAAAATTAGGGATATATTAAGTATTTTACAATCATGCTTAAGTTGTTTTAGATGTAGGCTTCAGATTAGTTGCTTAGCTTTTAAGTTAGTTTTTAGGGTTTTCTTTTTTATTATAAATAGTTGCTATGAGAGCATTCAATCATTCCATTTGTACTTTTAGCAAGTAGGAGACACGAATCTATGGTTTCTATGTTTCAATTGGATACCAATAGGAGACTTTTGAATTATTGAATCAGAATTGGCCTTTGGCTTTTCTTTGAGTTCCTTTGTGAACTTTTGGGTTGCTTGGATTAGCACCATGCAGGTGGGTTTTTTCTAGAAACTTAGACTTTAACGGTGATCTAATATTTATATATTTTTTACCTTAATACTGTAGGATTGTCGTACATCACTTCCTCTTGCTGATCAAAAGAAAGAAAATTTATTGGGTACTTAATAATTAAGGTCTTACCCCTCTGCCGAAACCCCACTTCATAACACAGTGGGTATTTTTTTCCACTGCTATAACTTCCTTAAAATGGGACTTAAAATTCGGAGGCTTTGCAGAATAGTACACCATGTTGAAGTTACATAAAAATTGACAATCAGTATCCCAATATGCCAAGTCTACTGATTTGATTGTGCCATCTTATATAAAGATTATGTTGAACATAATCAAATGAGCTGCATGGACTTGTCGGCTTGTTGTGGTTGCTTAGCTCACTTGTCCAGCTCTTTATCTCGCCTGCTACTAAAACACATGCCTTTGTCTTAGTTTCATGCATTACAGTCACTTTTTTTTTTGCTGTAATCAATATTCTGACTTTCCGTGATTGCCAAAGAAATGAACAGGCGGTCTATATCATTAATTGTGAACTTTGTCCTTGACCTGCCTCTTATAATCGTTATGAAAGGCTGTCTGTATAAAATAACTAGTCTTTTGTCAGTGTAGTTATATTCATAATTTGGCAATAGCTTGGCACACATATTCAGGGTTTCCTGATGCCTTTCTTGCTCTGCAGGTTTGACAAGGAGTTGAACAAAGATGTCGCTATTAAAGTTATTGATTTGGACGAAGCGTGAGTATATAGCTTGAACAGTTTTCTCTATTTAAATTTGCACTTTTCCCTCATCCTGTCAGTGCTCGTTCTTATTAGGTATTACTTCTATTGTTCTGATATCTTATCCTTTGTTCCATTGTCAAAACTTGATCTCTAAAGGAGTTGTTTATATTCTGGTAATAATTTGCCCTTTTAAATTGATATTTTGATCCTGACATTATAGCAAGAGTCACAGATACTCATGTTTCAGGTAGGTGCCCTTCTGAGTTCGGACACAAAAAATACTCTTTTGATGGGGAGTTACATGAGCTAATAACAATGTAAAAGCACTCTAAAGCAGAAGTCTGCACATGTTTGATGAGTACTGCAGGAACTAGAACCTTTGCCAACCTTAAAAAGAAATGATAGCAAATAAATTAGAAGCAATCAAAGTAGTCCTTAGTTATAGCTCATATGGGGAGAGTTTGCTCATCTATCTTGCAATTTTATCTGCCAGTTGATTGCAACATCTGAAAATCCATTCAGTCAGGTATATAAAGCATATATGCAACTGAAAATCATGCTTCCATTTTGTGGATGCTGGCTACACTTTTGCTAGTGTGCAAGCCTTTTCTCCTTGTAACAAGCAACATCTCCACTGTGTATGCAATGAGTTCAGTTGTAGACTTACAGTGGCAACATATTATTAGAGTGAAAAGCAAAACAAAGCAACACAATGACCTGTTCGGTTCCCTTCAGATTGAACTATTGCTGCTGTGTACTTCAGCAATCTGTAATTTCTTTCTTTTGCAGAATCTTCACCCCTACAAACACCAATGAGATGGTTCGAATTTCTTGCCAAGAGGTGTAGGTAGACCCATGTTGTTACTCTCGGCACTTTTTTGTTTATTATATTTCATTTTATGTTTTCATTCCTAAGTCATATATAGTGTCTAACTTTATTTGGTTCTCAGTGGAGACTGCCTGGCCAATGACACTTAGGTGCCATTACGCTACGCCTTAATGAATGCCCTCCCAGACCTCGATGTAGGTGCTAAGGTTTTGGCTAGGCAAAACAGTCGTGTAGGTTACTTTTGAAAGCACTTTCCTTGAGCTTATATTTCCTTTCTATTTTAGTGGGGCATGCGTAGGTTAAGAACTATTTTGTGAGTTAGGAGTAGAGCAAATGGATACTGGAGATTTTATCTTGGTTTGGACTTTGGAGTGCGATTGGGTTCAAATATATACAGTGGGCAATCCCTTTGAGATTTAATACTTATTTTTCATGACGTCCGTTGTCATTTTTAATGTTTTGTATTCAAAGCTATCATAGATATATTTTCTAGTTGTTTGCTGCAATTCCTTGCCATCCATTGATAGTTAATCAGGTTGTCTCTCTTTATGATTAGTATTATTGTTATGATATTATTATTTATGTGTTTTTGTGTTCACGTACTTGTAATCGAGACAAGCTCTTGAACTTGGGTCCTAACTTGGAATGGGTTATCCAAATCAAATTTATATCACTTGGTGGATTGGAAAGTTGTTTGTTGTCCAATTGCGGTAGGGGGTTTAGGTATTAAACCATTGGTAAATTTTAACATGGCCCTGTTAGGCAAGTGGCCTTGGAGATATGGTGTTGAGTTGTATAGCCTTTGGAGGAAGGTCATTGAAGCCAAATTTGGGGCAAAATCTATCTGGGAGCCGAGAGAGGCTTGATGCCTGTATGGTGTGAGTTGGTAGAGGTCCATTTCGGGTGTTTGTCGGTTATTCTCTAGGTCCATTAGATTTGTTGTGGGTTGTGGCAAGGAAGTTAAGTTTTGGGATGATTTATGGTGTGATGAGGGGGTTTTGTACTTGATTGCTAGGAGGAAAGACGCTTCAATGGTGTCCATTTTTGAGTGGTGTTTGACTGGGAGGGAGGTGTGTAGTCTTAATCGGAGACGTAGTCTCAATGACTCAAGTTTGAGGACTTCTTAACTCAGATGGGTAGACTCGAGAACTTTGTTATTTTCTCCTTTATTAGGGACAAGTGTGTTTGGTCATTAGACCCTAAAGGTTCGTTTCTTAGTCAAATCCTTTGCTATTGCTTTGTGGGGGGTTATACTGCTTCCTTTTCCTCATAGAGCCGTGTGGAACCCGGGTGTTCCTTCCAACCTCGCCTTCTTTCTTTGGGAAGTTGCTTTGGACAATATTATCACTTAAGACCATCTGAAAAAAAAAAATGAAGTTTAGCAAATCGTTGCTTTCTATGTTGTGAATCAGAGGAATCGGTGGACCACTTGTTGATGCATTGTCCTTTTGCATCAAAGGTTTAGAACCGTTTCCTTGAGAGATTGGTGTGACATGGGTCTTTTTCGAAGTCCCTTAGGGGTTTCTTATCTTGTTGGCTCTCAGTGATTTTGGACACCCCCTCTCTTCTATTTGGGGTTTTCTCCCGGTCGTGGTGGCTTGGTCAATTTGGAAGGAGCGGAATGATAGTCTTTGATGATTTAACCCTCTCTCCCTGGTGAATCTGCAAGGGTTCTTGCGACCTTCTTGTAGACTGGTGCCCAGTTAGTAGAGACCTCGAGGGCATGGATCTTTCAGTGGTGTTGTGACATTGACTTGGTTTCTTTTGGTCTGCTTCAGGGCCGTAGTTCCATTTATCTAGTTCTTGTAGCTTAGCCTACTCTTTTGTCCTCTTTAGATTATTTTCCTTGTAGTGATTTATTTTTTGTTTCCGCATCCTTTGCTCCAGCTTCCGAGTTCACTTTCTTGTGATCTCTTTTGCTGCTTTTGTATTTGTTTCTCTTATATATAATCTTTGATTTATTGATAAAAATATGAGTTTTTTACCTGATAAAAGTTCAAGCGTTTATGATACGGTACCATATCACATGCATTTTTTTCACAATACAGTATATGACACACATCACTTTTTCTCGATGTCAACACAAATAAGCATAGTAGGATGCACAGTTTATGAAGATTTGGAAGTGGAAGGTTCCCCCAGAAGATTCAAGCCTTCATTTGGTCAGCTACCTTGGACAAAATTCTTACAGCTGTTCATATATACTGTAGGGGGATGATGATTCCTAATAAATGTTTCATGTGCAAGGGAGAAAAAGAAGCAGATGTCCATCTCTTTATCCATTGTCCAAGGGAATGAGCAGTTTGGTGCTTTTGTCTCGTTGTTAGGGGTAAGCTGGTCTTTTCTATAGGAGCTTGGGGACATCATAGTAGGATAGCCTAAGGGTATTCTTGGTGTTTGGGGAAATATTTATGGAGTATGCTCCCAGCGGTGGTTTGCTGGGGAATTTTGTCGCAAAGAAATAGAAGGGTATTTGATGAGAAAGAGGCTTCGGTTGCCAAGTTATGTGCTCAAGTAGGATGGCTACTTCATTCATGGTCCACTCTTCTCCTAGAGTTTGTGGGTATTTCTTGGGCTGATTTTATATATAAATGGAGACTTTTAATTTTCTAAGCTTTTTGTTTGGTTGGGGATCCCCATTCCTTTTTTTTGGGTACTCTTTGGTTTGTTAATACAAAATATTCTATCGTTACCGATAAAAAAAAAGCGAATGATAAGTTTTCAGCGTATCAATAGCTCTTCATATCAATACGCACAGATGCTTTAAAAAATAATTATTTAAAAGTATCTAATTTCTTTCCAAATATAAAAATAATTTATTATTTTTTTATTATTACTAGTCATTTGTTAAAATATTTGATTAGTCTATAGGTGATCTATTATCTCTATAGACTAATCTTAATTTTTGGAAAATAAGATACTTTTATTTTCTATTTATGCATTCAGCAACAATTATTTTACAAAAAATAATATGTTTCTTCATTAATACTAATCATATAAGATGTGATAAAATGAATGTGATTAGTCTCAGATGATTGACCATACCCTTAGACATAATTTTTGGAGTTATTTTTAAAATTTTTTTCTACTCGCTTCTTTCTATGAACTGTCTATAGAGTGATTTCCCCTACCTAACCTTAGAATGGGCTACCCTGGCCATATTTTTAAACTAAAAAAATATGTATTTTTTTTTATACAAGAAAATTTATAATTCAAAAACATTAAGCATCCTTAAACTTAATGCTTTTGATATTGAGTTATGCTTTTTGTTAGTTAAACTAAAACTGGGCTATTCGACATTTTAAATGCATATGCGTGTCGCGTACTTACGTATTTATGACATATTGTTTTCTTAAATCTCATAAGAATGGTTGTAATGGTAGTCATAAGACTTTATCTACTTGATTATAGCTCATCTTTTCTTTAAAGAAAGTTTTGTGTAAAGTATTCAAGCATATACATGTGTATCTTATTGTATTTTAATTTTCATTCTTGCTTTTATCCTTGCGTATCCACGATATGTATCCTAAATTTACTTACTGATTTGCACACTGATACTTAGATTTTGAACCATAAAAGATTGGTGATAGAGTGTGAATCAACAAAAAAACAAGTGTTTCTGCTAGAACTCTACAGAAGAAGTTATGATGATTGAAGCTATGCTGCATGGTTGTTCTTGATTGGTTAGATTAGTCATGCATGGAAAGCCATAACGAGCTCCATTGTTGAGTCAGAGATTCTCTTAATGAATCTTCAGATAACTAAAACTGTGCTCTTCACTCTATACAAATAAGACATATTGAAGGAATCATGCAAATGACATACAGGGCCTGAGAAGCCTGGCTAATAACATTAGTGAATTGCTCAAATACTGCCATACTGGTTGACCATTTGATGTCCGGTCATTGCATAGTCCTACATCACCATTACTATGCTTTGATCCATAAATAGAATCAGAACTTGGAGTTTCTGCCTCAAAATGTGGTAAAGATCGTTCAAATAGGACAAATAAAAGCTTAGGAGGTTATTAGTTTGTAATTCAACTCTGTTTTCTTAATGTGTTGGTTGTAAAGAGAAAACTTCAGTGCAGTAATTTAGGATCATGATAAATAGGCTTTGTTGGTTTTCCTTTTACCTGAATTCCATGAGAATGAAGTTATGTAAACAAAATAATATTACATAATTCAGCAATTAAATGCCCACAAAAGTTGCGATCTTTCTCAATGCTGCATCTTGCTGCAGGTACTGTACGTTGTTAGGGAATCTACAGCTGGGAAGCTAATGAATTGGCACCTCCCTGATTTCTTTGTTCATCTTTGTGGGCCTTTCATACGGTTTTCTAGATTGTATGAAAAAGGGTTTTAAATGTTTATATCCCTTCCCTAACTCTGTAATCCCTGGAAGATTTAATTTTCATTGTACTTAAGAAATTAAGTTTGTAATGCCATTAAAATCCTCTAACCAGCAGGGAAATTCCCTTGTTGGCAGTATTGAACTTATATTCTCATGTGTTAAAAAAAGTCTGCATTTAACTTCGTCTTGAACAAGCTTATCTTTTCTTCTTTTAAACCAATTCTCTGTTTTGCTATCCTATCTTGTACATCATTCTTAAATTTTTGATCTTGTTCTTTTCCCAAATACTTCTGCTGATGAATCAATGTTAGAGCTTGCACTTAGAATTTCAATGCTTGGCTATGATTTGTGAGATATGAACATCAAAGTTTTTCTGGATCATGGTTTACTAGACGCTAGTGAGCTCTCATATATATATATATATATATATATATGTCTCAAGTATTCAATACCAATTTTATTTTTTCTTTTGAGTTACTTTTAACACATGGGTTGCTTCTGATCTTCTTCAGGGAGGATGAAATTGAGGACATTCAAAAGGTATTCCTCCACATTCTTGATCTAGCATTGAAGTAAATATTCAACTATTAAATGGTTAGGTTTCTTCATCTAAATCATTTTTCTTCAGGAAATTTCGGTTTTGTCCCAGTGCCGATCTCCATATATTACCGAGTACTATGGTTCCTATCTCCACCAAACTAAACTATGGATAGTTATGGAATACATGGCCGGTGGTTCTGTTGCTGACCTAGTAGGTTATTCTACTTTACTTGTTTCTTTGTTCAGTGCATGAAATTTAAAGTAGATGTCTTTCAAGGATTTGTGTCTTTATCTCCTGCATTTTGTCAGATTTACCCTATAAATGGAAAGCCTTGTATCCTGTTGTTTCTGTGTGTAAGAAAATTCTCTTTTGGTTTCACAAGGCACCCTATTGAGGGTTTCACAATACAGTTAATCATCAGAACATTGAGAAAATAAACAGAAAGTGGCAATTATAGACAACCTAGTTCGTTGCATGTGCTATGATTGCACGGCCAAACTCCTTAGTATACGCATAGTTACCAAACACCCGTATAATATTTTTAGGGGGGGTTGCTGTTTAAAACTGCGTACTTTTACCGTGTTACGTGTTATACGCCTATCACTGTATAATGCCCGTTTAATACGCGAATTATGTATTAAATGCATATAATACACATATTTTTGTGTTGAACGCATATTCCGTATAAAATGATTGTTAGTAGTTAATATCATGATTTTTATTTATTTATAATGCTAATTTTTTAATAAAAAAATTTGCCTTACTTTTCCCATGTTTTGCCGCATAACACCCGTACTTCCCGAATGGAACATTGCTGTATTATATCCGTACCCGTACTTGGTAGCTATGGGTATACGTACCTAGTGGTGTTTGAGGCAGAAAATACTAGTGAAATAAATGGGTTTCCACCTTTGAGTTCTTGAATGCCGCAAATTTAAGTTTTTAGTTTTAGAGCCCGGCACACATATCCCCCTTCCTAAGGGGTATATGTAATTATTTAAGCCTCAAAATGCTACCTTCAACTGTTCAACTGTGAAAAGTCATTGACATGAAATTCCTTTTTTGAATCATTTTGATTTTCGTCTGTTTTTTTTCTCTTCTGATTCATTTGCACTATTGTTAAAATAGTATGCATACACTTGTTTGAGATTAGACAATTTTTATGGAAGGGAATCAGGAAAATATTACAATTTTTTTTAGGGTAATAATGGCAATTGTATTATGGGACATATAACCAATATCGATATTTTCATTCTCTCTTTTCCAGTGTGATAGTTGTTGCTTCTCATATAATATCCCATAAGCTTTCATTCGGATTTTGGAAATCACCTTAGGGTCCCTGTTTCAGTCTCACAGTCCACCACTTTTTTTAACAAAAATTCCATTTCGTACCTACTTTCTTTTTTCATACTCTCTTTTCCAATGTGATCTTTGTTGCTTCTCATATAGTATCCCATAAGCTGTCATTCGAATTTTGAAAATTACCTTGGGGTCCCTATTTCAGTCTCACACCCAACCACTCCCTTTTAAACAAATTTTCCATTTCCTACCTGCTCTCTCTTTTATTTGACAAATATGTTTAGGATGAGAAGAGGTGAAAGGGAAAATGTTAGAATTAGCTCAAAGCATAAATAGTTATATAAACAATCAAATAGAAGATTAAGATTATACTAATGTTAAGTTGTGGAAATGATTTCCTGATATAAAGATGCAGCTTAAAGAAAGGTCTATGACCATAGGGAACCTTGAGGGCAGTAGAAGAGAAATGAGATCGTAATTTTGTTTTGGTACAGACAAATATTTGATAAGATCATTCAAAAAGAGGTCAATTCATTGGTGAAGTATTAGACTGGAGGTGGAGAGTTGGTGGTGACAGATCCAAAAAAGTTGGTGTTTAATTAAAAAAACAAGAAAAAGAAAAAGCAAAAGGAAAGCTCAGAATTAGATAGAATCAATCCCTATAATTACGAGTGACTAATATATTACTGTTGAAGAGATGTTTTTTTTAAATATTTTAACTGTAAAATGGAGGGGCGTTTTGTGAAGAGAAATTTGGTTGCTGATGGGATGTCATCAGTAAATTGTTAAAAAGGTGCCGGCCTTCTAATTTTGAGATTCAGAATAAAGATTGTAAGGTAATTTTCCTTCAAAATTTCTTAGTTGTTTCCAAGTTCTTCTCTTACATTTCCCAAATGTTACCCTTATCATTTTGCATGTGTTCTTTGTTTCCCGCATCAAATAAAATCTTATGATGTTTCCCACTTCCATTTTTTGTAAGTTTCCTTTCCTAGGAACTATGTATGTATCTTATGGAACAATGGAAGCTCTGTTTCGGCATTAACTTTCTGTGGCACATACTATTATTTTAGCCTTAAGGCTTACAGCAGTTGTTCTTTCTCCCATTTGAGTGTTTGTATACAGTACTCACATATGAAGTCATAAGAAGGAATATCAAGCTATCTTGAAAATTTCCCGCTCCTCTCTATGATTCCATTGCTTCTGCTTTGGAATATAGACAATCTTTATATATCAGCCAAATAATGTTATTTTCTATTAGTAAAAAAATCGCTATGTGAAACCATTCATTGGGATATGTATGGAAAAAAGAAAGAAAAAAAGATTATTCTTTTGTTTAGTTAGTCTAATATGATATCAGATTTATTGCAGTTCACTCATTTGATGACAAATTGACAAGGGAAACTACTAAATAAGTAGAGAGATCAGTTGGTCTTTTTTTTAGTAGACATCACATGAATTGAAAATTTCTGGATTACTTGATGGGAAGGTTGGGCTTCGGATGAAGATGACACAAGTGAGAGCTTGCATCCATGGAAATAAAAATCGTCGAACCGATACAAAACAAGCGATACGTATAGGTATCGGTTGTCTCCTGTACGATATTTATACTAATACAAAACAGGCGATACCTATCATTTAATAGTTATTTATGTTTTAATTCCTTGTTTAATTGTTATTGTGTTTGCTACCTTGTCTTTGAGTAGCTTTCCATGACTATATTTGGTTCTACAACACATTTTATACATATCGTCCGAAACCGATATGTATAAGTTTCGGTTGGACAGATACACCCCCGGAACCGTATTTTTAATCCTTGCTTGCATCCCGTGACTCCCGTCAGTGTCCTCAATTTTGATTAAGGGGAGTCTAGTGGGCTACTTTAGCACTTCTCGAGGTTTGAGATAGGGGGATCCTCTTTCTCAATTTCTATTCATCTTGGTATCTGAGCCTCTAAGTAAGATGATATCAAGAGCGGAATGTTCATTGATAAAAAGTTTTCAGGTAGGTAATAAGGGGTTCAGGGTCTCTCGCATCTCCCATTTGGAAACAGTATACTTATTTTGTGTGACGCATCTTGTAGACAATTGGCATATCTTCGATGTATATATAGATGCTTTGAAGCAACTTTGGGTTTGAGGATTAATCTGGCCCAAGAGTGAAATTGTGGGTGGCGGGGAAATTCCGTATTTAAAGAATTAGCGTTCTATCTAGATTGCAAGTTGGGGGTCCCGCCAACAAAATACCTAGGAATGCCTCTTGTGTCTAGCTTTAATTCCAAGTTTGTATGGAATCCCATGATTGAAAGGTTTTGCCAATTGATTATTTGGTTGGAACTTGTAAGTCGCCCCTTCTCTCTAAAGGAGGGAAATTGGCTCTCCTGAAAAGCATTTTAATTAGCCTCCCTATATATTTTATGTCCATCCTCACCATCCTATGCTCGGTTGCTGGTAAATTCGAGAAGATGCAAAGGGATTTTTATGAAACGATAAGATGGAGAAGAAAAAAATATCACCTAGTATCTTGGAAACAGGTTTCCTACAAGACAAAGGTAAATCTTTGGAAGAGGTTAATAAGGTATTTATGGGCAAGTGGCTGTGGTGTTTTGGAGAGGAGGGGGGGCTTGTGTAGAAAAGTCATTGTTGTCAGGCATGGGGAAAAATACGGGTGGGAATCAAGGGAGGTGAGTGGTCCCCCCAAGGAGTGGGGTTGTGGAATGGTATCATGCATATGTTAAAGCTGTCTTCACCTCACATTATAAGGTGGGTCAAAGGTCAAATTTTGGGAGGATCTTTGGTGTGGGTGGTTGCGTCGAAAAGATGATTTTGGGAATCTCTTTCTTTTTGCCCTAGATAGGAAAGCCTCCATCATGAACTATTTTGATTGGGTTGCGAACAAGATTGTGTGGTGTCCCGGACTGAGGCAAGACTTGAACGATTGGGAATTAGAGGACTTCGGACTTCCGAGGTGTTTTAGAGATTCTCTCGTGTTCAAGCTAAGGATGTTAAAATATGATTTAGAGTTAGCAATGATCGATTTTCAGTGAGATCATTCTTACAATATTTTAGCTCCGAGTTCTTCCTCCCCTTTTCCTTTTTTGACTGTATGGGTCCCTTTATTCCATCTAAGGCATCTTTCTTCCTTTGGAATGCGACTCTGGATAAGATTTTCATGTGCAATCTTTTGATCAATAGAGGTGGGAGTTGGATAAACATTTTTATATGTGCCCCCATGCGGAGGAATCGGTGGATCATTTTTGCTTATGGTATTTGGGGTTATTTTCAGTCTCACCTAGGAGTGAATTGAGTTTTCCTTTTTCCCTCTCGGGACTTCCTATCCTGTTGGTCCTTGTTTACGTTCGCGGCCATTCATGCAAATATATGGTCTTCCTTATTGGGGGCAATTTCAGGGTCTATCGAAAAAGAGACAAATAAGAGAGTGTTTGAGGATTCTTCCATTGCTGGACTTCGCTTGTGCAGGATGATCAGATATCTTATTTCTGCCTAGTGCTCCATCCATAGGGATGTTGAGGATGCCGATGCCATGTTGATCTGATTTGTAGGGTTAGGCTTGAGGTTTTCTGTTTTTGTGCTTTCTACTGTTGTTGTTTGTTGCTTTTTTTGTTTGTTTAGTTCATGCTCTGATGAACTCCGTCTTTGTACCTTCCTTTCTTAAAAAAAAGTATTATCCGCTGATTACTGACAGGAAAAAAAAGGACGTGTCTATATTAAATTATAAGGAGTAAGATAGAGAATGGAATTACCTATTAAGCAAATTTTTTTTTTGTTGTAGAAAACTAATAGTTTTATGTTCTTGCAGATTCAAGCAGGTCCACCTCTGGATGAAATGTCTATAGCATGCATTTTACGTGATATGCTACATGCTATTGAATACCTCCACAATGAAGGAAAAATTCATAGAGATATTAAAGGTACTATTCTCTATGTTATTTGAAGAAATTTCTCCTTAAAAGTCATTTGTGAAATGAAAACTCATATTTTTGCTATGATGTGCTTGAAAACTCACAATTGTTTTTTTTCCCTTTTTTTTTTTCCAATTTCATTTTGATTTCTTTTGATTGACTTTGTCTTCTTCTAATCTGATTTATGTAATGACAACCTTGCTGAAATAATTTTGGCAGCGGCAAACATTTTACTGACAGAGAATGGAGATGTTAAGGTACTTCTTGTTGCCCAAAAAAAGGCCTAAAATAATCTATCCAGACTAGCAGAAAAAAGGTATCAATAATATGGATGGGAATGCCTCTACTTGTTTGTGGTTTTTAACCGTTATTTTTTTCACTATGTGACAGGTTGCAGATTTTGGCGTTTCTGCACAATTAACGAGGACAATTTCGAGGAGAAAGGTCATGCTCTTAGCTTTCTCCAATGGGTCATACTTGATCAAATATTAATACTTAATAAATAGGTTAGAGGGTTCAGATTATTCCATTTAATAAGTTGCATTTAGTTTAAGTGTACTGATGTTATGACTTGTTCTTTTGCTCATGTATAACTCATGTGTTTGGTGGTGAGAAATTCTCTTTTTCTTCTTTCCCCTTATGTTACTAATCTTTCAAGACAATTTTGATTCGTTGGCCAAAGAAAGTCTTAATTAGAGAAGTGGTGTTCATTGGAAGTTGCGATTGCTAGCTTTTTTCCCCTCTTGTGATAAATCCCTTAACATAATGGAAAGTTACTTTAGAGTAGTTGTTGTGTTATTTCATAGTGAAAAACATCAAAAACAGCAAACTAACAACAACCTAACAGTGTTCGGGATAATAGAAATCCATGGAATAGCCCCCCCACCAGCCATATACCAATTTTCAAGTAACAAAAAAGGTCCTCAACAGTAAAAAAAAAGGGCAATTATGGGGGTGAAAAACCTTTGTCTGACATTCTATACTTTTCCGATCTTCACGAAACTTGTTTTAATCCGTCAATATTTATCACATGGATAAAATACAATAGGTTTGAGTCCCCAAAAAACTTCTAAATCAATCGCAAAATCCAAAAAAAAGATCTGAATTTTTTTTCTAATTTTTGACGAAAACTTAGAAAAAGTACATCTCCGGAGCTCAGAAAATTCTAAAAAAATAACCACAAAAAATTATGATCTATCACATGGAACAAAAAAAAAAAAATCAGACGCAAAAAATTCTGACACATTCTGACAGTCTGCACTGTACGGACTGACGTTAGTACTTCTCTGAGTTCGTCCCTTCGGTCTTACCTTTGTCTTTGATACCAAGTTGGTTTAGTTTATGAGGTTATTAGAATTAGAAGTTAAAGGTTTGAGAGTAAGAAGGAGAAGGAGATTAGGTTTAGGGAAAAACAATGACAGATTAATGATCTCTCTCACAAACTTTTATTTATATTCCACTAATGGTCTACTATTAGTATATAAGAGCTAATAATATTGATAAAAAATAAAGTATATAAGAGATAACATAAAGATAAGGCCCATAGGAATAAAGCCCATAAAGCCTTATTCAACAGTAATAAACATTTAGTGATTCTAAATTTCTTATACTATTTTAAAAGAGGTATGGATAGTAGTACTTCTAAGAAACAAAAGGTACTTTGGTAATGTATCGCGTGTCCACACTGAAGGATTTCTCGGGTCTCCATCTCTCTGATTTTGTATGTTGTTGGAGTCAAATTGCTTTTTGTGTCCCCTGATCCTGTTTTGGATTTCTTAAGAAAACAACATACGTGTCAGTGTTGTGTCACGTGCCCACACTTTTGACACGTGACATGCCTGCAGACTCGAAGAGCCCAGCAACATAGGGTGTTCCCCATCAACTTCCATATCTTTCAGTGTTCCACCACCATTTGGGTCCTGAACCAGATGGCTATCCTTTTATTTTCCCAAAAAATCAAATGGCTGAATTGTTCAAGTATTCCTTTTTTGTAATATGGACCATCGTTTTTTTTTAATGAGATGGAAATTATTCAGAATTTTGTGTATTAAGTTAATGCTTCATACTGATAATTTTAAATTTAAACAATGACAGACATTTGTAGGAACACCATTCTGGATGGCTCCAGAGGTAATTCAGAATTCAGATGGATACAATGAGAAGGTACCTATTGGAGAAATTGTCTTAGATCATTTTCTTTCCTTATTGAATCATGAGAAATTTACCTCACGTGGTCAGATTTTACTTGATGCAGGCAGATATTTGGTCTCTGGGGATCACTGCAATTGAGATGGCAAAAGGGGAACCTCCGCTTGCAGATCTCCACCCAATGAGGGTTCTTTTCATCATACCTCGAGAAAATCCACCTCAGGTTTACTTGGTGGTCTTTGATCCTTCACACTGACTAATTATTCCTGTTGATAGATTCTGAATAATGATACTTCTCAGATAGCAAATCATTCTTCAATGTTATAGGGGATTGGCATTTTGTTTGTGTTGTGCAGCTGGATGAACATTTTTCCCGTCCCATGAAAGAATTTGTTTCTTTATGTTTAAAGAAAATTCCTGCCGAGGTAAGTATTTATACTGTTCAATTGCCTTTTTTTTTCATTTCATTATAATTTTTTTTTTAATGTTTGACCAATAGAGAAATTGTTTGATTATTCAAAATACTCTTGAGAGATAAAAGCACTTTTAGGCTGCAATTTAGTGTCATCCATGTTTTCGTTATCGAGCAAAAAAAAAAAGTGAAAAAAATTTGGTGTGATACATGTCCATTTGCTGGGTAATATGAACAAGAATGGACGAAAAATGGACCTTGAATGAAATTGTAGTCCATATTTGCAATCGTAATTAACATAATGTATATGTCATATGATATGCTTCAGTCTGAAACTATGTTGCCCAGATACAATAAGGGAGCATCTTGTGCCCGAGTAGTTAAACCCAAAATCTCGATCCTTAAGCACAATATCTTAAAGTCAGGATCAACCACTGAATGGGGCCCGCTAAGAACATTTTTTAGGCCAATAACTAGCAAGTTTTGATGATTCTTTTCCATCCGATCTTAATTATTCCTGAAATTTTTCTAGAAAAATTTCATTCCCAAAGGAATAATTTATTTATTTGTCTTTTGATTTGTTGAGATCATCGCCTTTGAGCAAGGAATCCCCATGTGAATCATTCATCTGACCATAGAGATATTTAGTCATGAAGACCTCTTAGGTTGGACCCATCAAATGCTCAGTCTCAATTCTTTGCATATGAGCCATATGTCCACATATTTTGCGACTTTGGGTGTTGCATGATATACTTCTTTTAAGTATTTTTTTTTTTGGAAATTGCATTTAAATTTAATAATTAAAAAAATGCATATTGTGGTTGTTTGTTTCTTGGTTGAAGCATAGTAGGTTATTGCTGAAATGGCAGTTTTTTTTTTATCATGCTTGTATCTTGGACTGCAGAACAACGATTCCTTTCTTCAATCTTCACATAACATTGCACTTTACAAATTTGGAAGTTGAACATGGTTCTTGCAGAGTATTGAATATCGATAATGAATACCGCCCCTGGTCGAGGCGGTCTCCAAACGTGTGAAAATCGCCTCTGGTCTCCAAACGTGTGAAAACCACCACTGTTTGTGGCTGTTGTCAATGCTTGGACAACCCTAATAAAATCCTAAGTGGCAGTCAATTTTCTAAAACACGAAGGTGTGAGGCATGGTGGTAGGACCTCAAGATGTGTGAGGCGTAAGCCTCACACTCCCTTATTTTAACAAATAAATAAACAATAGATAAGAATATAACAAAGTAAGTTACTAATGTATGAGGCACAAGTCTTAAAATTTAATGTTGAAGTCTCAGTTATATGGCTAAAGCCCTATTTTTTTTTTCAAGTATGAGGCATTTGTGTCAGACATAAAATGTCTCAGGCTCTCAAGGCATGAGGTGTGTGCCCTCAAAGTTTGAGGCATTATCCTAATGAGATTTAAGCCTCACACACTTTTTAAATCACTGGTGGCAGTAGGGTTTCGCTGGGATTTTCCTAACTTTGAAATCGTCCATTAGCAGGAGTGTTTTGAGTAATAGGTACAAATTTCCAAATGTATATTTGGGGTTGGGTTAAAACATAACAGAACTTTGGAAATTCTCTCTCTTTCTCTTGGGGGGGTTGGACACATACACAGGAGGGTATTTGTGTATTTCCGGAAAGCACTTTTGAAGGTAAGGCCATTTAACGTCCAGAAGTTGTGGCGAGACAAACAACAAAATGAGGCTGTCTTTCATCCTAAACGAGGATTGCATTTCCTTGCAGTCGAATACCTCCTTACTGTATATGTTGGTAATGGATGGAGTTAACTATCCAGACAACGATTGTTAAGGACAGCATGTTCTTGGATTCGATTAGCGTTTTTAGTGTTTATATGGTCGAATCAATTACTTATAGAAAGTGGGTGTAGGATCTTCTGATGTGTAACTTAGTGGATTCAGATGGAAATAAGCATTCCTCTTCCTATGTTGATGCAAACTAGTGTTGATGTAACAATTCATTATTAGCTCTTTCATTATGGAGTAAAATGTAAAAATTCTGGTTTCCTCTTATTACCTTAATTTCAGAGACCAAGTGCCAAGGAACTTCTAAAGCTTCGTTTTATCAGGAATGCTAGAAAAAGTCCAAGACTTTTGGAAAGAATAAGGTGCGTAATACTGCTATCTGCCTGTTATCTTTTATGCAACTCTGTTCAGGAAACTATGATCATTGAATTTCTTTTAGGGTTAGCATAATGGAACTTATGCGTTAGTAACTTTTTTGAAGTTCTGCTGATTATTTACTGGCTCTGCCTTTTTTCTGGTTTCATGACAGAGAGCGCCCAAAGTACCAGGTAAAGGAAGATGAAGAAACCCTGAGAAATGATCCTAAAGATTTCAGAGATGCATCTGACACTGTGAAGGTGACCAGAGATTCAAGAGAGGAAGAAACTGTTCGAGCTAGGTGGATTAAATCTGTAGATTACTAATGCTCTATCTGTTATGTAGTGCAATGTTTGTCTGACTTGTTCTATTTACAACAGCCAAGGGAAAACCGTGAGAAATGCTGGGTGGGACTTCAGCATTAGTGGATCACCGGGTACAGGAACCGTTCGCAGTGCTGTTAAGCCACCTCAGGTTGGTGGAGCAAGAGAGAAGAAATCAGAGGTCTCATATAATCAGTCTACCCCAAGAAAAACTTCAGACAGAGGTGACCAGTGGTTGTCTGCATCTAGAAGTGCAATTCATGAATCGTCAGATGTTTCCCTGGCAAAAGAAGCTAGAGATCCATATGATGATGAAAGGAGAGAAAATTCCCATGAAGATGTAAGATCTATTACTAATGTGTGTGTGTGTCTTCTTTTGTTTGGTTGTGCGTTGATCATCTTTGCTCATCTTTCTTTCTGAGGTTGTTTGAAGTGCTCAATTTACAGGGGGATCAATTATCTGTGAGCGGGTCAGGAACTGTTGTCGTACGATCTCCAAGAGGATATCAAACATCTATAATGTTTAGCGATCAAAATACTCTGGTATGATTGTTGTTTAGCTGGTTAGGAAAATTTTACGTGAATTGGATGCTCATGCATATATCCCTATGTAGTGCTAGCCATTCACTTGGTGAGATCTTGATGTGTTATTGTGCAGTCTAGCAACAGATATGCTTCTTTTGAGGATGCATCTACCAGTGGCACTGTTGTTCTCCGTGGCCAACATGATGACTTAGACACTCCTCGAACTCCGAAGTCCAGACTTGGGGTGCAAGAGAGAACCTCAAGTGCCTCACTTGAAGACAGTGCAACAAACCTTGCAGAGGTTGTTTTTTATTCTTTACATTTTTGTGATGAATATACCAATCCACTTTTTGGTATAAAAAATCCTCTTCTGACTGGCAAATTGTTCAGGCAAAGGCTGCTATTCAAGGAGGATTGAGGAAAGGAAATGCTCGGGAAAGGTCTGTACTGGGCAAGGTCAACAAAGATGGGCAGCTAAGTAAAACAACAGAACAAAAATCAGACAACTCTGTGTCTTCCAGGTACATTTAATTGTAGACGCGCTAGTGGTTGTGTTACTGCAAAAAAAAAAGATGGTATGATTATTATCATCTCTAAATGACCACATTCCATCTCAGCCATTCTCGTGAGTACTTTGATGCACAAAAAGTACTCCCCAGATCGCGCCAAACAAGTGATGATGAAGAAAGTGCAAGAATTTCTGCAGCAGCATCATCTTCCGCATTATCAATGTTGCTTATCCCTTCACTAAAAGAGGTGAGTGCAGAGATATGTTGTCATATATCAACATTTGCCAATTTAAGTGACAATTACTATGTTTAAGTTATTTACTTTTAGCTTGAGGTGGCCTTGTATTAGTCGTCGTTAACTTTTGTTACAATCTGCGGGGGAATGTTAAAAAAATGCATGATAATGGAACTGAAACTGAACTGTGTTTGCAACATAAGTTTGCAAGTCAGTGTTGATAATTTGTTAAAGATGTAAATTCAACTTTGGTGTCACTAGCACTGAAAGATGGAAATCAACATAAGTTTGCAACATAAGTTGGCTGTGATTCGCATCCAAATTACATTTGTTTTCTATATTTAAATCAACATCTTTGGCAAATGTTGAATTACAGCCACTTTTGTTACATCTATGGCAAATGTTGATTGCTGCTCTAAGTAGACATCAACACCTTGGATCCGCTGGAGCATGATTTTCTTAGATCTGTATGGAATCTCATTGATTTTTCTTCTAGTTTAGGTGGTGACAAGTCTATTCTGAATAGACTTGTCACCAATAAGATCTATGTTTGACTCACATGTTTATGCAGTGTGGAATACTTTTGCGCCTCAGAAGCCATGCTTTGGTGCGAGACACTCTTAAGGAGTACGGCTTAAGACACTCTTAGGGAGTGCAATTTCTTTGAAAATCAAGGTTCTCTTGTTGGGCTGGAAGCTATTCAAAGTAGACTTAGCTATACGCCTATACTCAATCATTCCCTTCAGATATTTCTCTCCTTGGATAACCTCCGGTTATGAGTGTTCTATGAAGAGCTAATTTATCTTACTAGGTGAACAGATCTTGCCTTGTCTGGTCCCCTTTATTGCTCCGGTTCCCAACAAAAGTTCAATTGGAATTATGAGGATACCTAATTCCTTTATTGAGAGTAACGAATGCGCCAAATGCAGTAATAAGGTAGATGCAGTGATATTTGGCCTAAAGAACTTCTTAGAATGTATATGCACAGTTACAGATACAATCAAACATATGTTACCCTTTGAGATGTACATACACGTGGTAGAAGTTGTATTTGATAGGCTAGATGTAGTATTGAGGAGAAATCATACAATTGCTTATCTTGTATGGCACGATGTCAGCCGTTGTAGATTTTTGTAGGGTGTTCGACTTGTGACTTTCAACAGGCATTATTTTACTGCTTAATTGTTTTTTCTCTTCTATTATGTAGGCTGTTTCTGATGAGTCGGAAGGATCAATTGCACGTGCAGTGGCAGATTCACTTATGGATCTTGAGCGTCTGAAGCCCGGTTATTGCGAAGTCCTTGTCAGCAGGTTGCTTCATCGACTAGGAAGGTCCATAAGTTCTTTCATCTTCTCATTTATGTTCCTACGACTATATGTTACTTGAAAGACTGTTTGATGTTTAGTTTTAATAACCCAAGTAGAGGAAAACTGTGCAGCTCGAAGGAATCTTCAGTGGAGGGGCTACAGGAGCTGGCAGCCCGCATCTTTACAAAGAGCAAGACAGCCCCTGAAGAAAAGGAAATTGCAAATGTGGAAGCAGTGGATACGAAAAAGCAACAGAACAAGGAACTGTCTGGGAATTCAAATTTAAGCCCGCTTGCAAGGTTCCTTCTCACAAGGTTTGTTGAGTGGATATCTTTTTCATTTTAGAATGTCTACTCTGTCTCAGAAATAACATGAAAATGTGTTGTGCAATCAACTGATGACTTGTGTGCTGCAGATGGCAGGGCCATGTATCCCGAGATCTCAACCCAGCTTAAGGAAAGGTGTATTTTTGTTCGCATCTGTGTTCTTTTGTGTGTTTTCTGTTCGTTTGATTTAAATGTACATATCATCATTATCATAAACATGTAATTCTTTTTCTTTTCTTTTTTAAAATTTTAAATTTTTTGCTTTCAGCAACCACATTGCTGCATAATTAGCAGATTATTATAAACTATTATTATTATTATTGTTATTATTATTATTATTATTATTCCTATATTCGTCATCGTCATCGTCTCCTTCCCGTCTATTTTTAGTGTTTGTTCATGTGTATGCTGACATTTTGAGAAATATGCAGAAGTGATAGAAACGGATCTATTGCTTCCCCTCAAGGCCCTTTTATTTTTCTACTCCTTATATGGTCGAGATTAGGGAAGAAAGGCAGTAGACATATTATACACATCCAGGGAGATTGTTGAAATCATATATCTTCTGGGTGGGACCTTGTGGGATTTTCCTGCATGGGGCTGTCTGTGACCTATGACAACGTGACACCTGTGGGCGTGTGCTGTAATAGGCACCCGGTTGGCTCATACAGGAAAATCCTGAGGCGTTTTGCTACTTTTCTATTATGCGTACAGTAACTGAAGTTTCAAGAAAGAGGACATATTAAGGCTCCATTTGTTACAAAGAAAACACAATAAAGAAAGGAAAAGGAAAAATAATAATAAAGGAACATTTTGATTTCTTAGGGGCCGTTTGGATACACTTCTGTTTTTAGTTTTAGTTTTTAAAAATTGGAAATGACTTTTTGTTTTCAATTTTTTTTAAGTAAGAAACATGTTTGGTATTACTAACTGATTCTTATTTTTAAAAAAGAAAAACAAAAAAACGCGTTTGATAAATATGATTAAATAATTTCAATTCATGGTGGTGGCAGTGATGAGTGGTGGCGGTGGGTGTAGTGTGGTGGTAGTGTGGTAGTGGTTGTATTGTGGTGGTGGGTGGTGAGTAGTGGTGGGTGGTGGTGTAGTGGTGGTGGTGGTGATGGTGGTGTGGTGGTGGTGATGGTAGTGTGGTGGTGGAGGTGGTGATGGTGGTTGTATTGTGGTGGTGGGTGGTGGTGGTGGTGGCGGTGGAGGTAGTGGTGGGTGGTGAGTAGTGGTGGTGTGGTGGTGTGGTGGATGGTGGTAGTATTATGGTGGTGGTGGTGGTGGGTGGCGGTGGAGGTGGGTGGTGGGTTGTGGTGGTTAGTAGTGGTGGTGGGTGGTGGGTGGTGGGTGGTGGTGCAGTGGTAGTGGTGGTGGTGGTTGTATTGTGGTGGTGGCGATGGAGGTGGTGGTGGTGGTGGGTGGTGAGTAGTGGTGGTGGTGGGTGGCGGTGGAGGTGGGTGGTGGGTGGTGGTGATGGTGGTAGTATTGTGGTGGTGTGGTGGTTGTTGTGGATGGTGGTGTTGATGGTGGGTCCGTGTTTTCTATTTTTGTTTTTTGTTTTCAAAAATTGAATTATTAGAAAATTTTTGTTACCTTAATTTTCAAAAATTAAAGCAGAAACATTTCCTTTCTTGCAAACCAAACGGAGCTTAGGGGAAAACAAATAGTTCTACAGACTCGTTAAAATCTGGTTTGCTACTTATGTAATGTGGACAGGCGTACAGTAATTGAAGTTGTAAAATGGCCTTTGAAATCGATATTGTGGATCTTATAAAGCATACTTAGTTGGGTCCTAACCCTCCTGGTTTGCTACTTGGTGTTCTCAAAGTGAACCTTCAATAACGGAAAACAAGCTGTCTGACTTAAACTCAAGGTTAATGACATGCATAATAGTCAGTGGAAGATGACCGATGAGCAAAGTAGATAACAGGAAATTTTAGCCCTCTAAAGCTTTATTGGTGCCAATTGCTCAATTTATAATGGAGTCAAGTTGTGAAGCCTGAATTAGTCTACTGAGTTCATTTGCAATGAATATGGATGGTGTTTTAGGGTTTGTGAGGCTGGGGAAGTTTATAATGTAGAATGAGTACAGATGCATAATGGCAGCAGACTGCATAGTTGTAAGATTCATCAAGTCTCTCACGGTTCGACTTCTTGCTTAGTTGCATCTTGATTTTCACGTTACACCTTCGGCCGCTTTCACAATGCCTTTATCTTTGCATTAAAGGGGGAAGCAATACGGCATTATTTTTCCCACATGAAAGGCCTGTTAGAGTCCGTTCTTTTGTTTTGTTTTTTTTGGTTCGAAGATAATAATTTCATTCAAGTATAGAGCTGGGACATATGACAAACACCGGACATGATCCCGGGCTGGCGGATGAGAAAACCAAAGCCCAATACTTTGGATTAACGCTTCCTGGTACGCCAAATGAGCCTCAAAATTGACGTTTCGAGGAATGAAGTGAAAAACCACCTGAGCATAGCGCCCCGCAACTGCTGTATGTCTTCCGACAGACAACTGCTATCCCAATGAGGGGTGGGGGCTACACCATTCAGAAAATCTATGGCTCCCTTAGAGTCAGACTCTATTACCAGATGCGACCACCCACACTCCAGAGCCAAGATCAGGCCCCAACGAAATCGCTTCACCTTCGGCCGCTCGACTGCTACCTCCCCTAAGAGGTTTACAGCCCCTGAAAATCAGATCCCCATTTGAATCTTGCACTACCACTCCTGCTCCAGATGCAGATCCATTTAAAATGGCCGCTCCATCGACATTTACCTTTAGCCAACCCCTCTCCAGAGCCGATCAGAACTGCTGTATAGAGACCTCAGGGTCCTTCACCACACCCATAGAACAATTTAGATCCACCATATACCCCTCCAGCTGACCAATAACCGAAATTGGGTCAGGCTTAACTCCATTAAAAACCACATCATTACGTAACTTCCAAATGAACCACAAGGTGACACTTAAACGCCTGGCTAAGGCACTTCGCTCACCACCATCCATTGAACCCACCATTGGGGAAAGGTTTGGGCTGGCTTGGGAGACACTTTCAGCGAACACTGTGACCCAAACCAAATACTTTGAGTGCATTCACATTCCAAGAAGAGGTGAATTACAGTCTCAGGATACATCTTACAAAGAGGGCATTCCTCCAACACCCGGACTTTCTGTCTCTTAAGATTCATAGCTACCGCCACAGCATTCTGACATAATCTCCACATAAACAACCTGATTTTAGGAGGAACTTGAAGCTGCCACACCTCGCTCCACTTAGCTCGCAACATCCCCCTCCCCCTCCCTCACTTGAACTAGTTGAAGGTCTACTCATATTCAGAGCACTCTTCGTCAGGAAAGATGCCGAGCTTACTAGAAATCTTCAAGGACGAGAATAGTGCCAAACTATCTTATCCGGAGGCTGAGTCACACTGAGAGGAATCTTCAATGTTTCAATCCAAGACCACGGAGTTACCAAACGTTTTAGAAGATCCAAGTTCCATTGCTTTGTCTCCTCGATGATTAAGTCTACAACATGAACATCTCTAACTGCCGAGACACGGATGACTGAGATTTTGAGCCAGCGTCTTGAGGGCAGCAGTAGTAGCACTGCCCAGAATGAGGTATTCACCTAGGTGATGGGTCCAGACGGACACGGGCGTGTCCGCACTTATGGACAGGGTGTTTCCCCATCATAGTTCCACGCTCCGGATGTGGATCACTGGAGGTGGAGGGTACAGGAGGCTGAGGTTGCGCAATGGGACACTGATCGGTTAAGATTGTTATCTCATAACTACACTAATTCCGAAGAATAGTGATAAGTATTGAGGGTGTCGAACCACGAAGACTGCGTTGGTTATGTTGCTTAATTCTAAAGATGAATTTTGAATTGAAGTTGAACAATTGGATTTGGGTTGTTGATTAAAGGTCCTAAATTATTCTAAACGCTGAAAGCAAATAAAAGCGATTAAGAAATCTGGAGAAAGAAATCTAGGGTATTGTATCTACCGCTAGCCTCTTAATCTTGGTGTATTGAATTTAATCGGGGTAAAATTATTTGCACTCGATTACGATTAATTGAGACTACAAGTCTCAATTGAAATTATCAAGAAAGTCAAGTAAATAAATCCTGGGCATGACCTATCTTTGGTTGGCATGAATCGTCCATACTAAATTAATTAACTCAAGGTTGTAGCATGATTCGTCTTTCCTAGGTATAGATCATCCAAATTTAACTACTTATACGGTGAATTCCATTGCATAAACATTCACAAATAAAATCATAGAGATTAAATATGAATCGAATCTCAATCAAAACAAAAATAATTCCTAAGACAAGGAAGAACTTTATTAAGATTGAAAATTAAACATTAAAATCAATTGCCAAAGCAATCCTCAAGTCATATAATCATCGCTACAAATAATAAAACCCTAAAAAAAATCGATTAAACCATAGTTACTTGGCTAGAGTTTCATCGAAACCCTAGATGGGAGATTAATTCTTTATGAAAGGAGTAGCCGCCATGACTGGTGAAGACTCCGTGATCTCCATGTTTTTCTCCCGATGAGTTCTCCTCTGGAATCCCGAAGCAAGACCTTAGGGTCTTCTATTTATTGGTTCTCCAGTTCTAAGTAGGGTTCCCCCCTTTTAGATCCTTGCACGCGTCCTGAGAAAGGCAAAAAATTTGATCTCTGATCGATCGAGGAGTTAGTTCCGATCGATCGGACATTGCTGGGCCTGGGAAATTAATTAGACTATTGATTTTTTCTATTTTCTTCTATTGGCTTGTTTCAGACCATTCTACCTTTTCACTTGCGGTAAATCCTTAGATTTACTCCCTTTCATAAACCTAAAATGGGAAAAACACTACCAAGTGAAGTATCATAGTAATAAAAATGGATTTAAATACTTAACAAGTGTAGTTTTGAGGTGTATAAATGTGTACAATTAAGTCCGATCAGACACAGAGGCTAGGCATCGTATAGTTGTAGCAGAGCAGGCAACTCTGCGGAGTGATATGGGTGAATACAAGAAGTACTTTACCAAGATTGCAGACTTCTTCCAGACTGGGGCATTCCCATTCTTCCCCCCACCACCATCCCAGTCCCGCTGATCTCAGGATGACGATGCCACCCAGTCTCCAGAGGACCCCCATTGGATAGAGATTTATCATCACATGCTTGGTTGACATGTGATATTTTAAACTATTATAATAGAACTTGTTTTTCAGAATTCTGTAACTTGTTTTAGACTATTATAACTATTACGGTTTTTTCTTAATGTTAAAACATTGGAAACCTTCAATTGTTAGAATTTTGGAATGTGGAATGTGGAATATTGAACAAGTTTGAAAAATAGGTCTGAATATAAGTTACAGGTTATTGGATATACAGGTTACAAGTTTTTGGATATACAAATTACTGATTTTGCAAAAACAAAAAGGCATCAGAGACGGAAATATTTCCGTCACTAATGGTATTTCAATATTAGTGACGAAAATATTTCCGTCACTAACATCCCTTTTCGATACGGAAATAGTTCCATCACAACTAGGATATTAGTGACGGAACTATTGCCGTCACTAATGAAGAATTAGTGACGGAAATATTTCCGTCTCTAATATCTCTATTAGATACGGAAATAGTTTCGTCTCAACTAGGATATTAGACACGAAACTATTTCCGTCACTAATGCTTCATTAGTGACAAAAATAATGATGTCATAAATGTATGTCCATCAACAAATTAAGGTATTAGAGACGGAACATTTCTGTCTCTAATAGAAATTAGAGACGGATAGTACGCTCCGTCTCTAATAGTATCAGTGATGCAAGCTTCCGTAACGGAATATGGACGGTGACTATTTCCGTCTCTAATAGTATTAGACACGGAAAATTGGTATTAGAGACAGAAATTTTCCATCGCTAGTTGGTAGCTTTCTTGTAGTGATTATACTTGTTTTACTTTTATTTTATTTTATTTTAAACAATTTTAATTGAATTATTTGTTGGGGTGACATTTAGTGTAGAAAAAATTCTCATTATCTCGAATGAGAAAAAATTCTCACTTTTCTTTCACGCCTGTCACGCCCCAAAACCTACACACAATACATCTCATATTTGTGCAGATTCCAAGGCGTGAACTTGGAACAAATCCCAAGGTAATGAAATTTAATCTAAATAAATTACCATTAACAGATGCATATCTCTAGCATTAAGTTTAAACTAACAAGAGTAAATAAACATAAAACTGAATTTATTTGAAATCTCACTGACATAACACTCTACATCAATTGAAAAGTACTAATTAAAGTTTTGCAACGAAACCCTACAACTAATTAAGTTCTTGAATGTTTCCCCTAGGTCCTTCAGGTATTTCCTGAAAAAAAAAATCAATGAATAAACAATGGTGAGCTTTTGGCTCAGCAAGAGAATACAATAACATGAAACAATTATGATAAATAAAACAATGAACAACAATATAAATATGCATAATTTAATTTATCAGTTTACAACTTTCTGAACTCTTTTTCTCGATTTTCCACCACTTGAAACCCGTGTTAATTTATCCACCATTGCTCTTTCAATTTGTAACTTCTATTCTAACATTATTTATACATCATTCTTCAATGTGTATAGATCTCTAGATATCCCACAAATATCAATAAATTTATATAAACCCAAAATAAAACTAATAATAGAAAACCCTAACTTTAGGGGAGTATTCACTTGCTTCAAATGTTCGAATCTCAGACTTTTAATACTCCAATCCTACCCGAACATGCTTTTCTCGAAGGATCAAACCACCACAAGGGAGAAAACTCAAATCTCCAAGCCTTGAATCTTGATCTAGACGCTTGAAAGCTCTACTAAAGTGCAACCTCTTTTTCCTTTCTCTCTCACGTTTTATTATCCAGAATTTTAGTTTAGTAAAAATTATGAGAATTAGGTTTATCATGTTTTATATATATTAATCCTATTTTCTTATTTACTAAAACGCCATTAGTGGTCCTTGTTTGTTTATAGGTTTTAACTAACCACAATAAAAATAATTTCAGGGTCATTATAGTGGCCCTATCCTGCCCTAGCCCTTGAGGGCAGGGTTAGGACCTAGCCTAGTCAATCTCGATTCTTGAAGAGCTAGGGCAGGGTTAGGGTCTTACCACGATAAGTAAGAGCAGGGTCAGGGCTGACCCTTGCCTTGCCCCAACCCTACCCTTTGGTAGCGTCAAAATCACGAATCCTAATCATTTAATTTAAGTAATTAAGGATCAAGATTAGAATTAATGTGACATTAGAAATAACAAAATAAGCAAAGCCAAAAATGTGCCGCTCAACATCAATCCTGACCCTTAGTGGTTAGTTATAGACAGTTAGGATTCAGAAATTGGGAGCAACAAAAATTTGCCAAAATCTAGGTTCGGGATTGATGTTGAGTGGCACATTTTTCGGATTTCGATTTTGGAAATCTCATTTGAAATTTCGGAATTTCAAAATTTCACTGAGCTCTTGAAATTTATTTTCAAATAGTCTATTATCATTATTTTTTAAAATAATATTCCGAAATATGTTGAAATATTTTGAAATTTCCATCGAAATTTCACGAAATTTTGAAAAAAATAAATTTTATTTAAAAAATAGTATAATAATATTATATAATATATTAAATTTTAATAAAATATTATTATTTTTTGAAATATTCCGAAATTTCGATTGAAATATTTCAAAATTCTGAGTGAAATTTCATGAAATATTAAGAATATATTTAATTTTAATAAAATATTAAAAAAAATAGGATTTCCAAAATTTCGTTGATAAATCCAAAATTTTCGAAATTTCGGTTCTGGTTGGAGAACCGAAATCACCAAAATTTTTGAAATTTCAAACCTTGATTGGGAGTACCATAGTTTTATTTGGTGATGGCAGAGCTTGCGATTGTCAATGATTTGAATGTGAGCAACCAATTTATAGCAGTAAGATGCTAGTGTCAATTGTGTCAATCATTAATTGTTCTATTTTTAAAAAGAAGTTAAATAACTTTTTGACGTGAACCTCACCAAAAAATGATTGACTTTTTTGTTTGGAGGCTACAATAGTTAGACGTTCATTAGTGCTAACAATGGAGGCTGCTGTTGTTATAGGGGATGTGATAGAGTCTGCTGTTGGTGTTGTTTGAAAGCAGAAACATAAGAAAGAGAGATAAGGATTTTCAAGCCGAATGGGTGGCGGCGAAGCCACCTGCTGAAAAGCGTAATAAAAAAAGATCAAAATAGATAGCAGATCACTCGCTCTGATACCATAAAGGATGATTTATTAATAGATTTTGGATGATGTATAATGACCCTAAATAGGGTTTATATAGACAACTTTATAGAAAGTTAATCAACCTAATCTACTCAGACCTAATCAAATATATTCTATTTTGCTTGAACCTGATCAACTATTGTGATAGATACAATTGAATTGAATGATGTAGCAATGATATACTGTATCTCACACCTTAACCCCAAAGGGGTGGACCAGTGGTTCCTGGGCCTTTCCCCAAGTGGGAGGTCCTGGGTTCCATTTCTCACTCCCCCTTTGGCGCGCGACTTTACCCGGACTTACCTGGTGTGGCGGGTTGCGGGCTCATGTCGCACCCTCGGGGATTAGTCCTGACCCAAAGGGTTGGGGACACCCTGAGTTCCAAAAAACAAAAACATATCTCTCACTTTATTACAATGCTCTTATAATATTCTCTAATACTACACTAAACAACTATGGTTATGACGATGACAGAGAGTAAGAGCAAGGTCATCTCTATCAGGCAGATTTACAGCCGTCTCTGCTTCGAAGACAGCAATGCATGACAAGGAAACATTGAAGAAAATTCCTGACTAATGCAAAATACCATGAATCAATTAATTATCATGAAAGATGTAGGATAAGTAGCCAAAAAAACAATATATGGGAAATAAAATAATATGAAGTTGGCATTGGAGGATTGACTTGTGGATGAATTCAGCTTATTTGGTGCCCAACGACATGGTCCAAAAATCATTCGTTTTAATTATCTATGGAAAAAAAGGATGGGTAAAAGTAGAGTAGAAAACCATAAAAGGTCGGCAGTAGTAGGTAAGCTTGATTGCAGAAAAAAGTCTTTGGATTTAGCCTCCATGTCCCTCTCATGCTTACTATCTAATAATAGTGTGACAAATTTAATTGGTAGTTTCATGCCTCACTCAAAAGTCAAATATGGCTGACAAATCCGACTCTCCAAATCACAAAAAATTCATTTTGTGTTTTAAATTTCAATAATAGATTAATTTTCAAGAATTGAAGTTTAAACGGAAAAGCTGATGCGGCGGCTAATACAAATAAGTACGATCTATTAATTCATTTTCAATTGAAAATTATTAGTTTTTCCATTTGGAGCACCCCAAAAAAATGGATGAACCTAGGATGAATCTCAAGTAAACAAAATACGGTTGAGCGAACTTGAGAAATACTTGCAGTTAAACTCAGTTTGCGAGATTCGACTAGGGGAAATCAATGGAGTCACTAAACCTGGTTTCCGCGGACAAAAGGAAAACAAATTATATATATATATATATATATATATATAGAGAGAGAGAGAGAGAGAGAGAGAGAGAGAGAGAACAAGGCTAATTAATGGTCATGTTCCTCGGAAGAAAATTTACTCTAACCACTAAGCCAAGCCAATTAGTTGTGTCGAAAGAAATAAATCAATGTTGTAAATCATTCCATTTTTTTTTGGGTGAAGATTGAGTGGTGGAGAGCACTCTTGACAGATGAGCTCAAACTTGAGTGATCCTGAGAACATGGATTAGTAGTCCACAAAAATAGAAATTAAATTCGATGATTTACGATCTTCTGATTGTCGTAATTTTCGGGCTATCGATCTTCTGATTTTCCTGATTTTTGGGCTATCGCCTTCCCACAGGTTATGTGAATGGTATGTGTACAACTAGGGGCAGAGCCAGGGCTAGAGCCCCCCCGAACTTTTGAGGAAAAAAAACTAATTAAGTTCATACTTTATATAATTTAATTTAAGAGGGTATAGGCATGGGCAAAGGGACGACAACTCTAAATTTTTGAGAAAAAAAAGTTTTTTTTAAAACTATATTATTTTATTTAAGAGGGCATAATCATGGCCAATGGAGGCAACTGGCCCTAACTTTAAAAAAAAATTGTTTAGAAACGGCTGAGATCACCCTCGAACTTGGACCTTAACTTTTTTTTTGGGGGGGAGGGAGGGGGCTACACCCTGAATCCCCCTTAACTAAGAATATTTTGTACCTCCATAATCATTCTTCACAAACCCATTACTAATATCATCAATCAACCATTTCTGCCCCCCTACAAGAAAATTTCCAATGCACTCATCCAAACACATGTAATTACACTTAATCACTATCTCCAATGACCAAAAGTGTAAAAAAGGAACCATCTTCTCCATTCCATTTTCTCATTTCTAGACCATGTAACCATTTCACTAGAGAAACATTTTTCCTTGTTCAGCGATGACTCGGCCAGAAGATACCAAGATGTCCGAGACACTCGGATGTAGAGCAAAGACACGGAAACGTTGCAGTGGTACTCGTAAGAAAACGCAGAAGATGTGCGAGGACTTTCACGCGGAGCAGTCGAGGATTAAGCCCAATATAATTTACATGGAAACTCCAGAGATAATCCACACTGATGTGCACCATTTCATGAACTTAGTGCAATTGCTAACAGGGAAGAATCAAGACTCAGACTTGAAGCCAAACTTGAGCTCTAGCTCAAGCGCCTTCTCAAATTCAACCCAGTCCAGTCTTTATGCTGAAGGAAACAAAAACTCCAGTGCCATCTCTCAAACACAATTATTGGTGGTTTCTATGAATGAGGGTTCTGTTACTAACGAATCCGACGACTTCTATGCCTTTTGTCATCCTCAAGTGGTGGATTCCACAGACCAGTTCTTATCTGCCTAGCGTGGTCTTCGCTTTGATTTTCTCTCATCATCTTCATGTTTAGGTACATGGTTACCCCATATGGTTATTCTATGTGCACTTGCATGATCTTCTACTCTTTTATGTTGTCACAAATACTACTGATTGTTTCTTCTTGATTTACTGAGCTCCAATGTCTAGATCTGATCCATTTTTCTTTCCTTCTGTAAATTAATTAAGCCTAAGCTACCTTATGAAAATACTGATGAAATGACCTAATTAATAAAAAAAACTATTAGACAATATGATCGATACAAAAATTACCGATGGAATGTCAATTGCGAGTTCAAAGTTCATGAATTCTAGGTCTGGCTTATGCATAACATGTTAGATTCTAGATTTATCAGGGAAGCAAAATCAGTTTTTTAGGTCCCTGGTTTGAATGTTTCTCATGCAATTCACATAGATGGGTACATGACACCGCATGAATGTAATCCAGGTCAGGCTGCTTTGCCTGATCACCCTGAGATGAGAGGGAAGGTCAATTTGATTTGGAACCCTGATAAATTCACTTACCAACTGATAGGAAGTGTGGAGCCTGCCTCGACTGAACATCCTACCTCTGTTCTGTTATGTAACCCTAATACTATTAAGAATAGGTGTGGGCGGCTACTGTCATTTTAGATCGCAACTTTGTAATTCTCTTATACTCCAGAACATAGTGAAATCTCGGCGATTCCGTGGATGTACCTGAATTTAAGGGAACCACGTAAATATGTGTTTTGTGTGTGTTTGTTCTGGTTATTTTTCTATCCATATTCCGTGTCTCACATATCCTGTTTAGGGTTCATTTCCTAACACCAAAATGATCATTTTTATATTCGATCGTTCTGGCTTAAGAACTAATATAACATGATGGGGAATCAAAGTGTTCTAGGTTACTGATTAATCTGCCTTGGTTGATCTTTCTTGCGAAAATCATCGCCTTTTTCTTTCATTATAATTCAATTGTTAAATGGCTGCAATAGCCGTGGTGTCGACATTATTTCATTGTTTTCTGAGAGCACCACAGGAGGATCCACTACCCACAAGCACCATTTTTAACAAACAGGATGTAGAGGGGGAGAGGTACAGGAGGTATGGGCATTGCACTCACCGCACGGGCAACTGAGATAAGACCTTCTCATGGCATCTACATGATCAGTTATTTACCTAGAAATTCAAGTGGCATGAATTGACGCCAAATCAGAGATTATGACTAGTAATTCATTTGCGAGCAATTGTTAATGACTTGGGTAGTGTGCATTTTTAGAGGATCTTCACTACAGTCTAGCACCAACTTATGCCATATACATATATATATTACAGCGTGATACTCGCAAGTCGCAACACCTATATTACATAGGTTCACTTGTAAGTGACAGAATGTTCAGTCATACACTTCACCTTGTGTAGGAAGTTGTTGAACCATGTGCCTTTAGCTACCCCATTTCACTACATCAGTAACATTTATAAGAGATCGTAAGGGGAGCGTCTACCATCCCTCCCTGTACCCAACTATGCTTTATGAAAGCATATTGAGCAACCAAGAAGCTACATATTTTTAAAACGCAAGTTGGCTTGAGCTTGATTAGTTGTGGACGAACTCGAGCTAGGATACCAAAGCATGAATCGAGTTCGAATAAGCTTACATATGTTACTAGCTGAGCTCAAATAGCACCCAGCTCGGCTAGTTTACACCATGAACAGTGTTCATATTATATCCTTTTCCTGTAGAAAAGGTTGCCATGCACTCTTTCTGTTCCATAAGCATTAATGAAAATTTTATCACCCAATTGAGGATGTATGCAATTGAAATAATCCTAGTTGATATAAGAAAACTTCCACTTATGTGCTTACTATAGCTTACATGAGTGAGGCCAAAAGGACCAGGAGTGAGCTTTCATGAGTCCCTTACCCCAAAGAACAAAAAAGTTGCCATGAGTGTTGATTCTCCCAATTGACTCCATGTGAGATATGTTAGATTTCTCTAACAAGCTTTAATGGCCATATATAGAAGGCCTAAGTAAACTTGATCTTACATCTATTAATGCATATAAATAAGCAATAAATCCATTAAACTATATTCCTGTAAAGAAAAAAAATATTAAACTATTTCTATTCAAGGTTAAAAAAAACTTCAACTACCTACTTTGAAGGCACTAGATGAGGAGCTTCTTATGCCTCAGTGAGAATTGGAACCAACAAGCAATATTTATAGTGAGTAGTCCTACCCATCAAGGATTCTTGGTTGTAAAGTTAGAATGCAACTATGCTCCTTACGATAATATATATTTAAGGTGCACCAAGTCCAGTATATTCTGGACTCTTTTCAGTATGCTCTCTATTAATAAGGGAAGATAAATTCAGGTTTTTTAGTAAGAAAAATCCGTGATTATTGCTTGGCCGCCTCATGAAAAATCTAACAAGATATATGTCATCCTCATCGTCCCCGTCCATCATTCCATTCTATGTAAGGCCATAACTTCAATTAAATCGTGTGTTATCAAATCTCCTGGTAAGATCTCCAGGTAAGATGTATGAAACTAAAATTTGTTGATGTTGATACCGATTAAAAAAGCACTTCTCATCTCATTGTGCTGAAACCGAAGATGAATGAATTCCTAATGTTAATTAGCTTTGATAATGTGATTTACATAAACAAGAAAGCACTCTCTAGTTGAGGGACTCCATAAAGAAGAACGAATTCCTGCAGGTGTCAATTGCCCTTCACACCATGTGACATATACAAGACTGGAATGCATTGAGGTCGAGTGCGGATCAGCAGCTACATACAAGATAACTTGTTCAATTTCATCCAATCCTCCAATCCTCCAATTTTGAGGCAAACTAGGGCAGGAGTGCTACCCCATGTTGTAGATTTTTTTTTCCAAAGTCTCAATTTGGGTGCAACATCTGACATTGCTACTCCTTTAATAGGTTAAAAAAAAAATTAAAAATTAAAAAAGTAGAAGGTATGCCTTGTACCATTTCTCAAGGTAACAGAGATATGTAGTGACTATCACAGTGACGCTTTAGAAGTCTGCGGCTGGAGCTAGAATTTCTCAACTCTGGGTTACTCACAAAACTGAGTTGGGATCTTACGTAGAGCATGCATTTTTATACTTATTGTGTTCTTTTAAATATATCAAGAGAGGTGGTTGTGGTGAAAATAACCTACAAATACGAAACAGAAAACACACAAGAACACCCTCACAACCTCTCAAACAATTAGATCTTTGCATAATAGAAAATCCTAGACCAAGTATTACATTATATAATTAGTAGAGACCCCGTGCGATGCACGAGTAATAATTTGATAAACGTTATAATTTGTATTAATTAATTGACTTTATAATAATAATAATTTATTATTATTTTAATAACATTTAATAAAAAATCATAAATTTCTTAACATTAAACTTAAATTAATATACCCAAGAGTTGGAGATAAGAGAGAACTTTACAATAGTGGATATACAAAGGTCTCTAGGATGAGATAGTGGATCCCAAACCTGCAAAAGTTGGAGATAAGAGAGGACTCTACAATAGTGGAGCATAAAGGGTTGTAGGATGAAAAAGTGGGTTCCAAACTTGAACGGTGGAGATTAAAGAGAAAATCCACGTGTTATTTCTAAAATAGAAGTTATAAGAATTGAGGGATAGGGGTTTGGAGAGCAGAGAGAGAAGTCTTATTTCCTTATATTATAGTATAGATTCGTAGAAACCTAACTTGAAACAAACTCCTAATCCAATTAGGAAAACTCTAGCGTGTGAGCAATACTAAATCTGTAACAAGCTGAATGCAATACAAATTCCACAATAATGGTTACGTGGTAGACTCACCCCGGATTCTACAAGGAATCTTTGTAGAGCATTTACAAAAGATTCGGACTCGTAAATGTTGTAGCTCACCTGCCACAAACATAACCTCAATATGGAAATTCAAGCTTGGTGAAGTGTCTAGAACCTGTAATATTTGTGAGCATGAGATTTTCCGCCCAATTTCACATTTTGGTTTGATTGAGAGTCGCCACCTATTCATTCTAAGGGATAGGTCCCGGGCTGATTGGATAAGGTCTTAATGGTCTATTAGAGTTAGGGTAAGCGGTTCGGTTAAGTCTCGGGAAAGGTGTTAGGAACCCCAGGACCCCCATTTTACAAATGGTAACCTACTCCCTAAATTTAAGCCAATTTAATATCAAAATTAATTAAGTGTTTAATCAATTGCTAATTCAAGAAAGAAAGAAAGCTAGATGAGCTAAAGTCGAACCCGAATTGGATTTCCTACGTATTCACATTGGGGTGAGATCAGACCGAGCGTAGTTCTGGCACATGAGCCCGTGCCAAGGCTAAGGCTAAAGGTGCGTATGTGTGTGTATAGGATAGTCAAGGGTCTAGCCTGGGGGCTAGGGTTTAGTTGACCGGGTTGGTCAAGTGCAGGGTTTAGGTCTAACTGCGGTTAGAAATGTGTTAACCATGGTTAGGTGATCTAAACAAGATAAAGAAAGCTTAGAAAGTATTTTTTTTGGTTTTTTTGTATTTTTTTAGGATTTTTTTAGAATTTTTTCCAGGTGGTTAAGGATTGCTTAACCATGGTTAAGGGGTTGACTCCATGGTTAGGGTTGCTAACCGTGGTTAAATGACTGAAACAGATCATTTTTGAGATTTTCAGAATATTTCTGAATTTCTGAGTATTTTTTCAGATTTTTTCAGGTTAAGGGCTGCTTAACCATGGTTAAAAGTTAACCAAAATAGGGTTTGACTATGGTTAAGGGTCCTAACCAGGGTGAAACTGATCACAGAGGATCATTTTGGAATCCTTGGAATATTTATAATTTTTTGATTATTTTTCCGGAATTTTGTGGGTTAAGAGGGTGCTTAACCATGGTTAAATGTTAACCAAATATGGATTTAACCATGGTTAAGGGTCTAGTCAGGCCAGGATTGGGCCCAAGGATCATGGCAGGGCCTAGATTGGTCTCCTACCTGGTTTGGGCCCTATGCAAAGTCTAGAAATTGAAAAAAAACAGAAATTATAATCACACTTTTAACCATGATTGACACGCTGTTAACTCGGGTTATGGACTGAACCAGGGGAAAATGAGACTATGGAAATGTAGCCTGAACTTCAGGGAAGATCCTGGGCCTTTGGTGGGCCCAAGGAGAGGTCTGGAGTGGGCCCCACAGTGGGCCAAATGTACTATGATTGGTAACACATAAAATGACGATTTTCAAACTAAAATTTCAAACATGCTTTTAACCACTGTTTGAAGGGTTTTAACCGTGGTTAGGGACTGACTCAGGGTAAACTGAGACCACAGTGGGATAGCCTGAAGTCCAGAAAAGACTCTGAGCCTTTGGTGGGCCCAGGAGGAGGTCACATGTGGGCCCCACAGTGGGCCAAAGGTACCCTGTTTGGGTGTTTTACAAAACTGTCAACTTGAATTTAGGTTCGGAATAACCACGGTTAAGTGCATGGTTAAGGGTTGAGAAGATCATGGAAGACATCCAGGGGTCAGGGGAAGCTAACCATGGCCCTGGTGTTGACCAGGGCCCACGCTAACCGTGGTTAACATGCTAATTATAGTCGGTCTAGAAAAATGCCCAAAAACTGAATTTTTCCCTTGGGGGGCTATATCAATACGGGTCCAAGGGATTTCTCACGGTCTCAGGACCCCCCAAACTTTAAGAGAGCTGATCATACACGCTGGGGTGTGGTTAACCCGAGTTAGGCCTCAAGGGGGTTCTCTCTCGCTTATGGTTAAGGCGGGAGGACCCCTGTCCTTGGCTAGGGATCAATACGAAATGAAAAAAAACAGAATATATTGGACCCCTAGAAGAGGACCAGGGATCCTTACAGTGATTGCAAACAAAAAATGAAAAGGGGAGGGAAGACGGTTACCCTTCGGATTGGTTGCAGTGGTGGCTAGATGCTCATGGTTGTGGCGAAATGGTAGGGGAGTGGAGCATGCTTGCAGTATTAAAGGAGTCCTGGGATTGGATTAAGGCAAGTGGTGAGGGCTGGTTCGTGTTGGACAGAGGCTGAAACGGGGTGGTTCGGTTTTGGCAGGAGTTTGAGGCAAGAAAAATCTCCTCCTGAGAACCTGTGGGTGTGGGGGCTTTATAGAACGAAGAGAAGACCCTGGGGGGAGGCATTTTGGTCATTAGTGGAGGCATGGGGGACACCTGAGGAGCAAGCCAGGGGGCACCTGCTAGGGCTGCCTAATACGCATATCGTCCTGAAGAGGACGATGAACAATAGTATTTTTTTTTGTTTCTAATTTGCTTTCACATGTGGGCCTTTAGTAATGTCCCCTTTGCCAAATGAGGGTTTGGGTGCCCTAGAATTTGAAATTTTGAGGTGGGCCCCACCCTAATGGACCCTAAAAGGTCATGGGCCCGTGTTTGGACCCATAGGAAGCCTAGGTTTTGGGGTTTATTTTGTGATTGGGCTTGCTAATGGGCCTTGAGCCCGAAGAGCTTTGTTTTAGGGTTTGCACTAGGGTTTAGACTAGGGCTAGGTTTAGGGTTAGGTCTAGGGTTTAGCTAGGGTTAGCCTAAGGTTTGGTCTAAGGCTTGGGGTTTACCTAGGGTATGGTCTAGGGTTTAGGTTTTTTTTGCCTATGGTTTAGGGCTTACCTAGGGTTTAGAGTCTACCTAGGGTATGGTCTAAGCTAACCATAGTTAAATTAATTAACCAGGATAAAGGGGGTGTAAGAATGGGGTGCTGACAATATTCCACTAATTGATTCACAGCTTATAGATCCAGATAGTAGTAATCCAAATTAACAGCAAAGAAAAAACTCACCTGCACCATTTCACCACTGTGAGCATGAGAATTTTCACCCACTCTCACATTTATGGTTTGACTAAGAGTCGCCACCTATTCATTCTTAGGGATAGGTCCCGGGTTTGTTTGGATAAGTACTTATGGTCTATCAGAGATTAGGGTAAGTGGTTCGATTAAGCCCTGAGGAAGGTTTTAGGCACTCAGGGCCCCCATTTTACAATGGTTACCTACTCCCTAAATTCAAGCAAAATTTAATCTCAAAATTAATTAAAATACTTAAGCGTTTAATCAAATGCTAATCAAAGAAAATGAGAAAACTAGACGGGCTAGGGTCGAACCCGAGTAGGGTTGCCTACGTACTCACCGGGTGAGATCAGACAGAGCGTAGTTCTGGCACATGATCCCGTGCCAAGGCTAAGGGTGTGTGTGTGTGTGCATAGGATAGTCAAGGGTCTAGCCCGGAGGCTAGGGTTTAATTGACCGAGTTAGTCAAGTGCGAGGTAGGGGTTTAACCGCGGTTAGAAAGGTGTTGACCATGGTTAGGAGGCCTAACCATGGTTAGAAAGAAACCAAGCATGAATTTGGTATTTTTGGATTTTTTTGAATGTTTTTCATTTTTTTTGGATTTTTTGAATAGTATTTTAGGCTCATTGCGGAGCATTTATGGCAAAGGCAAGTTCAACTAGGGTTAAGTATTAACCCTAGTTAAGTTTAAGCTTAACATGAGTCAAATTAATCGGTCTAGTCTAGGTCCAAAATGCCTTGGGAGCAAAAGATGGCATTGGATCTACACCAAGTAGAACCAACAACTAAAGATTAGGGAAATACATACTGTCATGTGCATTACTTTGCTGGACCAAGACAAAGCGATAGGAGCTGAGATGTTCAGGGGTTTTTTTTTGGGCCTAATGTGAGGTCCAGGAGGCTTGGGAGTGAGCACATCAGAATGCTAGATTAGCAGCATAGAAGTGGGCTGTAATCATAGCACTACCCAGAATCTCATGTGCAAACAAACTAAGTTGTGAAGGGTAACAACCCACTGTTGCTAGGCATGGAGAGCAAAACTTCTGGACTAAAAATTGTTATACTAACCGGGTCTAAAAGAAAACAGAGGGGCCATGAGAGGTCTAGGGCAAGACTTAATCCAAAACAGTCCTAAAAAAGAGAGAAAGAAACTAAGTTTTATGTGTTGCACTACTTGGCATTATTTGCACTAAGATTGCAGCCCCCATATGGAGACGTGCAAAGAAGCTCCATGTCTGCACGGGCTGGGCTATGAGCAAGAGTGCACAGGATGCTATGGGGATTTCAGGATCTAAAACAGTCTCGGAAAAAGATAAGAAAAATAGGGTTGTTCTGTGCATTGCAACAATGGCAAGCCCAAGTAAAAGAAAAGTTGCTTCAAGGGCCAAGCTGCTTTTTTCCTTTCTATGCCAACCCCACATCTACCCATATTCTTAACCAAAAGCGAACACCATGGAAATAAATAGAATAACTAGAGGAACCATGGAAGTCTAGAAGCCGTGATTTTGCGTGAGTTAAGGGACACCTCAAAATCCCAGCCAAGTGAATATTAGGACGAAGACTGGAGGTGATACCAGTACTCTTCTTCCTAAGATATTTGAGTTATTCCCTAACTCACATACCCTTCTAGCTTGGTGCAATAAGTAAGGCAAAAGATTACCTCTGGTGGCTGCCCGAGCTAAGCGCTCAGGCATCCACAAACCAATGGGCACCTGGCGATAATTTATGGGAGAAGTCATTTCATTGTCTCCCCTTGATTTTGACTTCTCCCCATGTGATATCTTCCCCCTTCAATAACGCCGAGGTAATCTTTTGCCAAATAAGTAAAACAAGAGCAAAAGGAAAAAGAAAAAAAAAATGCATATGAAAATCTAGATGAGAAGAAACTATCCTATTGAGATTGAGATAGGGGGGCCCTCTACTATTCTTGGAGGAAAATAACAAATCTCCTAGAAGTAGACTAGGGGCACAAAATAACAAGAAAAAAAAGAAGAAAAGAAAATAAAAACAAACAAACAAAGGGACCTATGTTGTTATGAGAATCATTTCCGAGCTTCAACGATGGGGGATACTCTGGCAAATGGGAGAGTAACCTTTCAATAGAGGAGAGCAAAGCTAACCTCAAGTCCAACTCAAACCCCTGAGGGTTTGGTGTGTGTTGGCCACACCCTAGCTTATCAAAGTAGGTGTGTGTGGTTAAGTGTGGTGTATGCTACATATTAACTTTTCCCAAGTCTGCATGTGTGTGATCAAAAGAAAAGGGAATAATAATATAAAAGAGGAAGGTTAGACCAAGGTAATGGGTCGAGTTAAGTGGAGGGGTTAAGGGCGTGGTTTAGGTCTTGGTTCAAGGTCAAGTGTCATGAGCTTAGGGTTTGGTTTCAGGGTTTTGACATGGGTTTAGGCAGTGGGCTTGGCCTGGGTAATGGGCTCATGGTCTTGGGCCTTGGGCCCAATGGTTCAAACTTGGGGTTTTGTCATGGACGCGAGCTTAGGTAGCGGGCCCCGATCAGGCTGGGGATTCCTTGAAGCTTGGAAATTGAGAGAGGACTAGGGGTAAAAATGGGGTGTTTACAACCACCACACATCAAACATTGTCTTTTTGCTCCTACTGTGAACCCCCCAACTTCATCCTGCGGCTCATTTGAACCAGTTACTAGCTGCCATTGGCTTTTGATTACCTGCAAGAACATAAAAATCGTTAAATAAGGATTGAAATAGTGGAACTGAAGAGCAGTTTTGGAACACCCTATTTGTAGGGGCAGCAATCAGGTTTCAAAACCTTTGTAAATGTGTTGGGCTTCGGGCGGACCTATTAAAAAAACAGTTTAAATATAAAGAGGAGCTCTGCTTCACCACATTGTGCGTAGCTCCCCTTTTTACAATATCAGGTGGCAAATGTGTAATTAAGGTGTGTTGCAAAATTACACCAACCTCCATCAATAATTATAAACATGCCACACTTACAGAGTAAAAAAGGGAGCTCCGCATCAACGCCGTGAAGCAGAGCTCCGGCTCAAAATTATTCTCTTAAAAAAATACCAAAATTCAAGCCCAAACCCCATCCATTGCCACCCCTATCTGTTTGATTAGAGACGAAAAACAAATGGATAAAGCTTCTTATGGTCCTAGGCTAATTGGGACCTCGTCTTAAAACAGGTCAACTTAGGGCATAAAAATAAATAAATCCTAAGGTTTTAAAAATGTGTAATTTCTTTAAAGAAATTTTATAATAAAATATAAAAATCACTGCATTTATATTATAAGAATCAAATAAAATTAAAAGAATTCTTATAAATTTAAAGGATTCATCTAAAATTTTAGCGTTTTAAATGAGTCATTTAATTTTATATGATTCTTACAAAACCATATGATTCTTGAAATAAAGAGAGACCTAGGATCATGCATGGCCTAATGGTACCGTTGTTCCATATTAAAAAACCTGATACTATTATTAAATTAAGTATAGTGGAGAGAGCACTTTTTACCCAATCGTAACCCTTTCTTTCTTTTCTTGGATTCCTTTATCTCCAAAGCCGCGGAAAAGTTATGGAGAGGTTGACTCTTGACCCTGGCTATAGGCAAGGACCATCCTAAGTCTTATAGAAAAATAGTAATTTGTTCTTAGCAAGGTCATGGTTAAACCTAAGACTTTGCTGTCCAACTACAAATTAAAGTCCAAAACAAAACTAATCTCTTTTTGAACAATAGAATATCTGAAACTTTTAAGGGCTATCTTAATAACAAGAAGTCATATAGGGCATCTTTTGAGAATTCATAGTGAGCCCTGTGGAATTATTGGCCTAAGGGAATTTTTTTTTGACATAATTCAAGAAAAACAAATAGTATTATTAGTTACGAAAAACTATAAGTAAACTAATTTTAAATCTTAGATATTTAATCATGACTTTTTGAAAAATCACAAATTTAACGACCTTTTCAATTAGATTCCTAATGCAGGTCTCTAACTAGTTCGGTCGGTAGCTTTCCCAGAAATATGTTACTACTCATCACCAATGCTATATTTTTCTTCTTCCCCATCTCCTGTGGATGATCCACCCTCATCCTCTTCCAAGTTATAAGCAGCTATGGTTCGCACCCACCGGGAAATTTGAGAAATTTTGCTCCCAACAACTTTTTCCGCTTACAAAGGCCCTAGTGCGATTTTTGTCTTGTTGGAGCTAGATGTTGGTTTTGTCGAGATCCAATCGAAGTTGTAAGCTGACTTAGTGAATGACCATATGGAAAAAAAGAAAAGAATTGTTTACATGGTATTAGGTACATATTCATCATTTTAATTTACGCGCATTTGTATCTTGGAGAATATGCAAACCTCAAATTTTCACTTCCTCACTTTCTCTACGGACCAACTCTTGTCCTCACTTATTCCGGCCGCCAAAAGCAGCCAATTAAAACTAAGAATTGTAGCTGGGAAAAAGTCTGGACACTCCCCCTAAAGAAACTCAGGCTAGCATTCCCCTTGTATATTTTAAACAATATATTCAATAATTTTTTCTTTTAAGATTTATCATCATCATGGAATTTTTGAGGTGGAATGTGAGGAGAAACTGATTCTATTAAGAATTCCTAGATGATTATAATGAACCTAATCAAGGTTTTAAATAAATTGCAAAGTAACCTTAATTTAAAAAGACAATCTTGAAGATACTCCTTATCCAACCCTAAAGATAATGAATTAGTATAGGGATATTCCTAAAGTGTACTCCCAAATATACTTACAATTCTAACTGTTTATCTAAATTATTAAAAGGTTAGGATTAGAGCCGATGAGACATCAGCAAAGACAAAATAAGCTAACTTAAATTCTGACCCTTAGTGGTTAGTTATAAATGGTTAGGACTAGGGAGTCTATTTGGGAGTTCTCATAAACTGACTCAAAGATAATAATCTAAGATTATAATTGTGATGAGATACACCTAAAATACAATGCATCTCATTTTACATTTATTTCCCTAATAGAATGTTTGCTTCCAAGGAGCCACTCCTTAGGACTCACCCTAACTCTTAATGGTAGATAAATGATTCATTGTACAAAAATATATTAAAGAAGAAGGATAATGAAAATGGTGAATAAATCCTCCATCAGACATTTGTTTTTACAATATATTTTCTTAAAGGCAAAGCTTAATATATATAAAGGTCCACTTTTCGGTAGTCTACTCTCCCATATTTCAATACAAAAAGATAAAATAGTATGACATTTTTTTTTGTAGGTCTCACCACATTTATTTTGTCTTTTGTATGGAAAGAGTAAAAACCATCACAGAGAAGGACAACAAAAAATAGACATAGCACTGCTCATATATGAATGTAGAAAGGATTTTGCTAGCTTAATTGCGGTCTTAATTGCTTGGGGAAAAGGACAACCACATTGGTATTGGCTAAAGCCAAACGTGGTGGTCCTTTTTCTATGAATGAGGCGATTAAAGGTGCCCACTCCCATACACAAACAGAATTTGAAGCAGATCCATTGAAGAAAATACAGATACCTTCCAATTTTGATTAAGAAAATTGTACCTCCTTGTTAGATTGTTTATGCTCATCCGTTAAAAGGAAGTCAATGGATCCATACAAACTTCTCAAGATAGTTCCACTAACACTAACAATGAATGTAGATATATTAGTTGAAAATTAGGGGTGTCAAATTGTGGGTTCAGGGGACGGCCGACTAAGCCCGATTAATAAATAGGCTGGCTGGGCCAGCTCATTTATTAATCGGGTCAAATCAGGTTAGGCCGGGTTGGCCCATCTAAAAAATCATGTGCAATTTTTTGATTATAAACTAAGTGGGTCAAATTGGGCTGGGTTGGTTGGGCTAAGCCCGGTGAGAAGCCTACCAAAATGGGTCACGGACTTTAGACTCCAAACCCAAGCCTAACCCAATTAATGATCAAGCCGGGTGGACTCATGCCTCAGCCCATTGACACCCCTATTGAAAACCTTACAGTATTGGGCCAGCAAACCAAAAACACATGTCATTCTTATAAGAACAAAGAAAATCTTGGATGCGGCATTTCTCATATGAGCCTGTCCTAGTCCTAGTGGTTGTGTGTCTCCCTTTGGGGAGGTGACGCGATCTTGGTGTTGCTAATGAGCGCCTACCATGAGTGCTAACCCCCTAACCCCTAACCTAGATAGATAAATGAGTCATTAATTTTATATGATTCTTACAAATCCATATGATTCTTGAAATAAAGAGACTTAGGATCATGCATGGTACCGTTGTTCCATATTAAAAAACCTGATACTATTATTAAATTAAGTATAATGGAGAGAGCACTTTTTACCCAACCATAACCCTTTCTTTCTTTTCTTGGATTCCATTATCTCCTAAGCCGCGGAAAAGTTATGGAACACACGTCTTAAATGGGAGAGGTTGACTCTTGACCCTGGCTATAGCCAAGGACCATCCTCAGCCTTAAAAAAGAAAAATAGAATTTTGTTCTTGGCAACGGCCAAGGTGTCGGTTAAACCTAAGACTGTGCCGTTTTGTTACAAAAGTCCAAAACAAAACTAATCTCTTTTTGAACAATAGAATATCTGAAAATTTTAAGGGCTATCTTAATAACAAGAAGTCATATAGGGCATCTTTTGGGGAATTCATAGTGACCCTTGGGAAATTATTGGTCTAAGGGAATTTTTTTTGGACATAATTCAAGAAAAACAAATAGTATTATTAGTTACGAAAAACTATAAGTAAATTTATTTTAAATCTTAGATATTTAATCATGACTTTTTGAAAAATCGCAAATTTAACGACCTTTTCAATTAGATTCCTAATGCAGGTCTCTAACTAGTTCCGTGGGTAGCTTTCCTAGAAATAGGTTACTACTCATCACCAGTGGTATATTTTTCTTTTTCCCATCTCCCATGGATGATCCACCCTCATCCTTTCCAAGTTATAAGCAGCTATGGTTCGCACCCACCGGGAGATTTGAGAAATTTTGCTCCCAACAACTTTTTCCGCTTACAAAGGCTGTAGTGCGATTTTTGTTTGTTGGAGCTAGATGTTTGTTGAGATCCAATCGAAGTTGTAAGCTGAATTAGTGAATGACCATATGGGAAAAAAAGAAAAGAATTGTTGACATGGTGTTAGGTACATGTTCATCATTTTAATTTACGCGCTTGTATCTTGGAGAATATACAAACCTCAAATTTTCACTTCCTCACTTTCTCTACGGGACTCTTCCTCACTTTCTATACGGACCAACTCTTGTCCTCACTTATTCCGGCCGCCAAAAGCAGCCAATTAAAACTAAGAATTGTAGCTGGGAAAAAGTATGGACACTCCCCCTAAAGAAACTCAGGCTAGCATTCCCCTTATATATTTTAAACAATATATTCAATAATTTTTTCTTTTATGATTTATAATCATCATGGAATTTTTGAGGTGGAATGTCAGGAGAAACTGATTCTATTGAGAATTCTTAGATGATTATAATGATCCTAATCAAGGTTTTAAATAAATTGCAAAGTAATCTTAATTTAAAAAGACAATCTTGAAGATACTCCTTATCCAACCCTAAAGATAATGAATTAGTCTAGGGAGATTCCTAAAGTGTACTCCCAAATATACTTACTAATTCTAACTGTTTATCTCAATTATTAAACGGATAGGATTAGAGCAGACGAGACATTAGCAAAGACAAAATAGGCTAACTTAAATCCCAACCCTTACTGGTTAGTTATAAACTGTTAAGATTAAGGAGTATATTTGGGAGTACTCATTAACTGACTCAAAGATAATAATCTAAGATTATAATTGTGATGAGATACATCTAAAATACAATCCATCTCATTTTACATTTATTTTCCTAGTAGAATGTTTGGTCTCCTAGGAGCCCCTCCTTAGCACTCACCCTAACTCTTAATGGTAGATAAATGATTCATTGTACAAAAATATATTAAAGAAGAAGAATAATGAAAATGGTGAATAAATCCACCATCAGACATTTGTTTTTACAATATATTTTCTTAAAAGGGCAAAGCTTAATATAAATATAAAGGTCCACTTTTCGGTCGTCTACTCTCCCATATTTCAATACAAAAAGACAAAATATTATGACATATATATTTTTTTTTTAGGTCTCACCACATTTATTGTCTGCTGTATAAAAAGAGTAAAATCCATCACAGAGAGGACAACAGAAAATAGACATAGCATTGCTCTTATATAAATGTAGAAATGATTTTGCTAGCTTAATTGCGGTCTTAATTGCTTTGGGAAAAGGACAACCACATTGGTATTGGCTAAAGCCAAACGTGGTGGTTGGGCGAAACTTCTAAGGGTTGAGAGTGTGTGGTGTGTAGGGTGTGTGAGTGAGTGTGGGTGTTTCCTTGCTTTGACAGCAGCTTTCACGTTGTGGTGTAGTTGCCTTAGCCAATAAAAATAAAAAAACGTGGTGGTCCTTTTTCTACAAATGAGGCTATTAAAGGTGCCCACTCCCATGTACAAACAGAATTTGAAGCAGATCCATTGAAAATACAGATACCTTCCAATTTTGATTAAGAAAATTGTACCTCCTCGTTAGATTGTTTATGCTCATCCATTAAAAGGAAGTCAACGGATGCATACAAACTTCTCAAGATAGTTCCACTAACACTAACAATGAATGTAGATATATTACTTGAAAATTAGGGGTGTCAAATTGTGGGTTCAGGACGGGCGACTAAGCCCGATTAATAAATAGGCTGGGCTGGGGCCAGCTCATTTATTAATCGGGTCAAATCAGGTCAGGCCGGGTTGGCCCATCTAAAAAATCATGTGTAATTTTTTGATTATAAATTAAATGGGTCAAATTGGGATGGGTTAATTGGGCTAAGCCTGGTGAGAATCCTACCAAAATGGGTCACACAGACTTTAGACTCCAAACCCAAGCCTAACCCAATTAATGATCAAGCCGGGTGGACTCATGCCTCAGCCCACTGACACCCCTTAACCCCTATTGAAAACCGTACAATACACATGTCATTCTTATAAGAACAAAGAAAATCTTGGATGCGGCCTTTCTCATACGAGCCTGTCTAGTGGTTGTGTATCTCCCTTGGGGGAGGTGACTCGATCTTGGTGTGGCTAATGAGCGCCTACCATGAGTGCTAACCCCCTAACCCTTAACCTAAATAGATAAATGATTTAGGACATATTAAAAAAAAAAGATTTTGCTTCTGAGACTCCCTTAGGGTTGAGACCACCAAGACCATGCTCTAAGAGCATGAGATTTCAGGTGGGGCCTACCATGTGAAATGGGCCCCAATTGAAATCCCATGCTCTTAGAGCATTGTCTCGGTGGTGTCGCCCTAACGGGTCTGAGTAGGTTTATCCTTGGAAAAAATTATCCTTGCGCACCCTTGCTGTTACATTAGGTTGATGTTTGTGTTTAGATTACCCTCTTTAACCAAAGAAAAAAAAGTTATCCTTGCGGCACCCTTGCTGTTACGTTAGGTTGATGTTTGTGTTTAGATCACCCCCTTTAACCAAAGAAAAAAAAGTTATCCTTGCGACCAAACGCCCCCCTAGTACTTCACATGCGTGTGCCATAGGTAGAATCAACTCCTCTCACGCGTTCTCTAACATTATTCATTCCCACCACGCGCTTTGGATGACAAATAGCGGGCGAACACGTACTTCAAAAAACAAACACAAATCCCAGAACTCAGACTCGGGCGAGCCAACTCGGCTGTCTCCCGCACCTCGACACGACGTGGATACCGTCCACGTGGGAGCAGACGCCGCTTCTGACAGCAACAACCATCAAACCGAACAAAAAGCTATCCATCCCCCCCCCCACCCACTCTGCGACACGCCACCGCTACTCCCCAAATCAGAGAATAAATATATCCACTTTAAAAAAATATATATATTATTAAATAAAAAGCAGGCGCCGCTCATTAATCCGTACTGCAGGTAGGGCTAACGTCATCCGGCCCGGGGAGTAGTCACATGACTCTGTCCCTGCGACACGTCAAATCATGCGGCGGCTTTGCATGAGGCGGCCAATGGCCCCCACTTTCTCAGTTACCCACTACCCCTCTCCCACACAGTCTCTTCTAGGCCACGCGCTTTTTCCTCGCGTCCAACACAGATCACGCGGTCTCCAGTTTTTTAAAGTTCGTCCGTCTTTTATACTTAACAAGTGCGCGTGGCCCTGGCATTCGTCCTCCCATAGGTCGTGCCGTCTATCCGACGATTACGGGAGACTGCGAGTGGGCCCCACTTCCGTTTTATACACAGAGTTTCTCTCTCTCTTTTGGTCTTTGAGGGAGAGAGAGAGATAGAGCCTTTTAGTTTCTATTACTCTCAATCTCTCTCTGAAACTCTCTATTTTTTCATGGCTTCTTCGTCTTCAACTCGCGAAGGACACTACAGAGGCGTGAGAAAGAGGCCGTGGGGAAGATACGCTGCTGAAATAAGGGATCCTTGGAAGAAAACTAGGGTTTGGTTGGGTACCTTCGATACTCCTGAAGAAGCAGCTCTGGCCTACGACGGAGCCGCCAGATCGCTCCGAGGAGCTAAGGCCAAGACTAACTTCCCGCCGCCGGTGGGTGCTTTGTCTCTCGATCTAAACCTCCCTTCCGATAGGTGGGGTTGTCCTGATACTGGTTTGGTTCTCGGAGAGTTTCTGCAGACCCGAGTTCTTAAGGATATGAACTGTGACGATGATTCCTCCACCAGGATAAGCCACGTTTCGGGTTCGGTTCCTGACCCGAAACCTTCTGCTGCTACGCCGGCGTCGTTTTTTGAAGCTGGCAGACGGGGTTTGTCGTTTGATTTGAACGAGCCACCTCCCCCGGCTGTGACTGCGGCGGCCACTTTGTCGCCGTTGTGGTTGTGAAGAGAACTAGAAAGCAGTTGCAGTCTATAATGTCCCCTTTATTTTCTCGTGTTTTTTCCTGTTTTGGAATTGAGAATCAAAGCCATGAAAACCACTTGTATATGTATCTTTAGTTTTTTCTTCTTGTTATGAAGTGGAACGAGTTTCCTTTTTTTCCGTATTTATTATATTTTCTTCTGATTGACACTGCTTCATGTATCAAAGACCTTTTTCCGACCGGTGAAGTACTACCGTCTGATGAGTAGACCAGTTTCCGACCGTTAATGTGGTGGCGATTTGGTGCAATTTATCGGGGGTGGGGACTGGGTCAGCCTCATATATCTATTTCGAATAAGTTTGCTTTTGTCGATGTCAGAAATCCTTCAAATAGATAGAAAAGGGGAGTTCATGTGCCGGCCGCGCTATAACTTTCTCCTCTATTTCTCGTTATGGTTCTCGCTCCAAATTATCACGATATTCTCACACGTATGGGCTCCAACTAGGGCGAGTTTGGACACGGGTTCGAAAACAAAATCTCCACCCTCGAAAAAGTAAGTTTTCACTAGGGGTGGCAATGGGGCCGGCTGGAGTTTGCCCCGGCTCAGTTCCAAGTTTAAACAGATCGATTATTTATTTAAAATTCAAATCTAATCCAATTAACATTAGTATTAAAAATTTTGTTAATAGTATTATAACGTACTTATAAATTTAACTAGATTTTATTATTATTACTTCAAATTCATAAACTGAAGTCTATATCGCATCTGAAAAATCTATAGTAGGATAAGTTCAAGTGGGAATAACTCCCTTTCTTAGGAAGAAAGTTCTGGGTTCTATTCCTAAGAGGGTGAGAGTGGGTTGCACTCTCCACCCACCTTTAACTTAGAACAGATACTGACTTGCTAATTGGGGTTACGGCCTAACCCTGTGTCTCATACCAAAAATAAATAAAAATTTGTCCAAAAGTAAGGTATGCTCAACCTCCTCACAGTTCGGGCCTTTGGCTAGTTTGGCCCAATTGCCACCTCCAGTCAAAGCCGTTTCAATTTATCTAAATCTTAATAGTGGAGATTTTAGAAACTTTTATGATTAAAAAATGTTTATATTGACTAGCCAAGCTGCTTGACTCGAGTTCCGCTTGAATACATTTTCAAACTCAGAAAATAGATGAGCTTGCACAAAATTATTTTATCGAGCTCAAGTCGGGCTTGATCGGCCGGAGTTGAGCCGAACTTCGAGCCAGCTCTATTGGGATACACCCCTATCTGAAAGTATCCACGGTGTGATCGCCTTCATATGAAAATTGGAAGTGGAGAAAGTTAAATATATTAAATTATAAATTAAAAAAGGAAGAGCAGAAGACACGCCAAGTCTAAACTCTACAAGATTAGAGGCCGGTCGTCATTAGACGAAGACTGTGACGGATTTGATGCTCGTGTGGTCCCCATTTAAATCTTCGGAATGGTAGTCCCAATCGCCAATTTTTTTAATCGCTCTCTTAATGAAAAAGTCTAACACCTGTCCTACCAAAAGTATTTTGACTTTTGAGGCAAGAACTTTAACTTTTTCTTCCTCCTTTTTGTGGGACCCATTATCATCTATGTGGCGAGACGATATGTGTTCCCAATCCAGGTAGGCCCCACACGCAAATATGTCGGCAGCAGAGGCGTCACGGCAGTCTACTCCCAGCTGGCCCCACACGCGCCTTCGTCATCTCCGTCTTCCTGTCGGTGACGGCGGCGGTCCGACTCTACGTTGACGGTCTTCCCAAAAGGGAGCAGTAGACACCGTCTAACGGCGCCGTTAACATATCAAAGCTCTCTGTATATGTCTTCATGAGTGATGATATAATAACCATGAATGCCTCATTATCATGATTGATGCATGGAAACGTGTTGACCGGTCCTGGCAGAGGAAACCCTGCCGGCTTGCTTGTCACTGTCTATTCTTTGCAGGATATCCAAAATAAATAATTATATTTACAAAACGTGCGGACTCACACGTTTGAAGGCCCACATGGGATCGGTGACGGACGGTATGCAATTATAGCCGTTCATTTCATGGGCTCATCTTCTAGGGCGATCCACGTGTGAGATTGTGATTATACAGCGGCACTCACGACACACCATAATATCTTGCGTAGGGTATGTGGAAGGAGATCCAGGTGGGACCACCAAATCAAAGATTGCAGACGGTTGTAGTATTAAGTAAATAAAAAAAGTAGTTCAGAAAGGGTCCAATGGAAAACTAATCGAGAACAGTATCGGGTTTCTGACCGTGATTTCTATGCTTGTAATTGTCACACGTAGACCTGAAATGATGGCCATATCTTGCAGTTGGTGAGAACAGAATCAGAACTTTTAGACAAGTTTTCTACTTTTTTTAATTGTTCAAATTTTACAAATCAGAACCCCAATTATTTTGAAATGTTATTAAAATACCATTTCCAAATTGAGGGGGAAAAATACCGGAAAGACACACGTCAGCTGTAAATGTTCACCTCTGGTTTACTGGTAGAAGGTAGAAGTTGGAGGGTGTGATACCCTGACCTGTACTCCGATGATAAAGTAAGTAGATGAAGAAGAAGATGATAAACAGTAAAGCAAATAGGAGCACTGAAAAAATATGTCTATCTTTCGATCTCTGTAACACTGAAATTCTCGGGGTATTTATAGGTTAACCTTTGGTATGGCCATAGATGACCATAGATGCCCATAGATGCCCATACCACGTGTCCTGCACTCATTACCAAATATGTCAGTAAAATCTACCACCTGTTGCATCACACGTGAAAGCCTACCATTAGTTCAGTCGGTTGAGTCTGACAGCATACAGAAGTGACCTGCATTAAATACCGAGGCAGTGCTTTCGGCCTACTTGTCAGAACAACTGATCGCCTCCTGATTATCTCCTCCTGTGAGTCGGTCTCGTTATTGACTCGAGCTCGAATACGTTGTATATGTCTTAAAATATGACCTGGACATCCTTATCTGAATTACGGCGAGTTCGTTGTTCAATTAACACCGGAAACGTTGTCGAGAATACAACGTCTACGTTGTGCGCAAGACAACGGATACGTTGTCGAAAACCACAACGAGAACGTTGTTTCGCAAGACCACGGATACGTCTTAATGTGTACAACGTGAACGCTATGCATCAGATACTGCGTATCCTTCTATTTTAAGCACGTGACTCAAACATACGTCCACGTGTCACCTTCGTGCACAAAACAACAAAAGCCAGCTCGTTCCCCAACATTACACAGTTTTACGAATTTTATCTCTTACAATTTGCCCCTTTATGAGGCTTAGAACGTAGTTCGAAGTGTCATAAACGGATAAAAAAGCGATAGTCCATACCTCAATCTTCTGCCGGCACCTGGATCGCTGCGTGGTTTACGCTAAGAAGATAGAACGCCCAAGCCAGCTGGTTTACACGTGCGAACCGTCACGGCTCATTAATGCAAGACAGGCTGTCATCATTACCGTTTTAGAATTCAAAACGCTTTATATCTCTGACGGTTATTCTCTTTACGTGAAACGTCGATCCTGCCACCAGTCTTTCCGGCTTTGACACAGGTATACGGTTCTGATGGAGGGTATTCTGGTCTTCTCATTTCTCTAAGGTATCTATAAAAATCTCTCTTGGCTGCTTCATTTCACTTATCTTGCCATTGAAGTACTGTTACTCTGCCTCACTTGCGTCTCAAGCGAAAGTTCAAGCTTTCTTCAAACTCTCGTTTCTCTTCGCGGTACGTCCTTCTCCTTTTTCTTACTCTCTTCATTGATTTTGCTTCTCTTTCTTCCTCTTCTTCTCTGTCGTCAGTCTGCCCATTTTTTTTTTCTTTTCCTTCCTATTATTCTTTGTTCCATTCTCCTCAACCCATGGCTGCCGAGACACCCATAGAATCCCTTCGGCTAGGTGAAGTTAGAGGCCAATCCGAAGACGAAGCTAGCTGTACTGGTAGCGCACCGTATGGTGCCTACATCGAGAAATCTTCTGCCCTACGCCAACAACAATTAGCATACCTTAACCATTTCAGAGAACGTTTCGAGTTTCCCTCTCATGTCAATCTTCACTTCAAAAGAGAAGATGCCTATATTGACAAACGATCAGCATGCATCGTTGTCTATCTCTCCCAACTCGAAGCCGGTCTTCGATTTCCCCTTCATCCCGTTCTGGATGAAGTCCTTTCCACCCTACACCTTGCCCCAGGGCAAATGCACCCCAGCTTCTACAAGTATATGTCTATGATGATCAAATTCATCAAGGACGGGTACCCTATAGAGGCTAGACACCTTTTTCATTTCTGCCACGCCGTCAGATGTTGAGGTACCGACGATGGCCCACACAATTATTATTCCTGGAACAAGAAGCCATTGTACCCAGACCTCGTTTCCGGCATCTTGGACAGAGAAAGAGGGTGGAAAGCAACTCCCTTCGTTGTCTTTGAGGGCTGGAAGCTGAAACTTCCACCGTGCCCAATGTTTTCCAAGATAAACCAGGTAACATGATACCGTTGTCTGTTGTCCGTTGTGCTTTTACTTCTTCTGTCTGTCCGTCCCATCGTCCGTTGTCGGTTTACTTTCTTCGTCCTGCTTACTTTCGTTGTCTGACACTTTAATTTTTTACTTTTGCAGTTGAAGGAAAGAAACTTCCTTTCAAAAAAATCGCGCCTGAAGAGGAAAGTCTTCTTACCAACATCAAGCGCGCACGAGAAGGGGAGTACATCCGGTGGACACCACTACCACCTGATACTTGGAGCCTTTTCAGCAGCTCGAACCCGTCTCCTCCAAGGCAACAAGGCACCTCTTCCTCCTCACCCGTAATTGAGCCAAGCTCGGAAGAAGAAGATATGGCCGGCACCAACCCTCCTGCGTTGATCCGAAAGCCAAGGACAACTCGTCCTGCAACTGCGCTGCCCCCTCTTCCACCTCCTCCAAAAATAATTCCATCCACAACGGGAGCGCCTTCCGAGCCGAAACGGAAGGCCATGACCCAGGCTGAGTTCGAGGCCAGAAAGAGGAGAAAAGAAGAACAGTGCCGAGAGAAGAACACTGCTCGTGCTGCCACTCCTTCCCCTTCTGCTCCTGCTACGCACCAAGGAGCTAAGGCTGCAACGGGGACACCTGTAGCCAGCATAATGTGTAGAGCCCCAGACTTTTTCATGCTTAATACATGACACTTTCGTTGTCATCTTGCCTTTTAAGAGGTATGATTAATAAATGAGGAAGAATTTGAAAATTTCGAAATGCCAGAATTGTTCCTCTTCGAAGTACGAACACAACGCAAGTTGAATCGTCAAAATCGGACGAACGAGTCAAAAGATATGGCCAAAACAGTCTGTACCTGTAGGAAAACGTATACTGTGTGCATCCGTTGTACGCCACCACGAGTTGGCACTATTCATGGCACCACGAGTTGCACTATTCACGGCACCACGAGTTTGCACTATTCACAAGCACCACGAGTGGCACTATTCACAAGCACCACGAGTTTGCACTATTCATAAGCACCACGAGTTTGCACTATTCACAAGCACCACGAGTGGCACTATTCACGGACCACGAGTGGCACTATTCACAAGCACCACGAGTTGGCACTATTCACGCCACCACGAGTTGACACTATTCACGGACCACGAGTGGCACTATTCACAAGCACCACGAGTTTGCACTATTCACAAGCACCACGAGTTTGCACTATTCACAAGCACCACGAGTGGCACTATTCACAAGCACCACGAGTTTGCACTATTCACAAGCACCACGAGTGGCACTATTCACAGACCACGAGTGGCACTATTCACAAGCACCACGAGTTTGCACTATTCACAAGCACCACGAGTGGCACTATTCACGGACCACGAGTGGCACTATTCACAAGCACCACGAGTTTGCACTATTCACAAGCACCACGAGTGGCACTATTCACGGACCACGAGTGGCACTATTCATGGCACCACGAGTTGCACTATTCACGCCACCACGAGTTGGCACTATTCACGCCACCACGAGTTGGCACTATTCACGGCACCACGAGTTGCACTATTCACGCCACCACGAGTTGGCACTATTCACAGCCACCACGAGTTGGCACTATTCACAGCACCACGAGTTGGCACTATTCATGGCACCACGAGTTGCACTATTCACGCCACCACGAGTTGCACTATTCACGCCACCACGAGTTGGCACTATTCACGCCACCACGAGTTGGCACTATTCACGCCACCACGAGTTGGCACTATTCATGGCACCACGAGTTGGCACTATTCACAGCACCACGAGTTGGCACTATTCACAGCACAATGTGTTCAGCACTATTCACGGTCCTCGCGTCATTGCAGAAATCCCAGTAAGGGTATTACGGTCTTTTGGTCAGTTCACTCTTACCTTAAGAGTTTAACCCGAGCCTTTAGGGCTTCATTCGACACTTAGAGAGTTTGAGAGAATAGGAGAAAGAGGAGAAGGCGATTCCAATCTAGGATTTCCATTTTGGAGAGAAATCAAAGGGTTTTGAGACCCTAGATCAACCTCGAGCCCGTTTTCTTCAAGATTTCGGTGCAGGCATTCGTGGAGCTCACGAATCAAGCTAGGGCAGCAACTCACAGCCATTTGGAAAGAGGGTTTCTTCCTCATTTCTTCATGTCGGTACTTTTTACTACCCTCCTAGTTATGGTTTTTCTTTCCCCTTCATTTCTCTTTATTTTCTTTCATTATACATGTGCTATGAGATGAATGGTGGTGAATGGTTGTGAATGGGTGTTAATGGAGAATGGAGATGGAATGGGCGACTGGATGCCAATGGTGTTGTGTGATGAACAAATGGGGAAGGGCATTGTTCAAATAATGAATATACATGTATGATTTGAGAAAAAAAACCATCTAGAAAAGCATGTTGTAGGGTAAATCCAAAATGAACACACCATGTTTGATGAAATGCCAAGGTGAATACAGTGAACTGTATATTTGGAAATGCATGCCTAATGAAGTATGAATATTGCTAGGGTCTATGATAGTGTGTTTTCTGCTTTCCCTAAATGATATGAATATTACATTGCTCAATCATTGATACTATATGTGTTGTGAAATTTCCCAAATGTCATGTTTAAATTTAAATGCAAGTATGTACACGATTCCAACGAGCACGGCATGCATGACATGATTTATCGAGGTTTACAAGAACATGGTTAGAGGTGGGACATATCTTCCGATATGTTTTACCTCGTTCATGACAAGACATGGCATGACAAGCATAAGCATTTTAGGAAGAAGGGTCTCCCTTCCCTCACAAGTAGTTTACTCTTCCAAGCAAGCATGACAAGACATGGCATGACAAGCATAAGCATTCTAGGAAGAAGGGTCTCCCTTCCCTCACAAGTAGTTTACTTTCTAAGCAAGCATGACATGGCATGACACGCACGATATGACAAGATAAGACAAACATGACAAGTTTCAAGTACGAAAAGATATTTCAAGTCAAGTCAAGTGCACGATGTTTTCAAGAGGATTTATCGGTTTTCTACGAATTACAAGCATGATTATAAACTGCTTTACTTCCTTGTATGATATGAACTGTTTCCGTTTGACATATTTAAATTGCTCCTGATTATGTATTGCCATTTTTATGCTATAATTGTTGGTTAGTATTTAGTACCCGCTGAGTATTCCATGCTCAGCCGTACTTCTTATGTCGGCAGGTTCTGAGGGAGCTGTTGCTTCATTTGATGTTTGTGCTCCTGGTCCATGGGTGGAAGAGGAGTACGTCGAGGAGCCTTTGGAGGAACCTCCCGTAGAGGGTTACCATTAGGCGGTTGTAGATTCTGAGTGAATAGCTGTGGGTGAGATGAGAGATTATATCCACGTATTTTTGCGGGTCTGTCCGTACTTTCTTATGGATTGCTTTTGTATAAAACTTGAATTTAAGTATGTATATACAAAAAGGGTTGTTAGTCTTCCGCTGTGTCATGATAGAGTATGTTTCCACTGATAATGTCCTCTATTGTATATGCTCTGTGGGTTTTTGCAGGATGGTTTGTCAAGCAAGTCATGTTTTGTCGTCCAAAGTTCACTCTAACTCCTAGGGTGGGTTTTGGGGCGCTACATAATGCCTGCTGCTACTCCTACTGTGGCTGCCCCAAGTGCTTCGAGCTCCGCCCTGGTCACTGTTGCCACCACGGAGACAACCACACCTCTTCTCCCATTCGGAGCACCGTTTTCAGATGAGATCAACTGGTAACCCGACTTCACGAGCTTCGGGAGGCCCACTATTCACGACTCGGTGCAGACCTCGGAGAAGGTTGCTAGGGCCTTGACGCACTCCATGAGGCTCCCTCAGGATATTGCTGATGCTGGCAATATGTCCCTGCCTCAGGTTTCCTATGCAGCCTGCCAGTCCATGGCCTCGGTACGACTTCTGTTCTTTGTTTTGCTTTATTCAATTCTCGTTGTGACAAACTGATATTCTCGATTTTGTGTATCATAGCTGAACGTCCTCCTCCACGAGCTATGTGATCGTAGTACCTACCACTACAATCACCTCAAAGACTCCATCAGCTACTGGCAAGGAAGGACTGAGGCGCTGGAGCAAACTCTCGCTGAGGATCGCCTCAAGATTGAGTTTGATCTGTCCCAAGCCCGAGCTGAAGTGGTGCGGGTGGAGGAGAAGTTCATTGCCGCCTTCAAGGGGCAAGAGAAGGCTGAAGGCGAAGCTCGAGCAGCCAAAGAGGGAGAGAAGAAAGCCAAACAAGAAGTGGAGAACGCCGTTCTCCGGATCAGCGAGTTGGAGCTCGTCTCCCAGACTCTGAGCAGGCAGCTAGAGGAAACTGAGGCAGCGAGAGCCACACTGATGGAGGAGCTCGAGGAAGCCAAAAGAGCTGAAGAGGCAATCGAGCAGGCGGTGACCACGAGACTGCAACAACACTATCAGTCTCAGCTGGACACTCTTCTCGACGAGGACAGGGCAGAGACCGAGAAGGAGGTGATCAATATGCTCCGTCAACAAGGTCGAATGAAGGAAGACAACGAGGAGGACGTGACTACCTTCTCCGAGCTCCAGAGCAAGGATGTCATCGACCTCGACAACGAACCCGAAGTTGAAGGAGTTGAGAAGCCACATCCCCTCGAAGGCCCTGCACCTCTTCCATCTGAACCATTCTTTGAACCAACTGCTCCTGAAGCTCCTCCAGTTGCCGAAGTTCCTCCTGTTGCTGCTGAAGCTGCCGAAGCTGCTGATGTTGCTGACCCTGTCTGTCCTCCCGCTGTCCTTGCTGCTGCTGCCGACTTTTAGTTTCTTCTCTTCTTACTCTCTCTTCTGCTAGTTGTAATGCATCATCTTCTTCCCCGAGTTATGAGGTTCTCTGTACTTGACCCAGTAATGGGTTTTTCTAAATGAATGATCATTTTCTCTTTCCCTTTTGCTTTTCTTTGTATTGGAACTCGAAGTTGCAGAACTTGCACAACGTATACATACATGAAAAAATATAATATAAGTGTATGAACATGTTTTATGGATCATAGAATTAGACATGATCATAAATAAATCCTAACGTAGGCACTTTGAGCATATATAAAGGAATCCTTTTCGTGACAGTTGATGCACACCGAATAAAGCACTCTGAACCATATACACAACGGAAGCATTCATACAACGGAAAAGAGACATAGGCCTAGATACATCTTTATGTAGTTCATTGTGAATGTAATCTGACAAATAAAATTCCATAAGATGAACATAAAGTAACTCAGTTTCGAGACACTTGCTCAGAGGATGTCATTAGGATAAGCCACTGGATTTGCTCAGATGACATCCTTAGGATAAGCCACTAGTGTCTCGTTGTGAGTATGATGTCCAAGCGAAATTTTATTCGATTTTGCAAAACATTCACAATATTACACTGATGTTCCAGACAACGAGTTGATGTTAAAACTTCAAAGCAATAATTTAAATGCTCATATAATAATACTGGAAAACTTTTTATTGCAACAACTCATTTATTCACCACAGATTCTATTGAAAGAATTGCCTCAAGTTCATAATGTTCCAGGGTTTACGAATGAGATTACCTTGCAGATCTTTCAAGTAGCAAACCCAGGACTCCCCAATCGTTCTACGATATATGGTCATTCCCAATTAGGTCCTAACTTGCCACTGTTAACCTCCCTGGTATTCTGAAATACTTTGCGGAGAACGAGATCCCCGACCTGAAGGACTCTTCGCTGTACCTTTCGGTTGTACGCCTTCCTTAGCTGTTGCTGGTATCTCTTCGTCTGAATGCTGACATCTTCTCGCTTTTCTTCTAACAAGTCGAGGTGAATGGCCATGAGCTCAGCGTTCCTGTCTTTCTCTCCACTCTTCTTCTTGTTATGCCAAGAGCGTAATGTGGGCAAACTAATCTCAGTAGGAATGACAGCTTCCATGCCATAGGCCAAAGAGAAAGGTGTTTCGTTTGTAGGACTCCTCGGTGTCGTCCTATACCCCCACAATACGTTGTGCAGCTCGGTAGTACACTTCCCTTTCGAGTCTTCCAATCTTCTCTTCAAGGCGTTCAATATATTTTTATTAGCTGCTTCAGCCAAGCCATTCCCTTGAGGATAATATGGAGATGAAAAAATATGTTTGATCTTTAACTCACTACAAAACTCTGCAATGATACGACCTGTGAATTGTTTCCCGTTGTCAGTGATAATGGATTGAGGTATGCCAAACCTACAGACGATATGCTCCCACATGAACTTCTTTACTTCTTGTTCTCTGATACGAGCAAGGGGAACGGCTTCAACCCAACAGGAGAAGTAATCGGTTGCCACGAGGAGAAAAATGAGATTTCCTGGTGCCTTAGGGAAAGGTCCCACAATATCTAGACCCCACCGTGCGAATGGCCAAGGTTGAGAGACAGTGTTAAGTTCTTGAGCTGGAGCATGGATTAAACGAGCATATCGTTGACATTGACTGCACTTCTTAACATACTTCTGAGCATCAGCTTGCATATAAGGCCAGAAGTATCCTTGCCCCAGGGCTCGATGTGCTATCGTTCTCCCGCCTGAATGTATGCCACAAATCCCTTCATGAAGCTCAGCAAGAATCCTTTCCACATCTGCAGGATGAACACATTTCAACAAAGGTCCGCCGAAAGATTTTCTATACAACTCTCCTTGCATCAAGACATAACGAGGTGCCTTGAACTGAATTCATCTTGACTCTTTTGCAGTGATAGGAAGAACTCCATCTCTCAAGTAGGTCGTCAACCCTGTCATCCAACTTGGCACTGGATTAACAAAACATACTTCCCGCTGAACCTGGAGCGCTATCGAAGGATATTCTTTGTATTCCATGAGGACGGCTTTGGGTTCATCAGACTGCATCATGGAAGCAAGATAAGCCAGAGCATCAGCATGTCTGTTCTCATCTCTTCGGGTATGCTTGATCTCCACAACGGTGAACGCTTCACATTGCGAACGAATGAGTGTAGCATACTGTTTCATTCGATCATCCTTGCATTCATAGTCTCCATTCACCTGATTCACTACAGGCTGCGAATCACAAAAAACTCTCAATTTAAAGATCTGCAGCTCGCGCGCACTCTGCAAGCCAAGCAGCAATGCTTCGTACTCAGCTTCATTGTTAGAGGCAGTAAACCCAAGACGTGACATCTTCTGTACTTTCACGTTCTCCGGACTAATGAGCACAACACCAAGTCCTGAACCACTTGCATTAGAAGATCCATCAACGTACAACAGCCAATCAACCCATTCGGAAGATTTATCTCCATCTACAGCGATATCATCGTTGTCTACCTCATCGGGGAGCTCACGAAGATTAGTAATTACCTCCTCCTCCACAGGGAAGTCTGAAAGAAATCCTGCCATTGTCTGCCCTTTCTCTGAACTTCTCGCTCTATACTGAATATTGAATTCACTCAGAGCCACAGCCCACTTCGACATTCTTCCCGCCAACTCGGGTCGTCCCAACACGATTTTCAAAGGATACGTTGTGATGACAACGATAGTATGAGCATGAAAGTAAGGACGAATCTTTTCAGCAGAAAAAACAAGAGCAAGACACACCTTCTCAAGCTTGCTATAATTGCATTCTGCCTTAAGAAAGGTTTTGCTGATGAAATACACAGGTTTCTCGACGCCGCTACAACATCTGACCAAGACTGAGCCAATTGCTTGCGCTGAGATAGAAAGATACAGGTACAAGACTTCACCTGATTCAGGGACAGAGAGAATAGGGGCTGAGCCTAAATACTCCTTCAAAGCAATGAAAGCTTGAGAACACTCTGGCGTCCATGCGAAAATAGAATCCTTCCATAGGAGCTCGAAAAGAGGTTTACAACGATCCGATGACTTTGAGATAAAACGGTTGAGTGCAGCAATACGTCCTGTCAACTTCTGGATCTCCTTCTTTGACTTGGGCTCCGGCATGTCCAGCAGAGCTCGAATCTGAGCTGGATTAGCTTCAATACCTCGCTGACTCACAAGATACCCCAAGAATTTGTCAGAGGTAACCCCGAAAGTACACTTCTCTGGATTAACCTTCAAATTGAAAGCTCTCAGAATAGAGAAAGGCTCAACAAGATCCGTCACCAGGGTATTCCGAAATCGACTCTTCACAACGATATCATCAATGTAAACTTCAACCGATTTACCGAGGAGTGGCCCAAACATGAGATTCATAAGACGCTGATATGTGGCACCGACATTCTTCAGACCAAATGGCATAACGCGATAGCAGAACAGGCCACGCTCTGTAATGAAAGTGGTCTTCTCTTGATCTTCTTCCGCCAGAAGGATTTGATTATAGCCCGAATAACCATTCATAAATGATAACATTTCATGGCCAGCAGTGGCGTTGATGAGCCTGTCAATTCTTGGCATAAGGAAAAAATCTTTGGGACAAGCTTTATTGACACCAGTTAAATCAATACAAACTCTTACCTTCCCATTCTTCTTCGGTACAGCCACTACATTAGCTATCCAGACAGGATACTGCACTTCCTGGATGAACCCAAACTGGATCAGCTTGTCTATCTCTTCATTCACTGCATCATGATAGGCGGGGGCAAGTCTCCGAGGTTTCTGCTTCACCGGAGGGACTGCAGGATCAACATTGAGGTGATGGCAGATAATGCTCGGATTGATGCCTGTCATATCTTTATGCGACCATGCAAAGACATCAAGGCTCTTCTTCAAGAATTCCAGCAGCTCGCCCTCTTCGTCCGTTGTTAAGCTCGTCCCGACCTGCAACACCTTTGGCTCTTCTTCCGTTCCTAAATTGACTACCTTCGTGGGCTCAACGGAAGGCCTACACAAGGGAGCCTCCGAGCTTTCTTCCACAACGGTGTCGACCTGTAATTGCTATTTGGGCACAACGGAAGGAGGGAAGTCACACTTTTGCGATGCCAATTGATCCCCTCTGATCTCCTGGGGTCCATCCTATGTTGGGTATTTCAACACCTGATAGTACGAGGAGGGAACAGCCTTCATCTCGTGGGTCCACCATCGACCCAAAATCGCGTTGTAAGGCGATGGAGCATCCAGAACGGAAAATCTGGTTTGTAGGACAACGGGTCCTACCACAACGGGTAAGACGACGTCTCCTAACGGTTTCATCGAACTGCCATCAAACCCAAACAACGGAGTCTGAGCAGAGATGAGAACGGACGGATCCAACTTCATCTGTGTGAAAGCATGAAGATACAAAATGTCTGCCCCACTTCCGGAATCTACGAGCACCCTTTTGATGTCGAAATCTCCTATTCTCATGGTGAGAACAAGAGCGTCATAATGAGGCCGGACTACCGTTGCCAAATCATGATCAGAGAAGGTAAGCACCTGTCCCAAGCTTCTTGCAGGCATCTGCACCTGACAAACCTCAGCTTCGTGTGACATCTTCCTCGTCTTTGCTCTGAAATCTCTCTCCACGTCCTCCTCTGGTGCTTGCATTCGGCAGATGACGTTGATAGTGCCTAAATGGGCTGCCCCTCGTCCTCCTATGCTGGTACTTGGATTACTGTACGAGATTGAGATAACGGTTCTCTGGTGCGCATTGCATTATCGTTATCAAAACTGAGATACTTCCCTAAGTATCCTTCCTGGACCAGTCTCTCCAAGTACTCCCTCAAGATACGACATCGGTTTGTAAGATGACCACGACACTTATGATATTGACAATACTCATGTGCCCGTGGTCCCGACGTAACATCTTGTACTGCTCTAGCAGGCCATTCGAAGTATGCTTGATTCTCCATAGACTTCATGATGGTCGCTGGACTAACAGTAAAATGGATGGGGTCTGTCCGAGCTGCAAAAGGTCGCCTCTCACTAGGCTGAACACCTCTCTCCTGCCGCACTGGTGGCTGCTCCTGGCGGGGCTGATGATGCTGCCTCGCCAGCTGCTGAATGTTCAGGCTAGGACGTCTCTCCGTCCTACCTTGCTGCTGGGATTGATTATAATTACCTTCATACGGGCGCCGAACCGGCTGATCCCGCTGAGTCACGTACACTACTTTCTCCTTCTGCTTCCTAGGTGGTGAGTCCTCAGACGATGAAGACTCATACCTCTGCCTCTTCTCCTTCCTTCTAGACGACCGGTGTGCTTTCTCTACCATGTCCACCCCTCTCGTCCTAGGCTTCGGCACAACAGATACATCATCTTCATACCTGCCATACTTGGTTGCACCAACCATCATCTCATCCATCTTGACAAGATAGTCAAGAGCCAGGGATTTGTAAAGCTCAGAATGCTTGGGGATAGCATTCTTAAAAGCAGCAATACAACTCCCTTCATCGACTTTATCGATGCTATGGACTTCATCAGTGAAGCGCGAAATGAAATCCCTCAAGGATTCCGCCGATCTCATTCTTAGAGAGAAGAGAGTATCTGCATCTGCTTTCTTCTTTTTATTGACAATGAAGTGATCAATAAAAGCCGACCTGAGCTCGGCGAAGTTGCTGATTGAACCGGGAGGCAAGTTACGAAACCATCTCGATGCCGCTTCTGCCAGGCTGTTTGGGAAGGCCTTGCAATATAGATTATCATCTGGATTGCGAACTGCCATCACATGCTTGAAGTCAAACAAGTGTTCCTCCGGATCCGTCTTTCCGGTGTACATGGGAAAGGTAGGAGTCATAAACTTGGAGGAAGTATATGACTGATTGATGACATCTGTGAAAGGCGAGTTCTCGACGTTGTCCTTTGCCGACTGAGCAAAGTGATCAGGAATCCCTCCTTTCATGCTCTTGACACGAGCACTGATCATAGCCTCCACCTCCTTGGAAGTCATCCAAGTCTTCTGAATAACCGCTCCCTCGGCAGCACCTCTCGAATCTTCTTGTCTTGCTCCTTCTCGCAAACGCTTCATACGACCTAGAAGTTGTCCTGCCTCTCTCTCAGTAGGAGGAAACACGAACCGGGTGTCGCGGTTCTCTAGTGCTAATGGGGGAGAAGATAAGTCAAGCTGACGTCTCACTGATGGTCTCTGAGATGGCCTATCATCTACTTCGAGTCTACTATGTTCGAACGCATCAAGCCTTTCTTGCATCATCTGCTGGTGTCTGGTGATCTGATCCAGAGCAGATTGCTGCCTTTGCAACATCATCAAAATACGATCAGAGACAGAAGGTTCGATGGGGGGGCATGGTCCTTCCTGGCTGGTCAGATGATGGACTGACCCCAGGGATGAAAGTCTGTGCAACAGAAGGTGCAGAGGGAGTGGCCTGAGGGGTTTGATTCTCAAGCCCGAGCACAGAAGTTTGATCAGTCATGATCACAAAGAGCTAAGGGAGGTTCGTTTATTATTTCCCACAGACGGCGCCAATTTTTGAGGGGGAAAAATACCGGAAAGACACACGTCAGCTGTAAATGTTCACCTCTGGTTTACTGGTGGAAGGTAGAAGTTGGAGGGTGTGATACCCTGACCTGTACTCCGATGATAAAATAAGTAGATGAAGAAGAAGATGATGAACAGTAAAGCAAATAGGAGCACTGAAAAAATATGTCTATCTTTCGATCCCTGTAACACTGAAATTCTCGGGGTATTTATAGGTTAACTTTTGGTATGGCCATAGATGACCATAGATGGTCATAGATGCCCATGCCACGTGTCCTGCACTCATTACCAAATATGTCAGTAAAATCTACCACCTGTTGCATCACACGTGAAAGCCTACCATTAGTTCAGTCGGTTGAGTCTGACAGCATACAGAAGTGACCTGCATTAAATACCGAGGCAGTGCTTTCGGCCCACTTGTCAGAACAACTGATCGCCTCCTGATTATCTCCTCCTGCGAGTCGGTCTCGTTGTTGACTCGAGCTCGAATACGTTGTATATGTCTTAAAATATGACCTGGACATCCTTATCTGAATTACGGCGAGTTCGTTGTTCAATTAACACCGGAAACGTTGTCGAGAATACAACGTCTACGTTGTGCGCAAGACAAAGGATACGTTGTCGAAAACCACAACGAGAACGTTGTTTCGCAAGACCACGGATACGTCTTAATGTGTACAACGCGAACGCTATGCATCAGATACTGCGTATCCTTCTATTTTAAGCACGTGACTCAAACATACGTCCACGTGTCACCTTCGTGCACAAAACAACAAAAGCCAGCTCGTTCCCCAACGGTACACAGTTTTACGAATTTTATTCCTTACACAAATTATTTCTTTTTGATCACACACCTCTCAAAAGAGAGAGAGGTGAGTGGTTGAGGTCTAGGACCTCTGGGTGTATGCATAGTGTGTATTACTAATAATTCACAGGAAAAAAAAAAGAAAACTTTCTTTTTAACAGAAATACATCACAATCATACTCATTATACATACAAAACACTCATGACACAAGGTCACAATATTCATAAAACCTTTTTTTTTAATAAGAGAGGGATGTATGCTTTAAGGACACATAAGGGAGGTCGGTTTCTTTGAATAAATAAATGAAGGTAAAATCATAAAAGAACATCTTTTGTTAATGCCGTCAACTTGAGGAGTTAATAGGAAATAACAATGTGATTTCAGAAACAAGATGAGAGGTTTTTGCAATGTCGGCAAACCTCAAGAGTTTGAAGTTTGTATAATTTCAAAAATAATAGGGGAGGTTTTTGTAACTTCACTAAATCTCAAGAATGATAATGCAATTTTAAAAACAAGATGGGAGATTTCTGTAATTCCACCAAATTTAATGGGAGGTCAATTTAATATACCATAATTACTAATATTGGTCTAAAAAGAAGGAAGTTATTTTTTAAAAGGGAATTTTAATGTAATTTTTAAATTACAAGGGTTCTAATTTGTAATTAAATCTTTTTTAAAATAATAAATAAGGATTTTGCTTGGCCTATTGCATCAAAAGTGAAGTCATTTTCTGCCAAAAAAAATTTAGAATTAAAAATAATAATTATAATAGAATTAAGAAAGAGATGGCTGTGGTGGAGACATGAAACCTCTTATAAGACTTTATCGTTATATGCAGACAGATATTAGGTATGGAGCCGCAAATCTTACAAGCATCCGGGCCCACAAATCCATTAACAATAGGAACACGACGCGTCTTTCCATAGCATTTACGCTGACGCAATTTTGAATGTTAGAAAAGCTGCTTAAAACGTGTCATGCTTTCCTATCGCCAAAGTTTTGAATTTGGTGGGGCCACAGCCACACCTTTCCATTCATCCCATATGTGGACGCTGATAGAGGAGCGCGCAAATCCTCCAACTTCGCGAGACGACACTCTTTAATCATCCCTTTGAGATATGTGCTTTCTAGTTTTATTTTATTTATTTAGTATAGAAAGGCATCATTTGTCTCCGATTATTATTATTTTTCCTTTTTTTTTTAGGGATTATTACAGAGGCATCATTTATATCCTAGGAAGCACGGATACGGTACGATATGATACGGGTACGACGATACGATAAAACCTTAAAAAAAAGATACGGGTATCTATCAGTAATTTTTAAAAAAAATAATAATAATACAATATTTTGTATTATAATTACAAAATAACTATTGGTTCAGTTTTGTTTATTATAAAAAAGACCATGTCCATGCAAAAACAAAATAAATAGGGTCATCTCATCATCCGCTAAGCAAAAAAGAAAGTCATCCTATCATCCACTAAGCAAAGTATTAAGTAGACCATGTCCATGCAAAAATAAAAGAGATAGGGTCACACCCCTGGGTCTCCAAAAATATATATTTTTTTAAAAAATGTTTGTATCCTAACCATATCCATGCCGTATCGGAGCCGTATCTGAAATAAAAAAAATTGTTTTTAATTAATCGGATACATCTAAGACGTATCCCGTACATATCCCACCATATCGGAGGCGTATCCATATCCGATACGGGTACAAAGACCTATTTAAAATATCTGTGCTTTCTAGTTTACATCTAACTAATAGTTAGGATTAATAACGATTGAGGTGAAGGATAGGCTTTCCTGGAGGGACTTGGTCTTAAGACTAGCATCCTGAGGATCATCACTACATTCTTGAGGATCATGGAGTTGTAAGAGGTCATTCAGGCTCAATTCTTTTATTGAAACTTTTAAAGTCCGGAACATTAATATTTTGAAACAAGAGGCAAGAGTTTTAAGAGGAGAGGAGAGAGGGTTTGTAACTCTTTTACACAATGATATATATCTCAGATTTATCGAGTTCAATTTAATTACAAGTTCCACATATATGAAAATTAAAAAATCTAAAAAAATTTATGGCCCGTTCTGTAATGACTTGCATTTAACTCCCTGGCTTCATGATTGTAGGAGTTAAATTCTTAAATAAATGTACTTAAAATAATATGTAAATCCTATGAGAAATCAATGCATTAAAATATTGAATCTCAAAACTCATTTAACTTACTCGATGTAGTGAATTTATGGAGATAAATTGCATTAAATAAAAGAAGAACAAAAAGTAGCAAAAAACTTCAAAAAAAAAAAGGGCACCGGCGATCGATCACCCAAAACGCTGGCTGGATGGAGGTTTTATGTGTTTTCGTGGGTTTTGGGTCATTAATATTCTGAAGGAGTTCAAAGATTCGGTCAGAAAAAAAGGGAAAATAAAAGCATGAAGATCAAAGTAGAACCCTATTCGCAAGCGATAGATCATAGAGATACGATCAAGTGAGGTAAATAACAGATCTTGTATTCAATATTTTGAATAGTTAACATGAATAATAAATAAAAAATGATGAATCTAGGTAAAGATATAAGAATATGTAGGATGTGAAGAATCTAGTGATGATACTGTTGCATTATTTTGATGGATAAAAATAGGATGTGAAGAACCATGATTATAATCTCTGTTATTGAATTATTAACATAGGATGCGAAGAACTATATTTGATTCTTATTTTATTATTCATGGATGATAAAATATGATGTGAAGAACTAGATTTTTAGTTTTCAGTTTATTATTCATGGATGATTAAAATAGGATGTAAATAGCCATAATTATGATCATAGTTTATTACTAGTGAATGATTAAATTAGGATGTGAAGAACCCATTTATTTTATAGTTTTATTATTCATTGATTTGATGTAGAGGACCTATTGATGATATTGTTTTATTATTATTGAAATGTTAAAATAGGATGTAAAGAACCTATTGCTGATATTGTTTTATTATTATGGAATTATTATGGTAGGATATGAAGAACTATATATAATTAATTATGATTCAACAAGAGGACTGAGAAAGTTATGTGAAGTGTGTGGATTTACGAGGAGAATTGGATGATAGATGAATTGAATTGATGATTTAATTGTGATATTTAATGATGTTTGAGTTCGGTTTTATGTTTAAAAATTTAAGAGAATTTTTATCAATTAAAAATGATTACAATTAGGATATTGATCTTGATTAACCAAAAAAGGAGAATTTGACATTTAAATTAGATCATGATATAGGAATACTTTTAATATTAATTATGATTTTTATATTGTTGAATCATTAGAAATATGATAATTAGTGTGTTTCTTTTATGTTTCTAATACGTGATATACCATTGGGTAAACGAACTTCTGATGTCAGGCTTGCCTAGGTCTAGTTAACATAGTGGTATGAGATACTATGGTGAGATGTCCTATGGCCCTTGACAGTTAGTCTTAGGTGAAATTTAAACAATGGGTATATCATTGTACACTCACGAATGAAAAATATGCAAAAATATGAATAAAGAATTAATGACATTAATGAGATGATAAGTGACACCAAAAGTAAAGTAAGAAACATATGAAAGTAAGAAAGAAAGACACACAAAAGCGATAATGTATGTTGTGTTGTGCACCACAGGATACCATCAGTAAGGGTGAGGTATATGCCAAAGTAAGTAAGCCGTCGTACCGGAAAATGTACTAAGCCGTCTGTACCGGATAATATACGAAGGGTGGTATCTCGATAAAGTAAAGTATAGTAAGCCTTTTCCTTATACGGTAAAACGATATTTTAAGTTATTACAAATGCATGTGAATGATTATTGGTGTGATGATAACATGTGAAATATGAAAAGTAAAGAAATGAAAGAAAAGTAAGAAAGTAAAAAAAGAAAGAAGGAAAAGAAAGAAAAAGAATTAAAAAAAGAAAAGAAATAATTGACATAATGTACATGTTTAATTTCCGCACTCTAATTTATATATAAACTGATGTATGAAGTGATGAAATGCATGCAAATGTTATTCTTTATGTTGTTTATTATGTTCTGTTATATACGCGGAGTAACTCGATACTCAGCCGATGACTTTTATTGTCGGCAGGTCCAGGTTCAAGTTCAGGCTTTGACATTTGTGCTTCCGGACCTTGGGAAGAAGAGGAGTATATCGAGGAACCCGAAGGTGACTATCTCGAGGAACAAAGATATCTTGATCGATAGCCCTATTATCGAAGTTGTTTCATGGTTATTTAAATTCCAGAAGACTTTAATTAAATTGATAGAGACACGTGTTAGTTAGTCATTTATGTTTATGGTCCGGATGGGTGACCAGGATTTATTACTTTTCAGTTACATTATGAAATTGGATTTTTAGTCGATGGTTTAATTGAAGAAAAAATTTTAGGTTCATATTTTTAGTGTGCCTTTATTGCTTATAACATGATGAATCATTAAGTGAGTCACGTGCCAAGATCTCACATCCTCCTAGGTGGGGTTTTTGGGCATGACATGTTCTTTTGGTGGAACTTTTAAACTCTAGAACTTTCATGGTTTCATGTCTAATTTTATTTAATGTCTAGAACTATATTATTCCACAAAAGTTTTACAAATATAAAACTTTCAAGTTTTACACAAAATTTTGGATGTTTTAAGTTCCATCTATGTGGAACTTCTAATTAATTAAACCCAATAAATATGAGATACCATTATGTAAAAGAGTTAGAAGCCCTGTCTTCTCTCCTCCCAGACACTTACCTCTTGCTCCAAAATATTAAAGCCTATATTTCAAAATATTAATGTTCTGGACTTTTAAAAGTTCTACCAAAGGAACGGAGCCTAAGGGAAATGTTCCATATTTATAGAACTTTTTGCATTCTATGAAATAATATAATTCAAGACATTAAGTAAAATTAGGGGTGAAGCAATGAAAGTTCTAGACTTTGAAAGTTCCACCAAAAGAACAGACTCTAAATGGTTTCTATTGGACTTCCCCAAGAGTCTCATTGGTTACTAAGTTCTATGGTCAACCTATATTAAAGTATAAAGCTCACCAATACAACATCAGATATTAAATCATTTTGAAAGTCATTGCCCTGTTGAGATGGTTACATGGTCATAAAAAGAATGTGTTACATGCCGCTAATAAGTGAAGCTAGGGGTAGTCCATCATCAAATTAGAGGGAGAACAGGGTAAGCCATAAACTCACCTCTGCCTCTATAAACAATAGTTAGCAAAATTAGCTGAACCTTTCCCAAATTTACGACATATTCCATGTATACTGAACCACAATGATTTAGGTCACTAAGGTCTCTAGTCGTTTGGACAGTGAGAAATGACCACTTTGTTGAAGAGAGAGTGGGTATCCATCTAGTTATACTGATTAAAAAGCAACATCAATTGGCCACAGAATGTACAAATTTCTTCATTGTCTCCTAATTTTATATGTAAACAATAAGTGCATCTGGTTGTACTATTACATTATTAGTTCAAATACATGTATAATTGTACTCAGTTGCTAAGCATCTTCATCTTCAGCATCACTCATACTAGGATGCATATCGAGATAGAAATCCAATTTGCTTCGTCAACTATCCTCCCTTTGTTCGATAAACATGGACACATGTGTCATGGGAACAGAAGAGGTTGGATATAAAAAGGGAACAAGAAAAGAGATTGTAGAACTCAGGACACCGAAAGAGGTTTGGTCTTCTGCCAACTATCCTCCTTATGTTCGAAAAGCACTCAGAAATTTTGATGACACATTATGATAACCTTTGCTCTCGTTACAGAGAATGACAAACCATCAAGATTCAAGGAAGCAATGTAAGATAGTAATCAAATAAAGTGAAAAATTGCTATAAATGAGGAGATGAAATCACTACACAAGAACCAAACATGAGACTAGTAGAATTGTCAAGGGGAAGAATATAATCGACTGCAAGTGAATTTTCAAAAAGAAAGAACCAACTACTGAAAGCCATGAGGTAAAGTTCAAGGCTAAGTTGGTTGCAAGGGTTTTGTACAAAAATGAGTAAAATTCAATTAAATTTTCTCTCCAGTGGTGAAACATACTTTTATTTGGACCATGCTATTTATAGTAGCTATCCAAGACCTAGAGCTTCAACATTTGGATGTGAAGACAAATTTCTTACATAGAGAGTTAGATGAGCAAATTTATATATGACAACCGGAGGAATTATAGCTGACAGGGAAAACAGAGAATTTCTGCAAACTGAAAAAGTTTTTGTATGGTCTGAAAAAATCACTCAGATAATGGTACAAGCAGCTTGATTCATTCATGGTGAAAAATATGTATTCCATAAGTGAGTATAGTTATTGTCTCTATTTCAGAATACTTAGGAACAATTTCCTTTTATTTCTAGCACTCTATGTGGACGACATGCTAATTGTAGCCAAAAGCATGTCAAACGTTAATGTTCTGAAGTAACTCAATAATAAGTTTGAAATGAAAGACCTAAGTGCACCAAGAGCAATTCTAGGCATAGAAATTCGGAGAGATAAGAAGCTACAATTATCTCTATCACAAGGGAGGTACTTAAAGAAAGTCCTTGCAAGATTTGAGATGCAAGATCCAAAGACAGTTAGTACACCTTTGGTGGCTCACTTTAGACTTTCTTCTCAGTTGTGTCCTATTACAGATGAAGAGAATGAAGAGATGACAAAATTTCATATGCAAGCGTCGTGGGCCGCTTGATGTATTCTATGGTATGTATTAGGCTTGACATCTCACAAGGTGAGTATCGTTAGTAGGTGTAAAGACCCGAATTAAATTCCTCGGCATTCATGTCAATTATACGAATTTCTAGAGAAATTTGTTTGATCTTAATGTGTTATTCTTATTAAAATTAATGTTTGATATCTCGAAGTACAAAACCTATTTATTTCGTTCATTTTAGCTCGTTTCTATAAATAAATTGCATGGAATCAAAAATAACAAAAAAGTAACAAAAGAATTTTTAAAAAAAATTCAGCGACAGCCGATCGATTGCTAGTGGCTCCGATCAATCGATGCACAACGGCCGATTGATTCCCCGTGCGCTGATTTTTTCGGGAAACTTGGAATTTCAACTTTTTGACTTCTCTTATCATGACAATCTAGCCAAACCAAAGGAAAGAATGAAGATAGAGCTCACAAACCTAAAATTATAGGCATACCGAATTTGGCTTCCTCACTTTGATCAAAGACAGCTAGAGCATACCTTGAAAATTCTCTAATATCCACTGTTTGTTTCAAACAAACAGAAATGCATCAATAATCCCCTTGAGCTATGATCCAATTTCCAAAAGCATAGAAGGATTATCTCCACAAACAACCATCTCATACCTCCCGATACATGTTACCAAATTGGAAATGGGAAACAAACTGAACCTACATCACATGTGCAATAAATGACTCTTATCAAAAACCAGGAACACGGATGCCAAACCTGACAAGATCATGCTCCTCCACGGCTCCACCTCAACACCAGTTTCATTTTTTATTCTACATTTTTATACCTCTAAAAATGACTTATTTTGGTGGGTCTTAATGGATTAAGATCTCTAAATTAAACCAAGATAGAAGAAACAAGAAACAGAGGATTTCAGATTTTCTCAAAGCCCTCATTGAGAAGATGCAATGTCAGTTCTTAAAGTAGACGTGGAAAGCAATGTAGTTGATAAGAACACAAACAAAACAAATCCAAATCAAACTCTAAATACCATCCAGGTTCTACACGTTAATCTTCTTCACCCATCTTTGTATCTATCTAAATCAACTCATAACAGAGAAGGTAATTGTAACGGATAAAATTCGTAGAATCAACTCAGCGTTGGAGGACGAGCTCGTTTTTGTCGTTTTGTTCACGAAAGTGACACGTGGACACGAGTTGGGGTCACGTGCTTAAAATATAGGGGTCACACGTTGTCTGATGCACAACGATCCCGTCGTGCGCATTACGACGTCTTTGTTCTCTTGTGGAACAACGTTTCCGTTGTGGCTTTGACAACGTGCTCGTTGTCTAAAACACAACGTGAACGTTGTGCTCTTGACAACGTCGTTGTCGTTACACGAACAACGAGTCCGTTGTCTCACCGACAACGATGTCGTGCTGTGTTTTAAGGCATCTACGCCGTAACCGAGCTTGAGTCAACAACGAGACCGACTCGTAGAAGGAAGTGATCAGCAGGCGATCCATAATTCCGACAGACGTGCCGAACGCGCCGTTTCGTGCCGAAAGCACTGTCTTGGCATTTAATGCTGGTCACTTCTGCGTACCGTCCGATCCCGTCCGATTGGACTTATAGGAGGCTCTCACGTGTAATGCAACCGGCGGCAGATATGTCTAAGATATTTGGCAATGAGTGCAAAGACACGTGGTATGGACACCTATGGCCATTTATGGTCATCGATGGCCATACCGACCTTACCCTATAAAAACCCCGTGATTTTTAGTGCACAAGACACTTGTTCATTCACCCAGACCCGAGAACACGTGTTCAGTGCTTCCAGTGCCTTGCATATTTTTCAGTGACTGTTCTAGCGTTTACTGTTCATCATCTTCTACACTTACTGACTTTACCATCGGAGTACAGGTCAGGGTGCCACACCCTCCGCTCCAACCTTCTACCAGTAAACCAGAGCGTAGAAGGAGCTGCTGCTGACACTTGTCCTTCCGGTATTTTTCCCCTCACAAAATTGGCGCCGTCTGTGGGAAATAATAAATGGACCCCCCTTTGCTCTCTGTGATCATGGCTGATCAGTCAGTAGTGTTCGGACATGAGGATCAAACCCCTCAGGCCACTTCTTTCATACCTTCTGTCGTGCACATTCCTGGAGTCAGTCCTTCGTCTGGGCAACCAGAGAGGACCGTGCCTCCCCCTGCTGAGCTCTCTGTTTCAGATCGCATCTTGGCGATGCTGCAAGTGCAGCAGTCTGCTCTGGATCAAATCACCAGGCAGCAGCAGTTGATGCAGGCAAGGCTGGAGGCATTCGAGCATAGCAGGCTCGAGGTGGATGATGTGCCACTGCAGAGGCCTTCCTTGAGACGTCAGTTTGACTTCTCTTCTTCTCCTTCTACCCCAGAGAACCGTGAAACCAGGTTTGTGCTTCTTCCGACTGAAGGGGATGTAAGGGAGCCTCCGGTTCGGGCAGAGCAGAGTATTCCTTCTGATCGTGTGGATTTCCGAGAAGGGGCAGGAAGAGAAGACCTGAGAGTGGGTACTGGAGGCGCAGACACCCAGAAGACTTGGGTAACAGCCAAGGAGGTGGAGGCTTTAATCGGTGCTCGTGTTAAGAGCATGAAGGGAGGGATTCCTGACCACTTTGCTCAGTCAGCAAAGGACAACGTTGAGAACTCTCTTTTCACGGATGCCATCAACCAGTCCTATACTTCTTCTAAGTTCATAACTCCGATTTTCCCCATGTACACTGGAAAAACGGACCCAGAGGAGCATTTGTTTGACTTCAAGCACGCGATGGCTGTTCGCAATCCGGATGACGACCTGTATTGCAAGGCTTTCCCCAACAGCCTGTCTGGGGCAGCATCGAAGTGGTTTCGGAACTTGCCTCCTGGTTCCATCAGCAACTTCTCAGAGCTCAGGTCGGCCTTTATTGATCGCTTCATCATCAATAAGAAGAAGAATGCAGGTGCAGATACTCTCTTCTCTTTGAGGATGAAGCCGACCGAATCCTTGAAGGACTTCATTTCGCGTTTCACCAATGAAGTCCACAACATTGACAAGGTTGACGAAGCGAGCTGCATCACTGCTTTCAAGAATGCTATTCTCAAGCATTCCGAGCTCTACAAGTCCTTAGCTCTTGACTATCCTGTCAAGATGGACGAGTTGATGGTACGTGCCACCAAGTACGGGAGGTACGAGGAGGACGTATCCGTTGTGTCAGCACCGAAGCCCAGAGCGAGAGTGGTGGATGTCGTGGAGAGGACACACCGATCATCGAAGAGGAAGGAGAAGAAGCAGAGGTACGAGTCTTCATCATCTGAGGACTCGCCACCAAGGAAGCAGAGAGAGAAAGTTGTGTATGTGACTCAACGAGATCAGCCGGATCGGCGCCCGTTTGAAAGAAATTTTAATCAGCATCAGAGCAGGACGGAGAGACGTCCTAATGACCAGCAGGCGAGGCAGCAGTATTAGCCACGCCAAGTACAGCACGAGAGAGGCGTGCAGCCTAATGAGAGGCGATCTTTTGCAGATCGAGCCCCGCCCATCAATTTCACAGTCAGCCCGGCAACCATCATGAGGTCAATGGAGGATCAGCCATACTTTGAGTGGCCGGCGAGGGCGGTGCAGGATATTACCTCGGGACCACGGGTGCATGAGTATTGTCACTATCACAAGTGTCATGGTCATCTCACCAACCGATGTCGTATTCTGAGGGAATACTTGGAGAGGCTTGTTCAGGAGGGGTACTTGGGAGAGTATCTTGCTTCTGACAACGGCGGTGCGAAGCGCGCCAGGGAGCCGGTGTCCCAATCTCGTGGAGGGGAACCCGCCAATAATCCCAGTACCAGTGGAGGAGCTTCCCTGGGCACGATTAATGTCATTTGTCGCGTGCAAACGCCGGAATCTGACGTGGAGATGAACTTCAGGGCGAAAGCCAGGAAGCTGTCTCATGAGGCTGCAGTGTGCCAGGTGCAAGTGTCTAGCAGAAGCGTTGAGCAGGCACTCACCTTCACTGATCGTGATCTGGCAGGAGTGATCCGACCTCACTATGATGCTCTTGTTCTCACCATGAGAATAGGAGACTTCGACATCAAGAGAGTGCTCGTAGATTCTGGGAGTGGAGCAGATATCTTGTACCTTCATGCTTTCACTCAGATGAAGCTGGATCCTTCCGTCCTCATCCCTGCTCAGACTCCCCTGTACGGATTTGATGGTAGCTCGATGAAGCCTGTAGGCGACGTTGTCTTACCCGTTGTGGCTGGACCCGTTGTCCTTCAGACCAAGTTTTCCGTCCTGGACGCGCCATCACCGTACAATGCCATCTTGGGTCGTTGGTGGACCCATGAGATGAAGGCTGTTCCGTCCTCATACTACCAGGTGTTGAAGTATCCAACGCAGGACGGGCCTCAGGAGATCAGAGGTGATCAGTTGGCATCGCAGAAGTACGATTTTCCTGCTTCCGTTGTACCCTCATAGCAGTTACAGGTCGCTCCCGTTGTGGAAGAGAGCTCGGAGACATCGTTGTACAGACCTTCCGTTGAGCCCACGAAAGCTGTCAATTTGGGAACGGAGGAAGAGCCAAAGGTGTTGCAGGTCGGGACGAGCTTGACAACGGAGGAGGAGCTCGAGTTGCTGAGTTTTCTTAGGCAGAATCTTGATGTCTTTGCATGGTCTCACAAAGACATGACTGGCATCGATCCGAGTGTTATCTGTCATCACCTCAATGCTGATCCTGCCATCCCTCCAGTGAAGCAGAAACCTCGGAGGCTTGCTCCAGCTTATCATGATGCAGTGAATGAGGAGATTGACAAGCTGATCCAGTTCGGGTTCATTCAGGAGGTGCAGTATCCTGATTGGATAGCCAATGTTGTGGCTGTGCCTAAGAAGAATGGGAAGGTGAGAGTTTGCATTGACTTCACCGGTGTCAACAAGGCATGCCCCAAGGACTTTTTTCCCATGCCAAGGATAGACAGGCTCATCAACGCCACTGCCGGCCACGAGATGTTATCCTTCATGGATGGTTATTCGGGCTATAACCAGATCCTCCTGGCGGAAGCAGATCGAGAGAAGACCACCTTTATAATAGAGCGAGGTTTGTTCTGTTATCGGGTGATGTCTTTTGGCTTGAAGAATGCAGGTGCCACCTATCAACGTCTGATGAATCTTATGTTCGGGTCACTCCTTGGCAAGACGGTTGAAGTGTACATCGACGATATCGTTGTGAAGAGTCGAGTACGAGGTACTCTGGTGGCAGACCTTGCTGAGCCTTTCTCTGTGCTGCGATCTTTCAATCTAAAGATCAACCCAGAGAAGTGCACTTTCGGAGTTACCTCAGGAAAATTTTTGGGTTATCTTGTGAGTCAGCGGGGGATTGAGGCTAATCCAGCTCAAATCCGTGTTTTACTGGACATGCCAGAGCCTAAGTCGAAGAAGGAGATTCAGAAGCTGACAGGCCGGATTGCTGCGCTCAACCGGTTTATCTCCAAGTCATCCGATCGTTGCAAACCTGTGTTCGAGCTGCTGAGGAAGGACTCCATTTTTGCGTGGACTCCAGAGTGTTCCCGAGCTTTCCTTGCCTTGAAGGAGTATTTAGGCTCAGCTCCTATCCTTTCGGTGCCAGAGCCAGGTGAAATCTTATATCTCTATTTGTCTGTTTCAGAGCAAGCCCTTGGATCCGTCCTGGTGAGGAGCTGTGATGGCGTGGAGAAGCCTGTCTACTTCATCAGCAAGACCTTTCTCAAGGCAGAGTGCAATTATAGCAAGCTCGAGAAGGTTTGTCTGGCTCTTGTCTTTTCTGCAGAGAAGCTTCGTCCGTACTTTCATACTCATTCTATCGTTGTCATCACAACGTATCCTTTGAAAGTCGTGCTGGGACGACCCGAGCTGGCGGGGAAGATGTCAAAGTGGGCAGTAGCTCTGAGTGAGTTCGATATCCAGTACCGGGCCAGGAGTTCAGAGAAGGGGCAAGCGATGGCGGGTTTTCTTTCTGATTTCCCTGTGGAGGAGGAGGCAGAGGACATGGTTGTTGATCTTCGGGAGCTCCTAATTGAAGTTGACAACGGGGATGCCGTTGTGGAGGGGGCCGAGTCGTCAGAGTGGAGCGGTTGGCTGTTATACGTGGACGGATCTTCCAATTTCAGTGGTTCAGGACTGGGTGTTGTGCTTATAATTCCGGATAACGTCAAAGTGCAGAAGATGTCGCGTCTTGGGTTCACTGCCTCCAACAACGAAGCTGAGTACGAAGCCTTACTCCTTGGGTTGGAGAGTGCACGAGAGCTGCAGATCTCCACGTTGAGAGTGTTTTGTGATTCACAGCTCGTGATGAATCAGGTGAATGGTGTTTATGATTGCAAGGACGACCGGATGAAGCAGTATGCTACTCTCGTTCGTTCGTTGTGTGAAACATTCACCGTTGTGGAGATTAGGCATACCCGGAGGGATGAGAACAGGCACGCTGATGCTTTGGCATATCTAGCTTCCATGGTGCAGGCTGACGAGCCTAAGGCTATTCTGATGGAGTTCCAAGAGTATCCTTCGATAACTCTTCAGGCACAGCGAGAAGTGTTCTTTGTCAGTCCAGTCCCGAGCTGGATGACAGGGTTGGTGGCTTATCTAAAGGACGGAGTTCTTCCTATCAGTGCGAAGGAGTCGAGGCGCATTCAGTCCAAGGCATCTCATTATACCTTGGTGCAAGGAGAGTTGTTCAGGAAATCTTTTGGTGGGCCTTTGCTGAAGTGTGTTCATCCTGTAGACGTGGAGAGAATACTTGCCGAGCTGCATGAAGGTATATGTGGTATTCATTCGGGTGGGAGAACCATTGCCCATCGAGCTCTGGGGCAAGGTTACTTCTGGCCTTACATGCAGGCTGATGCTCAGAAGTATGTGAAGAGGTGCAGCCAGTGCCAGCGGTTTGCTCGCTTGATTCATGCTCCAGCTCAAGAGCTCAGCACTGTATCTCAGCCTTGGCCGTTTGCGCGGTGGGGACTTGATATTGTAGGGCCTTTCCCTAGGGCTCCAGGGAATCTGATCTTCCTTCTAGTGGTAACTGACTACTTCTCACGGTGGATTGAAGCTGTTCCCCTTGCACGTATCAGAGAACAAGAGGTGAAGAAGTTCTTGTGGGAGCATATCATCTGCAGATTTGGTATACCGCAGTCCATCATTACCGACAACGGGAAGCAGTTCTCGGGACGTTTGATTGCCGACTTTTGCAGCGAGCTGAAGATCAAGCATGTCTTCTCTTCCCCATATTATCCTCAGGGGAATGGATTGGCCGAGGCAGCCAACAAGAATATTCTCAATGCCTTGAAGAGAAGACTGGAAGATTCGAAGGGGAGGTGGACCACCGAACTGCACAACGTTTTGTGGGGGTACAGAACGACTCCAAGGAGCCCTACCAATGAAACTCCTTTCTCTCTAGCGTATGGCATGGGGGCTGTCATTCCTACAGAGATCAGTTTGCCTACAGTGCGTTCTTGGCACAACAGGAAGAAGGATGGAGAGAAAGATCAGAACACAGAGCTCATGGCTATTCATCTTGATCTGCTAGAAGAGAAGCGAGAAGATGCCAGCATTCAGATGAGGAGGTATCAGCAGCGATTGAGGAAAGCCTACAACAAGAAAGTACAACGGAGAGTGCTGCAGGTCGGTGATCTCGTCCTCCAAAGAGTGTTCCAGAACACAAGAGAGCTTAACAGTGGCAAGTTGGGACCAAATTGGGAAGGGCCTTATATCGTAGAACGATTGGGAAGTCCTGGAGTCTGCTACTTGAAAGACTTGCAAGGTAACCTCATCTCGAAATCTTGGAACATCATGAATCTGAGGCAATTCTTTCAATAGAATCTGTGATATGCTATTTACATGCATCGTTGTGTTTACGAGTTTTCGGTGATTTTGCATAATCATAGTGTTCATATTTCAACATGTGATTTGCAATATTATGTGTCTGCTCGTTGTCTACACTATTCTCTGTCTGGATCATCAGTGTAATATTGTGAATGTTTTGCAAGTAATTCAAATAAAGTTTTGACTGAACAACGTACTCATAACAAACACGAGTGGCTTATATAAGGATGTCATCTGAGCAAATCTAGCGGCTTATTCTAATGACATCCTCTGAGCATGTGCTTCGGAACTGAGTTACAATGCGTTCGTCCTATGAATTTTATTTGTCAGATCGCATTCACAGTGAACTACGCAAATGATGTATCTGGATCAGTGCTTGCTCGTAGTGCTTGTTCATAAGCGATTGATCGTAGTGCTTTGCTCGTAGTGTTTGCTCGTGGTGCTTGCTCAGAGTGTTAACTCGTGGTGCTTTGATCGTGGTGCTTTGATCGTAGTGCTTTGCTCATAGCGAATGCTCGTAGTGCTTTGCTCGTGGTGTTAGCTCATAGTGCTTTGATCGTAGTGCTTTAATCGTAGTGCTTGTTCGTTGTGCTTTGATCATAGCGCTCTACTCATAGTGCTCTGCTCGTAGTGTTTTGATCAAAATAGTTTATTTAGTGTGCGACAGTTATAATTTTCACGAATATTCAAACATTCACATAGCGAAGTACCGCATTAACATCAGTACAGTGGACTGTGAAAAATCATTCAACTACTCATGTTGTGTTTTTTTCTTATTCTGTGTGCATGCGTTGTACTATGCTACGAGGTGAAAAGAAGTGCAAACATAAGAAAGAGGAGCGATCTATTCATATCAAAGGCCCATTTCTGGGCCATTACAGTGATAAACTCCCATAAGAGGGAAAAAGAAGAATTTACATCGTCAAAAAAGAGAAGCGGAAACATAAAGAAGAGCAGAGGATCAGGGGAACAGCAGGTCAGACGAGCTCAAGATCAGCATCTATCATCGTTGCAGCAGGGGCAGAAGTAGAGGCTTCAGCAGTTGGGGCTTCCACCGGAGTAACTTCATCGGCAGTAGCAGGGAGTTCTGGAGCAGCTGGCTCAGAGGATGGCTCGGCAGGGAGGGGTGCAGGACCTTCAAGAATGTGAGGTTGCTCGACGCCTTGCACCTCGGGCTCGTTGTCGAGCTCGATCAGTTCTTTGCTCTGAAGCTCGGAGAACGTGGTTGCGTCCTCTTCATTGTCTTCTTTCAGGCGTCCTTGTTGGCGGAGCGAGTCAAGAACCTCCTTCTCGGTCTCAGCCCGATCTTCATCCAAGAGCGTGTCCAGCTGAGACTGATAGTGTTGCTGCAGTCTCAAGGTCACGGACCTCTCGGTGTCCTCTTGAGCTTTCTTGGCCTCCTCGAGCTCCTCCGCCAGTGCTGACCTGGCTGCCTCAGTTTCTTCCAACTGTCTGCCCAAAACTTGGGAGACATGCTCCAGTTCGCTGATGCGTACAACAGCGTTCTCTACCTCCTGCTTGGCCTTCCTTTCGGCCTCCTTTGCTAATCGTGCCTCAGCCTCAGCCTTTTCCCGTACCTTGGTGGCAGTGTTTAGCCTTACCTCAGCACGAACAGTGTCAGCCTTGGCTTGAGACAGATCAAAGTCTGCCTTGAGTCTCTCTTCAGCGAGAGTCTGCTCCAACGTCTCCGTCCTATCTTTCCAGTAATTAATCCCGTCTCGCAGTTCAGTGTACTTATTTTGGCTGCGATCACAGAGCTCTTGCACAAGCGCGTTCATCTGCAAGGGAGTGTCTGGGCGTTAGCACAACGAGAAGTAATATTTCAAACAGTTGAGGAAGAAGACGAGAGAGGGAGAAGCTTACTGTCGCCACCGACTGGCAGGCGGCGTAGGACAATTCGGGCAGGTGAAGTTTGCCGACCTCAGCGATGTCCCGGGGCAACCTCATCGCGTAAGTTAGAGCTCGGGCGGCCTTCTCCGAGCTCTTCACCGATCCGTTCACGGTCGGTACCCCGAACTGAGAAAAGTCGGGTGACCAGTCCTGAACGAAGGACGACAGCATACGAGCCGGGAGACTCGTCGTGCCAGCTTCCGTTGCGGCCAGGGCAACGACAGCGGAGCTCGTGCTGGCTGGGGCAGTGGCAGCTCGAGAGGGGCCAGGCGCCGAGCTGGCCTCGGGCACTGCCGTTGTCACCTTTGCTCCCGGACTTGCTGCAGGAACGGCAGAGGTGGAGGGAGCAACAATGACTGCGTTCTCTTTCTCCAGGCGCTTGTCCGCCTTTGCTTTCTTTCTGGCCTCGTACTCGGCCTGGGTGGGCATCTTTCTCTTCGGGTCAGCAGTCGCTGTACCCTTGGAAGAGTGGCTCCTCTTCTTCTTCGGCAGTGGTGGCGGTGGTGGCGGCTGAACCGCAGGGCGAGCAGACCTCGGCTTCCTGCTTAGTGGGGGTGGATTTGTGTCAGTCATACCTTCTTCTTCTTCTTCTTCTTCGGCTAGATTAAGAGCTGGTGAAGGTGCGGAAGTGGAGGCGCCTTGTTGCTGTCGCTGTTGCTGTTGTTGTGGTTGTTGTTGAGTAGTTGCTAGAGTGCTGGAGGAGACCCGTGTGTCAGGCTCGAGTGGTTTCCACCTGATGTATTCCCCACCTCGAGCACGGCAGATACCGGTAAGGAGGCCTTCTTCTTCTGGGGCCAACCTCTTGTACGGGAACTTCTTTGCGTCAACTGCACACAAGAAGACAAAATGAGTACAACGAGAGAGTTAGCAGGACGAGAGCATACAACGTACAACGAGAACGGGGTCAGGACAACGGTGCACAACGGACAACGGATGACTATAGTGGTATACCTGCTTCCGCTCGGAAGACGTTGGGGACCGTGGAATTCTCTGCCTTCCAGCCGCCAGAGACAACGAAAGGGGTGGCTTTCCACTTTCTTTCTCTATCAAGAATGCCTGAGACGAGCTCTGGATATCGGGGTTTCTTGTTCCACGAATAATAGGAGTACAAACCATCGTTATTGCCTCGGCATCTGACGGTGTGGCAGAAGTGGAATAGGTGCCTAGCCTCTATTGGGTACCCGTCCTTGATGAATTTGATCATCATGGACATGTATTTGTGGAAGCCCCGGGTGCATTTGTCCCGTTGCGAGTTGCAGGGTGGACAGAACTTCATCCAAGACAGGATGGAGTGGGAAGCGAAGGCCAGCCTCAAGCTGGGAGAGATAGACAACGGTACAGGCAGAGCGCCTGTCTATGATAGCATCATCTCGCATGAAGTGGAGATTGACGTTGGCAGGGAAGTCGAAACGTTTCCTGTAACGGTTCAGATGTGCCAACTGGTGCTGGCGCAGAGCTGAGGATTTTTCAATGTAGGCACCATGAGGTGCGCTACCTGTGCAACTGGCCTCATCATCGGTAGGGCCTCTAACTTCCTCTAACCTAGCAGGTTCTACGGGAACGATGACAGCCATGGTGATTGGAAGAAACAGAGAAGAGGGACAAGAGCAGTGAACAGAGCAATGGAGTGTGCACAGATCAGAGTCACCCCAAGAACCAGAGAAGAGAGAAAGGGAGAAACAATAAGAAACAACAAGAGAAATGGTGAAGAGCGTACCGAACCGAAGACAACTCAGAGAGATTGTTGAGAGCTTGAGGAAGATGAACTTTCGGTTGAGAAGAGAATTCGGCAGAGTAACAGTGCTTGAAGAAACAGGGTGAAAGAGAAGGAGGATTCGATGAGATTTTATAAGCATCTCAGGTTTGTGAAAGTACACCACTGCCCTTCATCTGAGCCGTACACCTGTATCAGCGGAAGTGAGAGCAGTGGCAAGATCGTCTTTTCACCAAAAGAGAGTAACCGTCAGAGTTATTAAAGCGTTTGAAATTCAAATCGACGATGATGACAGCCTGTCCGCATTAAATAGATGTGACGGTTCGCACGCGTAACCAGCTGGCGTGAACGGTCGACCTTCTCAGTGAGCGTTTAAAGCACGCAACGTTCCGTCTTCCGGAGCAGTGCCAGGTATGATCTTTTTTGTCCGTTTATGACGCTTCGAATTACGTTCCAAGCATCATAAAGGGGAAAATTGTAACGGATAAAATTCGTAGAATCAACTCAGCGTTGGAGGACGAGCTCGTTTTTGTCGTTTTGTTCACGAAAGTGACACGTGGACACGAGTTGGGGTCACGTGCTTAAAATATAGGGGTCACACGTTGTCTGATGCACAACGATCCCGTCGTGCGCATTACGACGTCTTTGTTCTCTTGTAGAACAACGTTTCCGTTGTGGCTTTGACAACGTGCTCGTTGTCTAAAGCACAACGTGAACGTTGTGCTCATGACAACGTCGTTGTCGTTACGCGAACAACGAGTCCGTTGTCTCACCGACAACGATGTCGTGCTGTGTTTTAAGGCATCTACGCCGTAACCGAGCTTGAGTCAACAACGAGACCGACTCGTAGGAGGAAGTGATCAGGAGGCGATCCATAATTCCGACAGACGTGCCGAACGCGCCGTTTCGTGTCGAAAGCACTGTCTTGGCATTTAATGCTGGTCACTTCTGCGTACCGTCCGATCCCGTCCGATTGGACTTATAGGAGGCTCTCACGTGTAATGCAACCGGCGGCAGATATGTCTAAGATATTTGGCAATGAGTGCAAAGACACGTGGTATGGCCATCTATGGTCATCGATGGCCATACCGACCTTACCCTATAAAAACCCCGTGATTTTTAGTGCACAGGACACTTGTTCATTAACCCAGACCCGAGAACACGTGTTCAGTGCTTCCAGTGCCTTGCATATTTTTCAGTGACTGTTCTAGCGTTTACTGTTCATCATCTTCTACACTTACTGACTTTACCATCGGAGTACAGGTCAGGGTGCCACACCCTCCGCTCCAACCTTCTACCAGTAAACCAGAGCGTGGAAGGAGCTGCTGCTGACACGTGTCCTTCCGGTATTTTTCCCCTCACAGTAATGAAGGAGACAAAGCAACGATTAGAGATTTTAATTCTCTTTTTCGCTCCATTAATAAGAAGGTTTTTTTTTTTGTACAGATAATAGATATTAGATCGAAATGAAGAAAACCCCAGATCAGATCATCCTCCATTACGATCTAACCTCAACAAGAGACACCAAATTCAAAGCCCATGAAGGTGAATAAACCTCCATATCCTCATAAGATCGCAAACTCTACTCCACATATGATCTAATAGAGTAAACAGAAGGAAAACTCAGATTCTCCTGAACCCAGATCAGGCTACTTAGGTCGCTAGAAAAGGGTGATTACTGACTGAAATCTCCCTCTACATTAAGAGGGAGATTTTGAAAGAGAATGGCCTCCATCTCTCGGTTAAGAACAAGGAAATTAAAAGAAGAAAAGAGGAAAGAAAAAGAGAGAGAGAGACAGACTCACCTGTCGGTCACTGTGGAATAGAACAACTGCTAGAGATAAACGCCGAGACCGAAGAAAGGGCAAACTTCTAGCGACTAATTTAAAGCCACAAGGAGAGGAGAGTGGTTCGGGAGGGAAGAAGCGTATGCAATCGAAGAAAGAGCAAGATGCGTATAGATGCGTATGTGATCGTAGCGGAAAATTAGGGCTGAAAACGACGGTCTTTGGGCGTCATTTTTAGCGCAAATTCATCATTTTTAGCGCAAATTAAGTTATAACCCGTGGTTGTTGAGAAATAATAGTCGATTAATACACAATCATTTTTTATGAGAAAAAAGTGTCTTAGTTTAGCCTTTTTCACATAGTAGTATGTCGATTCCAATTATGCAGGGGACTTAGATAAAAGGTATAATACAGGGTATGTATTTACACTGGGTGGAGAACTAATTAGTTGGAGGTCCATGTTGCAGCCTACTACAACATTGTCTACAATTGAGGTTGAATACATGGCAACTTCAAAAGCAACCAAGAAAGTCATTTGACTAATGACTCTGATTGGTGAACTTGTGATAAAGTAGGAGAAGATGATTCTTTATTGTGACAGTCAAAGTGCAATACAATTGGTAAAAAATCAAGTTTATCATTCAAGAACGAAGCACATTGATGTGTGGTTCTACTTCATAAGAGATGTGATATCTAAGAACGAAATTGTGTTGAAGAAGATTCACACAAATGAAAATCCTGTAGATATGATGACACAACCAATTACCATTTCCAGGTTTAAGCATTGCTTGAACTTGATTAATATTCAATGAGATCGATCAAAGTCTTCACCCTTTTGGTGGGTGTGAAGGCCATGGGCGGAGCTAGGAATTTTTCATTGGGGGGGCCAAAATACATCTAGAAAAAAATAATGGATTTGAGGGTATGGAACTTGGGCGTTCGGGGGCATAGCCCCCGAGAAAAAAAAAATTGGCTAGTTTTTTTATTTTGAGAAATTTTTTTCTCGGTAATGCCCTTAAGGTCGCCATGTGTCCCTATTAATACCCTTTAACTGGGGTTAAGATTCACCCACCTATCCTTGTTTTAAGAAAATATATAAAATTTCTTTTCGAACCCTAGTTAAAATTCATTAACTCCTAAGGTTAAAATTTTTTAAATATGTTTTTCTAAAAGCCAAGGATAAATTGGTGAATCATAAGAGTGCATAAATTTTAACCATAGTTAAGGGGTGTCAATAGGGACATGTGCTAACCTCAAGGGTATAACCGTACTCCATTGGGGGCCCACTATTTTTATGATAAAAAAGATTGTGGGTGCTACTATATTATATAAGCCAAAATTTTGGGATGGGGGGTATACTAAAAAAATAAAATAAAAATTGAGGGACCCAGTAGTTCTTACTAACCCATAAAAAATTTTGGGATGTGAAGGCAAATGCAGTATTCTTTTATCTGAGGCAAAACAGAATTGAAGCCAAGGTAGAGAGTGTTGTGCAATTTGTCTTCATCTACTGTAGACATCTTGGCTCGAGCAAGAACCAATTCGCTCAAGCCAAGAGGATTCGGTTTTTCGACTGAACAATTGAGTAGCAAAACCGAAGCCAACTCACTCGAGCGAGAGGAAGTTCGTTGAGCAAGTGCCGCAGAGCTAGAATTAGAGTTCTGTGATTTCGGATTAGTTTCAAACCTAGTATTTATTATACTTTAGGTTTAGTGTTTCTAAGGCATTCCAAACTATTCTGAGACACTTGTAAGAGAGTGATTTTGTATTCTCTTTGCTTTGATTTAGTGAAGAAACTGATCTCTCCTTTGGACGTAGCCCATACCGAGTGCACCACGTATATCTTGTGTGTTGGTTTTTTTTTTTTTTTATCACAATTCTAATATTAGATGCTCTGATGTCCACATCAACCAACTATTTGGTTAGTTGTTTCTTTGATGAATGTTGCATTTGCTTAGATGCTTGTGTTGATCTTTGATCAATGATGCATTCGTGTTGATCTTCTTTTACTTTTGGTAGATGACCTACTCCTAATATGAAGAAAAAAACTTTACACGGTCGAATTAACATCTTATTACTCAAAGAAAAGGCCGCTGCTATTTTGTTAAAAACATTAGTAAAATAACCATCCAGTGAAGCAACAAATTGAAGCCAACAATCATTAGGTCAGCTGAAAACCCAGAAATGTTTCAAGGACCACGAGATATGTCAATGTTAAATTGAGAAGTTTATATATCTTACTATCAATGTAGTCAAAATGTATCATAGACAACGCCTAGGCCACTTACTCGCCTAGCCAGAACCACTATCACCTAATCAATGTCTAGTCAGGTTCTCGTTAAGATGAGGTTGAATAGTGGTGCCCTAGGCCTCATCACCTAATCACTAAGGCGCTAGTGAAAAAGGAGCCCCAGACTCACATAAAGTCAAATGTTGTATATCTATAAATATATTACTAAACATATTTTTTCATGAGTTTATGCATTTGGCTCTCTTTCTTTCTCTAAGCTATGTTCTTTTTTTGTTTATTTATTGACATTTTGGTCTTATGCATGCTATATTTCTAAATCTTAATCTTTATTTTCAATAATACCAATGGGAGCAACCATTGAGATGGTGTGGATATGTTTAGCAAAGACCGCTAATGACTCCGGTAAAAACAAGGAAATTAATACAAGTTGAAGGCTCTAAAAAAAAGATTGAAAAGCAAAAAATGTTATGTATTGGGTTAGTAAGAAAAGATTTAAAAATACACAATTTATATGAAATTATGGCTTTTAATTGAACAAAATAACAAACTAGGATGCATGTCGCCGACCTCAAAATTTGGAATAAGGCATCAACGATAATGATGATGGTGATTTTCAATAACATATGAATATCTTATATTTTATAATTTTGATAAATAAACTACACAACACCTCACCTAGGAAACCACTATTGCCTAGGTCTAGCGTGATGCTTTGAAACAAGTTAATGCAAAATCCTAAAGTACTTCATAGATGATAAAAACGCTGACATGGAAGCAATCAAAATCTTTATTCCATCTGCTATCTACTTTCAAGGATTTGGTCTTGCTCTAGCAAGACCAAAACCATCTTGCCTATGTACAAGGTTCAACATGTGGCAATAAAAAGGGAAGTAGTCATTTCATTTTCTCCTCTAAAACCCAATTTTTTGACTTCTCTCCCTTTGATATCTTCTCTCCTTTTTATTGCCACATGTTGAAAGCCCACCAAGAGCAAGACGGTTTTGGTCTTACTAGAGCAAGACCAAATCCCATCCTACTTTCAAACTCACACCCACCAGCCAGTACCAACAAGTAGGGGTGTCAATAGGCCAACTTGGGTCCACATAAACCTCTTGTAAATGGACAGGTTCCAGGTGGGGCTATTCAAAAATCACAAAAAAGTAAGCCCAAGCCCTACCGGTTGACACCGCTACCTTCAAATTATTGCTTGGGTGGTGTGAGTATTCCCTTGTCTTTGTCTTCAGTCATTGCCTTGTGGTATGATTGAGTTTACCAAAACAAAATAAAATCACTCAATAGATTATTTTTCATGTTTCCACGACCAATCCGTGATACAGCAAACACAAGTGCCCAAAAATTAAAAAAAAACTTTTTCATTCTCTATCAATTACTTGGAAGTAATGATCAATAACAGAAGAAGAATATAAAATCAGGGAAAATGGTGGAAATGAGAAGAAAAGGGGAGAGGAAGAGGAAGATACCGCAAGGGCTAAGTAGGTATTACAGAACTTGCAACTGTAAACCCTAGCATCCAGTTCCACCAGAAATAGCCTTCCCATCTCTACTGATACACACAACCCAGGTGGATTTGTATGAGTATTTTCAATCAAAGAAAGCTAAAACAGACGTTTTTGAGAATAATTGAAATAGGAGATAAGGGTTAGATCACATTGGTTTTATTTCTTGGATGTTGAACGTGGCTTATTCACGGGTTGCCAATTTTATTTTTATGGGGAGAAGAATTCACCGGTTAACCTGTTCGCCAAACCCATGCCCTAGACTAATTCAATGGTTAATTAGTTAAATCAATATTTGCAATTTTTATTTTTTGGAGCAATGGTTGTGGCAACGGTTGTGACAGTGAGTGGTCCTCTTACAGCTCAATTTATTGAGGGTGTTGCTAGGAGCACACCAATATTTAATGAATGGACACAAATATACTTAGTAACAGTACACCATTAGAAGGTAACAAATTCTATAAGCACACTGAAAGGTAAAAAAATACCTAGCGATTTTTTAATTAGACATAATTCTAAACTTAAAACCATAAAACATAATAATTCATTATCTTTCTAGTGGACCCAAACCCAACTGAAGGTCAAATAAATTGGGATTTTTTCCTGATTAGCACTCAAGTTTGGAATTGTTTTCCAAATACTCAAGTTTTTAAAACTCATCCTAAATAGGTTAATGATCATTTTTCATAATTCAGTATTTATGAAAAGTCTTAAATATCTGTCCACTACCATCTACACTTTAAAGAAGAATTTTCTTTAGTTTTGAAAGAAGAAAAAGAGGAAAAGAGAGATTTACATACTTGCATGTGATCGGAGAAGCTCCCCCATTCCCCTCATCTTCTTATCTCGTAAAGCTCCTCACTCCATTTTCCTTTAATGAGTGTTTTAGTATAAATTTAATATGAGGGTTCTTGAAAAAAGATTTTTTTTTAAGTCACAAAATTCTGAGTCTTAACATAGTTTTTGCGCGCAAGATCGATATCGGTTGATACACGTGGTCGATACACTTGTTTGATATAGTAGGTCGATGCATATCAATACATATCGATACATGTGGCCGATACACTAAGTATCGATACATTATCGTCTTCAACCTTAGAATACAACCAATATCGATATGAAATATCGGCTTGATTTATTGAGTAGCACATTGTAAACCATAAAAATTGGTGGAAAAAAAAAAGCATATGTAAAACCATCTAACATGGAATTTAAGGATTAAAATCATAAATCCAATGATTATAAATTTTTTTTCTTTAGGTTATTAATACATGTAATTGCCTTAATTAATTCATTTTTTAAAAAGCACAAGAAACCCAAAAATGAGTGTTATTTTTCAATTGTTAATGACGTTCTCTCACGATCGTGGTTATTAGTTTAACAGAACGAAGTACTATTCGAGAAATCTCAATCAAAATGGTAGGTAATGAAATGCAGGGGGATTTTTCACGATCAACGAAATTGGCTCTACTGTTGATAAGGAATGAAGGAGGTTTCAAGGTTGATAAGAAATGGAGGGGACACAAATGTCTTTTCATCAAATAGTTTGGATAAAATAGTCCAAAATGAAAAAAATTGCATGTGCAAACACCTTCGCATGTATGTGAGGGAATTAAGGAAAGAGTTTTAAAACTTGGGTATTTGTGGAACAATCCCAAACTTGAGGGGTTATCAAAGAAAACCCCGAATAAATTGGTATTAATAGAATCGTATTCAATTTTTTATATATTGCACCCCTATTTTGTGTGAGTTTTATCTTAATGCAACAAAAGATCATTGGAAAACTCAATGTTAGTGTGGAGGAAATCAAACAAATTGAAAATGATCAATAGGATATTTATCTCAAAATAAAGAGCATGGAAGAGCTACTTATTACTCAGAAAATATTTCGAAATAACGTAACTTCATAAACTCCACTAAAATATAATAAAATGGACAAAAAGATACAGATAAAAGAAAAAAGACTATTTATAAGTGGTCGTTACACAATTTTAATTATTCCTTATAGTATTAATTTCGTAGAATAGTACTAGTAAGTGTATCAAATCTTTGAGGACTGCGCTGGTTTCATTGTCTTTTATTCAGAATAATTCTAAACTAATGATTTAGAAAACTGATTTTTACTTGATTACACTAAAATAGTTAATTAAACTAATTAAGATTTCTTATTTAATTATCAATTACTGAGTTTTTAAATCCTTTGGAGAGAATATCTAGGGTGTTCGAATCCTCCACTAACCTCATAACTAATCTCATTCTAAATTCATTTAGACCTCTTAATTTACAAACGTTACAGTTAGAGTGACAGCACGTCCCCTCTCAACTGATCAAGAAAGGTAGGAGGGATCAAACCCTATACATATCGTATCTTTGGTTAGCACGAATGATACACACTAATCTACGGTTGTGTAATCACTCGTCTTCCCTTAACATAAGATATCTTAGGACTTAGTCTCTTGATATGTTAAAACCATTGCATAGAACCTATGTTGAAATTCTAACGAAAATTAACATAAGTGAGTTTAATTCTAATTTCCTAACACCTAAGACAAGGATTTAAATTCTATTGAAATCAAATTTTAACAATAAAATCGGTTGATAAAACAAATCTCTCATTATGCAATCAATGTCTTACAAATAAGAAAATGTTTATCTCCATCACTTATAATTGTACTAGTAAGGGCATCATTTAGCTTTATAGACCAATCTTTTAAGTCAGTTTTCACTATTTTCATGAGGATATTCTTAATCTCCCAATTTGATACCTCGACTTAACCAGTAATTTGTGGGTAGTAAAGTGTAGCTACCTTATAAGTGATAGAGTATTTGAGGATTAAAGCCTCAAAATATCGATTTAGAAAATGTTTACCTCCATCACTTATAATTGTTCGCGGTATGCCAAAACGACTAAAAATATTCTCTTGAAGGAACTTGACCACAATTTTGTGATCATTAGTCTTAGTGGCAACTGTTTTCACTCACTTGGAGACATAGTCCACCACCACCAATATATATTCAAATCCAAAAGATGCCGAAAATATACCAATGAAGTCAATACCCCATACATCAAAAAGTTCTACAACTAGAATTGGGGATATAGGCATCATATTTCTCCGAGACATTGCACCTAATTGTTGGCACCTTAAATAAGCCTGACAAAAGTAATGAACATATTTGAAGATTGAGGGCCAATAAAATCATTGTGTAAGACCTTAGCTGCAGTCTTTTTCCCTCCAAAGTGATCTCTGCATGCAAGAGAGTGACAAAAGGTAAGAATACTTTAGAATTCACTCTCGGGCACACATTTTCGGATTACTTGATCTGAATAATACTTAAACAGTTCCAAATCTTCCCAGAAATAGCACTTGATTTAGGAAATGAATCGGGATTTGCCTTGCTCCATTGAGCTGGAATCCTTCCAACTGCGAGGTAATTTACCATATCAGCAAATCATGGTGGTTGAACTTGATTTACCTTAAACAGTTGCTCGTCCAGAAAAGTGTCATGGACGGGACAAGGCTTTAAAGAAGAGTCGACTAGGATTCTAGATAAATGGTCAGCGACCACATTGTCGGAACCTTAATTTCTTGTCCCAGATTTCTAGATCGAACTCTTGAAAAAAAAGAATTAATCTAATCAACCTAGGCTTAGTGTCCTTCTTGGCAAGGAGATATCGCAAAGCAGTATGATTAGTGTACACTAAGACCGTAGGCAGAGCCGCATACGAATTTGGTAATTTGACCCACACATTGTAAAAGTGTTTTACTTTATTCAACTACACAAATAACTTAAAAATATAAATTGTTGTGTCTAGATAGTTATAGGAGTAGTTATTTAGGGATATGATTAGTGGGTGGTTTGAGTAGTTTGTAACTATTATTGTCTTCATAAAAGGGTCTATAATTGTTCATTTATGGATATGTTAAATTAAGTTAAACTGTTCTATGAGAACATATGGAGGTTTGTCCCCTTGAAAAGACAACAATGGAGGTCACGGACTGTGCCTCGAATCAGCCATATCCTCCCTCCCCTTCTTTTAAATTTTTATTTAATTTGATTTAAAATAAGTATATAACAAATGGTATCAGAGCCACGTTCCTGCGATTGTATAGTGATTTCAACAATGGCTAGATGAAGGATTGAAGTTGTGAAGACTAATGATTAGAGAAAAACTCGCTCGAAGTGGTTGTTTGGAGGAAGACCCCTCGAAGTGGTTATCTTTATCCTACAATTACGGTTTTCATTTGTCTTAATTGAAGATCTAAGAGTTGTATGTAATTTTAAACCTTGAGGACAAGATTTTTTCAGGGGAGATGAAATGTTATGTGTCTAGGTAGTTAATAGAGATAGTTTATTTAGGATAGGATTAGTTGATGTTTGGGTAATTTGTAACTATTTTTGTTTTTATAAAATTATAAAGAGTCTGTAATTATTCATTTATGGACATTTTGAATAAAGTTATACTATTTTATGAGAACATACGGAGATTTGCCCCTTTGAAAAGGCAACAATGAAGGTCTCGGGCTACCTCGAATCAGTCATATCTCCTCTCTCTTTTTTCTAAAAAAATGTTTTTTTGGTAAAAGGCGTGTAACATAAATTGATGCATGACTTGAGATCTTCTCTAATAGTTGATGGAAAGGAAACATCTAGCGATTGTAGGGAAGTAGCATCCTCATGTGCACTAATCAAGCATCATTCAAGCAAATCAAGGCATCGGTTAGCACACATAAATGTACCACTCCCCAAGTTCATGTTGGCAGTCACAACATCAGAAATTACCGGAGAGTATCCATGTTTCCAAGTATTAGTGGCTATGTGGGTGTCTAAGAGACTCAGGGAATTTTGGAAGTCCATTTATAGTGGTCAATATAATATGAATTGGTTTGAACAGTATGAAAACTCGATCCAGGCCGGCTAGAGATTTTGACTGACAGCCTATTTGTATGACCACATCCTAGAATCGAGTATTATAGCCATTGAAAACGTTTATTCGTGTCATTTTCCAAACAATTCAAAGCTTCCAGTAAATGCAAGCTGGACAACCGAACTGGCGTTTTAATATCTTTTTCTTTTGCAAACTTATAGGTTTTATTAATTCGACAATAGCTTGTTTGGCGACAAGGGGAGGACCATTCTCATTCAGTATAAGGTAAGGACCATGTACGATTACTTGATCTGCCACGTGTATGGTAAAAACTGTACAGAATCCTGACTTCCAAGTTCAAAAGAACTCCCACATGTGGCGGGTACTTCTCGTCACGTGTGATTATGTCAGCCCCTATATCTAACGTGTCTTACGGCTTAACCCCACAGTGGTTAGCTCACCCTTCTCTAGTTATACGCACTGAAAACCCAAAAACACCCCAAATTGCAAACAAAAATAACATAATATAATAGGGATAATATTGTCTTTTCTCAAAAAGGCCGCGTTCTAGAAACCTCCTAGAAATCTACGCTAAAACACGCCGCTAGACTACGCCGAGGAGGAGTTAAAAGCACCGGTCACCTCATTCGCCAACAAATTCCTTATATAAAGGCGGTGTGCAGCAGCCGCCCACACCAAACCTTCCCTCTTTTGGCGGTTGCTTTTATTGCTTTGCTCGTCCTTCTCACTCTACGTGTCACAATACGACGCATTATCCTCTGTCATGGGTCCCACCACCCCTACTTCCAACCAACCACGCCGACCCGCCGGCTTCAATGTCTGTCGTCTTCCGACACGTCACCACCGTCACAACTTCTGAGCTGCCGTACGGACCCCAACGTGGCCATGATGCTTCATGTCTTCCATCCATTGCCCATGCATGTCAACATCCACCTTCCTTCCATGCATGACCATCACCATAAAATAATAATAATTAAATATGAAAAGAAATCAAAAAGCGAAATCTTCTCCTTAGATTCCGACGACGAAGACCGGGCCCCACCAAAAGCGGCCGCCGCTCCTCCACTTCCAAAGCTCGCGTAACTGTGGGACCCATCACCACCCATCCTTGTCTCTTTCTCCCTCTCTGCCGACGTACACGTGCCCACTCTGGCTGTTCTTCACGTGTACCTCGTCAACACGGAATTACTTACGGGACCCTTACGAACAACATCTCGTGATTCGGTCGCGTGAGTAGGCGGTTTCGCTGTCGGTGCCTTTGAAATTAAATAATCATGACTATACTAAGTGCGATGTCCGTAGTAGAACCGGCCATAGATTTAGTAGCGTAGACCGTCTTTCGTGCGCATGTCACACACCAGATAATTCCTAAGTTCAACCGGGAAATTACGCGGGTGGCCGGAGGAAAAAAGGAAATGGAGCAAAGCATAGAAGAGATCCATGTAAGAAATCATCAGTAGTATTTCATTGAAGAAGAAATTCAAGAGATTAGGGTTACAACAGTAGTAAACAACGTCGAGAAATTATGATTTCTCAGTTGCAAAAAAGGGATCGATAACCTATATACATTAAAGAGCTGTAAACAGCACAACAGGCTGCAATATCTGCTACCTCTTTCCTTTTGAAAAGAACTGCAAAAAAGGCAAGAACAATAAAGAACATTAAAAAAAAAAAATCGAAGTTATCGATCTTCTTCGCCGGCGACGATCGCAAATCCGGCGGTATCAAGCGACTTCCGGTGGAGGTGGTTGATTGAGATCGAGGCCGAGCACTCTCCTCGGAGGATTGTGGAAATCAACGACAGAGGACGAATCGGAGTCGCTCTGGACTCCGCCGGGAACGGCGGAATGGAAACCGGAATTCACAGGGTGAAATCTAGGTCGGCGGTGATGATTCATACTCTCCGATTGCTTCATCGCGTCAAAAAAGAAAAGAGGATGTGCCGTCGGTAAAACACCGGTAATACCAGATGCCGGATGATGGAACGGAAACCGAACGACGGAGCCGCCATGAAAACCACCTCTACCACCACCATGATGCATCAAATCAAGATCCAACGGCAAAGGAGGAACGATCGGAGCCGGAGAAAATCTTTCCCGGCTCAAAGACTCAACGGTACTGCTCTGGCTGGGGCTCTGGTTATTGTTGATATTCTCAGAAGGCAAGGGGAAGTTAGTCTTAGCCTTGGAGCCGCGGAATTCTCTAGCGGCTGCGTCGTAAGCCCTCGCCGCCTCCTCAGCCGTGTCAAACGTTCCTAACCAGACACGGCTCTTCTTGCCGGGATCTCTGATCTCCGCCGCATATCTCCCCCACGGTCTCTTCCTCACTCCTCTAAAATGCACCTCCTTACCGTTACCGTTAACTTTCCCGGCTGTATTTCTCTCCCTCGGCGCCATTTTCTCCTCTCTCTTCCTGTTACTGTGATTAAATCGGAGAAGAGAAGCTTTGGGTTGAGATATAGAAGAGGAGGTCTTTATAGAAGGGGGAAGAGAGAGATCGGCGAGGAATTAAAAATATTCGGCGCGGTCAACGAGGGTTTTGACTGTCTTTGCCGCCGCCCCGGTATGCCCCGAGCGTGGTGATTGTTGTTGTTGCCCGGGTTACGTGGCGCGTGGGTTGTCGAGACGCGCACAAGCGGCAGACCGGGGTGCCGTTTTCTAACGACCGTTTAGACTAAACGGGTTGATCGTGTGGTATTGTGCATGGTTTGTGATTCATGACCCGATCCATCAACCCGTCATTTTTTAGTTTTTACATGTGCGTTTGCTTGCCCTACACATTCACAATTGGGTTTTGTTTTGGTTGAGCTCTTTGTACCTAAGCTAATTTATTAATAAATATATGGTTTAAGTACTTACCTAATAAATGATTGTTTTTATAATATTAAAATTAAAATTTTAATGGTATGATAATTTTGAATATAATTATGTAATTAGGAGTGTTAACAGACAAGGCTGATTCGTAGCCCACTTGGTTTAAGGTTAGCTTAGTCTTGAAACCTTTCGTTGTGATATACTTTTAATCCGGATTGGCTTCGTTTTGCCCAATTGTTAAAAATTGAGAATTACCTTAAAAATTATTAATTTTGCCTTGCAATCTCTAATTGGGATCGGCTTGATTTGAGTTACTAACAACCTTATTTATAATGATCTCTTCAAATGAATCGACAGTGATACTCACTAAATAAAGAACAATGTATTATATTCATGAACATTTTTTTGATAAATTAATATTGGTTAATATTAATTTAGCAAACTCGTCTATTTTAATTGATAAATATTTGGAAAAAAATACTCTTGAGAAAGCATTTGACTTCAAAATCACTTATTTTGAGAAGTTATACAAAACTATTTACATTTATTTGTATAATTAAATATTTTAAACGTATTGGACAGCAATTCGGGTTGAAAGGTTTCTAATTTGGTCGGGTTTAGATCTGTCATGTGAAGTTAACGATTTTTTAAACGGAAAAACTAACGGCAGGTTCTAACAATATCGTCCGTTGTCCCGCCGTGTTAAATGGATCCGTCTGAGGTCTCCCCCTTGAACCGCTCCAATGGACCGACAGTTAATGAAACTAAGCAATACAGTATTGACACGCGTCCTTGTCCGTCCGCGTGAACGAGGCACGAGGAAATCCAAATCTAAGCTAACACTCTCTCTCTTACAACCGTGTTATACTTATTGTTTATATGAAATTACGCTATTGTCCTAAGTGGGAATAGATTTGTTGGTGTATTTCGAGATTTTGTTTTATCCTTTTAGATTAAAGTATTTTAATATGTAATCTAGCAGTCTTTGATGTTTCCCAGATTTTCCGGAGAGAAAGGCGCATGAATAACGGACATTTTTGTATTTGGAGAAGGGTTCTAAGGTAAGGTCCTCTAGTAGACTGATGCGACAAAGGTTTTTAATTTCGAAATTATAAGAGATTTTGATTGGGGCAACTCCAACCGAAATCTCGAAAAATTGCAGGATTTTGATGAAGGGGAGATATTTTAATTGAGGAATCGTGCTCTATCCGAATGCTATATAAAATGAATACAGTTATTAAGTTATGTGTTATCCTTAAGACTTTTAAAATTTTAAAACTCAATCAACACCTCAACTATTAAGTTAGGTGTTATGTTTAAGAGTTTTAAAATTTTAAAACTCAATCCATGCTTCAACCCACCAATTCTCACTTTAAGAGATTTAAAAAATAAAAACTCAATCAATGCCTCAACCCTCCAATTCTCATTATAGTAGTAGAGATATATATATTTTAATTAAATATATATGTTAAAAATAATAATTTATTAAAATTTTATATAATTATACAAATATTATTATTTTATTTTTAAAATTAATATATAAAATTTTGAAATTTCACGAAATTTCAGTAAGAATATATAAATATTTCGGAATTTTTATAAAAAAACCTATTAAAAAATAAATTTCCGAAATTTTACCGAAATCTTCGAAATCCAAAATTTGACTTGAAATTTCAACCGAAATCTGTTTCGATGTCGTTGGAGTTGGACGAAACCGAGATTTCAAACCTTGCTACGGAGTACTATGTGGGCTAGCATACTCGTAGATCGTGGGACCCACCCAAGACCTATATGTAGCTCAAGGTTTAAAATCCAGTTGGGATTTCACGAAATCCTGGTTTTGTCCAACCCCAAAAAATCGATACATCATGGATTTCGGAAAACACGATTTGGCCAGGATTTCAAAATTTTCGTATCAAATTTCAAAATTTTATTTTTAAATATGTTTTTTTATTAAAATTCTAAAATATTTTAATATTTTTATTGGTGACATTTTTAAATTTTATATATTTACTTTTAAAATAAAATAATAATATTCATATGAATATGAATATATAAAATTTTAATAAAATATTATTTTATATATTTATAAATTGGAATCCGAAATCCAGCATTCAAACCTTGCTGTAGCTTGATGCATCTATTATACTCGTAGATCGTGGGACTCTTGGTAGCTTGTGCATCAAGTAACGCATCGCCTATAGTCCATACGATGACGGAGAAATAAAATTTCAAAGAGTACATCTACGTTGGATTTTAAGGAATCTTTGGACTAAAGTGTCAAGAAGTCTTGTGTTCAAAACGCCTGCTACAAAATTCAATTGCTAATTAGCATGTATTACTTGTTTGACCTAATCGTTTAATTATTCTTTTAAGAGAATTGCTAAATTTTATTTTTTATTTTTATTTTACTATACTAATAAGTCGCAACCTAATTGGTATAGTATTTGTTTTAGGTTAGCAAACAGGTGGATATTGGAAGAGATACTAACCATACTCAGGACGGTCTCGGCCCTAAGACGGTCTTAGAAGCATTATCCATTAGATTGATGGCCTTAAATCCTTGTAAGAAAATGGAGTAAAATTGTCCCATCTCTGAGATTTAAGAAAATTATCTTTGAATCATGAGAATATTGATCTAAATTGAGACCCTAAATCAAGCCATGTTCGAGGAACATTTTCATTTCAATCCGAGTCAGAAATCTAATCAATTGTTCATATGGGTCTTCTCTGTCTTTTAATGGAATTATCTTCAACATTGGATTGGACTAGAGAAGATATCTGGTCCAATACCCAATGGGCTTCACAGTTCACACGATTATTGTTGACTGGTTCTCTAGAGCGGGATTCCCTGTGTTTGCTCTGGACTTGGTCAGCAGGGATTCTTAACCCATAGTTCAAAACTCTTCCCTCCTCTCTTTATATTGAAGAGGGTTGAAGCTATGGCTATCAAAGGCCTGGCTAAGGCAGGGCCTAAGTCTTATCGGGCCCAGCCCTCGGTTATTAGGGTAAGGCCCTAGTTCTCGAAGGGCTTAAAACTAGTTGGGCTAGGACTTAAAAGAAAAGAAAATCCTACTTTAGAGTAGCATTTGGTATGAGTTCTTCGGCATGCAAGGAATAGACTTCTAGATTAGTTTTTACTAAAATTAGCAACCTAACGACGAAGCATGAACAAGTTTTTGGAGACTCATTTGAGATATATTTCCAACTTGTATCTCAAATAATAGGTAAAGTGGTTACCATAGACGGAGAGGCAGTATAATCCCTCCTGTTCAAGTCCATTAGAATGATAGCTTTTGTCTTTTGAGGATGGGTATAGTCAAAACTCAAAACAACTAACAATCAATTATTCTATAATCAATACAAATATGTAATATGTAGGGCTTTGTCCCAGTGATAGTGTATCCCTGCTTTGTAGGGAGGTACCTGGTTCCATTCTTGAGAGGGTGAGTGTTTGTATATACTCTCCACCCGCCCACTAACTGAACATATACTAACACCTGACCGGCGTTGCTATTTGATTATGATTATATCCTCCACACATTCCAAACTAATATTGAGATGACCAAAGAGAATATTAAAAACTAACTTAGACAAAAACTAATCAAAGCTTTCATTTACAATGGGGACTGGGTTTATATTCCCGTTGTGACCCTATCGAGAATTTTCTCTGAGGGTTCAACCTTAATGTAAGTTGGCCTAAGATATGATGAGTGTATTGGTTCGGTCGAGTTTACTTAGCTTATGGTAAGGTCCATCCCATTTTTCATCTCAGTTTTTTTTGGTTGAAATCCTAATCACTTAACCCACTCACACATATAGTTAGGCCAACACACACGGCCCTATGAGACTAAGCCTAACACACTTCTTCAAAAGGGCCTATCTCTTGAAGAGGGGGAGGAGCCTTATAAGGGTCACCCTATTAGGGCGACAAAACGGTACTCAACTCTTTTTAAGTAAATAAATATGATTATGATGATTAAATATATAACATATATTTATTAATCGAATTATAAGGGATTGAGAAGCCCAGCCGGACTCGTCAGTCGAAACTCAGAAACCCGAATTGTTAAAATGGGCGGACTGACGGGTCTAACTAGAAATTTCAACCTTTATGTACCTCTTATCGGGTTAAGGTTTTGGTAATTGGTACTTCAAAGCGAGGTCTACTTGGGGCCTGTTTGTTCCGTAGGGAAATCGGTTCTAAGTTTTAACAAAGGAGAGATGTATCGCACATTGCAACCGTTAAAAAAAATTTCCTTGGAAATCTTATGTCCGTTTATCCAACCGAAATTCAAATTTGAATTCATTTCCCTAACCAGGAATGATCCTTCCTACCACCCCATGTTGCAGAACATCCTCTCTCACTCCATCCCCTATAGGAATTTGTGCATTGAGATGAACCCTAATACTAACACTGACACTTTCACCAACTGGGGCGTCGAGGGTGCTGGATTTCTTCCTCCAGCGTCCCGTTCCGATGATCCTGCTGTGTTGGAGCCGCCACTTGATGACTTTACCATTACCAAGAACGCTCTAACGGTCCAAAATCTCCTCAAGGTTCATGGGAGTAGCTCCATTGAGGAGCTTGAACAAGCTCTCGACCAGTGTGGGTTATTGCTAAATGAAGATCTAGTTCTGCAGGTTCTCCGGCGGCATCGTTCCGACTGGAAGCCTGCTTTTTACTTCTTTAATTGGGTTTCCAAAGGAGGAGGAATTGGTTATGCTCCCGGATCCGGTGCTTACAATGAGATACTTGACATTCTAGGGAGAATGAAGCGTTTTGGAGAATTGGGCCAAGTGCTTGATGAAATGTCTAAAAGAGGAGGTGTGGTTAATGAAAAAACATTTGCGATTCTGCTCAACAGATATTCCGCTGCTCATAAGATTGAAGAAACAATTCAGATGTTCTACAAGAGGAGAGAGTTTGGCCTCGAACTCGATTTGATTGCTTTCCAGACACTTTTAATGTCTCTATGTAGATACAAACATGTAGAAGCGGCCGAGTTCTTGTTCCATTCTAAGCGGAAGGAGTTCCCTCCTGATATAAAGACCTGGAACATTATCCTTAATGGGTGGTGCGTTTTGGGGAGTTTACGTGAGGCAAAACGGTTTTGGAATGATATCGTCTCTTCTAGGTGCAAGCGGGATCGATTCACTTATGGGATTTTCATAAATTCCCTTACCAAGGCAGGAGAACTGAGCAAAGCGGTCAAGTTGTTTAATGGCATGTGGGAGAAAGGTTGTACTCCTGATGTAGCAATCTGCAACTGCATAATTGATGCACTGTGCTTCAAGAAAAGGATTCCTCAAGCTCTTGAGGTCTTTGGGGAGATGAATGAGCGGGGTTGCCTCCCTAATGTTGCCACTTACAACTCGCTCATCAAGCATCTCTGCAATATTGGGCGGATGGAGAAGGTTTATGAGCTCCTGGAAGAAATGGAACAGAAGAAAGACTGTTGTATGCCAAATGCAAGAACCTACAATTACTTGCTCAAATCCATGAAGAAACCTGAGGAGGTTCCCCAGCTTTTGGAAAGGATGGAGAGAAATAGCTACAGGATCACAGGCGATACCTACAATCTGATTTTGAAGTTATTTATGGAGTGGGATCAACCGGAGAGAGTACGATCCACATGGGTTGAGATGGAGAGAAATGGAGTGGGACCTGATCAGCGATCTTACACTATCATGATCCATGGACTTCATGGCTATGGAAGGATGGAAAAGGCTTTGAGCTATTTCAATGAGATGACATTAAAAGGAATGATACCGGAACCAAGGACCAAATTGCTGGTGAAGGCTATTAGCATCAAGTTGAAGGAGAGAGTGTGAGCAAGAGGTGGGGGAAGAAGATAGCAAGGTAATGCTTCCTTTGCTTTAAATTATAGTCAAAACTACTTTAAAATTACCTTCCATGAGAAATGAAGAAGAAGAAAAAGAGTAGGTTTTAGCTTTTTAAAGATTTAAGACTGCAAGCCTTCTCGCATTTGTTCGTAACAGACTCCTCGTCGTTGTGTTCGGAAATGAGTAATTGGAAAGTATTGTTGGGACCTAATGAAGAATTTCTGAATCGAAGCATGTGTTTGAACAAGCAGTGCCCATTAGAGATGTGATGTATAATATTTATTAGTTTGTTTCCAGTAGATTTGAAGATCCAAATGACATCGAAATATGCTCAATGGCCCGCTTATCATCGAGAGAGATACTCTTGTGTTGCTGTCAGGGAAATTCTGTCAATACAATTACCTTTGTTCGATTAATGGTCTGCAGTCTCAGAGCATTCTGCTAGTTTTTGTTCTATAATATTGCTTCGCTGCACTATCTTTTGGATATGTTCGCAGTTAGGCAAATGACCCATTTGGCATCACTCCTACGGAACAATTCTTTATTCCCTAGAGAATTGTTCCTTAAGAGTGATGCCAAACGGGCCCCAAGTTGCCAATATGCTGGCTAATGAAGCTTCTGCTACTATTGTCACTAGTAGTTTTGTTTTTAAATTCACCCTCTAAACAAAGTGATACTTTTTGTTTTGTTCTTAACTCATTATATAGATTGTTCATCTTCATGTGTTTCTCAAGAAATTGTTAAAGTTATTTAAACGAAATAACAGAATAATTATATCGTGAATGCATGCGTTATTTTACAGAAGAGTTAACAGGCAATAAGTATAAGTTTCGAAAAACCCTTGTACGATATTCATACGGATACGAAACGGGCGATACGTATCGTTTATTGTGTGTGTTTGTTTCAATTCATTTTGTAATTGTAATCATGTTTGCTACTTTGACTTTGAGTCGGTTTTCCGTACTTTATATTTGGTAAATGTGGTTTCTATAACTCATTTAATTTTTTACAAGTTTAAATTCTGATTAAAAGAAAAAATCATGTTTATCGTTTGAAACCGCTACCGATACTTATGAGTTTCAACTGCGATCGATACATCCTCTAAACCCGTATTTTTAATCATTGATCAAAACCTCTTACATCATCTTAAAATGACATATAAGGGCCCTCTTTAAAATAGTTGTCTTTCAAAAGATCCATCTTTAATGATTTCGTACAAGTCACGTCTTGAAATGACAAAAATGCCCCCATGGTTTCTTTGAAAAGGAAGGAGAGACTCTTTTACCCTATGTTTGGTTGCCAAGAAAATAAGTGAAAACATGGAAAAGAAAAGAAAATGAGACAAAACACAACTAAGAATTGTATTAAAAATCTAAAATTTTCTTTTATTTTCCATGTTTTCACCTATTTTCTCGGCAACCAAACATAGCATTATTGCTGAGTTAAATGAGAAAAGAGTTTCACCATCAAGCAGATAAACCAAATTTCATAAACTTTGGAGTTTTTAAGTTTTCTACCTAGTCGAATTGGAGTCTCTCCTCTTTTGAAGATTTTCCTGCTTGGTTTGTCACTTCTTTTCCAATGGTTCAGTAACCAAATGAGGTTTACGACACAACATGAACAAGCCAAGTGCGCCTATTCCAGAGGATGAATGGACTACAGTTTTTCATATCTTGAACTTCCAAAATAATAATTAAAAAAAAAAAATTGGAGTATCAATTTAACTACGGTTAGTGGTTAGCCTGGGATAGTGGAGCTCTTGTGACTCATCACCTCCACCGGGGGGAGGGATTGGATATTTGGATTCCCAGACCTCCCTCAACAGAGAGGCCACACCCCACCACTGGTGGAAGAAGCGGGGTGTTCCAAAGTAAAAATTTAAGAGTTCTGATTAGAGGATCACAAGGTCCTCTTCTAAGCTGACCACTCCAATCAAATTTCAACACACTGGGAAAAAATTATAAAGTAAAAAATAAAAGTTCCACTGCCACATGTCAATTTGCAATTGAGTGGTTAGTTTGGAAGAGGACCCTATGGTCCTTATTCCATTTTCTAAATTAAAATACCATTTTATTGACAAGATGACCACTTGGACGATGCCAGACCTCTCCACATGTCACTTTTTTTTTGGGCCCATTGGAGGCCAAATGTCCCTATGGGCTACACAGCAGGGGGTAGCCCACCCCCTCTCGTAAACCCCTCCAACACAGATGTAGGTGGGATTCGATCCCAGGTCTGGCACGACGCCAAGAGACTTTTACCAACTAAACTAGCAGGCACCAACCCTACATGTTACTTCAAAGGGACCAAAAAAAATCTCTGCACACATTCTCTTATGCTTTCCCTGTAATAGTGAAGACTGAAGCCTGCAAGGAAGCCCTTATCCTTGAGAGTTGAGACTCAACTCTAAGCCCACGTCTATGTACCTGACGCAGATTCTTATTGAATTCATCATGAACTTCACCCAAAAAAACAAAAGGTATAAAACTCTATGTCATCGTTTTCAGATAATATACATCTCACCCTCTAAAATATGCAAAAATTACACCACCTAAATATGTAGCCTTCTCAGTTTCAGACGAATAATAATTCCCAAGGAAAGTAAGTATTGCAATTTGGAGATTCAAATCAAAATGGGGATTTTAACAAAATTAATAACCTTGGTGGTTGGTACAGAAGATTTGGGATGACAAAGAAGAAAATTTGAGAAAAGCAATTGTGTAAAGCTCAGACTGAAGTCCTGAGAACGACGTAATGGCGAAGTGGTGTGAATAGCAAACGATGCTTGCAGAGAGAGAACAAATTTTGATGTTACTCTGTAGATACCCTCGACTCTGGTGGGGCAAGCCATCCTGCATTCATGTCGATCTAGCTGATGCTCGCCAGTCGCCAGACATGACAATTATGACTTTCAGATTATGGAGGACCTGAACAGTAAAAGGCCCAGTTCCTCACCTAAACTGGAGGGATTCATGGCTCCATCGTATCCTTGCAAGTCGAATACATTTTTAGGTGGCAATTTTTGGAAAGATTCTCAAATTGCCTTTGATGTAAAACTGAAGTTTTAGAGTTATATATCAACCTAGATGCGAAAATTCCAACTCGTATCCAATAGCAGGTACAAAATAGACCCCAAAGACTTGTCTAGAAGATTTCCATGATAAATCTAACCTGCTTACAGTTCTCAAGTGAAAATCTAAAATCTCTCAGCCGTCATTACTAAAGGCTGAGCTTCCAACCGCTCCCTTGCGAGATAAGGACCCCTTCTAACAGCTTTCTGCAACTGTGACAAGAAAAGGGAAATCTCCACGTGTCAAAAACTGTTCCAACTTGAGCCATAATCAGAAGAATCATATATACAAATCCCAACCCCCTACACATGAAACCGCGTGCCTTTGCCCCGATATGTCAGCATTAACCCCTTATGGTTTTAAGAAATGCAGACATGGCAGGTTGTTGCACACGCACAGGCAGGGGTTAGGGTTTGGGGGGCTCCATAGCATTATCCTATTGTTTATGAGATCTAGCCATACCTTTGCAGCTAAACCAGCAAGAGCAGGATCGCTGACATGTTTATTTGAAGCTAGTAAAGCCTTGTGGATTGCACTGCAACAATTATGTCGGGCTTCCATACCTGGAAGTTTTTCACTAGATTTGATCAGTTAAAAAGCGGAAACAGACGACAATTTGTAAGAATAAAAGAGAGAATGTCATTTCTCCCCCCTAAGCATCATTATGTCCAAAAAACACCAGAAACACATCACAATAAATAAAATAAACTTCCATAAAAAACATCATTGAACTTGAATTAACAAAGAAGTTGCATTAAGGTGATGAAAAATAACTGATACCAGTACTACTGAAGAAATAATATGGAAAGCTTCTGGTCACTTAAAAGTCAAAACTAATATTTGGAATATCCATCTAGGAAAATAGCATGGAATGGGTTTGCATCATATTGGAAAAATAATTTTTTTTTTTTTTTGATCAATACCTCATCTTATTAATAACAAAGAATAGAAAAGCTACAAAAGACTCCGAGTTCACAAGAAAATAAACTCAACGCATACCACCTACAAGCCCAAAACAAAGGCCCACTTGCAATAGGATCGGCACGCTACTGCAAAACGCCCAGGATGTCCTCCCTAATACAATGCAATCCAACCCATTCCAAGATAACCATCCGTAACCAGTTACAAATCTGGGGCACTATATGCGAAACATCTTCAAATATTCTACAGTTTCTCTCTTTCCATAAAGACCAAGAGATAGCCCTAGGCAAAACTCCCCATATCATCTCCCAAACTCCCCCTTCTTTTACCTCAATACCAACACTCTAGGAGATGCCAAAAAGAAGTGGGAAAAACCCATGCCACCCCCATACGAGAAAGAAGAAGCTCCACACGTCCGCCACAATAGTACAATGTAAGAGAAGATGATCCACAATCTCTTCAGCTTGGAGATGCATGAAACACCTATTGGCCATACTCCAACCTCTATGCTGCAGATGATCCCCCATCAATATTTTCTCCAAATATGTCGTCCATAAGAAGAAAGAGACCTTGGATAGAATACCGGGATTCCACACAACTCTATGAGGAAACGACCCCACTAAATTCTTCTAACTGTACCTTAAGGGCATCATTGTATTGCATCATATTTCTAAAATTACACTAGGGTCTGCTAGAAAGAAAATATTTTCTTAGATTGTTTAGTCTTTACACTCCTATGACTGTACACGTACCATTTTCCACTAGATTAGGTATTGCTGAGGATTACAGTTATAATTGAAGCATCCATAACCTGGTGCCTCTGCACAACATATTTCATCTCCATTCCATTTGACATGATGCTATCATGCTAAACCTAAGGACCCACAATATGCTAGATCTGAACATATTGAAGGTTCAATTTCTGCTGCTGCTTTATGAGAACATGCCCAACCCATAATTTACCCCCGTCCTGGATATTGCTTCTAATTTAACATTACAAGAATGCCAAAAAAGATTGAAAAACTAATTATCACTTTCCACAGGTTTTTTCTTGTAGTATTTCTTGCCCATTCACCAGTAACTGTGTATTGTAAGTAACTTCACATGGCACTATTGGAGGAGTTATTCAGTTCCATTATCTGTGGAAGAGTTTGACTTCCTGCCATTAAATGTTCATGTTTACCACCATGATGGCATTGTTGCAATTAGACAGATATAAATAGAAATAAAGAGGCAACTGAGGGAGTAGCCACTCTATTCTTCCCTGGCCGTCTTTCCTCTTCTTTCTCTGTTCCCTCCTTTCATCTTTTCTCCAAAATTACAGTCAATGCTAGATCAAGACATTCTTATTTAAGTGACCAACTAATGTTTGACTAATTGCAACATCACACCGAGGAATAGTATGAGTATGACTAACAGATCATATAGCACACAAAGGGCATTATTATACAGGTTTAGGTTTCTAATGCACATTTTTCATGTGTGAGTATACAGATATTTTAGATACATAGATATCTTTTTCCAGCTTATTCCCCTTTAGTGTCATTTTTATTGAATTGGATTAATGAAGGTGCAAATTTGTTGCAGACATCAGGACTTGTTCTCATTGCACAAGCCTCATTCTACTCACATGGTCAACATGGAAAGCAATCATTGTTCTTTACAAAAAGAAGGCTCCTTGAACAAAGTCACCACCTCCATCATATGTTATAGAATGAGTTTAAGTTCCCTAGAGGACTTTTCTGTAAGAAAAAATTACATTCACCAATACCACATTTTTGTTTATATTCAACAACACCATGTGGTACAAATACTGGGTAGGTACCTCTATCCATAAACCATATAAACAAATTTCTGTGCTTTTTCAAAAAGTAACGAGTAAATTGCTATTTTTTTCGTCTAACAATTAAATTACGATTTATTCATGATTTTTTTAAAGCCGCGAATTTGCAAATTTAACGCAAATTATGTTCACATTTTGCAAATAGTTGTGAATGAATATCTAATATATGAAATATATTTTAATGCATGAGCAAAAGGGAGACGAGGAAAAATAAATCAGGCATTTTGATTGGTCTTGATTATTCAAAAATAGGGTTTGAAATAATTCGGACCCTTAAATACAACAGTTCCGCATTCCAACCAACCCACATCTATTGGGGTTGGCCTCCATATGAACCTCTAGGTGAATCCAAGAGAAAAAAAAAAGGAAACGAAGAAGCCTTATTGAAGTTCTACAAGAGTCCGAAGACACGGGAGGGTGACAAAATCAAAATAAAGAAAGCAAGTGGGGCCCACATGGACCCATCCTAGTCCAACCAGCCCAACTGCAAGCTAAGGTACCACTTCCCAAGTGGTACATCACCCCTATGGCTCCAATCAAATCATTAGTTATGGAGATGTGCCAAATCTCCTTCTTAGGAGTACTTTGGTAAATTCTGGTTTTTTTTTCCCAAATCAAGAGAAAACCCTACATTGAGTTATTTTGGATATTTCGGTCTTTGATTGAAATTGAGAACATTGGGATTGATTTGAAACTTTGAAGTGGAGATTGAGTTTGAATATTGACATTGATAATTAAGGGTTTATTCCGCACTTTTTGAACCATAGATTATTAATCTTCAGAGAAAACTTGATTTTTGCCATTCTTCAAACTACAAAATGAAGGACACCTATTCTGGGCTACATCATTTTTATTTTTTTTTAAAAATTTCATAGTTAGTATCTTATTAATATTCTTTTTTAATTTTCAAATATTTTTTTCCTGAATTTTCCGAATTTTGCCTCTGTTTTTCTTATGAATTTTTCACTAGCTAAATAGTTCCCAAACTCCGACTTAGTATTTCTCATATCGAAGGAACCCAGGTGCTTTCCAAACATGCTTGTAAGTCAGAGGTTAATCCACTTTAATGGTTTAGTTAGGGTAGAGTGTCGAAAGAAATTTCAGTATTTCATTTAAAAGCAATAACATAACCAAGACATTGTGAATATTTGTCTATTTTACACATGGTAATAAAAAATGCTGAAACCGATATGTATCAGTTTCAGCTAGGTCTGACCCATTTTATTATTATTATTTTGCTACGGTTTTTATAGCAGTGTTATAAAACTTGTCCGAAACCGATATGTTTTGGACCAGTCTTACCATTACGTATTGGTCTCGGACGTAGGACTCATTCGACGCTTTACACATATATGGGTTACCATATAACCCTAAAACTCAACTCTCTCGGACGTAGGACTCATTAGAAGCTTTACGTATATATGGGTTACCGTATAACCCTAAAACTCTCCTCTTTCATTCTTCTCTCATTCACTTCCTATTTTGCACCCCCAAAACTCAAATTCCTTTTGATTTTTTGTGATTACAAACTTGATTTAAGAGTTTGAATCAACGAATTCTACATTAAGTTCTTCTTTTGCTCAAAACTTAATTTGAATAGCTCAATAGGGTAAGTATTCTTTCTTTTTTTATTATGAAAATCTTATTTTTCCAAAACAAATTGGTAAATGGTGGTGAGTTTCATGGATTTCAATTGAAATCCATGAACATTAGTTGATTTAGGTTAGTAGGGGTTCATTTTCTATGTTTTCTCTACTTTTGTCCAATCGGCTTGATTTTTTTGACATGTGTCTCCAATGGACCCAACTTAACATCCAATGGTTTGAAAAAAAATAGTATGACATGTGTCATCTTTCTAAAGCGACCGCTCACTACAAGCTTCAATGAGCATGGCTCATTATTACCTCTCCCTAAGAACTTGGAGCTATTGTAAAAACGGTGTTTCCTCGATAATTTTACTGAAATAATCAGCCTCTCATTGAATCCCGTGTCATTTCCAAAACTACTACTCTCTTGAGAAACATTCAAAGATCCAGTAGATCCAATAGCAGGTGTTTGGATCTCCCTAGATTTAATCATAGCAAATGGCCAAAAGTAAGTTCAATTAGAGAGAAATCTCCTCAAACTCCGAAACCTTAATTTTTCTCCTCTACGAAACCACAATCTACATCTCAAAAAAACTCACAAACTTATTGCGACCAAACCAGACCCCGATCAAAATGGAAAATCAAAAAATTACTTAAACTTTTGTTAGTGAATCTGAGATCCAAACAAGAGGGGAAGAGAGGAGCTTGATGTGCTCCTTATTCCCATACACCTTGCTACATTGAATAGCAACCCAAGCCATCTCATGCAACTTCCCCCTAAAGTGACGTAATTCCATCTCTTATGAGATTCCCCCAAATCTTTCCAATTACCCTATTTAGCAACTTCCCATTATTCCCCTATTTAGTTTAGTAAGTTTAGTTGTTTCTTTTGTTTATTTTTTTAATTTTAGGAAGAGAGTAGTATAGCAAGTATAGTTGCTTATTTTGTTTATTTTTTTAATTGTAGGAAGACGGTGCTATAAATGTAGGTTGCTCCTTGAGAGTTGTAAGTTGAATTATTATAGTTCTTAATTGAATTTAGGAGTTTCAGTCACCTCGAATTGGCTTTCTTATCTCTTATTTGTCTTTTAATTTGTGAACTTTAACACTTACGATCAAGGGATCGTATCAATTTGTATCAAAACTAGCAATCCTCATCCATGGCAACAGACGGTTACGGTACACGTTTTCAAAAAATGGAGGCTGAAATCCGTTCACTCAAGGAAGGTCACGCCGAGCACACAAATATTTTGACAGAGATCTTGAAAAAGCTCACAAATCTTGAAGCAAGGCACAACCACGAAGAATCACGGACGCCCCAAGAAGATGATGCAAACGATAAACCGCAACCAAATCCTAGCACACCTACAGATTCAGATGCCCACACTACGCCTGGAATTTCCACGCTTCAATGGCGAAGATCCTGAAGACTGGATCTACACCGTAGAGCAATTTCAATGGTTTAACAAATTCCAGATGATCAAATGGTTAAGCTAGCATCCCTGCACCTATCCGGAGATGTAATACCTTGGTATCGGTGGATAGAAAAGACCATGCACACCATTTCATGGCCTCAATTTGATGAAGTTGTGTACCCGCTTTGGGATCCTTCAGGTGAAGATTCATGTGGAACTCTCTCCAAACTACATCAGACTATTACAAAACGAGACTATCAAGCACAGTTTGAACAACTTATCAATCGGAGAGTGCGATTGCCCGAATCTTTTTTAGTTGGATGCTTCATCTCAAGCCTGCACAAAGACATCTGAGTAGGTGTCAAAATGTTCTAACCAGCTACATTGACCCATGTGTACCAACTAGCAGCATTGCACGAGGAATCCGCACTGGCTCACAGATTTACCCGCCCCTCTTTCCAAAAAAAAATTCCAACCAATTCTCCCTCAGCCGCCCCATTATCCCACCTAATAAATGACCCAACCCACATAGAGGGCATTTGCGTTCCACCCCCACCAAAAAAAGTGACCCCGAATGAATGTATGAGCGTCGGAATCATGGTCTTTGCTATAATTGTGACAAGAAGTTTGATCCCGGTCATAGATGCAAGGGTCAACTCACCATCATTGAAGGTTTAGACCCTGACGACGATGCCAATATTCTGTCTTCAACACTTGAGGACAAGTGTTGTTTAAGGATGGGAGAATGATGTGCACCTTATTCCCATACACCTTGCTACATTGAATAGCAACCCAAGTCATCTCATGCAACTTCCCTAAAATGACATAATTCCATCTCTTATGAGATTCCCCTAAATCTTTCCGATTACCCTATCTAGCAACTTCCCATTATTCCCTTATTTAGTTTAGCAAGTTTAGTTGCTTCTTTTGTTTATTTCTTTAATTTTAGGAAGAGAGTAGTATAGCAAGTTTAGTTGCTTTTTTTGTTAATTTTCATTTTTTTGATCGGTAATCAAGCAATTATATAAATAAGGAAAGCATAATAAAAACAAGGCAAGCTTGAAGAACATAGTTCAAGAGGACATGAACCAATGCGGGGTACAACAAGAAAAGGAGACAACACAAACTAAGCTATCCCCCCAACAAACCCTCAACAACACTAGGAATCGGCAAACAACATGCCCGGGCTCCCCCCCTACCTGAGCCCCACTCCATAACCAAAGACCTTGCTCTAGCACAAATACGAGTAGGAGAGGATGTAGAGTTCTCAAAAACTCTTCTATTCCTCTCCCTCCATAACGACCAAGCTATGGCACCTAGAACCATCTTACACCACGCTAACCTTGATCCTTCCCCCCTTATCAGATCCCAACAGGATAAGAAATTTTGAAAAGAAAAGGGAAAGACCCAGGTCACGCCCATGTGAGAGGAAGAAAATCCAAAGCTCACGAGGTATAGGGCAGTTCAAGAGAAGGTGGTCGCTTGGAGGCACAAAAAACAACGACTAGTCATCCTCCACCCTCGACTTTTCAAGTGATCACAAGTGAGAATTTTATTCAAAGCCGCATTCCATCGAAAAAAAGATACTTTAGATGAAATCCCTGGATTCCACACAGGCCTATGAGGAAAAGGACCAGCTTCAAGCAATTGCACTAGAGATCTCACTGAAAAACAACCCTTGTTGTCTCTAGCCCAAATTCTACAATCCCGACCCTAAGAACCCGAAGGAAAAAGCCCCAAGCGCTCTATCAACCTGCCAAACTCGACTATTTCCCAGTCATTTAATCATCTTCTCAATTTGGGACACCAAGCCGTCCCCCCCGGGCTTCCTCTATCGATGTAATCTCCGACTGACGCTTTCCTGTCCACAACTAAACGAAAGATAGTGGCAAAATCATCCTGCAACCTCGAGGACCCACTCCACACATCCTTCCAGAAGCTTATCTCATTCCCATCGCCAACTTTGAACTTAAAGAACGGGATAACCAAACGGGCTATAGTCATGCTCCCCTTCCACATCTTAATAGTAGGAACAAAGTGCTATAAATATAGGTTGCTCCTTAAGAGTTGTAAGTTGAATTATTATAGTTCTTAATTGAATTTAGGAGTTTCAGCCACCTCAAATTGGCTTTCTTATCTCTTTTTTGTCTTTTAATTTGTGAACTTTAACACTTACGATCAAGGGATCGTATCAGAGCACCACGTAGTCTGCGGTGTACTCATAAAAAAAACCATTGAAGAACAAATGAAGGGGCAAAGACAAAACTCATCTAATGTATGCGGTCGGCATCTGCGTGTTGCCAACTGAGTTAAATGCGAAGGAGAGGGAGCATTGAGAACAAGCCAAACGCGTTGGGAAGCATCTCGAAGGAATTGAAACAAAATATGTTCGGGACATGCATAGAAATATCACTAAAGATCTATGAACACATTTCATATAATACCCATGTTTTGTTCTCTTTTATATAAGCGTATAAGATAAATAACAGTGTGAAGTTATTTTATTCGGTTATCTTCATATTATTTGATTGGTCTAGGCTTTCTAAATCAACTAGGCTGTATATTTGATTGGTCTACTGCCTATATTTCTACAATTCTACTTGGTCTAGGCTTCCTAGTGCCTTAGGCTTCTACAATCCTCTCCATATATTTAATATACTATTAATTACCGATTTTAAAAAAAAAATTACTTTTTGAATTTTTTCAACAAAAAAAGAAGATGTATCGTCCAGGACTGATAAAGTATTTTAAATCCTTGACTTTACAAGTCATCATGAACACGAACACACCAACTTTAAAACATTTTAGTGATTTAGCTAGGGTTGAGAGATCATGAATATAGCTAGGGTTGAGAGACCATGAATATTTTTTTCTATTTCAAATTTCCAATTGCTATGAGAACATGACCACCAATGTGGCATTGTATGAGCATGTGAGGATGTAGATAACATGCAAACACGCATATTTGTATTCATGCAGGATGATTATGATGATGATGACGATGGAAATCAAACCTTTTTTCGTAGTCTCAATATGTGCATCAGTCACTATACTTATAATCTCCTGTTTTGAGCAAATCTCTATTAGGCACCAGGGCCGAGCCACCAGCCCAGTTATCAATCTAAAAGCCTGAAAATATTTAGATATACAACCATCAGTTCATTTTTTTTCTGTTAAACTTAAAAGATGACTAGTAACTAGGTACGCAAATCTACAGACTGGATCTTTGTGAGAAGAACTTATGGATGAAAAGCTAATTTGGCTGGTGAGTCATCCTCACCACATGGTGCAACTTATAGAACCACCGAACTTAACGTGTTCCTTTAATGCAAAGAATCCACTAAATTTATTTGTTGAATTTCAACATTGATTGGTTACTGTAATTTTCTCTAAAATTGATGTAGTTGAGTTCAGGAAGGAATCAATAAAAACTTTTGGTTGAAGAAAGCGATAAACCAAAGTAGTTAAAACAATGAACCTGAAGGTGGTTTTCAGTTTAACCATAAGTAAACACTGAACCTCGAGGAATCAAATCAGCAAGGAGTAAAAAGCATCCGAGAACAGAAACACGTAATAAATGCAAGGGAAGAAAAAAAAAACTGCAATAGAACCAACATAAAGCATGCTCCGAATAGAGTTGAAAGAATTGACATGTCCTGAACTGATTTGAGAGAACAAGTATTTCCACATATCAACTTTCTATCATTTCTTTTAATCTACAGGTTCATATTGATGGTTCAACAAAGGAAAAATGATTTTTTTTATCATCATTAAGAATTCTCACCGCCAAACGAATTTCTGACTCCCATTTCAGAACTGATAAAAATAGACCCTGCCAAATGCATTTAATAATTTGGTCAGCCTGCTCATAAACAATGTACAGGTTACACGCAAGTGAAAAAATAATAATGAGCCCAAATAAACATGTGTATCCACACAGGGGAGAACAAACAGTCAAATTGATGTCACCATTAGTTTCACATACGTTTTTTTATTCATGCAGAAAAGATCCATGTGCAAGATGCGAACGTACTAACTGCACCATAGGCAACAGAATTTTACAGGCTGGTCGCCCAATGCCTCAACTTGCTTTCCACTTCAAATCAGTGGAATGATATTAGCATATTAATCAAGGCTTATGGGTCTGAATTGCCCAGCTTTGTTAGGACATTCTATCCCGCATGTCTGCATGATGAAGCGGTGGCATCTGACGACCAACCACATGCAACTCTTGCCTGGGCCAGCAAATAGAAGAAAGATAACAAGGCCTTTGCCATTGCACAAGCAAAATGATGAGGAAAACTACGAACTGATGGTGTCAGCTTCGAACTCTTGGCTGCTGTTTCATAGATCAAGCGCCGAAGGCTTTCTTCTGCATCTCCATTTAACATTATGCTGTTGTCCGGTCGGTTTTCTCCTGAGATATTTCCAAGAGCATGTAATGCAGCCTGTGTGTGGTCATTTAAGATATATCTTAGGATATAATAAGGGACTGTAGAATGTACCACTTCCAGCATCACATTTAATATTATGAACAGAAACGCTAAATTAAATATAGATAGAGAAAAAATTGATACCACTGAATAATTTGCCACATGGTTGAGCAAAAATTAATATTTCGAGAAGCATATTGACTACAAATGCCTCAAGCATGCCAGTATATTCTCTTTTATTTAAAATTTTAAATCTTGATCATGTGGTGGTGCCCAATAGACTATTACATTGTTGACTGGTACGGTAAGTGATCATTACACAGTAGATGATACTGCTATTACATATCCTATTATGTCATCTTTTGCATCTGCTTTTACGACACTGGAACAGCCCATAGCTTTGTTTGACACAGCATATCAGTCAAAATGTTACATGTTCCATGTTCTGTCCTAGCTTATCTACCAGAAAAAATATGCTTTTATGAGAACCAAAACGACCATTGTCTCACTTCAGTAGCTACGTAACATCAATATCATTTTAAGAATTTCATACGACTATTTAAGTTTTGACATGAAAAAAGATAAAGAAAATGAAGAGAAAGGAATATGTCATCGCTTTCGCCAAAAAAAGGCTTTTACCAACCCTTTTTCGATATTACCAGAATTCCAATGTTAAGGAGAAGGAAAAATACTGTGGGAGAAAGGGGATCTTTATGAATGGCCCCTATCAAATTAAGTGAGACAGGCACTATAGCACAAAGGACATACTTGAGAGAAAACTATAAACGGATATTTAAACTATACGAGAGGTATATGTTCAAGTATCAGTTTTCTCCATGCCTCCATTTGTGCTGGTTGGTAGAAAAGATTCCTCAAAACATTATGCATGCATACAGCCACTTTGACAATCAGAAATATTGAAGAATCAAAGATTAATAAACTAAACAAATGCTTTGACATTTTTAAGGAAAAAAATTAGATAAATGATAAGAGGATTGAACAAATTAGGCAACATTTGCTGAAAAAAAGGAACTCATAAATAAAATCAACTGAAAGGATAAAGCAGGCTCACCAGCTGTTTGCCACGTCCTAGACGATCAAAGGCTGCATCAACAACATGTCTTGCCACAGGCAGTGAACTTGAGAGTAGCAATGCAGCTCCTTGGATTGCTAGAAGTATCATCAACAGCAGAAACGAATGTAAAAATTTCAAGAATAACAAATACAGGGAATTGGAAAGAAGTCTGGAACAAAGAGAGAGTGAACATAACGTTAAGAGAAGCAACACGATGTCTCTGGAAGAAAAATATAAGAATAAGAACAGTATAGAACTTAACCTCACAAATTTCGGGATAGTTTAAGGGTAGCCCCAACCTTGATGAAATAACCATTGCAAGGTTGTGGTGATCAATTAGTTAGTTACGCCATGCACTCTTTATAATGGAAAGCTCAGTACATGATATGTGAAGGTCAAACTGGAACTTAATCAACAGATTACAATGACATCACAGATGAAAAGAGCAAGCTAAGGCCTAAGGGTACTTTTGAAAAATTTACAAAAGTAAACATATTTCTCCTGTATATTTTTGTATAGAATACTAGCACAGCTCTCTAAAATTTGCGAATTTTTCCATCAAAACTCAAACCTTTCATAGTTCCATTGCATCAGAGCTAATTCAATTGAGGGCTTCTGTTGCTCAGAGTATCGTCAGTTGGAGAGGAAACATAAACCAATTCACAATAGTACCAGACAAAAAAAAAACACAAAAGTGCATCGGCAATGTGGGTAATTGAAGCACTATCAATGGATAAAGCAACTCATTTTGGAACTGCATAAATGGACATCAGTGAGCCCTCTCAAAGTTGCAGTTTATTTACAGTCCATTTGGTTAGCAAGAAAATAAGATGGAAAGTGCACTTTCCTTCTTTTTTTAAAATGCACTTTCCCTGTGTTTGGTTAGCAGTAGGGGTGTATTCGAGCAGAGTTTTATCCCAGCTCGAGCTCGGCTTGAAGGTGTTTAGACTAGGCTTGGCTCGGCTCGAGCTCGAATGGAATTCAAAATATAAAGCTCAAGGCTCGGCTTGAACATGGGATACCAAGCTCAAGCTCGGCTTAGCTCAAGTTCAGCTTGTTAACACCCATTTAGCAAAGAAAATCCAGCCATTGCAATACTTAACAAACCAAAGATGACTGAAGAAAACAGATTCCTCACAAAATGCAGGACACTTTGTCTTAGGATTAATTCAAACATTACCGCAGTTAAATAACAAGAATATCAAGAGAATAGATCTTCAATCAGGAGATGCAAAAAAAAATCATGAATAATTTATGGGGGCATCGAACTCATTCCTATACTCCGGCGAAGCGTCTCCTTGGTCTGGTGGAAGTGGAACCACAGTTACCAAGTACGGGTACGAGTATATTACGACAATGATTCGTTCAGGAAGTACAGGTGTCATACGGAAAAAACAAGGTAAAAGCACGGGAAAATTAAAAAAAAAAAAATAATTATAAATAAATAAAAATCATGATAGTAATTAATAACAATCATTTAATACGGAATATGCAAAAATACGCGCATTCTACGTGTTTAATACGTAATTCGTGTACTAACGGGTATTATATGGCAATGCGGGTATTATATGTAACACGGCAATAGTACGCAGGTTTTAAACGGTGACCCCCCTAAAAGTATTATATGGGTACTATACGGGTATAATACGGATGTTTGGCAACTATGGGTGGAACTAGGCAAGGCGTAGGCAAGGCGGAACCAGGAAGAGGGAAGGCAAGGAGGAACCGGCAGCAGGCAAGGCAGAGGAGAAAATCCACCAGGGCTTCTTTCTGGGCATTGTCACAGCAACAGGAAAGGGAGGCAAGGTAGTGAGCTGAAGTTAAAGCTTTGAAGGGTTTTAAACTTTTATGGACTTCAAAATTTATAAAACATAAGATAGGGTTTTTAAAAAGTGATTGACTGATTTTGGACTTAAAATTTTATAAAATGTAATATATGATTCACCTTTACGCATGCGAACTTAAGATTTTATAAAATATAATATATATTATTTAAACATATATACATATATATGTTATATATTTACATCAAGCCCAGCCGATTTTGAGCCGAATCAAAGCTTTTACAAGCCGAGTTTCAAGCCGACCCGAATCAAATAGGGGCTGACTCGTGCTCGGCTTGTTTAATATTTCGAGCTTAGCTTCAAGCTCGGCTCGGTCGAGCCTAAAATCTTAGCTCAAGCTCGACTTGATAGAGCCGAGCCTTCGAGCCAGCTCAGCTTGTGTGCACCCCTAGTTAGCAGGAAAGTGCACTCTTCTAGGAAAGTTACTTTCCTGGGCCCACATGATTTTTCTTTAAATTTTCCTGGAAAATTAGCTTTTTCTCTAGAAAGATATAGATAGTTCATCGTTGCAAATTTTCCTGCAGATTTTCTTGTTAACCAACCACCTGCAAGGAGCAAGAATTTTATTTCCTTTCTTGCTAACCAAACGGAGCTTTAAGGATGTCGACCTATGAAAACTTCAGTAGAATACACTGCAGATGAATAATTTTCAAATTGAGAATTTAAATTTAGCATGCTTAAGTTTATTTTCTAGCAGTGACTCTAACTACTGAAATAGCCACACATAATTTCTTACTATGGAAAATACACCGAACTCCATTCTTTGGAGCGTTAAATTGTCAGGACTCTCATCATATGCGCCTGGAACTAAATGTTCTCATACTAATATTTATTTTGCCTGACGAACGCTATAAGTGGCTTTAATTTGGAATGATTTATCAATTGATATTTTGGAAGGTGTGAAATGGTGATAAGTATTTCAATTATAAGTGAAATCTAATTTAAGTAAATACATTGATCCAATGAGGTAGCACAATTAAGAGAAAGAGAACCATTGACAACATATCACCCAGGTACATTTATATTCAAAATGAATGAGGTCAGTCAATATTATTATAAAACAAAGTTGTTTCACCTCATTACTGCTAATTCCTTAGCCTACAGACATCAATGGCATACTTACAAGAACCAATTTGACCCAATGCTTCAAGTGCACTCTCAAACTCATCTGTATCTTGACTTTTCAGCAACTCCAATCTTCCATCAATGGCCGAAAGAGCAGTTTTAACACCTAAAATCCAGAAAGAAGACTACTACAATTACATACCATCTCTCGACTTTTTGACAATAATGGTTACATAGCGTTCAGAAAGAAATATATTTCATACTAAAGCTTCTAATGACCAAGTGACCTATGGAACTAATTTTCTGGTTATCATTTAGAAAACCGTGTACAATGAAAGAAGATTTGAATGCAACGAATCAAACACCAAGCTTTTAACTTCTAGGTGCAATTATCTGATATCCACAAAATCCAACAACAAGCATGTAACTTATAACTTATAAGTAATAAGTGCAGTTGTCTGGCATCCAAATAATACAACTGTATTTATTCACTTACTGAGAAGACATATCATTTACATCCTTGGGAACCTAGGAGTAGCTCCAGTACGTGATTAAATACAGAGAAGTTGTCTAAGATTCAATAATGTGCAACAAAGAAATTAAGGGCACTGTTGAAGAGTGCACCAGTGCTGGTAAGAAGCTCTAAAAGGAGGAAAATACCGAAAAGGAGGAGGATCAAGGTAGTGAGAGATCACTTGAAGGCATATGCATTAGATGAGAATATGGCCCTGGATAGAATGAAATTTGTAAAATGAATATGTATGGCAGACTCCAAGCATCGAGATGTAGCTTGGACGATTATTATGACCCTTGGACTATTAATAAGGGAAATCAATGAAAAAAGTTCAATGAAGCATAAAAAGACTAATGAAACCGTAGCCGTACCCGTACATGGAAAATAATGATAAGCCATTTGACCACTCAGTTTATATTTTTATTTCAAAGGATCACCAATGCAAATCAATCACAAGGCGCAGAAATTTTGAAAACCCAGATCTAGTAGAGTTGGATATTGTGCAGCTACATGCCGCCTATAGCTCAGATTGCAAGGTATGTTCCTCTCATGAGGGTGACCTAAGATTGAGTCCTAAGAGGAAAATATATTGTGGTGATGTGGCAAGCAGGAGACCACTCACCATTACTAATCTAACTACTAAGTACTGACCAATATACTGTAGATAAATGATGTCTTTACCCAAAAAAAGAAGCATCTTGTGCAGCTCAACAAGATGTCCCCAGCCTTGTTGCAAAAGGATGCACCACAACATCACGATGACACCATATGGGTACTCACTCTCATGGTTTGTGACTACCCACAATTTCCAAAACTCAATTTATCTAAAGGTGTTTAAAGAATGTCAATGTAAACAACCAAATAGCATCTTGCATACATCACGCAAACAGTCGAAACTAGAAATATGGAACCTGTGCGACAATCTAACTTGGTAAGTAGGAACATGAGAGACCATCAAACTTCATAGCTCGCAAGCTACCAAAATTGAGCCTCTATAGCAAATAACCTCACGGTAGCATGGTTTAAAATACTACTACGTTTGGGCAGATACGAATCGGGTTTGGAGCTACCTGGTATGTGGGTAAGAAAGAAAAAAACCGATACGCTACAGATATAGTATCGAAACACACGGCACAAAACCATTTTCCCCTCCATTTAAATTAGAAGCCACGGTACGAACTTGATACGCACAGCTTATTTACGTATAAATATCATTTAAGTAAATCGTTTGAAGCTTTATTTTTATTTACTTAAGATATTTATATATAAATAACCTCGCATTTGAATTCAATAAAAATTATCTTATATCCAAATTCCCGAAGAATAAAAAATCAACTTTCCAGTTTAAGAACAAAATCCACTTTTTAGTGTGATTACGTCAAAATTTCAACTTTCAAATGGTAAGCATGGAATACGACGATCGTCAATATCATCGAAATTTATAGATATCGCACACTACCGACACATCTGCATGGTGTAGTCTTGTAGGTTTAAAAATCCCTTATATCGCACGATATCAACAATATATCGATGATACACTGCAATATCGACCAACATATGTGCTTTCAAATTTTGTTTTGGCCTTTGGGTATTGCCTCTATCTTATTTATACAAAATATCATTTAAGTAAATGGTTTCATTTACTTAAAATAAAGGTTATACCCCCTATTTGAATTCAATAAAATTATCATACATCTAAATTCCTGAAGACTAAAAGGTCAACTTTCCAGTTCAAGAACAAAATTCGCTTTTTAGTGTCTTATTCAAAATTTCAACTTTCAAATGCTAAGGTATTTCTCAAATCTTAAAATTTTTATAAATTCTATCATATCAAAACATAACTAAAACCCAAAATTCCGATGAAAAAAGTCTACTTTAGTCTTCAAAAATATTTTCATCTACAAGGTCAAAAAGGCAAATAACAGTTCAGTAGAAAAAGACAGCATTCAAGCTTTATGAAAAAAAAATTAAGCATATTAGGGGTACCCGCTCTCAAATTTAAATTCCAAAAGAATCATATGGATATGTTTCCGGGTATGAGTCGTATGGATGAGTATGGAAGTGTACAACCTTATGTGGCAGTGCCACAATTGTGTTCTCATGAACATAGCTATGCACAGTTAGAAGGCCAATATCCATATGGATATGTTTCTAGGTATGAGTCACATCCATATGGACATAGTTACCAAGTTAAGGTTCGGGAATTCTTTGTCTAGAGGAAAGTTCAGAAAAAATCAATAAAATTCCAAAAATTCAAAAATAAATAGAGAAAATGTAAGACAATATATGAAAAAATACAAATAAAATTACTAATTATGAAGATTATAAAAAAAAAATCATATATTAGATATTTTTTCAAGAATTTTTCAAAAAGTCGTGAATTAATCGTTCGACAAAAAAGTCAGGAATTACTTGGGACTTTTTGAAAAATCGAAAAACTTTGTAACTATGCATATGGGTATGGAGGTGTACGGCCTCATGTGCCAGTGACGGTGACAGTTATGCCTCAGTCACCACAATATCTACTGATGGGCGTATTGCTACATCTTGGACTGGATGACTACCAGCGTCATGTACATGAGTAGACATCAGTTTTTCATAATGAAATGAGCTAGGTATAGTATTGTACATATATGGAGAACTAGTATTATCGTCAACCTAGTCAGGATGGAGATGACTTCGAGACTCCACTAACTCCTGGTTTTGATTGGGGTGAATTGGATTATTATGTATGTTTGTATTGTTCTAAAGCTTATGAATTATGAAAATATGATTGATTGAGAAATGAATGAAACATTTTTGTAAGTTAGTGATGAATATAAATCAATCATACATTGTTGTCACCGCACATCTTTGCCCCATTTCCATTACATCTCTTATGTACATTTTTTTTAATGTTTTTATTTTCAAATGTGTATTAACATCTCCTAAAGTTTCACTGCAAAATTCCATATTTTGCCCAATTTTTCCCAAATCCCTGATAAATGATATATTTTATGATATATCTCGGATAGATCTTTATCCCACCAGTGCTACATGTCGTGTAATATTGACATTTATAACCTTGATGATAAGGTATTTCACAAATCTTAAAATTTCATAAATTCTACTATATCAAAAACACTACTAAAACCCAAAAGTCTGGCAAAAACAATCTCATATTTTAGCTTTCAAAAATATTTTCATCTACATGATCAAAAGGTCAACTAATAGAGTAACAATTCAGCATAAAAAGACTTCCATTCAAGCTTATAATTTATGGTTGTAATTCAATACACTTTTATTAAATTCATTAAATGTGAGGTTTTAATATCTAGAGTGTATTGCCTATACTTGGCTAAGTAACTATTGATTGTATTTCATAGCTAATTATTAGCAAGATTGCCTCTTTTAACTTATAAAATTCTTAACTCTCACACGTATAATAAATGTAGTTGGAGACCTTCATTTAGTTTTTTTTTAGCTTATATTTGCATTAAAAGAGATTTTATATAAGGTATCCAAGTTTTTCCTTACGTATCCAAGCATTTCTTAGTGTATCTTGATTTTTTCCACTGTATTCATCTGATACATTCCGATACGCTGACAAATATCTTGTTTTGGACTTACCGATACAACACCTGATATCGATATTTTGAGCCATGCACAGTAGTCATAAATGTTTTCACTAAACAGGAAAGAAATTTTATTTTAATTGAATATGATGTTCAAATTACATTGAACACAAAGTTTTTGCACCATGTGACTTCTTCACAAAATTATGTACTGATATATCCAATGGCATAAAGTAAAATAATATGTAGAAGGCTAAGAATGCATACAAGAAGTCCAAAATTACAAATATCAAGTTAATGCTCTTGAAAAGTTGAATATACAGAGAGTGACTCATGGCAAAGATTAGAGGTTCTCGATTCCATCAAAGAAACATCCGATGTGTTCTTGATAAAGTTTTTTTGGGGGAGTCAGAATGAAGCCTGCATATTATAGAATGTATAAAGAGAATGTACAAAATGAGAGGGTGTCCCTAAGATGAGGACAAGCCAACAAACAAGAGAAAACAAAAAGTATCGAGCTTACACACAAATAACAACTAGCTCTATTCCCCAAAAACTGCAAGGTCAAAGTCTGCCACATCCTATTTGATGGAGCAACACTCCAAAAATAGCTTGGTAATGGATAACCATGTTCTATCCTATGGATTGGACACGTTGTCGAACACCCTTCCATTTCTCTCTTCCCACAGGCACCAAGAAATGGTCCAAGGAAGTAGGGGTGTCAATGGACCGGGCTGGCCTACGCCAGCCCAGCCCGGCCCAATCTAGGTCCACCCGGCCCAATTATTAGTTTGGGAGGGCTTGGACTTGGAGTCTAAAGCCCATGGCCCATTTCGGTAGGCTTCTAACCGGGATTGACCCGACTAACCTTGCCCGATGAGGCTCGTTTAGTTCATTGGCAAAATTTTAGACATGATTTTTTAGGAGGTCTAGCTGGGCTCGGCCCAATTAATAAATGGTCCAGCTCGGCCTATTTATTAATCAGGACAAATTGGGCTCAGGTCAGGCCAGCCCGAACTCGACCCACTTACACCCCTACCAAGGAGCATAGACCACAACACCCTCAACGGGTCATTCAGACGGTCAGACCTCAGAACTTCTAACTAGAAATGAAGTCCAAGAAAGAAAGCGGGAAGACCCACTAAATTATAAAGAGGGAAAGGAATTAATCCTGAATCCATCAGATTGGAATGGTCCACAGTATCCTACTTGGAGAGGCACGCGATGATGAAACATCTACTGGCTAACTTCCACGCTCTGATTTGCAAGTGATTAAATGTGAAGATTTTATCCAAAGAAGCTAACCAGAGGAAGAAATCATCTTTCAAGGGAATACCAATATTCCACACAGATCAAAAGGAGGAGTTGGGGCTAACAGTTAGGGCATGACAAAACGGCCAATATTGCCTTGGACCAGAGTCTAGTATCCTTAACAAGAGCATTCAGGCTACCAGATTTAGACGAGATACAGGAATAGCAATCTAATGATTTTATCTACCGCTCTTTTGGATTCCTACACAGAGCAGGACACCAAACCACACCATTGAGCACCACCTAGAAACAAAAATTGACTAAACAATCTTTGTCCCCAGACAAAGAGAACAAGTTTTCGAAGTTATCTTTCAACTTATTCACCTCGCACTACAAATCCTTTACGAACCTAATTTTGTCACCCCTATCCGCCTTCAACTTGGCATGCTTAAAAAATTCCTCTTTTTTTTTTTTTTATCAATACCTCATTATATTAAGAAAGCAAACGAAAAAACAAGGACAAGCCAGAATCTCTGTGGGATTACAAGCAAGTAAACCCTACCCCGGCCTAACTACTACCAAGAGCCCTCCCCCAACGATCCATAGGGATCTAATACAAAATTGTTTGGATTTCCTCCCTGGAACTATGTAAGCCTACCCACTCTAAAACTACCCAACGTGCTCGGGCACAGATCCGGGCCATTGAAACCGACAGATCCTCAAACACTCTATGGTTCCGCTCTAACCATAGTGTCCATGAGATAGCCCCCGGAAGCACCTCCTAAATCTTCGCCCGGGTCCCCTCCCCTCGTTCCCGTAACCAGCAGTCAAGGAGATTACGGAATGATGAGGGAGATACCCAATCCACCCCCAAACGAGATAGAAAATTCCTCTTGGACTTCGGAACTAGCTTTCCAAGCATCTAATCCATAAGGCCCCAACCCTCCTTGGGTTCACAAAGCGAGAGGTCCCCATACTTGGCTCCAATCACCTTTCACCATAGACTTTCCCTTTCCTCCCCAAATCTCTACAACCATTTAGCATGCAGGGATTTATTCATCTTGCGGATCGGTCTTATCCCTAACCCTCCTTTTTTAAAGGCCGACAGAATTCCTTCCACTCCATAAGATGGTACTTTATATCCCTCTACATTCCATAAAAATTCTCTCCATGTTCTCTCTATGGAGTCCGCTACAGATGTCGGGATCATAAGCAATGACATAAAATAGGTAGGCATGCTTGTCAGTAAGCCTGCCTCTTTAGACAAGTACAAGGATTTCCAATTGGCAAATCTCGTAATGACTCTCTCTATCATCGGATCACAGCCCATCCTCTAACATGTACTAATATTAAAATAATATTAACATATCCATGTGTCGAAAAATACTCCATATGAAATATCATTCATTATATTTTGTAAGTAATTAAAAATATTCCGACTCTATAGATTGCTTGAAATGTAGAAAGGTGTATGCAAATTGGTTTTCCTTTGAATCAGCATCTTCATTGGCACCATAGTCAAAATATCAAAACTTACACTAAGGTCCTTTACATGCTCAATGATATTTGCCAACCTCCATTAGGTTTACATCAATATAGACTATACCAAAAGTATGCACAAGACACATAATCCTCATGATCCTAGTCTTTCGGTCCAGCTTTGTTTCCCGCTCCGAGCTTCTATGACATGTTAGTATCTAACTAGCTATTAATGCATCAGCAATACTATAATAAAAACACAAACATATAAATCTTGTTTGTTCGCTAGAGCAGTCAGCATATTGAATTTGATCATCAATCTTTCAAGTAGCACGGAAAGAACACATAAACCACTTGAATTTCTGATGTTTTCACTAAAGTTTACCAAGGAAGGTCTCGTGGGATAAAAAATTAACAATATGAGCATGATAGCAAGTCACTTAGCCAGGGCGTAGAATGGTAATTTCTTTTTTACACGTTTAGTTTCCGAAGAAAAAAAAAACATGGAGTAAGGTAGTAGCATGGCCATTTGTTACCCATAAACTGTAAATTTTTTATAAGTTGTCAACCGTAACTAAATAAAGAGTGTCAAAAAATAATTTTTTTCATTAGTTGACTAAGTAATGACAAAGACTACTGTAGTACTCCACAACCACCAGTCTACTGAATAATTCACTTTGAGCAAAAAATATGAGAGATAATTAATTTACTCACAACTTGGTACATCCCTCAAAAACAAACACCTAAATGAACATAAAACAAGGGGCATAATTACAAAGCTCTATGTCATAGGAAACATTGGAATTTGGGGAATAGATCTTACTAGACTCATCAATAACCATGAAAATATTATCCTTGGAGAGAAGCCTTCCACATATCATAATAGCTCTTGATCTTAAAATTGATTCCATTGTTGTATTGCTACAAAAGGATAAGTAAGAAAATAAAAAAATTTAGGATTTTTAGAGAGAAAACATCTACCCAAATGAAATGAGAACGAAAATGAACAAATACAAGACGAGAGATCTCGTTGCTCAACAAGTACCTGATCATAGAAGTCAATATTTGAAGGAGAGAGGTTCTTGACAGGAACTCTGTACCATGTGGGATTTCTGCCAACTTCATGCGTTGAACACATTACAGGTATGTTCAATTGAAGAATAGCGTGATTTTTTTTTTTCATTAACAAAGGAGAACTAAAGAATAACAACACAATCATCAAGTAGGAAGTGTTAAGCCACAATTTTATTAGTATTGAGAACTTCAAAAGGAAGTCATTTCAGTGCTATTTCTCTTAGATCTTATCATGATTACTACAAAATAGATTGATTAGATATCTCCTTCATGACTGACATGCAAGATGTAAGTTTATAATTATGAATTTAATAAAAGTGATATATAATTACCTCAATCTATATCTTAATAGAATTTCTGAACATCGTTTAGTTCGGATTATTGCAATCACAATTGATTACGCAATAAGCGTTGTCGTGAATAATCTTGTTTGGTTAGCAATCTGTCAATTAGCGATTATCTGGTCATTTTTAAAAGGTTTTTGGTTATTTTGAAAAAAGAAAAATATATTTTGGAGAATCTCTCTCAAGCTTAGGGGGGGTCTTGTAGGCCCTACTGGGTGCAAATTGGGTGTGCTTGCAATAATTCCCACATAATCCCAAAGGTGCATAAATGATTATGCACGCCCATAATCACCCCATAGTGAGTATATGGAGTCACTACTTATTTTCATAATCGATTATTACATAATTGCTTATGAGAGGCCAAACAATACTATTATTCTGTCATAATCTTAGCATAAGCAGTACGGTGTCAATGGGCCAAATTCAGCTCCCAAAAACCTCTTGTAAACAGGCCGGGCTCCGGCCAGGCCCGTTCAAAAATCACAAAAAACTCAGGCCCAAGCCCAGCCTAATGACAACCCTAATAAGCAGTTATAAGCAATTAAATCTGTTCCGATAATCTGAACCAAACAAACCGCCCCTAGTAACCTAGTTTCTGAATGGATTTCAGCTTATTATTGGAATATGAAGAAATTACTAACTGAATTCTAAATGCATTTCAGTCAATAATTTGAAGCCGAAGTACTAGTACATATCTAATCTATCACTAGAGAATACTTTTTTAAAAAAAAGAGTTTCTCCTAAGAAAATAAGTTTTGATCAAAACATTTTCATGCTACGACCAAAGTTCAACATTTTTGCACTATGAAATTAACATTTGGGCAAAGGTTTACTGAAATGATATTAAGTTGACCGGAATTTACCGAAACACTTCCATGAATCATGCAATTTTATAACCATATGCTGATTTCGTTTCGGGACCATGGATGTCGACACATTTCGGCCAAAATTGACCACATTTTATCAATATTTTACCATGATTCAAAATATTATTGTTGGGTCAACATTTCCACTTATATCCACACAAAAATTAAATTAACATAAATAAGGAAGTAATGTTTCGGCACGAACAACAAGAAATGTACGGAAATATTAGTAAATGTGCCGCAAATATTGTAATTTTTAGATTTCATGTCGGTTCTAATGGAGAAAACAAACACATTTCGTAGGAAAAATTACAAAATGCATCAATTTTTAAAACAATGGTGAGGGGCCAAATCCTCATGTTTGACAAAAGCAAAGACGGACACCGGCCTGATTGACTTGAATAATGCATCAAGGAATGTGGCCTACTTGTTGATGTGGTAAAAAATGATGGATATGTTGTATGTGACAAACCATATAGTAGGCTGAATTCCTCGGCTTATTAGAAGGGATCAATATGGATGAGTGGATGGCTGATCATGCAGCCAATGTTTCTAGGTTTAGTGGAAAAACAGAAGATGATGACGAGATCATCCACTACATCATCAATGAGATCACATGCGAGAGCACCGTAACAAGGAAAGAGTTGGAGTGACTGGTGACAAAGGTGGTGTACTGTCAGGAGAAATTCAGGTGATAACCTCAGCCCCAAGAGACTGAAATTTTACAATTGCAAGCCCAAAACATGGGAGCATATGAACAATCCCATAGTGGGTTCATGATCCTGTCTAAAGCGTGAAAAATCTTAGAATATAAGTTTGTGTATGTCTAAGACTAGATACTGCCTTTTGAGTTAGATTTGGTGACACATAGGTCATGCAACACAAGTAGGTGATGCAATACCAAGTAGATATAAAGAAGGTAATGCAAGTCCAAGCAAGTGACAATTCGTGTTGGCGTCTGTGGCCTATAAGGTGACACATATGTTAGGTGTTTTCTGTGTGTTAGATTCCGACACACAGGAATCTAACACAGCTGTGAGGTGACCTTCAAAAAGAAGTATTTGAGGACTCGAAGAGTATTTCAATCTTTTCGTAGATTTTGAGCGATAATAAAATGTATATCATATACCTTGGTTGTAACTTGTAAAAGGAGTGTGAGGTTTACACCTTAGGGCTCACCTCGAGACGAGGCTCAAGGAATTCTCCTCAAGGCTCAACCTTGAGGCTTAAATCAGCCTTATGCCTCAAAGTGCAAGGCTCACATGATGTGCACACCTCATGCCGAGGTTCACTTGATATATGAGGTGCGCCTCATATATTAACCAAAAATCATAACTGAGAATGAGAATTAATTTTTTTTTTCATTTCCTTATTTTGCGCAACTGTCTGTTGGAATCTAAAATTCATCACATGAATTGATGATTGAACTTTGCTTACCTTACAACAAGAACACGAGAAAAGAAAATCTACTTTGCAGCTTTTGCTTGCCTCTTAAATTTATTATTCTTCAATATGATTGCTTTCATTTAAAAATAGAGGGAGCATGAGGCTTTAGCCTCACTCCTCGAGGCTAACGCCTCGCACATCTGAAGGTCCTAACACCTTGCTTCTTTTAAAACATTAGCATACTTATAAATAAAAAAAAGAGGCATAATGAATGTTATAGTATTTTCTTCACCACCAATTAACCTTTAAAAGGGAGAAACTAGAACAACTATTTATGTTGCATGTCAATTTATGTTAATGAATAGAATAAAAAGAGAATCCAGAAGTGTCCAACGATGTACGTATAGAAACCAAAACGTATCTGATACAGGCATGTCGCCCGTTTAGAAGAGATAATTTATAAAAGACAAGTATGTATGGGCAACACAAATCATCCCGCTCTTGCCAAGACAAGGCCCGTTTAGAAGAGTTATAAGGGACGGGCATGAAGAGACAGATTGATTTCACATTGTCATGCATCTGCATGCACTGATGTAGGTCACATGGTTGTTGCTGGGTGCAACTCCAACTCTCAGTCTCTCAATTATGTTATTAGCGTATATATACATATGTACATATGAGTAATTTTTTTATTTTCAAGCTTATTCTAGCAATATAAAATATGGATGAATGTGGGATGGCTTCTTTTTCCTATCCCGGTGGGTCATGGAATTACAAATTCCATACTCCATAGAGCCCTTAGACAGATAGAAATTGATGAGCTTACAAGGCTTCTCAAGTCTTTTAAAGACTTAATTTTATCCTCTTCTGATCTTTACATGAGAGTTTGGTTCCCAAATTCTAAAGATACATTTTCTTGTACGTCTTTTTTCAGTCTTCTGTTAACTGTGAATCGGACTGGAAATCTTGTGCCCCGCCAAAGGTCAGATCTTTTGTTTGGACTCTTGCACGTAGCAAAATCAAAATCATGTGCATGTGATGTGTTGACATGTTGTAGAGAAGAAGAGGTAGGTGTTGCCCCATAAGGGTGTCAACAGGTCGGGCCAATTAATAAATGGGCTTAAAAAGTAGGCCCAAGCCTGCCCTATTATTAATCGGGCTCAAGCTTTTGTGGGCTCGAACGGGCCAATTTAAAATCGGGACTTATACGGGCTTGGGCAGGCCTACAAGGTTTTTTTTTAATTTTCAGGCCAATTTAAGGGGTGAGACAATTTCGGGCTCCAACCCCCTTACATATCTAATAAGTGATATCTCTATCTCTAAAGAGAGAAAGAGACCCAGTGCGGCACCAAAGATCAATAGAGATGAGCTTCAAAGCTCAATCTTTTACCCTCTGGTTTCCTTTCTTCTCAATCCTTTCGTTTTGCAATCTAATCTAGAGAAAACGACAGCTCCAAATCGGCCAATGTCTGCCTCTAGTCACTAGGACTCTAACACCAGTGGTGCATACATATAGTCTAGAAGCCACTTCTCTTCAAATCAAAATCAAAGAAGAAAAATAGAATACAACCCAAAAAAAAAAGAAATAATAGAAAATAATAAGAAAACATAAAGCAGATAAGAGCAAAATCTCTCTCCTAACACCTTTTGCTCATGGCCTAAAACCCACTTCCCTAAAAAATAAAGCAGTAGCAGTGAATAAGAAAGAGAGACAGAGAGAGGTGGTATAACCAACTTCTCACCTTGATTGCTCCTTAAGAGGCCTTGGGACTTCTCTCATCCTCATTGAGGTTGTCAAATGACTCAAATCTATTGGTGCTACTAAGCTCTTCTCAAACAAAATTTATATCCTACGGTTCAAACAAAAAGAGGCTTTACAGCTAAAAAGACAAAGAAAGAGGCAGAGAGTGAGAGGATGAGGAAGAGAATGCAACTAAGCAAGAGAGAATTATAGAGAGAGAGAGAGAAGAGAATAGGAGATGGGGATTGGGGTTAGCCGCTTAGAGTTTTATATAATTAGGGGGAATTGGGGCTTGGGGGTATTATACAGTTACCTAAACATCCCTCAACTTAAGTTAATTTGAGGGGCATAGAAGTAATTTCATAATATTTTATATTTAATATATATAATCGGGCCAGGCTGGCCCAATTAGAAGTATACTCATGAGTCTGACAGACTTTTGACAAAAGGTCCAAGCCCAGCCCTATTACTTAAACGAGTTGGGCCGGCCTGATTATTAAACGGACCACCTAAACAAGTTCGAGTGGGCTAAATTCCAGTCAGGCCATGGGCCTGCCCCGATCAGTTTACACCCCTACAGGGTCCTTATTGTTTACGTGTTTGCAAGACAACGAGCCAGCTTCTCATTCATTCATTTATTGTCAAGCAGCCCGATCTATTTGGTGTCGCTTTGTAGCTCTAACTGGGATGTATTGGACAATTCCTTCTTCCATTATAGATTCGTCATGGCAGTGGAGGACTATTCATATGGTAGCTATGGGGAGATTGATGTGAAGATGTACACTTCATGCTATAGTGTGGTCTATTTGGGAAGAAAGAAACAATAGGATCTTCCACAATAGGCCCCTATCTTTTCCAACGCATCATTGAGAGGATTCAATCTCGAGTGGCATATTGGGTTCCCACGTCTCTATTTGTGGCATTTCATGCAATGAGATCTTCAGAGATCGAAGGGAGATTACATTATCAGAGCCAGTTATCCAGCACATCGAGCTTATTTGAGGACTTGCCTTGATTCCTTCAAGTTGAATTTTGAGGGTAGCTCCTTAAGGAACTGGTTAAAGCAGGCTTGGAGGGGATTATGAAAGATAGTGAGGCCATGGAAAGATTTAGATATTTGGGTCCAGCGGGTAATACGACATTGAACCATGCTGAGCTCTTAGCCTGAGGCATGGCATCAAGTTTGCCATCGAATCTAGCTTCTTACCCAGCACTGTTGAGGGTGATTCATGGGTGGCCATCAGGTGGGTTACTGGTGAGGATAGAGGACCTTGTTGATATGCACATTCCATCTAGGAAGTTCGAGCGCTTGCTTCTCAAGGAAATATCTCATTGTCTTGGACTAGTAGACTTCTGAACGACCAGAAGGATTCTTTAACAATTGAGGGGGTGGATAAGTCTAGCCTTTGGTGTGAGCATTAACCTCCTTGATATGTTTGTATTTTCCTATTTGCTTGTTGTTCTCTTTCTTTGCTTTCTTGTATCTTGCTCCCTCATCTTTGGGCAGCCGCTTCCTTTTGTACTACTCTCTTTTGTTTGGCTAATATGTTAGACTTAGTTAACAATCTAAATATATATATATATATATATATATGAAATGCAACTTTAGAACACAAATAGAGTTGAGGCGGTAGTTAAGATTAATGATCTGGGGCAGGAAGTATCCCAAAGCGACTAGTTTCATTATCTCAACTCAAATATTCATAAGGATGGAGAGATTGAAAAAGATGTTGCCCATAAATTTAGAGTTGCATGGATAAAGTATAGATAAGCTTCTAGAGTGCAATGTGACAACAAACTCCGATTAAACTTAAAGAAAATTCTTATAAGACAAGTACAACAATAACGTCGATAAGACCAGCTATACTTTATGGAACAGAAATGTTGGGCTACCAAAAGGCAACATATTCATAGAATTAGTATAGCTGAAATGAGGATGTTGAGATGGAAGAGTGACAAAATAAGATAAAAAAGGAGCGCATTTGAGAGAATCTATAAGTAACTTTAATAGGTGATAAAATAAGTAAGTCGGTTTATGGTTTAGACACTCTCAGCGAAGACATTGGCCCCAGTGAAGGGTGAATTGGTGCAAATTGAAGGCTCTAAAAGGAAAATGGAAAGGTTAAAAATGGAATGGATGGAAATAGTGAGGAAAACAGGCTTTGACGAAGTTATGACTTTTAATAGAATGGAGTGATAGAATAGGATGTGTTACTGACCCCAATATTTGGGATGAAGCATTGATGATGATGATGATGATGATGATGATAACGAGCACATTTTCGTAACTATTTTAGCATCTCCAGTTAATTTTTGAGTGTTGCCATAGGCCACCTAATTGAGTATTAGTAAAGATATTGATACTATGATTGCCACATTTTTAACCTTGTCAGATAGAAAAATGGAGCATGTAAAGCGCCTACATAATTCAAAATGAAGACAAATAATTTTAGTAGCCAATACAAGTGTTGGAGGAAATTAAAAAAATGTGGTTATTAGTTAAATAAAGAAGGTGATTAATGTAATGCCTTACCTCATACAAGAGCTCCAAAATACTTAAAGTCATAAGTATATCATTTGTGTTGTTGACTTCTGCCTCCAATAGACCAAGTAGATTTGAGTTGTAAATTATTGATGCCACGGAGCTAGAAACGGAGAACAGTTTCACTATCAAAGCCAAAACCCGAACTCGTCCCTAAACACGTTCACACAGTCAAAAGCAGCACGAGTATTATATTAAAGAGTTAACAAGTAATCTCAATTTAGACAAGGCACACTAAGCATGACCAGCATGGCTCATTAAGATTTATATATATAAAAAATACTGCTCTAAAAGAAGGGAAATGGAAAATTAAATCAATAATGAATAGTTAATGCACCAAGTGCCTCATTATCCTCTGGCAAGTGACACCCGGGTCCCCTCTATATCAAGATGATGTTTAAAATACATGAGCAATGAAGTAATAGCTAATTAAAGTTGCATTTCCTAAAATAAAATGTGCAAATTCAGTAATAATAAGAGCTCATCGTGTATATTATTTACAAGATGTATCATGAATACATTGGTACCAAGCACACTGTCATGGGTGGTTGCCAAGCACCTATATTTGCCAAAGCAGGCGTAGACCTCCCGGGGACATTTTAGAACTGTCAAGCTCTGCAAGGCCCAAGGGATGTCAACAGTATAGATAGTTTAACACCACAATGGTAAGTTATCATTTTCATTGAAAACTAGAATACCAACTTCGGGCTAACCCTTCTAAAACTTAGACTAACATATTCACCTCGTTTTGTGGCTCAAATGGGTTGAAATACTATTGAATACATTTTTATGAGACTAAAACTTATTGATTTGGAATGCTTTTTTGGTGGGGATTTCACATGACCTTGACGACATGCAACCTGTAGTACACTAGCATGGTTTCCAATTTTAGTTTGTGTTCCTATCCTGGTGAGTCTGAATGCAAATTAAAGCATGCTGAACAGATTATACAGGATGTTTTGTGTTGTTAACTAATTGGAACCAGTCCAAATTACTGACCTTGTCACTACTGATTTACTTTCTTAAATAACATATCATGTTATCAACAGCATTTATTGAGAAAATGCATTTTAATATACTGTTTCATTTCTCTTATAACTTAATAAAGTCACAATTATAATCATGAGTATTTATTTTATATATACAGGGCTTTGATAACCTTCACGCCATGCGTGAACGTTACTAACATTCACACAAGGAATTTTCCAGTGGCAAAAGTGTAATTTTTAATTTTGGGTGGTATGAATGGAAATCTTGGAATTATTGATAAAAACTGATTTTGAAAAAATGCATGGTATTCCCTCTAAATTTAAAAAAACGCCATTCGCTTATGTCTGCGTGAAAGATGTTACCGTTCACACACGGTGTGAAAGGTAACATCCCCCATATATAAATTTATATTATACACACACACGTGCTAGAACCTCTACAGTTAAAAATCTTTGGGACAGGGCCAATTACATTAATTTACACAAATTGTTTGGTAAAATAGAAAGTTATCAAATTAGCAAAACATTAACTAAAAGGGAAAGGGGAAGGCCAAAAAGGACGTGCATGGAGATACTGAATAAAAGTTTATAACACACTCTAAATGATGGCTCTTGATAGACTAAAATGGAGGAACACAAATCATGTTACCAGCCCCTAATTTTTCTTTTCTTTTTTATCGGTGTGTTACCAGCCCCTAATAGTTGGGATAAGGCACTAATAAAGAAGAAAAGGAATTTCGTAATGCAATTTTCAAAATAGTAGAAAGAATAAGGAAAATACGCCATTATAGTAGCCAATAGGCCCAATACAACCATTATAATAGTAATTAGCAGTCAAACAATATGTCCATTATCCCCATTGCTTTGTTATGCAAAATCTGGCCTTCAACTCTTTTCCTTTTCCTTTTAACCTTTCATCATCTAAATTCCTTTTTCAGAACTCCCATATAACTTTCATTTTAATTTTATATTATACATACTTTCATTAACACGTTGCCTTTTTCATCTCAAATCCATTTATCCTTTTCTTCGTTCTCTTACTGTTGAAAAATAAGAACACTTGTTGATTGTAAGAGTTCGGATGAATAAACCCATTGTGTAGAAAATTTTTGAATTAATATTTTCTATGCAGGTATTAGAAAGAGGGTTTTGTGCAAAGCTTTTTGGATAAGTTCTACTGATATTTATTGTTGGTTGTAGATAAGCTATGTAGAAGCATATTAAATCATAAATCTGTTGGGGCTTTGTGAACAATTAACAAGTAACTTTTAAGACAACTTACTAAATAGCCAGACATCCAAGCCTATTATTTTAGCATCACAGCCCAATGTTGGCACCGAAACTTTTTCATTTATCAAATCAGGTAATCACTGTATACAAGATTAATTTGCTAAGTTCTGCTGTATAGATATACATACCTACACACACATGAAATATGAACTATACTAGGAGCTCGCTTTGGTGCCAAAAAGGCCAACTGTCTATTCTTACTACACATTTTGAGGACCTTGAAACCGTTCACAACTTTACAACGGCTTTGCAAATCAAACAGAATGGTGACTGGTGATCCAGTTGAAATCACCCAGTTCCATAGTAACATGATACTAGTTGTTTTCAATATTTATTCACAACAAACCAATAACTCAATATCACCACTCCCATTGTCTTCTAAGGGTGTCAATGAGCCGAGCCAGCTCGGCTCGACTCGAAAAAAAACGAGCTTGAGCTTTTACTTTGGGCTCGTTGAGCCGAGCCAAGCCGAGCCTTAAAAGTGAGCTCGAAAAATTAACGAGCCGAGCCTGAACAATAGGTGGCTTAGCTCGGCTCGGCTTGATTAATTTTATAATAATACCCTTTAAAAATTAAATTTATATTATATATTTAGTATACTTTTTTTGGTAAAATTTATATAGTATACATTAACATAATTATTTTTGTTTAAGTTTTAACTCAGGCTTTCATGTGAGTCACATGACATCCCAAAGAAAAAAATGTCCTTTTAATTTTTTGTAATTGAATTTAGTGCTTATCAATGTATTTAAAAAAAAAATTTAAATTATCAAGCCGAGCTCGATCTCAACAATCTATGGACGAGCCGAGCCGAGCTCGAGCCTCTATAAAATTCCAACGAGCCAAGCCGAGCTCGAGCCTCTGTAAAATTCCAACGAGCCGAGCTCGAGCAATGCCCAGCTCAGCTCATCTCGGCTCATTGACACCCCTATTGTCTTCCCAAACTTTTACAGGCTTAGCTTCTATGAAAAATGAAGATTTATCGGCCTCATATCTACCAATCACAGATCTCGTGCTTGGCAATTTCGCAACGTGTGATCCTAAGGAGACTTGCAATTTTTTTCTCGGGTTTATTACCTAGAAAAATCTTGGCAAAAATGGAAACAAAAATAGATATACATATAAAACTTGGACAAGTAAATATATATCTTTTCAAATTGCAAAACATGAAAATTCATAATTTCATGACAGCTTGTGGAATAATAAAAAAGGAAAATGCCATTTTGCAGTAAAAATCTAGTTTCTTGTGAGAAATTATAAAGCAGATAGGTTTATAAGAGATTTCCTCAGGTCTTCACTGTTTTCTAAAACTTTTGGAAAAAATGCAAGACTTCAGTATTGGAGATATTTGTGAGACAGAGATACGCGAGGCTATAACTAGGAGGAAGACTACAATAAGGTTGCACTTGATTCTGATGTAAGAGTAAGACAAGTGGAAAAAAATATAAAAATAAATAAACTACGACCAAAAAGGAAAGAAGGGGAGATGAGATGAGAAGTATAGAAAAGAACTTCGATGTCCTTATTATAATGGAAACATGAACTATTTACATCTATCAATGACAAAATTAAGTTATCAAAGCAAAAGACCAAGTAATAGTTCCGACTTCCAATAGTAAAATGTACTTCTAGAGGATATAATGCTTCCACGACCAGTGCCACACTGTCACTATTAACAGTGATCTGTGTATAATCGACACGCCCACACACAATATAGCACACAGATATCTATCCTGCCACTTTAACCAATATTCCATGCAATTTGCCTCTGCCACAGGCCCACAAGCAGTGGTGAAGACATCTGCTCTCTGATCCTAGGAACTGAGGAATGGGTGATCTCTTCCTTACCGAAACGGCAATCTTCCGCAATGTGCTTGCTCATGGAAGGCAGAACTAGAAGAGAAATGTTTAGAAAATTATTGAAATGAAGCTTGACTGGCTAGCCAGCATACAGGTTTGCCAATGAAGTGTGGTATGCTCTCCAGCAAGATTTCTAGAGAAGCAAGGAACCTTCCGAAATCTGTTACGGAGCCCTACTTTCTGAACCAAAATCGGGACTCCTAATCTGAGATTTAAATTTTAGAGTTATTTTTAGTGGTTTCAGTGTCCCCTTTCTTCCTTTGTCGCAAGTCATTATGAGTTTTATAGATTCTCTTGTGGTAAGGCTTTTATGTCCCCCTCACTATGTTGTAATTCTGGTTTTATTTTAATAAACTGGTAGGAATCCATGCCAAACACTCCTCACCCCCATCAGGTGGTATTTATTATTATTTTTTATTATTTTTATTTTAAAAAAAGTTGACAGGCTTATCAACTTTTAAACTCAACTCTACCATCGATGTGTTCAACTACAAGAACTCAACAAGCTATCGCATGCACTTTGCTTTTGCACTGGGTCTAGCAGCAACAATGTATTACTTGCTTTTTCAATCAACCAGATTATCTTCAAAGAGGTAGATTATAATTAGAATGTAAGCTTGCAGAGGACCCTACTCAATCAGCACCAATGCACAAACATATCCAAGGGCCACTCCGAGAATACAGGATAACCATCTTAGATGCCTCAAATCCAGTAATGTAAACAGCATCAAAATGAACCACCTACAGTGCACATAAATTGACTCATTAGGCTAACAACATAAGTAATTTATGGTCCTGTGACAGTAAGACAAATAAGCCCATGAGACGCTGGTATACATCTGATTCCAAATCACTTCGACAACAGCACCACACGACGAGTCCGCTCAGCCAGTGTCCATAGGTAACCTCCCAAGTATTCCAACCTCCTGTAAAGCAAGTGAGAGTTATATCCTCTAGGAAATAAAACTAACTTTCTTTAATTGCACACCTCAGTCCCCGAACCAAGTGTTTAAAAGTATCTGACTCTTTTATAACAAAGGCTTTACCGAAATAATTATCACCTCTCGGAAGGCTGCTAGATCATCACCATAAACTATAAATCAATCCACTATTAAACTACAAGGACAGCCACTTCACTTGTCGTCCTCCAGTCCTCACAAACACAGTGTGATCAACATTGCATATATGAACTCTTTCAAAATGAGTCAAGCCTTGTCTATATCCAATATTATGTGGTGCAAACTTAATCATACTGTGAACTCTTTCAAAATGAGTCAAGCCTTGTCTATCAGTCTATGTCCAATATGCGGTGCAAACTTATTTTCATTACACGACTCGCTTTGTAACGACCCGGAATTTTAATATAATAAAATTATGTGTTTATGGGTCCTTAATGAAGGTTAATTAGTTAATTAATTATTAAATTAATAAGAAGGGGATTTTGCTCAGGGTTGAAGTGCACCGAGGAATCTCAGTATCATTTGGCAAAAATTCGCACACAGTGTGTCGGTCGACTGCCGGGACACACCCCTACCGTATCGGTTCCGTCAAGTATCATTTCGCGGGACCGCGGGGCCATTATGTGTGATAAAATTGAGAGAAACGGGAAATTTTCATATTTCCAGAAATTAAGTGGGACCCAATATCTGTTGAAGATCCTAATAGAAATCCGTGAGGTTAGCACTAATGCGTGTCGGTCGGCCGTGGGGACTAATGTCTGTCGTCACGGCAGTTAGTTATCTCAAACGAAAAAACGGCGGCCTGTTTTGTGTTCGAAATCAGGAAATTAGTGGGTTTTGCAATTTTCTTCCGGACTAAAGTGTAGCTGTCAAAACTCAGTATTTTTCCCCGAAATTTTTACAGTAGGTGTCGGACTGCCCCAAGTTCGGTCACCTAAAGTTTCGTCAAAATCGGATGTCTTTAAGTAGGACCACGAAGGCTGTATACATAAGAGAAAAAAAAAAATAGTCAAATGGGTCAACCGTTGACTTGGTCAACGGGACCATTAATTATGGTCATGTGCTATGCACATGACCTTATCTATATATAAGGGAGGCCAGCCTTCCCATTTCTTACGTTCTGTAAACAGTGGGAAAATTCTGCTACAGCATATTGTAGAGAGAGAAAGTGAGGAGAGAGAAAGGAAGAGAGAGAAAGAGGAGAGAGAAAGGAAGAGAGAGAAAGGGAAAGGGAGGTCTCCTAGAGGTTTTTCGACGTCCCCGACGCGTTGGCGGCGTCTGATTTTCTCTCCGGCGTCTCATTTTGCGTGTAGAGAGAGAAAGAGAAAAAGGTAGAGAGAGAAAGTTGAGAGAGAAAGTTGCATGCGCTCTACCTTGGGGTTGATCATCCTTCCGAGCGCGTTGGCGGTGTCCGTTTCGACTCTAGTCGCCTCGAAACGCGTGAAGCAAGTAAAACCCCTATCTTTTCTTCTCCTTTTTCCGTTTATTTTGCTATATTATTTTATGTGATGTATATGCATGTCTTTTGACGTGAATGAAAAAGGGCCGAAGACCCCTATGTGATGTTGTGATTTTATGTGGTCCCTCGGGGAGCCCAGATCGGGTCCCGGGTAAATTGTATCGCCACCCTAGAGTGACGAAAAGTTGTTTTGCATGTCTTGTAAAGCTATGGAGACATCCATTAGCCTGGAAACGCTCCCTAACGGGACGGTGTGTTACCGGAGTTGGTTCACGGGTGCGAGGCCCAAGTATTTCAGTTAATCAAGCGAGGCTTGGGTTAACTGGGGTTAACCTGTGGTTAGAAAATCTAACCAGGGTTAAGTATAGTCCGTGGTTCCTCTTTGACTAGGTCAGGAGAGACGGTGTCCAATAAGGCCCGGGGTTCCTCCGTGACTGATAGTCGGGAGATGTCGGTCTGTTTGTCTAGGTCGTCCGTGATGCCTCTTGGACTAGGTCAGGAGTGGCGGTGTCCTGCATGGCCCGTGGTTCCTCCGTGACTGGTAGTCAGGAGATGTCGGAGTCCTAGGGAGTTTAAAGTGGCTAAACATCAGATAGTGTATAGTCCGGGGTTCCTCTCTGGGTGGGTTAGAAGATGTCGGCACCGTGTCTATCGTGGTCCCTTCTTGATGGAACGTCAAGAGATGTCGGCATTGGTATAGATGTCGGGGTTCCTCCGTAAACTAGCCAGAAGATGACGGTAGGCAGGTTGGTCAGGGTTCCTTCATAACTGATACCCAGGGCGATGGCGGCGAATACACGGTAGATGTGGCCAGTCAATTGAATGGAAAAATGTTCTTATTGGGTGAATGCCCATGTTGTGTGTGTAAGCTTCGGATACGAAGTGGTCTGAGTTGGTATACTCAGAGTTGGTGTATTTGTTTGAGTTGGTGGACTCATAGTTCGGTATGGAATCATCGGATTCCAGGTGAGTTGGGTTGGTATACCCAAGGTTTTTGTCATGTTCGGGTGAAAGCCGGAACAGCGTGTGTGAGTCTAAATGACTCAATGTATTATGGTTATGATTTAGAGACTTTAAGCTAAACATTTGTGGGCTGTGGCCAATTAATAGAGTCTTAGGACTCGAAATGAAACATGATTGATGATCGAAACGATAATTTGGTAATATAATACATTCATAACTGAACCTCATAATTAGAAAGTAATGTGAGGTCGGGAACCTCTGTTAGGGTGACGTAACCCTAAGTGACCTTGGGTCACAATTTATTGTATAGTGTTCTATTTTACTGTAACATGCAAATTGAACTGCTTATTATATCATTATTGATGCGTGTTATTATGTGGAAAATAGTTTAGAAGGATTGTGGTTTTATGGGCTTCATAGCTCACTGACTTTTTGTGTCAGCAGATCTCGGAGCTGCAGACCAGTAAGTGGAAAGTCCAATTGGACATTTTGGAAGCTTGTACAAGTTGTACCCGGCGTGATAGAAGCGCCTACTTTTGTAAAACAAACTTGATGTAAATAATACAGGTTTATGGTTTGTATGATGGCTATTGTTATGACAGGTATTATTTGCTTTTTGGGAGCATCTGATAAATGTTTAAATTTCCCGCATTTTTGCGGGTAAAGTCTTCCGCTTGCATGATTTGACGAACGGACACGCGTCTCGGAACTTGATTCCCTAGGCGCGGGTTCGGGGCGTCACACGCTTCCTTTAGCCAAAGTCAACCCACAAGCTCCCAAAATCTGGTTTTTTGCTCCAAGGTCTTCATTGCCTCAATCATTTTCTTTTTATGCATGATTTCGGCACCTCTGACAAACTAGACTAAACATTGACAAAAGATATGGAAGCTATAAAAGAAGCGTTGTATAACAGTATAACTCCAGCAAAGAATGGTCCAATAAAGTGAGGAATGGGAATTGAAGTATAATATATTAATATGGGATAATTACAATATAGGCTTCGATGAAAAGGTGATTTGTTAATCAACTAACCAACAACATTATGATAACAAGAAAATTCAAGTTCTATAAACAAAATATTAGGGATGAACATAGTTCCCATTTAACACTAGTCCTTCAAAAGACAATCCCAACTTCTACAATAACAAAGGTCCTCTCCACCGGTCCTTTCAGGAAAGACCCACTCAGCAGTGACACAGGCCAAACTTTTACCAATAACTCCTCTGATTCCTCCTGCATCTATTTTTCATGTTGATACTATAGTAATAAAAACAGGCCAGGACTCACTTCTTGTAGACCACAAAAGAGACAATTGACTTTAATACTTTGGAAAAATGTAGCTTTGAATTGATAATGTGTCCTGACAAGTAAATTTGTTGAAAACACTGGGATCATGTGAAAATTTGGAGTTCTAGAAACAAAACGTTTTGGGGAAATGAGGAAGTGCCTGGAGGACAATGGAAATGTGGATGGAAACTATATGCACCATTGTTTCTATCCATCTCATGATTCTAATCCATCTCCAACGGCTTTAGGACATTATGCAAGTCCCTTGGGATACCACATAAATCTGATTTGCAATAAGAATCTATCCGTCTTGGAATGGGAGCAGTCTCGCTGGAAAAATACTCAAAAATTGCAGGAAAACTAAAATCCCATCTGGAACATTAAGAAACAAGTGGGTAGATCCTTCTGAAAGAATAAGAAATTGTGTAGCTGAAACGGCAAACCCCTTACGCCTAATACATCATTAATGAGGACCAGGGGAGCATAAAAATTTCAAACAGTTGGAGCAAATTGAAAATGAATCTTCTAGACTACAGTGGACAATAAGAGTTAATTATAACTTACCAAAGGAATAGGACAAGGATCTTAACTCCAACTGAAATTGACCGGTCATTATTAAGAAAAAATACAATCGGAATAACCAACAAGAGTACAAAGTATCAACTGGCATACCAGTGATGAACAACTGGCTGCCAAATTCCTGAGGTGTGTAGCTTCGTCACTTTTAGCTGGAAAGATGATTTCCTAAGTAAATTTGGTACAGGGAAATCATAATTTTAGAAGAATATAATAATCTTTGTTTATAATTGATAATCCACAGTGCATATCAGTTGTAGACAAGTCCTTACCAGGCCTTCTGAAGAGCAAGCTAAATTCTTAATGGCATCCATTGATGCGGTTGCGACTTGTTCATTGCTGGAAATGCAAACAAATGGATGTCACATGAGTATATATGTTAAATATTAATGATAAAGGGCCAAACGAAAAGATGATACAATAAAATGACTTGAAAAGTGGACATGTTAATTGCATGTTAAGTTATGACACTGCAAGAATGAAGTAAAGATGAAAAAGGAAATAGCTGACACTCGTCCTCCAACAATGCCAACTTCAATTCCTCAAATATCAGGCGCAATAAATGGTAGTCTAAGCTTCTATGTCAGGTTGTAATACATTTGTAGGACCACCATGCCTACATATCTTCTTGCAACTTAATCAAATGAATCCCCAGGGTGAAATTTTAGATAACAATCACTATGTCACCAGCCCCACAAATATAAATTTTTGAATTACAATATAAATATATATATTCTCCTCAGAATAGTACCAAGTAAATACATCAGTTATCAGTTCAAATCATGCTGAAATTACTGAATGTTTTCTCCAATGTCTCGTGGATACAAATTGAATGGGTAACCAACCACAGGTGAGTTCCACTCATTGTTATTATTCAGTTTGTAAGCTCAAATCAACAACACTAATGAAGCCCCAACTAATAAGTTTATAAGAATGAGTATAATGTGCAATCATGGTTTAAATTATTGGTATGTATCGTACCATATCATGTGATATTCGAGATTATAGATACAAACACATGTGATATTCGAGATTTAGTGCAATACGCACCAATACAAACACAGTTTGTAAGCTCAAATCAACAACACTAATGAAGCCACAACTAATAAGTTTATAAGAATTGAGTATAATGTTCAATCATGGTTTAAATTATTGGTATGTATCGTACCATATCATGTGATATTCGAGATTTAGTGCAATACGCGCCAATACTACTGATATACTACAGGAATCAAGAAACTCACGGGAAAGTAGGGAAAATCACGATATGAAGGAAACACAAGGAAATTTTAACCAAGACTTGTTTAGTGCTAATATCGATTGTATTTTTTTTTAAATGAATAATATGATTTACAACAGCTGCCATTATAACCATCCAGAAGAGGTGAATAACACATTATGCATGGTTGTTACAAGCAGTCGCTTAGGCACTCCAAGAGACCCAGGCCTCCAAACTCAAACTTAAGGCCCATTTTTTGTTAGTGCGGGCTGGCCCAATGACAACATAAGGGCGCAAGGAAATTTAGATGGCTTAAGAGCCCAAAAAGTGATTATTTTAATTTTTAATCTCTCTCTCTCTCTCTCTCAAACCAATACCAGTTTAAGGCTTGCAATACCAGTTTAAGGCTTGCAACATCTCTTAGAGAAAGACCAGAGGAAAAAAGAGCCTCTCCCTCCCTCTGGAATTTTGGAGACAGAATATTGCTATAGAGGTTAGACTTGGGAGGCATGTGTAACACTTTTCCATCATCATCGAAGAGGCGTGGTGGTTGAATAGTCCAAAAAGTTGAACTAAACCAGTCACATTTGTTTATAAATAAAAAGATAACAAAAAGGGTAACTGTAAACAAATAATTAACCAAGCAAAACAAATAAAAGATAACAAAAAGTTGAACTGTAACAGTCCCATTCGTGTATTAAAAATTGCTGGCAGACTGTTCATCGAGCGACTGCCTATGCGCCTCAGATGCCCACATCGAGTTGCATGCACGTTCAACATCATTGGCTTCATCTGCTTAGAATTATGTTAGATTTGTATTTTGAGCGGTTTAGAACAGATGAAGCCAATGATCTTGGAGTGACACATAACTCGATGGTGTACTCATGTAACATGTATAGCTTGGAGTAGAAGAAAACAATCGATATATCTCTATGTATTTCCTGAAACATTATATTTCAATTTTTAAACCCTGCCAGACAAAAAGTAGAGCACGCAAAGTAACAACATAGTTGAAAATAAAGAGAGCAAAAACCCCTAAATCTCCTACTATATCTCAGTGGCTGCCTAATATTTGATCACACACATGACATAACAAATCCAAGTCCCTAAGCTTCAACCATGCTACAATTGAAATGAACAAAACTAAGAAACCCATCAAAGTTAAATTGGGAAAAGAAAAAGTAAAATTAGGGAAAAGTGAAGACCCTATGTAGACCCTTAAGAATTTTTTTCTAAGGATAATAAAACAATCTAAAATATGGCCCATCCTCTTTGGATTCGGATCACTTATTACAGCATGATATCATGATAATGCCATCATGAGTCAGCACTAAAGTAATAATTCTCATATCTTCGTCACAACCTCTCTGTGATGTAACTGCCTTCTCATGTTTGATTAATTATAGGCCTACAATCAATGCCACAAGTAAGAGAAAATTTGTCCTGAAGTGACCCTTGCAGATGACTGATATAAATCCCATTTAAATTCCTTAAGATCTTCTTTAGAGACCCACGCTTTTTTCAGGCCAATCAACCCAGCTATTCAGCCCTCTCCTACCAATCATGTTTGAGATAATTGAGTCTTGCCTTGCTTCTACTGAAGTTATTCTTCCAATCATCCGTTGCAAAAGTTCATAAGAGAGGTAGAGAGAGAGAGAGAGAGAGGGATTCCATTTAAATATTCTAGCAAAGCAGCCAATGCTGGGTCACCTAAAACCCTCTGCAGCATACTTGAGAACAATGAGAAGACCCATCCACTGTCATTTGTGCACTTTTTTTCTTCTCACTCTAATGAAGTCCTTACCAGCTTACCCACATATACTTCCCTTCAAATTCTAAATACAAGTGGAACTGTGGAACCCATTTAAACAAAAATTATCCCTCAGATTTTGCATAAGAAGCATCATGGGACTAAAGAAACAATATATAGAAAAGGGATGGATTAAAACAGTGCATGATTTGTAGATTATTTAGAGAGAGAGAGAAACAAAGAGAATGAAAGTAAAATGATCGAATTTATATCTTATGGGACTGAGATGTTATATAACAATGGTGTTTTGCAAAATCTAAAGAACAGCTAAGTTACAGCTTCTTGAAAAAACTAGTCCAGGTTAAACTTCAAAACTTGGCAGTCAATTTCTGCATCATTTCCATCTCTTAAACCATGATTGAACCCTTGACCAAGTTCATTCTACAGGTACATAAAAAAGACACATTCTTCAGATACAGAGGGTGTCTCAAGACCGACTTTGATTATTGAAGCTCTGGTGTAGCTGGTTTTTCTCCATTGTTTTCCTCCAGCATAACTCCATTTCTTTTCTGATGTCTCCTAATCAAACTCCATATCTATCCACCCTTTTTCATCATATTGCAGTAATCAAGGATTAAATAGCCAATCATAAACTACCTCACCACAAACACCCAGTATAATCACAAGCAACTAAAAGGTAGAATGCTGATACAGAAAAACTGATATTGCCTGCTTACCCATCAATGAGGCAATCAAGCAGAAGTGGATAGACATTATTTTCGATAATGAGCTGTGCCGCAGAGCCAGCATTTTCATCAAAATTCTCCAGAAGATAGGAAACCTGCACATAATTGTTATAAGGTTGCTGTTAATTACTCCCAAACAGTTACCTGGGGTATCAGTGGGGGTAAAAAGATTACGAGCGTGTTTGGGTGACTACTGAAATGAAATAGTTCATTTAGCTTCTGTGCATAAAGTAGGGCATTTGAAATCTCGAGTCCATAAGCGAAAATGGAGTCATCCAAAATAATGGAGCCCTCTCCAAGATGATAGTCAAATTAGAAATGAGTTATTTACTGAAAAAATCTAAAATGACCTCATTTCTAAATTTACTTCTCAATGTCCTTAGTTTTTACATTAAAACTTGAATGAACTAATTTCAGTTCAGTGGAAAACCAAACATGCATTAGCAACTTAAGTGAGTTCCAAGAAAGGTAAAATAGTGGCAAATGACCATTATACTTCTCAACACTCTTATATTTTATGCCTTCCAAATCTATGTATGTGTGTGTGTATCTTAAAAATGACAAAAGAAGTGGCTAGTTAAAATTGTACTAGAACATAACATATAAACCCTGTACCACCTTGGTCCATAAAACTATTACTGTATATAGAGATTAAGAATTTATAGTATATGATACAGAATCTACCATCTCTATTCAAATTCAATATCACATGGTAGTGTGGTATTAATGATAGGTTTTTGAGATAAATGAACAGTTATCTTTAGCTCCCAGTGATTTCCTTTTAGAATAGAGCAACATCGATTACAGTAGCACAATTATAGTTATTTTTCAAATCATTAGAACAGTTTCACAGTTCACAGTAAACAGTCCACTTCAGCCACATGCTTAGAAGTTACAAGTACTTGATGAATATCCAAAAACACAGTTAATATTTTCAATGGATGACATATTTCAGGACACAGTCCTTATAATACTCAATCAACAATAATTCCATTCATTTAGCAAATATAGAGATTCAAACATAGTTACCGGAACAAGAAGCGAAAATGAGAAACGAAGCGAAAGCGAGAAGAGGGAAACGAGGATCGAAAATCATTGGGAAACGAAAAGCGATAAATGAGATATGGGAGCCTCACTCCCATTATATTAGTATGGGCACTCATACTTTATGGAGAACTAGGTGTCTTAGGTTCCAAAACAACAATACTTACTCAGGGTTCACAACCTGGAATTTAGACTAGGGTCTATCTCATCACCTCCTACATACATAGTCCTCTTTGACCACTAAATGGGATGTATGAAAGCGAGCTTCCTGGGAAGCGAGCAACCCACCATGTACCTTGCTTTCCTGCAACTATGATTCAAACATTCGTACCTCCATTACATCACCAACCAATTGCAAGTCCGCAGCATACCAAAAGGAATGTAAGGCCAAAAGAACAAAAGGAAATACCAACAGTTTAAAGAAAAACAGAGCATATATTCTATGATAAAACACCCAAAAAAAAACTTCATATTATCAGGGCCCTAGCAAATAACCACAAAAGAAACATTTATTGTACAGCGAAAATGTTTAAAGCCAATTGTGAATTGAAGATAACATGAGACTGGTCATCAAAAGAAAACGTATACTAGTCCAGAGACTATAAATATAAAAACATGTTGTGTAAGCTCCAGCTATGCAAGTGTGTGAATTTCCAAAACTGTAAGAAAAATCCATTACACATCAGCTGCATAATTTTAATTTGGTTCGTACGTACTGTTTTACAGGCTAAGCATCTGACTATTTGAGAGTTTGCCTGCAGACCAACTTGTACGAAAGGCTGAAGAAACAGAAAAATGGACATTAGCAAAAAGGCAATCTGCTGTTTAACAAATCTAGAAATCATAATATATAGATGGGTTCTGCATCAATTCATGAAAAGAATTCAGCAAGTAAAGAGGTCATCACTTACTAATTTATGAAATCTAAGCAAAGGAAAAAACTTAAGAGTTCAGAAATTTTTGGAAGTGGAATAAAGACGTACTCCAAAATAAGTTATCAGCTTCCAAACACAAGCATGCAGAACTCATTTAGAAATAAACTCATGAAAAATCAACCATAATATATGAAAATTTTGAATGTATTGAAGACAGATTTCTTTACACTTCTTATGAGCCAAAAGAAAAAAATCAGAGAAAAACTGGCTATAAAAGATGTTGTAGTAATCTTAACTGGATTAAGACATCCACTTTAAAAAATAATTTACCAAATGAAATTTTCTAGGTCCCTACACACAGTAGGAAATTTCTCTTTCATTATCCAGAAAATTTCTACAAACAGCAGAACCTATCAGAGTCGTCACATCATGTGTGTAAAACCATCACAGTGCCCCCAAGAAATTTAAAGCACATTATTCAACAACCTTTATATTTTTAGGAGTTAGAAAAAACCTGCTATGAAAAAAGAAAGAAGGCAGGAATCTGCATACTAATTCTTTTTTTATTTTTTTCACAATATTTATTTTTTAACGATCCAGATCTTTTACTCATTCAATGGACACCTTTGTTGGAAATTGTCGACACTGGTGGGGGTCAAGAAAGCAATTTGAACTATGCTACCTGGATCTATCTCTTGGGGCGTTTGGAAAGAAAGGAATAGTCGCGTGTTTGACAGCTCCACCTCTTCCAACCATCGTATCTTAGCTCGTATTCGGTGCATGTTTGTGGAATGGGGCCCCATTACACAATGGGGAGGGGAAGTGAGGGATATTTTGCTAGGAGATCCACTCCTAGTTTTTTATTCATCTTGATATGTATATTTTCTGTTTTTTTTTTTTCCCCTTTTTGCATTTGCTCTTCAATTTACCCCCGTGTAAACTGTTGTTCTTTTCTTCACTAATGAATATACTTGATTTTTTACCGATAAAAAAATAAAATGGATGCCGTTGTTGGATAACCTCCAGAGTCCAGATAAAAGTTAGAACATGGTTTTGTTGGGCAGTTTAACAAAATATGTGCCAAATACAAAACATTATTTTTATTAGGTACACTTTCTTTTGGTATTACACATCTTGCTTTTTTTTGGTCCAAAGACACCAAAAGAGATTCAAAGGTTCTAGAAAATGATTGCTCACTGTCCACACATGGGTAAGCACCGATGCCATGCGAAAGAGTTCCCAGCTCAGGGTGAGGAATTTACCCATGTCCTCCTTGGCCTAGACGTGAGTGGTAATGAGAATCTTAAAATAACAAATACACAAGAGAGGCACCATAAAAGATGAGGTTTATTAGTGCTAATGTTGTATTTAATAGGAGGCACCATAAAAGATGAGGTTTATTAGTGTTTATGTAGTATTTAATGTCCTATTTTATTAGCATTTATTTTACTACGTAGTATGTAGTATTTAATGTCCTATTTTATTAATGGGGGATTAAACTTTCGATTGTAAGGGTAGATTAAGAGTTCTGGTTTTTCATATTTTGAAATATAAAATTAGATTTGAACATGGTCCCAAAGCTATTCTAAGATTGGTTCATTCTTTCTAGGGTTTCATTTATTCTTTTCTTCCCTTCCTTCTCTTTTCCTTTTATTCTTATTTCTTGACGAAGAAACCATAAATCTGTCCAGATGTTTTTTAGAGTTTCTTGTGCTCACCCACGACCAAAAAATAGACATTTGCTTGATGTAACACTGCACTTTTGTTAAATGGATGAATGTTTCAAAATATTTCTGGAGTGATGATATTTCTGGAGTGATGACATATTAACTTTATGTTTTTCGATTAACCGGATCCGCCTTCATGTTCAGGATGGTAAAACCCATTTTCCATTATCTTCCCTCATGCATCATTGTTTCCTCTTTTCTCTTAAAGTGTTTGGGTGTTTTAGTTTTGTCCATAATCTTGAACTAGGTACGAACAAGTTTGATCCTTGGGCTGTAAAATGTTTCTTTCTAGGGTACTCTAGAACACAAAAAGGGTATTGTTGTTATAGTTCTAATATGCGAAAACATTTTGTGTGCTGATGTGACCTTCATTCAATCTCCTTATTTTTCACATTATGGGCAATTTGGATCCTCGCATCAATCTGAGGATCATCTTCCAATTCCTCTTCCTAGCTTCCTACCACTGATGCATGTGTTCAACTAAAGAATACTGACATACATGCCAACCATCTCATCCTGCTCCACCATCATCTCCCCCTCTGTCTAATTACATTCCAATTGCACTTCGCAAAGGTAAACGCCCTTGCACTAATCATCTAATTTCTTAGTTTGTCTCTTATGATGGCCTTCACCTTCATTTGGTCGCTTTGCTTTGTCAATGTCATCCTACACTGGACCTGCCTTTCCAGGAAGCCTTCTCCATACGGGTTAGAAAAAAGCTGGGATATGAAGATTGTACCCTTAATTCAAATTAGACATTGGAGTTAACTTCTTACCTTCTGAAAAACATATTGTTGGGTATGATGGGTCTATAAGATCAAGTACTAACCTGATGGGTCCATTGGATGTTCTATGGCTCGCCTCGTTGCAAAGGGTACACTCAAAACTTATAGAGTTGCCTACTTAGATATCTTCTCTCCAGTAGCCAAACTCAATTTGTCTGGGTCATAATATATATCGCTGTTGTACTATTCCAAGTTCCAACTGGACTACATAATTAAATGTCCGTCCATTCCATTATAAAGTATCATGTAATTGCCTAAATTATACATATCATGATACAAATTTTATAAAATGTCCAATATTATACATGGGATGGAGGGGTGGGGTGGAGGGAGAGGGTGGATGGATGGTGGGGGTGGGTTGGGAAAGAGGAAAAGTTAGGGAGAGAAAGAGAGGTGAGATAGGGTTTTGTTTTGTAATGCCCCTCTTATAGAGGAGTATTTCTTTGAAACATTCCCAAGAAGCTTTCTTTTCAGTAAATAGTGCTGGGAACCCCTTGTTTCTAAGAAACATTCCGGAGGAACGTCATGCCAAACACACTTAAACGTTTCTGTTCCTAGGGTGTAGAAAAACGATCCCTAGGAACGATGGCAAACGGCCCGTAATATGGAATTTGATGATGCTTAAACAAGTGAATGGTATTATGAAAAGACAGGTTCCTAGGGTGTAGAAAAACGATCCCAATGAACGATGGCAAACGGCCCCCCTAAAATGGAATTTGATGATGCTTAAACAAGTGAATGGTATATGAAAAGACAGGAAGACGATCCATAAATCCAGAAGAGTGTACATACCATATACTGCTGTACAAGAGCGGCACCGTATTTTGTTCTAAATATCTTTTCTAGACAAGCAGCCAAAGTATTTTCCAAACCAGGTACATCCACTTTGCTTTGTAAAGCACTACAAGTGCAAATAATGAAATCAGAAACATAAATCCCAGTCTGATTGAAGATGTTTATTTCAAAATAATGTTGCAAAAATACAGAATAAAATAACAACAACAGTCCATTTATATAATTAAAAAAGTGCAACAGTATTATATCTAGCACAAGAAAAGGACTGCAGTGACACTTCAGGATGACAGTAATGACGGAAACAGTAAACATCTATTAGTTTCTTCTCTAAGAAAGGTAGTACATTTACATAAAGAGATTCTGAAGAATAACTGTAATATCAACCTAAAGATGAAATGGATAATTCAAGAGTTGGATTAGCAAACACATTGAATTCCTTAACCAACAAAACATCAAACAATGACACTTGTGAGGAATGAAGACAAAAGGTATAAAAACTAAACAAATTTGATGCATATGGATACTAATGATCCAAGCAATGGAAGATCCCCGATAGTAATTTATACTTACTCAAACAAAAATATTTTGTCCTGATTAGTGAAAAGCGAATGGCAACGCTCCGATCTAGTGCAGAGGTAGACTACTAAGACATGGCATCCTTGATCAAACATATGATGAGGGTTCAAAAAATGCTAGATTTTTATGTGATTAATTTTTATGATCCATGCATGCGAAAACATCACATTGATCTTTTTTTTATAAATATCAGGAGCCCGCCGGTAATTGGTGAAACTGTTTTAGATTTTGAAGGGACATGATTTACTTATTAGAGTGAAACTAAAGGTGATTAAATCTAAATTCCAATAGTGGAGCATAAATCATAAATGTGTTCAAAAGGGGCGAAATCCAAAAGTGAAACACTCAAGAAGACGTCGCCACTATGAGAGATGAGGAATGAGAGGGAGCTCATTCCATCTAAAACAAAGTTTCTTGAAGACGCGTCTTAGGCACTTTTATTGAACTTATGCAGGAAGATGAAATATGTTGGCTACAAAAATTGGGAGTAAAATTGCTTAAGGGGATTCATGCACCGAATTCATTCACTGTGTAGGTAATGGAAGATGAAGGAACAATGCAATAAATGTAATTTGAAGGAAAATGATTATGTGGAGAAAGAAGAGATATGAGGTGTGGTAGTGGACTAACACTCTGCATTCAAGGAGTTTTGTCCTAAACATGGAGAGCTATATTTGAATCTCTTCCAAGAAAAGGGAGAGGCTCAAGAATTTGAGGACTACTTACCGAAAGTTATTAGAAATATGAACAGTGGATAGCCCTGATTTCACTGGTTTTCAAAAAGACTCTATTGAAGGTAGCCTCGAGTCCTCAGTGTTCAAGAAAGGAGGCTTACCAGAACAAAGGATCTGATAACCCCCCCCCCCCCACCAAGGTTCTAAATGTCGATATCGCTCGACATGTCGGAGGCATGAAAAAAAAATATATCGGAAGATATATCGTTTATCGGTGATTTTTGAAAAAATGACAAAAAAATAAGGTAAAACATGAAATTTTGCAGTGAAACTTCAGGAAATGTTAAAATAGATATTAATACACGTTTTAAAATAAAAAAAAATTTAAAAAACAACAATGTACATGAGAGATACAATGAGAAGAGAGCCAAGATGTGCGCTGACGAGTGACGATAATATATGATTGACTCATGTTTCTTTTATTCTTTAATAAGATGTGCTTTAACCCCTATGTTAATTATATTATAATCAATTTTACTTCATTTGAACAAATATGTAAGGTCATTTGATTCTTTTTTTTTTTAAATGATTATTCATGTTAATTGTTTTAAAATTTTGAAAAAACTTATGAATGCACATTAAATTTTAATTTAGTTTGTAAACCTGTTTCTATATGCAATTAATGAATTCTATGTTTTTACAGGACTGGATCAATATGGGAAAAAGATGAGATGGTTAAATTATCGGAAGACCATGCATCAAGAGAAAAAAAACAAGACTATAATTTTAGTTGACTATGAAGTTGATGTTATTATGTAAAAGGAAGTGGATGTAATTTTATTCAAATGTGTGAGACTTTTTTTTTATGTAAACAAGCCAGATGTGAATTTTATTTTTATTTGGATGTAATTGTGCAAAAAGAAGAGGGTTGTAATTTTATTTGACTGTGGAAAAAAAAGTTGATGTAATTTCATTTTTGATGTAAACAAGAAGACTTCTCGGTCTATTGAATGTTGTTTAAGTGATTAAAAGTTTAATATAATCAAGCAAGACTTCTATGCCAAAATACAAAGTTTTTGTTTTTCTATCTATATGTTTTTAACAGGTTGAAAAATATAATTTTGGTTTTTTTTTACAAATTATTTAAGATTTTTTTATCTGCATAAATCGTGACCATGAATAGCATATGTGAAAAGTATTTCTAATGGTTTCTACTGTCTCAATTAATAATTTGTATTTTAAAAAATATTAATAATTTATTTTAGTTTTAATATTATTAAATCATATTCAAATAATATTTAGTAATTTTATATATCATTTTTAGTGAAATAAGTTATATTATTTGGTTGATATTACAATATATATTATTTAGAATTATTAACTACTATCGGAAGGCACATGCAATACATGTGAATGTACAATCCAAACAATTGTAAAATATTAAATGTACTAATTTTAAAAAAAAAATCTTAAAATATTAGTACAATACCTTAACTTGAGGGTAGATAGAATATTTGCATTAAAAATAGGGGTTTTGGTAATATTATGCATTAGAGGAAGCATATGACCTAATGGAATACATTATACATAAGTGATAAGACTACTTATACAAAAGAGGAAATGGATGCTGTAATTTTTATCTATTCAACACTGTATTTTTTAACCCTTGGCTGCTGTATTTTCTAACCATTCAACGCTATATTTTTTAAAAAGATGCTTTAAAAAAACTTATAGAAGTCAAAATTATAAAGGGAGTAACAAGGTGACACATTTAATTTTTTTTGTTTTTTAAAAACCAAAGTTAGATGTTTTAACCTTAAAGGTTAGTGAATCTTAATCACAGTTAAAGGGCTTTAAGAGGGCACCCCTTTAACTTTGGTTAAGATTCACTAACCCTTAGGATTAAATGCTTAAAACATTTAACCTTAGTTTTTAGGTAAAAAATAATTACAAGGGTTAAAACTTGTTAACCATAGTTCAAGGGTGGTTAAAGGAGGCTTTGTGAGGTTATGAAATATCTTAAGGGTATAGTGGTCATTTTACTAACAGTGAAAAGTGAACCAAGGTTAGGTTCTTTGTAAATTAGAAAAATCTATTGAACTTTTGTAAATATGTTAATAACTTAATATTAATAGTTTATTTGCAAACTATAAAAATTTAAGAGCCTGATTCGTAAAAGCCCAATATTTAAAGCCCTAACCACTCACATTCGTTACCAGTAAAGCAAAGAAGAGGAAACGAAAAAAAAAAACGCAGAAGGAAAGAAGAAAAACAGAAGAGGGGGGAGAGGGATTATGCACCCGGCACCTTTGATGGATCAAGTTGAGTTCGGCGATGGCGATGACGGCGGCGTTCCTCTCAGAGGTATGTAACTACCATCTTGGCTCTTGTCTTTTCTTCCTTCTTCATTCTCTACTCTCAAATTTCTACCCTTTTTTTTTATCTTCTAAATCAAAGATTGAAGTAGAAATTTTTTACTATTACATGATGAATTGATGATTGATGAAGTTTTGGGACTTTGTTTTGGATTTTCCTTGCAAAATCTGCAAAACCCACAAAAACATGAGCTTCACGACACAGTGTACGATTTCAGTGAGATATCAACGATATATCAGCGATATATCTCCGATATCAGCCGATACAGTGTAATTTTTTTTCTCCACCGTATAGATGTATCGGTCACCACCGATACCGAAAAATATCGGCGATATATCGCCGATATTTTCGATACCCCCACCCCACACACACACACACACACAAAACATTTTAAAAAAAGAGATATCGTAGCCCAATTTTGTTCTCTCTTAAAAACAGATGTCCCGACTCCTGCAGTTCATCATTTTTCCTGATTAAGATGCTTTTGCAAAGAAATGCAAATATTGAGGAGTGCTTGTTGCTAATGAATAATTTTTGGGGTTAGAAAAAGAGAAAGCATGAGTAGTTCGCATGATTGATTGGATAAAGCATACACTCACAATGTGTTTCTAAATTATATCATAGATAAATAGAGTTTGGGGAGATATTGACGTAAATCAAAGGCAATAGCAATAACAAAGCAAGAAACAAGCAATAAGCCTGCCAAACAATCCAGTAGGGATTTTTAGTTCAGTCAACTTTGCCTATTTGGGCTGACTCTCTTTTTGTATTTGGGCTTTTGCCTCATTTTTAATACAATTACCTTTATCAAACAAAATTTGCATGCTTAATAATCACCAAGAATAAGAAAACCTTTAGCCTTGAAACCTGAACAAAGCCTTACTAGAAAAGGAGAAAAACAGTTGGATTGAAGGAGAAAATGAATCCTCATGCGTTGAATTGCTGCGACTAGGGTACAGGGGTTCCAGAACTTCAGCATTCTCAATTTCCAATATCTCAAATCCTAGAAGCAGGTGAGCCTTGACTTCAAAATATCACCAGAGTCAGTACAATTGGGCTGGATACACCCCCTATTCCTAAACCCATCACAAACCCCGTTTACAATAAAAATTAAAATCCCAAAATACCCCTTAAGAAGGCATCCGTATATGACAGACAGACCCCAAATGAAACTTAAACACCTTTTCTTATCGATAATTATGAGGATAAATTATTCAAAATAGGGCTACAATGGTAGACAAAATAAAATAATAGAGTTTACAAGAGCGTAAACTCAAGACAAAAAGAAGCAAACAAACACATGAAAAGATGCCCTGTGCTAAAAGAGTCAGAAGCCTAAGCTTAGTCAAAACTCAACCCAACACATCTCCTAAATCCACCCCATCACACTGAATGGAAGCCCACTCTAAGACCGGTAAATGAATTTGTGAGCGAATGCGAGAAAGAGAAGAGGGAGAATTCGAAGACTCTCTTGTTTATCTCTTAAAATAACGACCACAATATGGCCCCAGGAAGAACTAACCAAACTGCCCTCCGCACACTATCCGCACTTATCAGATACCAACAAGATAAGAAGCTGTGAAAGGAAGAAGTGAAGACCCAAACCCCGCATAATCAGGAAAGAAAATACCCCAGATCACACTCACAATAGGACATTGCAAATTCAACTTCAAGAACTTCCTTCACAAATTTTTTTAGAAAATACAAAAGAAACAAAAAATCTTGTGCGCCCCAACCAGGACTCCATACAAAATGACAAAAATACCCCTAGTCTGAGATGAATGTCCAAAACTGTATTAAATCCACCCGAGTGCTAGAAAACTCATTTGAGCCAACAACAAGCCCAAAACATAGAAAGAATAAAAACGTTTGGCCACACTTTGAGTTTTTTTACCAAACAATTTTCTTTCTTTGCATCATTCTGACAAAATGACACATCCTGCATAGTTGCATCTATCTCCATGAACTTCTTTGGATTTATCCATGAGTTCTAGGTTCAAGTTTCCCCATCCACTTGACCAGCTTTTGGGTGATATGTTCTAGGATTAAAGTACAAATTTCGGGATACGTAACAATTTCAGCCAAAACTGTTATGTATCACCAATACCGATGTGTATCAAACAATATTTATAAATCAGGTTTTTTTCCCAAAAAACAAATTAGATAAAAAAAATAAAAAAAATTAATGCATGAATTAGATGTTCATATGCAAAAGATTTGATGATAAAATATTAAAATTAAAATACTTAATCAACATGAAACATTACATACTTACATCAAAAGAAAAGAGAAAAGTTACCCAATTCAAACAAGCAATGAAAGAACTTGATATTGAACTCTTTGACCATTGATTTAAACTCCAAATAAGAAAAAATTCACAGAAACTCCAAAGGAGTTTGAGTTTTAGGGTGTGAAAAAAAGGAGAATGAGAGAACAATAAAAGAAATCTATTTTTAGGGTAATAACATAATGTTATGTAAAGAGAGGTGTCAAACAAGTCCTACAAAACCGATACGTATCGGAGCCAAGTCCTACCAATAAGTATAAACTTCGGATGAGTCACACTCAACTTCTATTTTGAACGTATCAGTATTAGTATTGTATAGGTCCCTATTGAAACCGATATGTATTGGGAGATATGTATAGGTTACGGCGCTTTTTATTTCCAAGAGAACAAGAAGTTCTTTCGGAAGGTAATGGACAATTTAATTAATCGTCCAGATTTAAAGTAGATATGTGGAGGCACTTTTCAACTTGGTTTTTTTATGGATCATTGGCCATGAAAAGATCACTATAATATTTTCCACTCTTACCATCCCTCACTCGATTGAGGATATTTTGGATCACATGTAGAGAGATTTCATTTAGAATGAAAAATTGGACAAATTCAAATATCACCTGGTAGTGTGAGATCGAGTTTGTCGTCCATTGAAAAGAGGTGGTCTGAACTTGAAACCCTAGTAGACGTGAACAAGGCGCTATTAGTAGGGCTGTATTCGAGCCGGGCTTGGCCAAGCCCGGCTCGGCTCTTCTTGAATAGATTTGAGCGAGGCCCGAAGCCCGGCTCGGCCCGAAATGGCGTTTGAATGTGCGGCCCGAAGCTCGGCTCGAATTGAAAATCTTGGCTCGAAGCTCGGCTCGGCCCGAATTGATTCAAGCTCAAGCCGGGCTTGGCTTGGCTCAAGCTCGGCTTGAATCCTTTTTTTTTTTTTTAATAATAATATTTTTTATTTTTTTAATAATATTCAAGCCGAGCCGAGTTCGGGCCGAACCGAACCTCAATCGAGCCGGGCTTCGAGCCGGGCCAAGCCGCACAGGGGTTGGCCCGAGCTTGGCTTGAATTAGCATTCGGGCTTTTTTTTTAGGCTTGGCTTGGCTTGAATTAGCTTCGGCTCGAGCCAATCTCAGGCTAAACCGGGCCGAGCCGAGTCGGACCAACGGACCAATCGGGCTTTGTGCAGCCCTAACTATTAGGCAAACGAGAGTGGAGATTCGAGGAAGAAAGAGAAAGCTTTTTGATAAAGGTGATAGTTGTGAAGTACGAGGCTTCCTCTTGTTGGGGTCCTAGGAAGGTTAGGGGAGCTTATGGTTTGGGTCTCTAGAAAGGGATCACAACGGAGGCTAACTTGTTGTCACTTTCAATCAAATTTAAGGTGGATAACGGTTGGAGATCAAATTCTGGAAATATTTGTAGTGTGGGTCAGCTAGAATCAAGGACTTGTTTGGAAAAATCTTCCTTCTTAATGTTGATAAAGATGTCTCAATATCACAATGCTTCGCATTGAGCAACAACAAGATGGCTTGGTGTCCTAGATTAAGGTGCATATTTGAATGACCGGGAAGTCGAAGATCCGCTTCACCTTCTGCACTTACTTCCCCCCCCCCTCCCAACGATGTACCCAGGTGCGGGACACAAGGATTTGGTATAAAGGCTACAATGGTTTGCTTGGGAGCTAGCTCTAGGACACCCAGGTCGAGTGGTTCCTCAAACCCATTATCTCCTTCCTTTGCGGTACTCTTAGGCAGGCTTATAGAAAACTTATTTTCCAGTAGCTACCAGTTCATGTCTTTAGTTGTTGGAATCCTACAAGGAGCAGCCAGATACATCTGTCAAAGTATAAGAATCAAACTTGAAGGTGTTGATTAACTAACGGGAGTCTCATTTTAGGCTGCGAAGATGTGAACTGAACTGAGACAACAGTTTTTGCATGCAAAAAGATAGCAATAGAAAAAGCATAGAAAAGGGTATAGGGTCCCTGGACGGCGTAGCGAAAGCCGTAGTTTCCAAATAAAGTTGGTTTAGGCGGCCGGCCAATGGCGGCAGAAAACGAACTTGGGTGGCCGAAAAGCCTTTTTGCTTTTTGCCTTCTTTAAGCACGACAAGCAGAGTAGGCAACACACGTAAAACCAAATGGCCGGAACATCAGACCGAATTTATTCCATTTTGATAATTGATCTTTCTAATCCGACCGAAAGCAAAAGGCTGGAGGTTCTAACAATTGATCAATGGTAATTGAATAGTCAACTAATGCTTTAGAATACCATAAACTATACTCTAGACAAGATAACACCCAATATTTGAGCATTAACCTTCACCCGGTCCTTAGTAGCGTTTCCAAAGGTAACCAGTTAGGTTTACTTTGGAAACGCACTAAAACAAGCCTATAGGTTCGCCTTTCTAATAGAAGAAGAGTCTATAATTAGCAAGATAGGACAACCGGGAAGGGAAGCCTGAAATAGATATTGATTTGAACAAAGGAATTGAAACCAAACAAGAGATAGAATTCCAGATTAAGCATACATAAGCAACACACCATACATATGGCATAGCGAAACCCTCACCGATGTAGCTGTGTAGCTTATTGTGGACTTGTCAGTTTGGCAGGCCTCAATAGATGCCATGGTAGGCTTCTGGTGCGAGGAGACGAACACTTGAGTTCTGGACTTGGACTTCGGGGAAACATCGCTATTTCTCGTTCTCGTTCAGGAGCCAAAACGACGTTAGTTGACCTCGTGGAGCCGCTGAGTGGCTCAAATTACTCTAGGTGGGAATTGCAGTTAAAGATTGTCCTGGATACCTCGATTATGAATTCGTCCTCATTTTTCAGTAAGATCACTGCTTACAGTCTTGCGCTTCAAATCTCTCTTTTCTATTTCCAAATAAGCCTATCTGCCTGTCTGGAACCCTAATATTCCTTTGAATGTATCATTTTTCCTTTGGACTGTGGTTTTTAAATAAAATTCTCACATGTGACAATTTAAAAAGGAGATGGTGAAGGATAGCTAATTGTTGTTTTTTTATGCCTCCATGCAGAAGAATTTGTGGATCATTTGCTCTCACGCTTTCCTATTGCTTGTAAGATTTTGGGATACTTTCTCTCCTGACGAAGAGAGGATTGGGTGTCCCCTTCTTCCTTTCAGAACTTTTATCTTGTTCGACACATATTTCTCTCCTTGTAATTGGTGAAGAATGCTTCCTTTCACCAAATATGACCAATTTCTTAAAAAGGTTTGTTATTGCACTGGGCGATGAAAGATCTTTCAAGAATTGCTTCCACTTTGACCCTTCTTTGGAGCCTTGATGAGTTGCGAATGAACAAGTTTTACTTCCCAAGACAAGAAAGGGTCAACCAAGCAAAATTTCAAAAGATACCAAACTGGTGTTCATGGTTATTAAATCCTTGCGATTTGCGATTCAAAGAATCTCAGGCAAAACGATTTAAATCATAGGTGAAAATCTTAATTGGGTAAATCTCATTTGATTTGCGATTCAGATTACGATTTGCGATCCAAATCGCACGATTCTTGCGATCCATGCGATTCGAACATGAAACCCTTGTTATGAACCAATGCTTTTAAAAAATATTTTTTAATTCTTTTAATTTTCTAAAAGTATTTTATGTCTTTTAAGAACAGAAGAAACAAGAAAACACTATTATAGGCATGCCAAAACCTTTATTTGAGTTTTCTTTTTATTACTCGAAACGGGAAAAAAACAAATAGAAGAAATGAGGAAGAAGAAAGAGGATGGAGTTGGAGAGTAGAGCTCTAAGAGAACTTGATAGTTTATTTTATTAGTTTTTTTAATTGAACAAGTCTTTTGATACTTGATTTCACACAAATTAATTATATGAGTCTACTTTTGTTGATTTATCTTTGATGATATTGGGGATTATATTTGTTTTATGAAGTTCATTCGCGTTTTGTATAGTGAATGCAATGAAATGTTCATTACTATCTATTATCAATAGATATGAATGGAATCTTTTGAGTAATGGATTATTCCATTTTTTTTATTTATTAAGTATTTTTTAAAACATTTATTTTAAAAAATGGATTGAATCTTAGGCTATACGATTAGAATCCCGATTTGAATCAAATAGGTCCTAAAACGATGTTACGATTCGATTACGATTTAACAATCTTGCTAGTGTTGATGAAGCGGGTCTCCATGTCAACGGAGCACAAGAGATAAGGAATTTGAACTTGAATTATTGGTTGAAAACCATTCGCAAATAAATGAGGCAATAAAAAAAGACATAATTTGGATAATTAAGCTCAACCTTGGTGATGTTGTAATCCTGACTCATCTGGGATTGGTGTATTTTGTACAGATTACCGATGGTTGAGTAGGCGTGAAAGTGTTCTCTTATCGATCAAAAAATAAGTGTTCTCTTATCCCACTGGATTGAAAGACTCGGCCAAATGAAAGAAGGCAACATCGCCAAACATATGAGCGGACCAGGCTACCAGGTTAGACATCTTATATAGGCATACATTGAAGTGTGCTAATAAAATAGCCGTCACATCAGCCAGAGAAAGCAAACAAATGTAAGTAAACTTTAACCAATCACCATAAATCTGTAACAAACTTAAATTATGGTGTCGTTATTTTTTATTTCATAGTAACATTTTCTTCTTTTTTTACCCCTTTTGCCAGATTTTGTTTAAATTGAAGCCTAATCTAACAAATTAAATTTTCAAAACAAATTCAAACTATTAGTAACTAAATAATAATAAATGATGCCTAGAACAAAGAAACAAATGGCAGCTCTCATGTACAAGTAACCAAGGAATCGAATGTAAAGGGAAAATGAAGGAGAAATTACTTGAATATAACCGGAAGAGGAAATCGATCAAGGAAATTCTTTGCTGAAGCGTCGTTCTGAGTACCTGTAGTCGCGAAACGGATGAAAGGAGAGAAAAAAAAGAGAGTTCAAACTTCAAACCCTTAGACCTAGAAATAAAGCTAAAGGGAGTGAAACCAGCTCCAGATGAGTCAATACCTGGATAAGATGCGAACTCGGAAGCTGCGTCCAGTAACTGAGTCGGATCCTGAACTGAGTATTCCTCCATGGCTGACGAAGATGACGAGAAACTGTAGCAGAGAGGGGGGGGGGTGTTTGGCGGTGGAGGGAGGGAACTTAAAATTCCGTTTGTTTTTTGTGAATTGTGAAGAGGACACTTAAGCGATGAGTATTGAGTACAAACTTAGGAAAATAATCACCTCCTTGGAGCGAGGAGCGAAGGGAGGCGTATTGGGCCCTTTTTTGCCACGTGTCCCTATTAATTTCCTTTTAACGGGAGTTAAGATTCACTCACCCTGAATTCACCCATCTACCCTTGGTTTTCAAAAAAATTAAAATATAAAAAGATTTAACCACAGGTTTAAAAGGTTTAACCAGAGTTCATGGTCAGTTAAAGGAGGTTTGTGAAGTGAACTATTGCTCAAATACTTAAGCAAAGTAAAATTGTAAAAGAAAATAATCACCTCCTCACTCGTGGAGCAAAGGAGACGGACCTCTTTTCTGCCATGTGTCTCCTTTTAATCATTTTTAACTATGATTAAGATTTTTTTAACTCTTAGGAATCAAGCATTCACCCTTAGTTTTTTTTTTTTTTTAAATTAATCATAATAGTTAAAACTTTTCAACCAGAATTCAGAACAGAGCTTTGTGAGAGCGATGAACACTAGTATGCTCCTTAGCTAGTACTATTGCTCATAAAAGTAAAATAATCACTTGCGCACTAGTGGAGGAGCGAAGGATGCATCTCGACCCCTTTTTTGCTATGTGTGCCCTTTTAACCTTGTTTTTAACTATGGCTAAGATTCACTAATCCTAAAGAATTCAAACATCTGCCCTTTGTTTTTAAGGAAAAAATTAAAAATAACCAGGGGTTAAAACTTCTCCACCATAATTCAAAACACTAAAAAGGGGCTTTGTGAGAGCGAGAAGCAATAGTCTAGTCCTCGCCGGAGGAGCAGACTATTGCTCAACTTAAAAGCCCCACTCCTACAGTGGGGATACAAATGGTCTGATCATTTTGTCTACAGATGATTTATTGTTAGTTCATACTAGCGGATACCCCGTGCAATGCGCACGGGTGTGTGAATAAAAAAACTACCAAAAATATAAAACAATAGACTCAAAAAGCAATTAAGAAAAAATATATATATATATAATAAAACTAACAATTAATAATAACAACAACAAAAAAAACAATCATAAAAAAATTGTAATTATTAAGATTTAATTGAAAAAGAAATGAGCCACTTTATATTTCAATTATTTTAAGAGTTTAAGAGATGCTTTACTGAAAAATAAAACATGTAGGTCTTCTTAACCGCTAACCAATGCTACTAATCTTAGGTAAATGATTTCCAAAAAGAAAAAAAAGTGAAAAAAAAAAAAGGGTACCTGAACACCAAGGGTGGCGGTTTATAGGCCACCATATATAGTTAGCGGAGACCCCGCCTTGCAAAGGCCTCGGATTAGGATGTTATTGATGAAGCAGTGCTCTTGCTTCATCAACCTGCCCCTTTTATTCATATATAATAATCCTTGCATCAAAATTCCAAACCCCATAGAATTAGGGGTGAAACCACTGATAAGCATCTCGTCAATCAATTTTACCGTCTCGTGTATGTGATCAAGCCTCTTCCAAGAGCTCCAATGCCTCCTTCATCCTATTAACCTTACAAAGTGCATGTATCAGCGGCTGATAAATCCTTTGTCCTCAAATGCGAAATGGAAATGAGAAAGTAGAGTGCCTATGTCTAACTGAAACACATTAGATCTTAATGTAATCACTTACAAATTACGATATACGATATCATGTACTAAAGAGTAAATTCACAATAAACCATATAAGATGCATGTCTTCCAAAATGCAAAGTATTGTGCATCTGCTTCAGGAGTTTATGGCAGTCAGATAAGGGATGATACTTGGCTTATACAACCCCCAAAAGACACACGATGAGCATGTCAAATAATATATAAGTATACACAAATATATAATGTCACGCCCCAAAATCCACCCTAGGAGTTAGGCGGGAATTTGTGTGTGACAACTTGTCTTACAAACCATCCTATACAAGAGCACTAAGGCATGACATAGCGGAAGTGTAAATAAAAAATTTATTTAACAAATAAGACAATATTCCAAGTTTATACATACATAACAAAAGTAAAGGTGGACATGTTCACCTATCAAAATACAAAATATCTCTCACTATCACTCCACTCAGCAATAGTCTATATAGGGCCACCTATCTAGATCTCTATCTTCCTGTGACTGCAACGGGATAGGCGGCTCTCTTTGCTCCACGTATTCCTCTTCAACCCATGACTCCGGGTGGTAGACGTCAAATGAACCTGCTGGCATAAAATTTACGGTTGATAGGGCTGTATTCGGGCAGGGCATGACGGGGCTTGGCCAAGCCCGGCTCGGCTTGAATAAGTTTGATCGAGGCCCGAAGCCCGGCTCGGCCCAAAATCATGTTTGATTGTGCAGCCCGAAAAAAAAAACTTGGCTTGAAGCCCAGCTCAGCCCGAATTGATTCAAGCTCAAGCCGGGCTTGGCTTGGCTCGAGCTCGGCTTAAATCCTTTTTTTAAAAAAAAATAATAATATTTTATATTATTTATATATATAATAATGATATATATAAATATATATATATATATTTTAATAATATTCGAGCCGAGCCGAGCCGAGTTCAGGCCGAGCTGAACCTCAATCGAGCCGGGCTTCGAACTGAGCCGAGCCGCCCAAGGGTTGGCTTGAGCTCGGCTTGAATTAGATTTCAGGCTTTTTTTTTAGGCTTGACTTGGCTTGAATTAGCTTTTGGGCCGAGTCGAGTCGCACCAACGGGCCGATCGGGCTTTGTGCAGCCCTAACGGTTGAGTATGGAATACTCAACGTTTACATACTACTAGCTAACAATGTTATAACAATAATAATATCACATGCGAGCACTTAAAAGAATAACATTTCATAATTCATGCTTAAAATCAACATAGACAATCATTCGTCAAATCTTATCACTCATGGAAAATAAAACACCCTTTATATATGCCTTATGAGTTCTTATGAGTTCCTTATGAGACTTCTTGTGAGCAAGAGGTTAGTACCTGCAAAACCCTGGGCTACCAACCTCTTTGACAATCCACCAAACTTATGAGACTTTCTTGTGAGACTTCCTTTCAAGATTTCTTATAAGCAAGAGGTTAGCACTCGTAAAACCTTGGACTGCCAACCTCTTTGACAATCCGCCAAACTTATGAGACTTTCTTGTGGGCAAGAGGTTAATACCCGCAAAATCCTAGGCTACTAACCTCCTTATATGATCCTTCAACTTATGAGAATTTCTTACATCTTAGCTTATCAGCAAGATGTTAGCACCCGAATTATCATGTGCTATCAACATCCTTGACTAACCGTATTGACATAATTAATGCATATGGGATCGTACTTGTATTTCCTTGTGAGTTTCACTTATTTGTTTCAATTCCTAGTGCTTATGAGAAAACTTCGGTTATGTAAAACATAGAGTGCGTGGAGTGCTTCTGAGCATCACAATATACTAAGGAAACTTAAAGCATTTCATACATGTTCATACAAGACATATTAGCATCATAGTACACATAGAAAAATCCTAAAAATATAGAACCTCTTCATTCATAGCATTACATTACAATAATCTTTGTCATTAAGCCTATTTCATCATCATACCCACATCATGTTTTATTTAAAGATAATATCTCAAAAATAGATTTACCATTTACCTTAAGAAAATCTCCAAATTTAAAACCCTTATTTCTAGGTTGAATCATAGCAAGGTGAGAAAATAGGTGTATTTACTTATAAGATTATCAAAAAACTAGTTAGTAGAGTGTAGTTACTCTTACTTTTGAGAAAACACCATTTAAAATCCACATTTCATCACTTAGATTATAACAAAGCTAGATAGAAAAATGTTCTTACTTTGAAAGAGTCGAAACTCCTTTGATCTTCAAGCTTGAGATGGTTGAGAAGTATGGAGAAGTGAAATCGGGTTTGAGGAAGAAGATCAAAGTTTTTAGGAAGAAGATCCAAGCCCTGGGACGCAAGAATCATGCTCCTCTTGATCTCAATTGAAAACTCATTTTGGAAATCTTAGATCTCTCAATTTTCATTTCAAAAGGTGTTTCTCAAAGTATTAAAACCTTTAATCCCACGAAAATTATGTATTTATAGGGTTAGGGTTGAAAAATCACGCATATACCATTTTAAAATCCCCTTTTCGCGATCCCTACGCATGTACTCATCGATGAGTGGGTTTCATTCGTCGACGAGGGGGTTACAGTCGTCAATGAGTGCAGTTTTTGAGCATTTTGTTCGCTTCACTCGTCGACGAGTTCAGGGCACTCAGCGGCGATGGATGTTCTAACTGGGTTGAGTTTTTTCCACTTTGGTATTTTGATCATAACTTTTGACTCGCTTATCGGATTTTGACGATTCAACTTGTGTTTGACTCATAATTCAAAGAGAAACAATTATGTATCTAATAGACAAATCCTAATTCTAAGTTTTGAATTACCTAAATGAGCTCTAAAGCTGATTGGTCTGGAAATTGATTTCTGCAGCCCAGATTTTCAGCAGACTCGATTTCGGAAATCTAACATTTAGTCTATCTTCGACTCAAAATATGAAAAAATAATAAACATGAACCTCAAATAGGGTTCCAATACATTTCCAAAAATTCAAGAATCACTTGATTCCGATAAGCGGTGACAAAACTAAAGCTTCTTAAAATTGAGGGTAATGCTAAGGCATAACCTTTGTTGACACTTGAGAGTATTTTATACCATTACTCCTTTATCCCAAACACCCATAAATTTAAGAAAATGTTCTTAAGGCTTTAATATATGTCATAACACATCAGACACCCAAAATATATCAAAACAAGGTTCTCATTACCATGGATAATCTTTCAAGGCATTACAATAGGCTTTAAGTCTTAGACACTATTCACAGGACTATTCACCATGCCATGCCATCAAGATCCAGGGTTCTACATATAAACTCACAAGGACAATAAAGAAATTCAAACTATATGTCACCACAATTACATGAACTCCCATGAGTTGTAAAGGCATTTTACAGCCTTCGTTGTGGTGTTTTGTCACTTGCAATAAACAAACAACGCCATGTTTCAAATGCATGCAAAACTATATTATCTAATATTACTTTGCTTCAAGAGAAACTGAGAAAGATAATCAAATGAAGGAGATCAGCTGGTGCTAACCTACCACAAGTGAGAGCATGTCATGACCGGCCAACTTCTCCAAGTATGTGTTTGTAGAACCCCGGAACTTTTGTATATGCCTTGGGCCGTGTGTCAAGGCATGCTACTTGTAATCTCAAATTCATGAAATGAGAATTTGAAACCTTTGAGGAATTTTGCTAAGAATGCTATTATTAATTAATTAATTAATTAATTTTTTTAAACTATCTATAAGTCTCGAAAATGTCCTAGGCAAGTTTAGGAGAGATTAGAATAGAAGAGGAAAAGGTTCAAGTAGTAAGAATGGGTGAAAAGTGAACTCGGCAGCAGAATTTCAGAGCAACTGATCGCTCGGTCTTGAGTAGCGATCGATCGGTCCAAAACCAATCGATCGGAGGCTATCGACTGGTCAACTTTTTTGTATGGAGAAAATTTTCAAATAGCATGTTTTTGACTGGTCGCTCGGTCAATAACACGGATCGCTCGATAGGTAACCGATCGATCGGTCATAACCACCGATCACTCGGTCTTCGCGTTTTTGCAGAATTTTCAGTAAGGGCTATTTCGTCATTTGGGGGTTAAACCCTTTCTTATAAGGCTTTGCCCGAGCCTTTAGGGCTTCATTCACTATACTTAGAGTATTTTGAGAGAGAGGGAGAGAGAAGAAGAGGATTTTCTCCTAAGGCATCCTTGGTGAAGAGATCAAGGGTTTGAACATCCAAAAAATCTTCACAAAGTTGGTTTTCCTTCCAAGCCAAGCCTCAAGCACGCGTGGAGCTTCTCCTCCAAAGCTAGGGCAGCGTTTCCATGGTAATTTCAAGGGGGGTTCTTCCTCCACTCAAGTCTTCTTCAAGCAAGGGTTCTTCCCTACCATTTGGGGTTCTACTTCAAGTTTTCTTCAAGGTCAAGCCTTGATTCAAGGTTAGTACACCCTACTAACTTACCCTAGCAATAATCTAGGTTTTCTATGGTGAAATGTGATTCTTGCTATTATATTTTCCTTTCCTATGAAACGTAACACCTCCCATAAATATAAATAAGATAAGAAAACGATCTGAATGTGTGAATAGGATATGGATGGTGGCGATTGGATGCCGTTGGATGTGGATGTGATATGTGAAATGGAAAACGGTGGATGGACAATCTATAAATAATGAACATACCATGATAATTGATGGAAAATATGCATTAAAAAGAGTAAAGAAAAACTACTAGAAATGTTGCACACCGGATGTTTGATAAAATGCCTAAACCAAGAATAAATGAATTTAAATAAGGGAATGGATGTAAGCCCTATGAAACTACTCTTGTAAATGACGATTTGACCAAATGCTATGTTGATCCCCTAAATGCTTGCATGTTATACTATGAATCGAAATGTGATGCGATATTCCTCTTGTTACATGTGTTCCCATGATTGTCACTATTGTCACTTACACGAGCACGCATGTTGCATGAACCGAGATTTCAATAGCACGTGCATATAATAATCAACAAGAAAACTAAACAAGTAACTAAAATCAAGCATACGTCAAGAAGGTTGGTAGCCCAGGGACATTCGGGTACTAGCCTCTGGCTCACAAGAAAACTAAACAAGTAACTAAAATCAAGCATACGTCAAGGAGGTTGGTAGCCCAGGGACATTCGGGTACTAGCCTCTGGCTCACAAGAAAACTGAAATTTACTACATGTCAAGGAGGTTGGTAGCCCAGGGACATTCGGATACTAGCCTCTGGCTCACAAGAAAACCATATATCAATGAGGTTGGCAGCCCAGGGAGATTCGAGTGCTAGCCTCTGGCTCACAAGTTACAAGATGCAAGTTTACAAGATGATGACAAGGCATTCATGCATAGATGATTTTCTCAAGCCATACCGAGACATGAGACGGATTTTCAAGCATGAGTTTTATCGGAGTTTTCGCATTCATGCATGCACGTCAAGATGATTGTACTGTACCATGTTTAATATTGTTTCTTTCGTGATGTTCTTTTTACTGCTCTGCATTGTATTACTATTGTTGTGTTTTATTATTGTTGTGGTTAGCTAGTAGCTTGTACTCGCTGAGTATTCCATGCTCAGCCATACTTTTATGTCGGTAGGTACTGAGGGAGCCCTCAACCCGGAGCCCTGGGTCGAGGAATAGTACATAGAGGAGAGAGAGAGCAGTCTATTCCACTACAATCTCAAGCGGACCGAGACCTTGACGTGTGGCCATACCTCGACTACTGTTGAGGGGAGAGTACGAGATGGCCTTTTATGTATTTTGATATTTTGATAGGTGGGTCTGTCCACCTTAGAATTAGATATGTGTTGTGTATATGTTAACTTGGAATACTACTTTAAAACTTAGAAGAAAAGAAAAAGTTAGTTCACACTTCCGCATTTATGTTTAGCTTCCGCGCTCTGATTATTATCCTTATTGTATTGTGTTAGCCATGTTTACTTCAGGATGGTTTGACAGGTACACATAGTCACTCCTAAAGTATCCCTTAACTTCTAGGGGGTATTTTGGGGCGCGACAGTGTTGCACATGTAACCCGTTTAGCTTCCGCGCTTGATATTTTTTGGAACGGTTTTGTTCTTAGAACCCGTTTAGATGCAGTTAGACAGACTCTGTTCCGGTGAACAAAAACAATAGAATTGCGTTTGGGTTGGAAAAAAAAATACTGAATCACAGTAATATCATTCTAACTACTTTTCTTTAAGGGGCGGGGAGATGGTTAATCAATGTAACTATACAAAACCATTGTTACGTCCAACTTTAATGTCTACCAAAAGATCATACATATTTCATATAATCCAAGTTTACATTAATAACTCCAAATTGCCCAAAGGTAATGCTCTTAACCTACTCTTCCACGGCATAACCAAAATAATGATATAACCATCACTTTTATCAGGAAGAAGGTCAAGGCATATTAAACCAAATTCAGGGTAGCCTTTAAATGCTTCCACACTCTACTACAAACAACTAAAGGATTACTTGTTTAGAATCACAAACAAAAAAACAAACAAAAGAAATACCAAAAATCCAAAATATATATATATATATATATATATATATATATATATATATATATATATATATATATATATATATATCGTTATCAAATAGCAATGTATAACATCACATATAAAAGGAATAACAAAAATGACTTAAATAAGAACCAATCGAGTCATCCCGTTCATCTGAAATGTTAATCCAATTTATTTAATCCACTTGAGTCGAGTTTCATCAAGTGTTGGAGTTTTGAGGCTCATGTTGTAACAACCTAATTGAATCAAGGAAAATCTGAGGGAAAAAAAATTCTCATATATGGATCTTCAAATTTAAGTTCTATGAGAGAACCCAAACAAATAAAATCAATATCATGTTCACCAATCTTGCTAGATCATGCTTCAAATTCCTTTTTCCTGATCTGTGACCAAAAAAAAAAAGAACCAGATAAAAAAATGGCAGATCTTGAAGATGGAAGATGAAGATCTCACCACCTCTCTTTGTTGTTGGCAGTTCTGAAAGATAAAGACTCATCGTCGTTAGCTGATCTGCCATTTGATGAAGATCTCTGTCAGCACCCTATTTTTACACCCCTTAACCGTGGTTAATTAATTTAGCCATGGTCCAAACCAAACCCTAGGTAAACCCTTAACCATAGGGCTAAACCCTAGTTAAGACCCTAGTTAACCCTAAGCTTAACCCTAGGTAGTCCTAAACCCAAACCCTAGGTAGCCCTAGCCTAACCTTAGTAAGCCCTAGGTATACCCAAGGCCCAAGCCCATTTAACCAAACTTATACCTAGACAACTCAATCAAACCCAATTACCTAATTTTATTACCCAACCCAAGTAGTCAAGCCCAAATACCCAATCACCCAATTGCCTAAGCCAAAGCCTATTTCCATAGCCCAAGCCCAAATGTCGTAGTCAAAGTCCAATAATCATAACCCATGACCCATCTACTAATAACCAATGATCCATAAGACCTAATCCACATATCCATATCCACCTACCCTATATCCTACAACCCATACCCATATAACCCATAGTTCACTCAACCCACCAACTCTCTTACATCAACCCATACCTATATAACTCATAGTTCACTCAACCCACCAACTCTCTTACACCCTATATCCTACAACTCATACTCATATAACTCATAGTTCACTCAACCCACCAACTCTCTTACACTCTCTTACAACACTCAATCTATCAACTCACCTTACAACACTCAAGTCTTTACCCACTAGCTTCTTTTATCCCCCATGTAAAAGACACAACCCAACCTCTTAATTTTCCTATAAATACCAATCTCTTAGCCCCTTAGATCCATCCCTCAAGACCCCTAGAAGGTTCTCACCCACTTGTGTTTCTCTTGAGTTTGAAGAAGGGAGAAGAAACTAAGGTTTAGAGTTTGGAAAGAATTCTAAGACTAAAAGCTTAGAGTTCTTCACTAACTCTCTTCCTTTGTGGATTCTAAAACCCTACCCCTTGGAGCATTGAAGGAGAATTCTTGGAGGAGTAGGCACTCCTTCTTTCATTTTCTCTTCTTTTTTATCTTTTTTTTTATTTGGTTCTCTCTTCTTGATCTCTCATTTCTCAAGCATAGTTGGGCCTCTCTACACTAATCTAATGGTGTAGAGGGACCCCATATCAAAGGCAAGGAGATGCTCCTTTTTTCTTTTCCTTTTCATGTACATATTTTCTTCTTTTTTATGTACCCACAAGTGTGGATATGGGTAGGCCCATAGAGAGTGGAAGCTAAAGCTATACCTCTCTTTTTCATTTTGTTTTCTTTTGAGATTCTAGTCCTCTTTCTAGAATTTTTTGTGAAAGCTCATCCTCTCCCTAACATTCTTTAGAGCAACATTACATCATTAATAATGGTGTAAATGAACCACCTTAAAAGGGAGAGGATGAGTTTTCATTTTCTTTCATTTCTTTATTTTTCCTTCATGTTCTATGTTGAATGGGTAGGTGATGGTTTAAGGACTTAAGATAAATGATGGTGTAAGGACTTAAAGAGGACATTCTTAAAAATGTTTCATACTAAAGACAATGGTATTTGATCTATTATCAACATCAATCCAACAAAATAGGTGTTGGTAATAGACCATTTACTATTCATAAGGCACATCCCTCTTTATGTCTTAAACTATAATCTTTTAGCCAAACTCTTGGACTAAATTTGACTTTAGTTAAGTTTGTCAAAACCTTACCTATATGAAAATTCAAAAACATGATAAAATCTCAAAATACCAAAAACATGATAAAATCTCAAAACACCAAAAACATTCAAATATAACCAAAATATAAAAAACATTCAAATATCCCCAAAAATCTCAAAAAATATAAAAAATACAAAAAGACCAAAAAGAGACTTGTAGGACCTCCTTAGCTTTAGTTAGCTCATCTAACCATGGATAAATACCCTCTAACCGCGGTTAGACTTAAGACTTGTGCACTTGACCTCCCCGGTCAACTAAACCATAGCCTTCTAGGCTAGACCCTTTGACCATCCTATGCACACACACACTCCCCCCTAGCCTTGGCACGGGCTCATGTGCCAGAACTACGCTCGGTCTGATCTCACCATGTGAGTACGTAGGCAACTCAACTCGGGTTCGACCCTAGCCATCTAGCTTTCTATTTTTCTTGGATTAGCACTCACTTAAAAACTTTGGACATTTTAATTAAACTTTGAGATTATAATTGGCTTAAGTTTAGGGAGTAGGTAACCGTTATAAAACAGAGGTCTTGGGGTGCCTAATACCTTCCCCAGGACTTAATCGAACCGCTTACCCTAACTCTGTAAAGACCATTTACCTTATCCAAACAAACAAATACCCGGGACCTATCCCTAAGAATGAATAGGTGGCGACTCAAGTCAAAACATATAATTGTGAAAGTGGGTTGGAAAATCCCATGCTCACAATCTCTACCTAACATCTATATTTTTAGAGAGAGAGGGAGGGAGAAAGATATCTCAACCTGACATCCATTTTTAACAGAGAGAGAGAGAGAGAGTACCTCGCCGTTCGGAGTCGTTACCGACGTTGATCGTCGCCGGATCTGGTTTTTCGTCTTCATCGTCCCTGCTACTCCCTTCACCAGTGTCCAATGAGGAGACCTCTCATTTGCTTTTTTATTTTTTATCAGGAACAAAAGAAGACATGTGAAATGTGTCGTTCCGAGGAGCTCATTTTTTTTGTTCTGCGGAAATCATGCCCATGGCCCATTCTGGAACGTGGAATTGTTCCACGAGAACGATGCCAAACGGGCCCTAACTATCAGATATTGACTAGGGTTGTTAAAGGCCATACCTCGATCTTATCAGGCCCGCCCTAACCTGACCCTCAAAGGACCTAAACTGATTAGGCCCAATCACTATCCTTGAAGGCCATGGCAAGGCAGGACCAGGACTGCAAAAAATGTAAATATGGCCACCCAATACCAATCTGAATTCAACATTCATTTGTTTATCTAGTCTTGAGACCAACAATGAAATGCAAAGAGTAACACTTAACCACTGACAAATAATAAATGAAGCTTATACAACTTTTGGGTTATTTGAGGCTCATTCGACATCGAACATATTGGTTTGGTCGTTGGAGGCTCTTATGAATCATTTAAGGCTTATTTCAGATCAGCTATGTTGGATGGTATGCGTATCACTCATACGTGTGTTTCCTTTTCAAGTTTTAAACCCAACTTTGAGTCCCAATCTTGCAAGCTACTTGTGATTAATAAACAAGTGTGTTAGGGTTACTACAGTTTTGTATGATGTTGGATGATGCATTGTAAGAATCCACAAAATAAATAAAATAAAATAAATGGCTTTTGATGGTTTGATGATCTATTATAGCTCACTTATAGGGTCATTTGAGGCTCATCTAGCTTATTGCCTAGATATTTTGGGGCCCACCCTAGTAAGTTCGAACTTACTGCCTATATATATATATATATATATAAAGTGACACCTAACTCCCTCTTTCTGCTCTCCAATTTCAGGAATCTTATGAGTTCTATTTTAATGATGCCACATGGCACCCTTCCTTAATCTCAATTGCTATCTCTCTCTCTCTCTCAATTCAAAAACCATTGGAGGGCTTTTAGGGGATTGTTCCCTCCACGCTCTATCTCTAATCTCAACCGTTATCTCTCTCTGGCACCTTAGAGAATGAAGAGAGAGATTTTAGGGGATTGTGATAAGAGGGACAAAAGAGAGATAAGAAAGATAGATTGATAATGTAGAGAGAGATTTTAGTAAATTGTGTCAAGAGAGATAGTGTAGAGATTTTTTTTTTTTTTTTTATTCACACTCGTGCATCACACATGTTTTTGCCAGTATATGTATATATATATGGGAAGGGGTCTGGAGACATATAGAAGTGAACATATATGTTCACACACGCACAGTCATTGGATCATCATAACCAATGACCATCATCTCACCACCATTTATGTATAGAAGGGTGTTTTAGGGATTTTAAATTTTACTTTAAACCTGTATCATTCTTTCTCGGGATAGTTTTTTCATTCACCCTTTCTCTCTCTCTTCGACGTCTTTCCCTCTCTATTTCTCCCATCTCTCTCCCCGGTTGATCCCAACCTTTTTATCCAACATATTCCGGAGACCTCCCTAAAACCATGTGCAAAACCCTAATTAATTTCAATATGAGATGGGCTTTAAGGTCTCTAGACTGAGATGAGACTGAGAGGAGTCTATCAATAACAGGTCTTCAACCTTCTCATTGCCTTTGCCACTAAGATTCGAAGCTTGAACAATAGCCCCATATGCAATAGCCTCGTATGGGTTATTGCTCTTGCAGAGCTCCTTCGCATTGAAGGAATCTTGTAAAAGTTGCTGAACTTTAGGAATTCTTGTTGACCCACTAACGAGAACAAACTCATGAACATGGCTTTTGTCAATCTTTGGATCTATTATAGATTTTCCCATGGGCTCCATACTCTTTTTGAACAAGTCCATGTTCAATTTTTCAAATTGGGCTCAGAGTAATGGTGGAACAGAAATCGATACCTTCATATAGAACATTAATTCCAATAGTTGTTTGTGGGGTTGATGATAGAGTTCGCATTGCTTGTTCACAGACAATTTTCAACCACCTAGGTGCCCTGGCATTGCCACTAATGTCTTTATGCTTCCTCTTGAACTCATTAACAAAGTGATTGATCAAACGGTTGTCAAAACCTTCGCCAGCCATATCAGTATCTTTAACAATGACTTTCACTTCAAAGATCCATTCTTAAAAGAGATCACAGGCAAATCTCTTTTAAGTAGAAATAGAAGGCTGAAAGCCTATTGACTGAGAATCAGAGAGAGAGAGAGAGAGGAATCGAATGAGTCGCGTGTTTAAAAAAAAATAATTTCCTTAAAAGTCATTTTCTACTTAAAAAAGAGTGTGATTTGCAACATTGATCTCCGAATCGAATGGTTGTGTGCATATGTGAATATATATGTTATTTTTCATATGTCTTCTGATCCCTTCCCTATATATATATTATGTGGAAAGACCTGAATGCAAGCTATGTTGGAAATGAAATAATTAATGTCTGCATATATTCCATTTGTCTTCACTTACGCCATGAAACACATATACATGTAAAGCAGAATATTGACTTCAATGAAGCAGAAAAGAGAAAATTTAAGTGAAAACAAGAGCACCAACAGTAATGACCACAGTAGTAAGATTCTCCCATGTTATGTGAATCCTTAAATATAATATTCTCCAAATTATTAAAATATAATTGCAAACATAACATAGAAATCTTATTGTAATAGATGTTGAAGAAATAATATGAAATTAAATAAGGTGCCAAATTTGAATTAAATTTTTTTTGGTACACATTTAAGAATTAACATAATTAAAGTTTTTTGTGGCAACCTTCTAAAAAGACAGTCCATTAAAATGGTGAGGAATTAAAATAGCAGTTTAAGTCCTTTCCATACCAATAATAATTTAAAAGGGTGTGTAGCCTCATACACAAAATTCAATTTCTTCCAAATTCTTATTGTGAGTGAAACACATGGCATTGCTACATACCGCAGGTTAAAATTTAAATTTTCAAGAGTTTTTAAGTTATGGTTTATACTAGCTCTCAAGGTAACATGTAAAGGCAATGACATTTGTCACTACCATAGTCAGAACTTGAAAATCTACACCTTCTCTAATTCAAAACCTAGTTATCAACATAAAACAAAAAGTTCACAAAAGTTATAAATATAGAATAAAAGGTACACAAAAGCCCAACCGAAATTACACATTCTAATAATCTATTATGCCGCATTTACTGTCATACACGAGGAACATTACAAGATCAAGCAATTAAAATATGTAAAATTTGAACTCAAGTTCATTTTGAAGGTTAATAAACAAAATTTTCATCTTCTGAAGAGATTCTATCTCCTCTAGAAAGCCCTCACTTAGGCACGGGAAGAGGTATAAAGCCCTCACTGTGAAGGCTTTCCCCTCCTACTCAAGCTTTCCATCGAAGATGAGTAGATTGAGTTCAATTGGCAAAGCTAGAGTGATCTTTTATAAGCGTAGGAAGAGCTACGACCGTCTAGAGGAGAAGCTCCTAGGAATCGTGCAAGAGAAGATCGAGCACAGGGAGCAGCTTCAGTAGGCACATACTTGTTGCCTACTCCTCAAGTAGTATCTATTCGTGCCCTTTTTTGCTTGGTTTGGAATCCCAGAGGGCTTGCTGGTAAATTGCTATCAAATAGGGATGGTGTGTTGTATGCTCATTGAGAGTTGTCGCCCTAATTGGGGTTACGTTGAAAGATTAATGGATGATCTTTCACGTAGACTTGACAACAATGCTTTGCTATTCTGACCTTAAATTACCAATAGATCAGAAAAAAAAAATAGAGAATGGGTAGATAGAGCGGAAAATTAAACATTGATGAGCATCGAAAGGTAGAAGTTAGAGAACGAGAAAGGGGGAGGGATATAAGGGAAATTAAATTAAAGGAAAATATTTGAAGAGAAAAATATTATAAGCCATGAACTATCTCTTTTAATTATAATGAATTTAAATATGAATCGGAGCTTTGTTTCAAAAGATAATTGGAGCTCCCTAAAAGATAGGAGGTCCCTAAACTACTGCTTTAAAGTTGTTGGCATTATACCTTAAGAAGAAGTGATATAAGGATAATAATAACAAAATATACAAAATATTTGAGGAGAAAATATTCTGAGCCCCGATTTTTTTTTTCTTTTATAATGAGTTTCAATATGAACACAACTCTCGTTTAAGAGATAACTAAAGCTCCCTATAATATGCTTAAAATACCCCTTATCATTTTTTTTTGTTCCCAACATGTACATCAATTAGTTTTATTTTTCAAAATGCACATAAATTATAATCTTTATTTTCACAATGACCATAAAATTTTTATACCTAAAATGTCTTTCAAGTTTTTTCTATACAAAAATCCCCCTAAGTTTTTTTATACCCCAAATTAATGTCTCAAGTTTCTATACCTAATCCCTTAACCTTTTTTCCAAAATGCCCCTGAAACTTTTTTTTTGTTCCCAACACTTCTCTCAATTTTATTTTCTAAAAAAATGCCCCTAAATCGTTTTATTTGTTTCTAAAATGTCCCTAAAGTTTTGATACCTGAAATGCCTTTAAGTTTTTTTGTTTTCAAAATGCCCCTTAAATTTTTGTAACCTTTATGTCCCCAAATTGTTCTCTCCAAAATGTCACTTAAAATTTCATATTATAATAAATATATTAATTTATTAGAATAAAATAAAGGATCTGCACACGTACAACTAGTACATTATAAAAGAAAGACATTTATGTTTAGGGTAATGCTAGCTACACTTTCTTTTAAACTCATGACTTTCTTGAAACATGTGTTATTCTATACCATTAAGAGAAAGACACTGTTTGGAGCCAACACTATAACTACTCAAAAAAGAGTGAGTTTTAAAAGGGAGTGTTATTAGCATTATCCTTTATATCTATTTCACTTCTTATATAATTTCTAAAAAACTTAGGGTCTTCTCCAGTTGGTGTTGGCGAGGAGATCGCCAATGTCCAATTGGAAGGCACCACACACCCCCTTCTTATCAACTAAATGCATCAATTTGTGTGCACATGTCTTGTCAAAAGTGCAAAGTGGGGTGTGACGCCTTTCAATTGGTGCTGGCGGTCTCTTTGCCAGCACCAACGAGAGAAGATCCTTAGTCTTTCTAAAATACCCCCATCACATGCATATTACGAGTGCTTTGGTTCTCTCTTATACAGAACTTTGGTTCATATTTAAACTATTTTAGGTATTGGAAATAATTGTTAATAAAATAAATAATTTTATGGAGGGTCCCACCTAAATAGAGTTTGTAATTAAAGGTGGGGATTATTTAGGGTATATATCACTCCCCCATTCCATTGTTAGTAAGTAAACCCTAACGCTATGTTTGGTTGTCGAGAAAATAAGTGAAAAGAGAAAATAAAAGAAAATTTGGCAAAACACAAGTAAGAGTTGTATTAGAAATTTAACATTTTCTTTTATTTTCTGTGTTTTCACCTATTTAATTTCTTGGCAACCAAACATAGGGTTAGGGTTTACTTACTAACAATGGAATGTGGTAATGCTACCCTAAATCGTCCCCACCCTTAATCATTAAAATAGCTCATATTTAAACTATTTTAGGCTGCTAAACTGTAAGGGTCCATTCTTATGAAATGACAAATAAAGCTTGGTACTTTACATTCTATCATTGTAGTTACAAAATTTGAGTCACTTTGTCAAGTTTATCAACAAAATTAATTATAATAATAATTATTATGATATTTCAAGTCTTATTATTTTTTATGAGATTTAAAAAAGTGCATCTACTGAGACCATGCGGTCTCATGACAATCCAAGATCATTCACATTTTACCGGTATTAGGGCGTCTCCCAGCTACTTACTCATCATGCGAAAGCTTTTCATCTTTAGGTAAAATAAAATAACATGATTCGTGTTATTCTATTTAAATAATTTAATTTAGAGGAGTGCTAGTCGCATTTACCCCAAATGTTTCCACAAACACAAGAGTGGATATAACACATGTAGGTGTTTGATATTTTAATAGATTCAAAAAATTAAAAATCAGGAAATGTTTGACATTGGTAGCTACCAAGTTTCGTCTTTGGAAGATTTGAGACTAGGGCTAGCAAAATCCTTTAATTTATATGGTTCACTCAAGTAACTCAAGTAAATTGATTTAAGCAAAATAACACGACTAAGGTTATTTTAACCGAATCTATTAATTTGTATGGTTCACTCAAAACAACATGATTCAAGATTATTTTAACTGATTCAGTTAAAAATAATGTGAATCAAGTTTTACAATATCAACAAGTAGCAGGGACACTAGGGCATCCAAAAAAATTGGATGTCCTAGAATCCCACATCCTCTCGTTCGGTCTTGAGTTGTCCAATGATAGGTTGTCTCATAAATATATATATATATATATCACTACAAGAAAACACGCGTATAGAAACGGAATATTTCAGTCTCTGATATGAAATTTCCGTGTCTAATACTATTAGACATGGAAAAAGTCATCGTACCTAAACTGTGAATGATGCTATTAGACACGGAAATAATATTCCGTCTCTAATATTATTATTAGACACAGAATTATTTCCGTGTCTAATGGTAATTATTCGTAAATGTAAAAACATATATGATGTCACAATTTTCTATCTCTAATGATATTATTAGAGACGAAAATATTTCCGTGTCTAATAATATTATTAGAGATGAAAATATTTCCGTGTCTAATATGTTTTTGATACGAAAATATGTCTGTGTCTAATACATCTTTGCAACTGCTATATTTCTGTCACCTTGAACATCAAAGACGGAAATATTTCCGTCTCTGATACTAAATTTTTTTTTTCAAACCACTAGCTCAAAACCCATATCCTATATTTTTATCACTTGTAACCTGTTTTCAGGTCCATTCACATAATAGAAAAATCTTCACATCCAAATCCGTATCTATACATGCATTCCACATATCCACAACTAGAAGTTAAATTAAACCCAACATTTGGAATATAATAAGGTGAGAGCATGAATCCAATCCACCATTTAAATATTCTTTATAGCAAATTGTTGAAAATAATTAATCAATTAAATTTAGTGGTTACAGACATTTAGAAATGGCCATATAGGACTTGGGGTCGAAGTCGAAGCCGATGATCAACTGTAACTTTTCAGCCAATCTCCTTAAGACGGTTGGATCTGTATCTGTATCACTGCTCTTGTTGTAAATGTTCAAAAGACCCTCAAACAGTTCAAAATTGGGAGCATCAACCCATCCTTTGGCTCTTTTGAACTGAGCAAGCATGAGCTCAACCTGGACATAACAAAGGTTATGGAGATTATTATTATTATTATTTTAAAAAAAAAAGTAGAATTAAACCTTGGTATCTCCTCTGATCTTCCTAATACTTCATAAAACAATTGGAGCACACTCAAATTCTTGTTAAAGAAGTGCTTATAAAGAGGGGGAGAATGGTTTTGCTAGGTCCCTATTAAAGTTCCTATTAATACAAAAATATAATTGATTTTTGTGGGATCTTCTAAGTAGTTTCTGATATACAAAGTAGCACAAAAACAAATTAGGCTAGTGCATATCTAGTGAAATGCAAGATTTATAAGGAATCATCGCAAGGTCTTGAAATTCAAGTGAGTTGACATTTTAAAAAAGAACGGGAAAAATCTTCTTGGGGGCTATAATCATTGATTCCAAAAAAGATAACATTTCAAGGATAATGCATCTCTACCTGCTCCTTGACCTCATTTGATATGTCAAGTTTGCCATAGAAAATTCCACTCAAAGCTTGTTCCAGTTGAGCTGTCACTTCCTAGAATTCATTCATTATTTGCTCCCTCTCCAAAACCTGCAAACAGACAAGAAAAAGGTTGACTCCAAAAATGCTACCAAAACTTAAGATATGGAGTGCATGTGCCTGTGTACCCATGCATTGTCATGTACATTTGTGTGTGCCCCACATAAAACTTATTCTACATGTAAGAAGATGAAATACAGATCAGGGTCGCAATCATCATGGAATTGATACAGGTCCAACTTTTACCCCCACAAGAGGAATGTCACCACATCAAACTTATTCTCTCTAGCTGCTTTAAAAATCAATCCCTATGAGCCTAAAAAAAAATCGAATGCTGTTTGAAATATCCAGAAGAGGACAGAGAATTAATCAATTCAGACAGGTCAACTACTAGTAGCTACAGGACAAATTTGAGATAAGAAATGTACCTGTTTATCTGCTTTATAATTGCCTTTTACTTTCAACAAAACCTCAATTAAGAAAAATAGATGGTGTCATGTTGGTATGCTGAGGGTTTTGATGGTATTGATGATAGAAACTTTCAATAAAACCTCAATTAAGGATACATTGTTATTGTATCGGAATTACCCAACATTTCAACTCAACATAGATGAAAGAAACTAAAGCAATTTGTTTTCTTGGTTAAATCAACAAAAGATCAATCAAAATAGACTAAAAAGAAATAACTGAGACAAACTCATAATCTACTCATGAAAGGGACACTAATAAATCCTAAGGCAAATGCTCTAGTGAAGGCTCTGAACAACACAAGATATTATTGTCCAACTGAATTAACCCCTATACACCCATTCATTTCAGTTTGAGAAACTGTTGGATGACACAAATAAGTAATGACATCATAAAAAAAGGTTGCTTCATACACATCCAAGGCGGCAAATTATATAGTCAAAACAACAGGCCAAGTACTGTGTGCGATGCTAAGGGACCAAATGGATTAAAACCATCGTTTGCTAAACCCAAGTTTGACATTGCGAGGTTCGATAGAAAATTCATGATATCGTTTGTCAAGATGTCACCAGGTTTCAGAGTCAGTTGGATGCCTTAGAACACCATCTCGGGTGCGACCCTCTGCATGCCATCTCATGGAACCAACTGTCTTGTCTGACATGTAAAGTCTTTGAAGTTTAGGCTTTAAAGAAAAATGAAGCAAAACGTTTGCTGGAATTCTGTCTTCCTTCTTAGATGACGGCATTGTACAGGAGTTCGCAATCTTCCATCGTGAAGTTTCACAAACGGAACATGTAATATCATTGACATGTTCCTTCCAGTATGACATGTAATCGTTTGGGCATGCATCAATCTTATTGTAATCAAGACCTAATTCTCTGATTATTTTTTTAGTTCGGTAGAAGGATGCAGGTAAAGTCTCACCATCGGGAAGTGCCTCTTTCAGTAACTCAAGTAACGTGGTGAATGATTTGTCACTCCATCCATTCAGACACTTAATGTTATATAACCGGACGATAAAAGATAGTTTACTAAATTTTTTACACCAAGAATATAAATCTTGCTCGGCATCTTCCACTAACCTATAGAATTTTGCGGCTTCTGCATTGAGACTCTCTCTTGTTTCACTCGGTCCCTCATCGACTACCACTTGGTTTGCACGATTGGGTCCGAACGTTGCATGCAACATTTATTGCATATCATCTATTACAGGGTTATCCACATCTCTCACCACTTGGGCAGTTCGAGATCTAGGATGCAGTCTTTCCCTATGAAAAATCCAAGTAGCCGTCTTATCGAATCCATCACAAATTAAATGTTCATACATAGTGTGTCGTATCGAATAATATCGATTACTGCATTTTTTACACGGACATTTGATAGTATTACTAGGTTGTGGTGACTGACTAAATGCAAAATTCAAGAAATTTTTCACACCCGTTTTATATATATCACTTCATATGTGTGCAGAAATCCAACTTTTATCCATTGTCACTTTATCAAGTCTCGTAATTACTAACAACAGAAGACAATATATACCTATCATTAGTGAATGATACAGAAATGACACTGGAATAATTAGGATAATGCATGCATGCACCATGGTTATTGAATACTTATTGGGTGGGGTGTTCCTATCCCATTCAGGAATACATAATCCCCAAGAATCAGTACCACATGTCCGCTGTCAATTTTCAGGAAATTTCGGCAGCATCTCCATTTGGTTCTCCAAGTACACAATTCAGACAAGGGGTAGATGCATTCTTTATCCAAATATGTACGCAAATAACAATAGGGATGACTGATGAAAATATTCTAAAAAATGATTGTGCTTCGGGTGACTGACACATGCTTCGAGATTATGCATTCCCAAACTGTCCACATGGACAATTCAAGAATCATTTGACGACAAATACTCCTCTTGACATATATGATGGATCAGTTGTTAGATTAATGCAATAGTCCACGTAGGAACTATACATCGTAACCTACAACGAATCTGTCTATAGTGATATTAAGAGAGACACTTATCCGACAATCATTCTTGAACAGGGGATCTAAGCTTCAATGCATGCACATTCACAATGACGTTGAGATGCATGAATCATTATGGAACTTAAAGTTGAATGATCATAACTGTAAAATTATGAATGAACAGAAATCCTATCAATAATCTAAAACAACCTACATTCATCAATATCACATTATAATCATCGAATATTAGGCAATAAACATAATATTTAGTAGAAATAAAATTAAACATAGCATGTTCAATATACCTAGGTATTAAATGACTGCTACACCCATTGATTAAGGTGTCAGATAAGCACACTAGGGGCAATGTACCCTATCAAGTTAGAGTCTAACTTGGGCATATTGGTCCAAGCCCAAGGAGAGCAGTAGTTGAAGAATTCATATACCTCATAAGTTCTAACATAATAGTGCACAGAATAGTGCACAACTCGCACTCATCTCATATCTCTCTCAAGCATCGCCTTCTTCTCTGGGGATAGTAACTGTTATGTACATGTTTAACTCAAATGTATAAAGCTTCTAAGCAAGTTGACATTAGCATGTTAGATGTCATACCAAAAACATAAAATTAATTAAGTAGAATTCTTGACATCCGGGCATATTCCTAGAAAATCTTTACTGAACAATATAGGACAACCATACCATATGCAGTACATACAAACAGTTAGTATTCTTCTTAATCACCCCTTTTTCTATGATCATTTTTCACAAAGAAAACAATTAGAAATATGATAAAAGTGATTACCATGAAATTAAGTGTTATTTCCTTAACATGAACAAGGTAGTGTACAATGAAATATATACATACAAATTACATAAAGACAAAAAAAAAATAAATGTATATAAATTTTAGAAAAGAAAAAAATTCCTTGATTCATAAACATGCATGTTTATGAATCTTGAAATCAAAACAAAAATAAATATATAGAGATTTTTTAAAAGAAAACATGCTCTGATTCATAAATATGCATGTTTATGAATCTTGAAATCAAAATAAAATAAAATAAACGTATATAATTTTTTGAAAAGAAAACATCCCTCATTGTACGTACCTTTACAGTGGGGGTCGGAGCTTGGCGGCGACGGTGATCGGAGCTTGGCGGTGGTGGTGATCGGCGCTGGCCGGCGGGTGTCGTCGGAGCTGGAAGGAGAAGGAGAGAGAGAGAGAGGCGCGGCAGAGAAGAGAAAAGGGGGAAAAAATAAGGGATTTTGCGGGTCAGGAACAGGGCAAATAAAATAAACAATATTAGACACGGAAATATTTCCGTGTCTAATGACCATTAAAATTAGACACGGAAATATTTCCGTCTCTAACATCAATATCCGTGTCTAATAATATTAGAGACGAAAAATATTCTGTCTCTAATAAATTTATATAAATCTTGGTACTCCGCCATTTATTTAAATCTTGAAATGAGAATTGGATACGGAATATTAGGTACAGATTTATTTCCGTGTTTTCGTGTCTATAATTCCGTTTCTATCGGGTGGATTTCTTGTAGTATATATATATTATTTTTTTAGGTAGGTAACTAGATCATTTATTTATCTATGTTATGTTAGGGGGTTAGAACTCAAGGTGGGCGCTCAACAGCCACACCAAAACCTGAACATGAGTCACACCTCCCCACAGGGAGATACACAATCACTAGGACAAGTCCCGGTGTGTCTTCTCATAAATTTTATTCGACTTGAATTCATTCATTTTGATGCATTTGAAATCTTGCGGGAATTACAAACTAATAGAGGAAAAGTACAATACCATTCATTTTAATGCATTTGAAGTCTTATTGGAGTTACAAACCAATTAATAGATGAAAAAATGTACAATTTACAGTTCTCAATGTAAAACGAATGGAGAAATGCTAGTGAGACCACAAAGGGCTGAGACCACACCAAGACCAATGGCATATCTTAGGGCCTGGAGGTGAGGATGGAGATCAATCACATCCAATTGCAATTGAACTCGGGGAGTTCAATCGTACCCACAGACCAACACATGTCCCTTTTTAACCCCTATTCACTGTGGTTAGGATTTACTAACCTTTGGGATTCAACAATTAGTATTTAAAAATTATTTATTAAAAAATATTAATCCTAAGGGTTAATTTTTTTTACTAGTTTAATATTTTTTTTCTCAAAACTAAGGTTATATTGTTGAACCTAAGGGTTAGTAAATCTTAACCACATTTAATAGGGGCTAAAAGGGATACATGTTGGCTTATGGGTGTGATTGAACTCTCCTCAAGTTCAATCGTGATTGGCTGTAATTCAATCTTAGGTGAGTGCCCTTCAGATTTTGATATATATATTTTTAAAAAATATAATTTAATAAGGATTTAGAATCCTCTACTGTTTTAACCGAACTCCTTGGAATCGGTTACACCCACAGGTCAACACATATCCCTTTTAATACCTCTTGATTGTGATTAAGATTCATTAACCCTTAGGGTTTAACCACTTGACCTTGATTTCTAGAAGAAAAAATAACTCAAAAAGTTAAAGTTGTTAACTAAAGTTAAAAAAAAAATTGTGTTGTAACCGGAGTCCAATGAATTTGGTTATAAACGTAGAAGATTAGTCATAGGACAATTGTCCAATTGAATTTAAAATAATAATAATAAAAATCTTGTAACTATTTTGTTTAATTATTTAATAACAAGAAGGCAAATGCTACTTAAACAGGGAGAAACAATACTTATAGGATATTTATATATATATATACACGTACAAAATATATAAATGAAATGACCCACAACTCAGTCATCAAAAATTTTTTTGGGGGCTCCGCCCCCGAACCCCCGTCCCCTAAACCAACTGTACCCCCTACAATAAATTCCTGGCTCCACCCCTGGTGGTGTGATTCATGATCACAATGGTAATGCTGTCGTCGTCTTTGCTGGTAGTAGTATAGCTTCCAACATCTTATTTCCTTGAAGTATTTGCTATTAAATGTGGATTAGAGATTGGAGTAAACTTTCATCTCCCCAAGCTGGTGGTGGCTTCAGATTCCTGTAGTGTTGTTTCCCTCATACAGAGCACTGTGGACCCCCCTTGGAAACTCAAGAGACTTTTAAAGGAGATTAAACGGAAGATGCAATGGTTGATTCTTGTTCCATTTTGCATTCAGTCCGTGTATCCAATAGAGTGGCCCATTACTTTGCAAAATTTTTGTAAATCCCTAGAGGAATTGTTATTACTTCCTTTAGATTTTCCAGCCGATCTTATCAGGTTCTTGTTAAATGATCGGGCGGGTGCAAATATCTTATGATGTAATAATTGTTTCTTTTATTGAGCTGGTCGGGCCTGCCTTAACCTAGCTTACCTTTCAAAAAACAAAAGGTGATGGCAATAAGTGTGAGGCCATCTCCCTGTTATAGGAGGGTAGCAACACCATGCGTTGCACCCACATTGCCTCCGTGGGAAAAAAAATTGACATAGTGAGTTTGGGCGTTAGCACTCCTCTCTTGATAAAACCTTGTTGGAGTTTGCAAGAAATTGCCTTCCAAGACTTAAACGTTGATATACTTGTGGACTCTTGTCACCGGGTGTGTGTTGTGAGTTGTGATAGTGTGTGTTATGTATGCTATAAAAAAAAAAAAAAAAGTTTATGTGCTTTTAGAGACCCAACTATCCAAGCAATCAAATATACAATGCAGTCTTCCATCAAAAAAGATATATATATATACAATGCACTCTCTGTGACCTACCAACCTACTACCACCAACCACCCACCCCTACCAAACCCAGCTTCTGGTGTTTGGATGTTAGCCTTTATATTGTCGCAGGAGGATATTTCTCAATATGCAAAGGAGGGCCATCTTATTACTATCATAGTCCAACACCATCACCAATATGGTACACCGCGTGCTATACAAACTCCACGCATGCACCAGACCCACGCAGAAGACATGGCTCCACCACTGACTACCCCATCATCACCATCATTGCAATGTCCGGTCAATATATTACCGAATATTAGTCGGCATATTAGATGGCCATGTGACATGCATTCCACTTTGGTCCATCAGGATCATTCAATTATTCATGGACATCTCTTGTATGCTACGAAATCACACGGCCGGAAATGCCAGTTTTTCCGCATCAATTGTAATTAGAGTAGTATCGTGCTCGGGCATTCTCGTCTTGCGTGAGTGGTAGGGGTGTGACCTGAGTATGAGTAAGGAGGTCTAAAGATCTAATCTCACCTGCGTATGAGTAAGCAAGAGTTCCACTGTCCAAGCTAACTACTACTGACAGTCGGACTCTATCAAGAATTTCCATCACCAAAAAAAAAAAAAAAAAAAAACTATGAGATAGAAACACAAAAAAGCCAAATACCAATACCACCTGTCCTTGCTATAAGTTAACATCTGTCATTCCTTTTTCAAAATCAACTCGTACGACATTTTGGCAAATTTATATTTGGGTAAGTTACATGGGGCGTATCTTAGCTAAGCTCAAGCTTAAAAATTTGGCTCAATTAAGTCCGAGTTTATTTTTCAAGCATGAAATGTGTTTAAGCGGAGCTTGAGCTAAGGCCTATTTGATTCGGCTCAGGTCGGCTCGGCTCGAACTTAACTTAATATTATATAAAAATAGAAAATATAAAAAATATTATATATATATATATATATATATATATATATATATATATCACTATTATATATAAATAATATAAAAAATATTCTTATTTTTATTTAAAAATATTTTTTTAAATAACTCAAGCCAAACTCAATCTTAGATCAAACCCATTTCAAGCGGAGCCAAGTTGGGCCAAGGTCGGCTCGAATACACCCATAGTTACATGACCTCCCAAGTTGGGCCAAGCTTGGCTTGAATACACCCCCTAATTACTTGACCTTGGCTTGAATACACCCCCTAATTACATGACCTCATTTCGGACTTTTTGTATTTGGATGTTACATGATCTCATCTAGTTTCTTACATTACATTGTCCTCCATTAAACGAGATATGTTCTTTTACAATTTTATTTTCATCTCTACTATTATAATGAAAAAATGATGATTAAAAATGTTAACGTCCTTATATTGTGTTAGCATAATGTAAAGATAAGTAGGGGATAAAAATAATTTCATATTATTAAAAAATTTTAAATTCATTAACATTTATTCCACTTAAATATCATTAACCCGGTTGAGGTTGACATATAGAAGGAATGGGAGAGTCTATTACTAATAGATTAAGTAAAAGTAAGTTTCGACAAATCTCAGAGGTCATAGTAATTTACCCATTATATTTCAACCAAGGGGAATGCTAGTCCCAATCTCCTCTTGTGCATTACAGTAGTGTGGGGCTAGAAAAAACTTTTGGACTAATATCTGTCCACACCAATTATATATATATAATTTTTTTTTTTTTTCATTTTTCTTCTATACTTTAAGTAGAAATCATTGCTTAGCATGGAGGAGTGGAAAGTGAAGAGCTCCCGCAGGAAATCACCTCGATTAGATTCCATGACCTCCTACGGTAGCACTAGAACTGGTGAGCTTGGGATTTCCATTATAGACTTATAGTTTTGGTTTGAAAACAGCAATTTGTATAGTTAATCAGAAGATAAAATCTTCAATTAAAAACATAATTATACCAATTCCATCCTAATTATACTATTTAAGTACATATCCGTCATTAATTCAAAGCTTAATACATAGGCCGTCCACACAAAAAAAGTCACCATCCAAAACCCAGTGAGAATAGAGAGACAAAGCTCTAATCTCAGTAAGTCCACATGCAGTCAAGCACAGAGGAGCCCACAGGCAAACCACTCCCCTCCACCTTCTGATTCTCAGACCGAGGCCAATTCCCTCCAGAAAAACACCCACCCATCTCATGATTCTGATCTCCAGAACCCGAAATTGACCCCAAAGGAGAGAAAAATAATGGCAATTGGAGATTCTCCTGCAGCGATCTCAAGTTTGGGAACGCCGACACACCGACACTGCTCCCGACTCGGGGCGATTGGTCCAGAGGGTTCATGATCGATGATAGTGGTCCCAACCCAAATGGGTGGTGGTGATTGAAATTTGCAGCAGCAACAGTGGAGAAACAGGACACGTGCTCCCTTGCGGATTCGCTCTCGTAAGAACAGCCATCACGGTCTGTAGCGACGCCGGAAGCAGCAAAGGGAGATGAATCTAGCAGCGGTGGAAGTGACGATGACGACGGAGAACTGACGTCGGGGTAGAGATTTGCTCCACAACCAATGCGGGCCTTTTTTCCGGCGCCGCTGCCTCCACCACTACCACCACTTGCTCCGCTCTTCTGAAACACACGGGAGATGACCCACTCGTCCTACGTTTACGAGAATGGGAATTAGTAACTGAATTAACTAACTATAGGGAAATACTAGTTTTATATTTCCGACGGCATATATCCTTTGTTCGTGCAACAAAACATTAAATACCCGAAATTTCGAAAGGAGCCAATTTTCATGGAAATCTCAATCAAAAGACTAAAAATGATCCGGATGCATTGTCCCGACAGCACCGGCAACAGAAGGTTGAATCATTGAATTAAATGACTATATTTCCCATATCTACTAGCATGAAAATATCAACCGTCTGAAGAAGATAAAGCAGTAGTGTAAGTTTTTTTTTGGTGGGGTTGAATCAGGCTTAAGGCTGCTTTGTTTGGACTCTGGAGAAAATTGCATTTGCTTTGAGTATAGTGTTAACCAAAAAAAAAGTACAATTATTATTTTTTGTCAAGATCTATTCTGTGTTTGGGAGTGGCTTGCTGCAAAATGAGTTTTTTGCCCCCGGAAATTATTCTCTAGCTAGTACTTTATCTTCATGGGAAAAAAATTATCTAGAAATTAAGACACATTATTTCGAGAAAAAAATTCATTTCCACAACGATTTACCTCCAAACAAACAAAGCCTAAGGAGTAAACCAACTGGAATCCAACTGTTATTCACGAAAGGGTCGGAGCTTAATCCAGGAACTCAATCCTCTTGCACTCTTCCCTTTTCATGTAAAAGACGAGGTTTGGTAATGGGACCTGATGCAAATTCATGTATTTTTTCATGGAAAAAAGGGAGAGTGCAATAGGAGGAGAGTAACATTCCCATCTCCAAATGCATGGCAAACCAGGACCAGTTAGTATTGTTGCACCATTTTCCTATATATAGAGAGAATGATAAGCTAGTGTGGTACCTTTGAGCTTCTAGAGAGATAATGATAAGAGAATTTGCCTTCAAGGCGATATTCATGCATGACCCAGTTGCTTTTCTCTCCCTTTGGAGCTCTACCCCTGTAGAAAACCAGAGTCTTCTTCATTCCCACAAGCGAGCAAGTTTTCGAACTGTAGATCTCCCTATCTTTCCCTGTAGCTTTCCAGTACCCAGCTTCCGTAGCTCGGTTAGTTCGAAGCCCAGTCGGGTACTTCCGATCCCGATGGCTAAAGAAATACCACTCTTTCTCTCCCATTTTTGCCTTCTCTGCAAAAGATTTCCACAAAAAGTTTATAACTTCACATAAAATTAAGTCATAAATGTGGTAGTCATGAAGAAGAACTGTACGTACCCGGAAGCTCCCATGGCTCGCATTTGTTGAGGTCTACTTCAGCAATGGCTCTGCCTGTAAAAGTACTGTCGAGAACCTTCTTGATGAGGTAGTATGTGATTAGCTCTTCGTCAGTTGGGTGGAAACGGAAGCCAGGTGGCAAATGAGCATCGCTACTGTCAAAGAAATGGAAGTTCTCCATTGAAACCCAGATCCAGAAACAAGTAAACTAGCTCAAAAATGGAAGAGATTGCAGTTCTGGGGTTGAAGGATTCTAGCTTTTCGTGAAAACCCAGATGAAGAAAAATATCAGGACGATTTGAAAATAACTGAAATGGGAAGGCTAGATATCACAAATCTCCATGGTTTTTTTTGCATTAAAAATTTAAAACCCAAAAACAGCTGAAACAAAGAGATGTTGTTCTTCTTAGTTTGAGAAGATTGTTATATGGGATTCATACGGATTTGATGAATCGAGTGACAGAGGGGAAGATGAAATAATAAGGTATGATCTGGCTGGAAAACCTGCGTTTTCCTGGCTCCTGTCCTCTTCTGTTCTCTGTGCTCTCTGCTGAACCCTTATCATATCTATGGCTAGAGAGAGAGAGACTCTGATCTGGGTTTTGAGTATGCGTGCGTGAGAAAGTGTGCAGGTATTTCACTGTCAGTGAAGAAAATGAAAAGGAAACAGAAAGTGCTTTTTAAGAGAGGTGTTGGCGAAAGGAGATTTGATCTTCGATCGATAAAGCTGCCTAATATCTCATCCGTCAGCACAGTACAAGATTAAATAATCGGATTGACAGGGACAAGGTAAATCCACGCCATCTCTCTCTCTCTTTTCCTTCTCTCTCTCTCATCATATGATCAACTGTTATTGAGATTTTGTTCCTTTGTTTGTTCTCATTTTGCTGTCGTTAAGCTAAAAAACAGATGTCCTATGTTGTAGCTGTTGGGATCTGTACATGATTCATCTGAAAATTCTCCAATAAATTCTAGGGTTTGGATCTAATTATCTTTTTGTTTATCTTCTTTTCAATGCTTGTGAGCTTATTTTTTTTTTGAATTTGTTCAAAATAAGTAGCCAATTACAAATTTATAAACATCAGTTTCAATATATTAAAAGGAGTTTAATCAAAAGTTTCTTTAATTTCTAGCACTAGGAACTCAACTTTTACCCCTGTTGTCATTTTTTTAGAACTCAACTTTACCCCCATTAAAATTCTCTATGTCACACACAATTTGAAAATTGTGAAATTGTATATGCATATATGATTTACATACATGCATAATGTTTTTTAGGTACAATCACATTGTTTAAGCTATGTTAAGGTCACCCCAGGATTATTAAAATACACTTCCTTCCTAAAGGTTAGGATCTTCAACAGGTGTATAACAGTCAAAATTTGAATCAATTGATCCTAACCTTCCAACACTCAAGATCACAGGAAATAATAGATGATTCGATTTGCTTCGCTTCCTGTCACGAGAAGAAACAAGGAAGTGTCATACATAATTTAAAATTACATGTATGTATATATATAATAAAATTAGAATATATATAAGAAATACATGTTTGGTGTTCATATATAGAGTTACGGTCCACTCGAGTTTCAACTTGAAATGGTCGCGTAGTTAGGTCAAGTATTGAATTAACATAAGTTAGTTACCTCTTAAGATTATGTACGATTTTTTCAAACTTTAGTCGTAGGATGGCCTACTCGTAGCTCTATCAATTGGCTAGGTAAGGGAAATGCTTTGTTTTTTTTTTTTTTTTTGGTTGGCCTAATTTCTTAACTAATTATGTCAAGTGGGGTTAATCGGTCAGCAAGGTTAGTACTCATTCATTTGTGGGCGTCAACAGCCACACCAAAGACTCGAACACGAGTCTCCACTCCCAAAGGAAGAAACACTACCACTGAGACAAACCCATGGTAGTGTATTAGTATTCCGAGCCCTCACTTATAAGGGTATGGCCTTAGTCCCGCGCTGTAAAAGACAACCAAAATTAGCAAGGCCTAAGTCTTATACTTGGCCCAAGTCCTACACTCAAGAGTTAGGGTTGGATTGTGGCCTAACAATGCGAACGCATTCTTCCACGTACAAGAAATAGAATTTTTGACGAGTTCTTCTGTCGAACAAAACAAACACATGAACAAGTGTTTTGAGACCCATTTGAGTTATTTTTTCAGCTTGCGTACCAAACAATAGGTAAACTAGTTATCATAGGCGGATGGATGATATAATCCCTCAAATTAGAGTGACATGATATATGATTAAATATCGCTAACAATTGATCTTTTAATGGTTAATACAAATATATAACATGTAATGGACGAGCTACTTATTATGATTTGTTTATTTGAAGCTAATATTGAGATGAATAGAGAGAACATACAAAGCTAAACCTATAAAATTTCAACAAAGTCCAATTTGAGATTTGGTTTATGTATCAACATTTTTTCTTATAGTTATAAGAAAATCACTCTTTATTTACTGTATCGCAACCGGTCTCTTTATTATTGTGGACATTACATCTATCCTTTCCGTTTGTAGCCCTAATTGTTTTGTGAGCATTAATGTTAATGGGGCGTTTGTTTTGTGAGCATTCTGATAAAATTGATTATGTCTCAATTTTTTATTCTCCAAACACTATTATTTGAAAAAAAATGATAATTTAATAATTAATTTCTACATAATCAATTTTATCATAATTAATTTTTAACTAATAAAATACAATCCAAACGCCACCTAAGGTGGATAGAAAATGGACATATGTCATATCTCATTAACCAATCAAATTGAAGAGAATCTAAGTCTTATTATTATGAGATTAGCTATGAATAAGAGCGGGCAAATAATCAGAGCAATCCAAAGTACACTTTTGAGCAGTAACAATTTGGTAATTATAAAAATAATGCAAGGTATTTGTGTCACTAAACCATTTCTCCTGTAATTCCTAAAACAACATTTTTTTTTTTTTTTTGAGATGTTAAACCAGAGCTCAATTCATAGTTAATCTCTCATATTTTTTTTTTTTTTGATGAATATCATTTACCTATGCTAGTAGAGTCAGACGATAAGAAATTAGCCTGGACATTGGAGCTCTTGCAACTCATACCCGGTGGGATTAGATCCCTAAACCTCATTCATTGAAGGCCACACCCTTACCACTCAAGCTAGAGGAGGGATTAGATCCCCAAACCTCATTCATTGAAGGCCACACCCTTACCACTCAAGCTAGAGGAGGGGGTGTTTAGTTAATCTCAATTGTTATTAGCCACTTGCATAGGAAAACGAAACCCCAGTACGACTGTTCAATTTACTAGCCATTTGCTTGGAAAACAAAAACCCAAGTTGATTTTCTATACTTCTCTATCTTTAAAAGAAATTCTTTGTTGTTTATTCCTTACAAAGAGAACTTGAAAAGTTAGTGGATATGTGGAAGGGATTGGAAAAACAAAAACAAAAACGAAGAAGCCAAGAATGAATTATTGATTTCACAGACAAAGGAAGGGCCCATGGAAGTAATTTAAGTTCATTTTCTCACTCAGAAAAATAACTTTTTAAAATTCATGCGTGCATCTATCCATCAATCCCATCCCAACCACCCCTCCATCTATCCATCACCATCAAGGAGATTGATGCTCTGAGATTTTGACGCGTCATGCTCGGATTTTGAGATACAGATGATATTACAGGCTTTACATCAAATCATCTCATCAATCTGCATGCAAAGGTCGCTTCTCTCTCTCCTCCATTCTCTTTCTCTCATCCTCTCTCTCTCTCTCCCTTTCCACTTTTTCCTCTTTCAAGTTGTTCAACTTCCCAACAGAAGTTACCAAACAAAGCCAAAATATCCCCCCCACGATCTTCTCCTGTTCTATTTTATTTGAAGTAACTTCGCGTTTATGCATTCTCATCTTAGGTCCGTCCACTTTTGATCTAAATAAGACCGGCTCGGACCGGCCGGTTTGTCTGACCTTATGGTCTAAAAATGATTTTTTCTTCCCGCTGACATAACTCATTACCTATGAAAATAAAGGAATGCTAATTAACCATACTCTCACAATAGAGAATTGGTGTGGCTGGCTGTCAAATAACAGGCCCAGCCCTCACTTGTAAAAGTGACTGCCCTCATTAATAAAAGTGGGAATGGGATTTAACCGGTCAAATAAACTTTCTCCGGTGCTAAATGTGATAAATTTGATTGGCTGAGAGAGGAGGAAAGAGCCAAGAGCTTTAACCCGTGACTTAAGAGAAAGAGAGGACATGAGTTGTAAGTATGTAGAGTAAATGGGTTAGGATAGTATACAACTTGAAAATATTTTATAAAAGGATTGATAGAAATTACCACCATATCCTCACTTTTGCACCATAGAACTTGAGTCTTGGAGACTTTACGAAGAGGTCAATATCCCCTATCACACACACACACACACATATATCTGTCTATTACACAGTAAATTAGATGAGTGAGGTTCGGGGAGAGCAGGGCTTAGGTCCTACTAGGCCCAACCCTCACTTTGGAGGGCCTTTCAAAATCAAGCCGACCCTACCCTCGGGGCCCTAATGGAGGAAAAACATCCTCAAATTTTTGAGTTTTGGATGGCTAGGCAGGGTCGGCCCCCTCATTGAAGGGCCAGATTGACAACTCTAGGTGTGGCAACTCACTTATGGCTCCACACAAGAACATTTGTTTTATGAATCAGTCAATACTTACTCTTAAGTATACTCTCAATCTTTTAATTCAAATAATTAAGGGTCATGATTAAACTCTTTTTTTGGGTGGAAATGCTATCATGTAACTAACGCACACACTCTAAGCTCACACACACAATCAGACCTAAGGTAGCAGCTAAGGTGTAATAAGGGTTAGTCCTAGAAACCACTCCAAAGGCCTCCAAAAGGGCATGTCTTAAGGAGGGTTGATGACCCCTTATACACCCTTGCGAAGTCCACTTCTCAACCGATGTGGAACTAAACCCGAGATACACCCTAACGCACGCGATAACAAAGAACCAAATAATTGTTTTTTTTTATATATGGAAATGTTATCAAGTAACTAACACACACACTTTAAACTCACACACAAAGCTAGACCTAAGGTAGTTGCTAAGGTGTCATAAGGTTAAGTTCAAGCAACCACTCCAAAAGGGCTTGTCTTAAGGAGGGTTGATGGCTCCTTATACACCTTGCGAAGTCTACTTCCCAACCGATATGAGACTAAACCGAGGATACACCCTAACGCACGCGGTAACAGAAAACCAAATTAGTTTTTTTGGTGGAAATGTTATCATGCCTAGGGTTAAGGTGTTCTAGTTGATTAACCCTGTAAATAACTCACACACATTGTAAACTCACCCACATAGCCAGTCCTAAGGTAGCCGCTATGGTGCCATAAGGGTAAGTCCAAGCAACAACTCCAAAAGGGCCTGTCTTAAGGAGGGTTGATGACCCTTTATACACCCTTGCGAAGTCCACTTCCCAACCGATGTGGGTCACGATTAAACTTTGCTTGATTTATTTTGTCCTTTTTCAAGTCACATCAATTCTAATATTGACCCTTAGTTATTTGAATTAAATGGTTAATATTTGAGAGATACTTAACATAGAGTGACTCTTGTTTTATTATAAAAAAAAAAAAATGGGTGAGATTATAGAAATACTAAATATGGTTAGCATTCTTCATGAAAAATAAGTATTTAACCCATTCAAACTCATATTTGATTGTATTATTATATTTAGAGATGAGTTTTTTAAACTTAATATACAAACAATAATTCAAGAGATTGTTTGATTTAGTTATTTTTTAATTACTAGATTTTAAAATTGGTGCAAATCAAAGTTTATATGTACTAATCCGATAGGGAATGAACAAATATGTGACTATGGCATTTTGAATCATTCAAATTTCGGTGGAACACAAAACTATATGTCATGAGCTAAAAACCTAAACCAAGAGCGTGAATTCCAGAGAGCAAAATTTACAAATGCCCTAAGGTCTAGAGAGAGTCTATGAGGCAGGAACTAAGTGTAATGAAACTGCAGGAGCGAGGTTTAAAGAAGGATTAACTCTCAAATCGCAAACCCAAAACTCATGACCCATGTTTTGGATTAGAAGCAACACTCATTTAAGGAGGTTTTGGGCCTTACGTTTGGAGTGTGCTAATGGGACAAATTCAGGTAACAAAAACCTATTGTAAATAGTCTGGGTTGGGCGGGCCTAATTAAAAATTGCAAATATACGGCCAAGCTAGGCCCATTAGCACTCCTACCTACAGCTCAGGCTTGATCACCTCACCCGTAACAAATTACATTCATCAGATTGTTGAGAGAAATATTGCTCAATTCAGCAACAAGTCATTATGACTTTCAATCCTATGCGGTTAAAAGTTACCACAAAAAAGCAACTCAAGTTAACAACTTTAACTTTTAAAGTTAATAATTCTTTTTCCTAAAAAAAAAACGAGGAGTGCTAGCCCACTGCATTTACTTCGAATTCGAAATTTTCAATAGACGCAAGATGGGGCCAACATGTGAAGATCTTTCATTATTATAACAGTTTAAAAAGTGAAAGTCAGAAAATGTTCCCGAGTTGTGTCTTTGGAAAATTTGTGACCGGGGCTAGCCAAAATAAAAAATAAAAAAAATCCGGTGTTTGAACTGTAAAGATTATATATGGATTTGAAATTATGTGATATATGAATTCAAGAAGATTTGAGGGGGTTTTCTTTCATATTCTGTTTTGGCTTTCTAACCAAAGGGCAGTTGACATTTTTCTCCTTGTGTTCTATTCCTTCTGAGAAAACTGCTCGGGTATCGAGATATATCTCTCTCTCTCTCTCTCTCTCTCTCTCTCTCGGTGGATCGTGCATGACGATAATCTTAAGTCAGCCGCCGCCCTACTCCTACAGCGCTTTCTAGTGCGAGACGCTTCCATGGCCTCATTTTCTACTCGATTTCCTTAACGTGCATCCCTGGTTAACCTCTCGGTGCACACTATGCACCTCCAGTCTCCAGCTGTTTCCTTTTCGTTATAATCGAAAAACGATTTTTAGTTTTGTTTTTAAGAAGAAGACAAAAAAATTTGGCCAAAGGGATATGCTACGGCGACCTGAATTCAATCTTATTATTGGCATTGCTTGCGATCGATGAGGAAATGCTGACGTTTAGAATTTCGTTGCTGAGGGGTTTCCAGTTTCCATTCTACGGCATGCTGTCACCAAGACTACATGGGCCTCAAATTAAGGCTGTCAATCCGGCCCTCCAATGAGGGTATCCAGACCAGACCGGCCCAACCTTCCAGGCCAGCGGTATTGAGAGCTTTCACCTTGAAGTCCGTAGGCTGGCCCAAAATATCTAGGCCTGCTAATATGAGATCAGACTTGGGGCAACAACCCAGTGCAGCCTGGCCCAGCACTCCTGCTCGATACTAGGATGTGATTTGTTTTTGGTTGAATGATTAAAAAAACACACTCACATAGGCTAACACACACACACGGTTCACATGAGGCTAAAGCCAACCCATCTCACCAAAAAGGGCCTATCTCTTTGTGCGTACCATGCTGTAAATTAGGTATATAAAATTCCCCCCCCCCCCCCCCCCACCCACACACACACACATATATATATATATATATATATATATTGAGAGAGAGAGAGAGAGTGCTAGCCCCAATCGCACCATTCTAATCTTTTCTAAATTCTCATGTTGGATGTAACACATGGGATTGCTACCCCTTTATCAGGTTAAATAAAATTTTCAAAAGAAATAATTAAAGGTTTATATGGATTCTCAGAATAACATGTAAAAGTAAAAAAAAAAAATAATTTCTCTTCCAATACGTGTGTGACACATATACAATTGAATTCTCTTGAATTCGATTGCAATTGACTATGATCGGATCTCAAATACCCCTAACGTGATTCCACACCATTTTAGCACATAACCCATCACAATGTGCGACGTAATTAACTATATTTTAGGTGATATTGTGGGTTACACGTAGGGGTGGAACCAAGGGGGGGCCTGGGTAACGTGCCCCCCTAAACTTTTGGGGAAAAAAAAACTGGTTTTAGGTATATAGTAGTAGATGACATAGCATGGGGCATGGAAAGGATGGAAATCCAATCACAGTCAATTGCAATTGAACCTGAGGAGAGTTCAATCGCATCCACAGGCCAACACGTGTCCCTTTTAACCCCTATTAACTGTGGTTAAGAGTCACTATCCTTTGGGGTTAAAGTATATTAAAAAATATTAATCCTAAGGGTTAAAAATACTTAATTAGAGTTTAATATTTGTTCTAAACTAAGGTTATATTGTTGAACCCAAGGGTTAGTAAATCTTAACCACAATTAATAGGGGTTAAAGGGGACACGTGTTGGACTGTGGGTTTGATAGACTCTCCCGAGTTCAATCGCGATTGGCTGTGGTTCGATCTCAGGTGGGTGTCCCTCAACTTTTGATTTAATATTTTTTTTTACCATGGATTTAGAATCCTCTACTGTTATAACCGGACTCCTTTGAGTCGGTTACAACCCACAAGTCAACACATGTCCTTTTTTTAATACCCCTTGATTGTGTATAAGATTCACTAACTTTAGGGTTCAACCACCTAACCTTGGTTACTAGAAGAAAAATCATCTCTAAAAGATAAAGTTGTTAATTAGAGTTAAAAGACTTGTGTTGTAACCGAACTCTTAAGGAGTTTGAGTTTGGTTATAACCGCAGAGGATTAGTCATGGGACAGCTGTCCTATTGAATTAATTTAAAAAAAAAAACTATTTTGTTTAATTATTTAATAGAGCATAGTCATTAGACAGGGGACAACTACTCTCTCTGAACTTTTCAACAAAATTAGATTATATTATTTAATAGGGCATAGTCATTGGACAATGAAGCAACTACTCTTTGAACTTTTCAAAAAAATTATATTATATTATTTAATAAGGCATAACCATAGGGTAATAAGACAATTGCTCCCGTAAACAAAGAGAAACAATACATGTTGTATGTACAAAATGTAGTGGATGAAATGACCCACAAATTTAGTTGTCCAAAAAATTTCAGGGCGGAGATCTAGTGCGTAAGGTGCCACATTATTTTTGTATGGACCAATGTTATCTGGTTTGCCGGTTCACTTGGTTCAAATTTGGGTTCGCAATTAGCAATTTGCCACTCTAGAATGAACCTGGTTCATTAAGGGTAGGATGAGATAGTTCGTTTCTTGGTTCGCTTAGTTCTTTAGTTTGTTTCACTAGCTTGGTTCGTTTATATAATATTAATATATTATATAAATCGTGTAAATAAATAGATAGTTTATTTTTAAAAAATGTATTAAAAAATAGGTTATTTTAGAAAAAAAATATATTAAAAAATAGGTTTTATGGCCGGTTCGCGAATTTAGGAAATAAATTCATCGAACTTAATAAATAAATTCGCCGAATTCAAATAAAAAATTCGTCGAATCTGAACAAAAAGTTCGCCGAACCAAAGCTATTGGGTTCGGGTAGCGGGTTCACTCAATTTCACGAACCAAAACGAACCCAACTACGAACCAATTTGTGGTTCGCACTTGTAGGCAGTGAACTAGGTAACCTTGGTATGTACTTATCGGACTCGTAACCACAAAGACAGCTTGGCACTTGATTTTGATTACGGGAACTTGGTCCCTATACATGTAGTCATTTTTCACGTACAAGCACCCGTGGACATGTGTTTATCAAAAGGAGGGACGCATGCGCACTGTCCTTTATGCGGTAAGTGCACACCCCCTTAGTCACATTTCCTCTTTGATGACCATTAACTCTAGTTTAGATTCATTTACTCTTAAGATTAAATAATTTAACCTTGATTTCAAAAGAAAAATTAACCACAAGAATAAGTGAATCATAACCCAAGATTAAATTTAAAAAAAAATGAAGTTAGATTATTTAATCTTAGGGTTGAGTGAATCTTAACTATCGTTAATGTGTCAAAAAAGATACGTGACGAGTTGAGAAGGTGTACGCATACCGCCTAACAAAATGCACACATGCATGCTATTATCTTCTTAGTTACATACCTTTTAAGAGAAAATAAATTTACACCCTTGAGGTTTGATGAAAATACACATAAACCCTTTCAATTTTCAAAAATTACATTAGGTACCTCTACTTTTCAAAATAATGACACTTACACCTTTTGTATCAGTTGACCGTCAGTTAATTGACATAATTGATGATGTTATGTGATAAAGTGTACAAACTTTCAAAATTACCCCTCCAAAATCATTGTTAGCAGAGGCGGAGCCACATGGGGCCCATTTTTTTATTGCATAGTGTAATGTGGGTGTGGCCAATGAGCAAGGGCAAAGCCGGGTGGTGGTGGGGGATCTAACCCCCCCCCCCCCCCCCCCCCGAACATTTTGAGAAGAAATTTTTGTTGTTATATATTTATATTATTTAATTTAATATGACGTAGGCATATGAAAATGCTTTAATTATCAGTGTTTTCCATCTTGTAATGAAATGGCTGGTCCTCATTGGTCCACGGCCCTCTTTAACACTCACCAATTATGGTTAAGAGTCACTCACCTATAGAGTTAAGCAATCCAACCTAGTTTTTTAGAAGAAAAAAACAATAAAAATCTTAAATTTAATTTTGATAAGCTTAATTAGGATTAAAGGAGTGTTAAAAGGGACAAGGACACGACGGTAAGTTAAGCAGTTGGTCCGTTAATCATCACTACTTAAAACTATATTCTTTACCAACGGACAAAGAGACGAGATGACCCACAAACTGGGCACTATTTTTTTTTTTTTGGGGTTACGCCCGAACCCCCACACCTTACCATTAGCCCCCCACTCCCCCGGCCAAAAATCCTGGCTCCGCCCCTGATTGTTAGGTGTAATACGTGAATTACATTGGTATAAAGAGAACAATTTGATCAATCAGGAGGTGTTCTACTGCTAAAAAAAAAGTGCGTTCATGAAATACCCAACCATGATTTGCATTTGAATAAAAAAAAAAAAAAGGGAGACTCTACAGTGAAGGTCCCAATCGCGACAGAGAGAAAAAAAAAAAAAAAAAAAAACAGAAAAAGAGAAGAGAGGACAAAGATCGAACTTTTCCAATTAAAGTGAAATCCTTTTTGCAGGGTGTCACGAGCATGGATGCTTGGATTACCACCGAGCCATGCAATGCTTACTGTGAGCTGGGCTGCCTTTCTGGAGCTGATATTTTATTGGTAGACTTATGCTTACGTGTAGAAGTTGGTTGTAAATAGAGGCGTGCTCTCTTTAGGAGAGTTGGAAGTTATCTCTGGGTAGTTAGAAGTCATGCATAGTGGGAGTTAGTAACTAGTAATCGGGGTTCGTGGGTAAGGAGTCTCTGTTATGTATATATATATACACGTGTATACTGGTATTGTAATGGATATATTTGTAGTTTGTCACCTAATTTATAAGGAGGTTAACCCCCTCTAAGTGGTTAAGTTCTCATTATCCTTCCGTTACGTTACAATTGGTATCAGAGCCATTTGATCTAAGAATGACAGATGGTACTCGGCTTTCTTAGCTTACAGATTCAGTGAATCTTATGAAGGAATCTCAGGAATCCCAACAAAGAATTCTGGAGGAACTGGTTCAGCAACTTGGCTTTCTCGCCACCAGTTACGATTCACTAAACTGTAATCAATACCGTGAAAGAGGCGAGCACTCAGCCGGATGATCGGTGAATCGAAATGGCGATCTAATCCCCAATGAAACCATTGATATTCATACGACTTGATTTTTCGAGGTTTGGTGGCACTGAGCCCTTAGGATGGCTTTACCGTGCACATCAATTTTTTGCCTACCACCAAACTCCTCCCCAACAAAGGCTTATGATCGCTTCGTTCCACTTGGAAGGGAAGGCATTCCCTTTGATTCCATTCGATGGAAAATTCAAGCGCACTAACAAGTTGGGATGCATTTGCAAGATCCCTCCAAACTCAGCTTTGGCTTGACTAATGTTACTTGGGTCGCTGGTTTGCTTGGTTCGAATTCGGGTTCGTAATTTGCAATTCGTTATTTTAGAGTGAACCTGGTTTGCTAGGGGTAGGATGAAATAATTCATTTCTCGGTTCGCTTAGATTTTTTTGTTTGGTTCGCTTTGGTTCGTTAGTTTAGTTTGCATATATATAAAAGTTAAAATTATAATTTTAATAAATTAACCATAGTTACACATCTTAGGAATAGCCCAGTGGTATATCCCTCCTTAGGAGGGAGGTTTCGAGCTCTCGTGAAGGTGGGTTTTGGGATTTCCCACACATTGTTGAGCAGATACTAACCCCTAACCCCAGCCGTACCTAAAAAATAAATAAATAATTCATTAATTAACCATATTGAGAGAAAGCGGGAGGGCTTTACCCAAAGGCCAAAACACAAACTGACAGCCCACTATTTTTGTAATAATTACTTTAACTTTTTATTAGTTTAATTGTTTTTGTCTTTTAGTCTTGACAAAACATATTTTGATTTGTGTGATTCTGTCTACCGAAAACGTTCGCCGAACCAATACTTGAAGCGTTAAATCCATCGGACTTGATCTGTGGTTCGCTCAAATTTTCAACTGGACCGAACCGAACTGCGAACTGGTTTGTTTTGAACCGAATCACAGTTCGTACTAGAAGCTAGCGAATTAGGAAATCCTGGGCCCGATAAAGTTCGATGACCCTATGGAAGCTCTAACAAAACTCCGCAAAAAATTCTACTGTTGACGAATATCAAACTCGATTCGAAAGTCTCGCAAATCAAACGGAAGGTTTATCTGAACCTTTCATGGTAAGTTGTTTTCTTAGTGGCCTCGAGGATGATATCCGATTAACCGTCAAGATGTTCAAACCCGTCACATTATCGGCAACCTTCGGTCTCGCTCGAATTCAGGAGGAGAAAATCAATTATAGACGTGGACCACTTTGTAATGCATTCAGTACACTCCTTAGTTCTGTCCCACCAATGCTACGCAAACCATTTGCTCCCATTCAAAGGCTCACAGAGAGTCAAATGAAGGACCGTCGAGACCAAGGCCTCTGTTATAATTGTGATGAAAAATGGACTCCGACACATCGCTCTAAGGTTCAGAGGTTGTACCTCCTTGATGGAATCGACAATGACGAACCTACAATAGAAGATCAAGATGGCGATTCTAACCAAATACCCAATTTGGAAAACAACCCCTAGCCTGAAATTTTTCCACATGCAATCGCCGGTGCTCCTTCTCCTCAAACAATGCGGCTAACGGGCGGTGGTGGTTCTCATTGACTCTGGCAGTACGCACAACTTCCTCGATCCAGTTATTGCTAAAAAAGTTGGACTCCCTATTCTTCCTTCCTAATGGGCAATTTGAGGTGACAGTGGCCAATGGTGAGAAGCTATTGGGGCAAGGACGATGCAATGAGGTTACTCTCTCGCTTCAAAGCCAACCCATTACCACTGATTTCTACTTACTAACTTTGGGTGGTTGTGATGTGGTTTTGGGAGCACTATGGTTAAGAACGTTGGGACCCATCTTATGGGATTTCTCCAAGCTATCTATGAAGTTTAATATAGATCGGCTTCCTTGCACTCTACTTAGAGAGTTTGCATCTAGCCTTGCGGTTCTTGATGATAACAAAGTTGGGAAGGAAGGCCCTTCGTTCGGATAAACGTGGTATCCTACTCCAATTATTCCATATAGTTGGTGGTACACACAAACCAAGTGAAAATTCCAATGTGCAGAATTTATTGGAAAACTTCAAGGACGTGTTTCTCGAGCCAAGTGGGTTACCACCTTCTCGACCCCATGATCACAGGATACCACTAGAGGATGGGACCAAGCTGGTTAGCGTACGCCCCTATCGCTACCCACACTTTCAAAAATCAGAGATAGAACGGATCGTGCGAGAGATGCTGCAAACTGGGATCATACGATCTAGCTAGAGCCCTTTTTCTTCATCGGATTTGTTAGTACGGAAATCAGATGGAAGTTGGCGAATGTGTGTGGATTACTGCGCACTCAACAAGGAGACAGTGAAGGACAAGTTCCCAATCTCAATGGTCGATGAATTGCTCGATGAACTTCACGGTGCTACTATCTTCTCCAAGTTGGATCTGTGCTCGGGTTATCATCGAATACGAGTACACCCAGAGGACATTCCTAAAACGACATGCCAAACTCATGAAGGGCATTACAAATTCTGGTAATGCCCTTTGGTCTCACTAATGCCCCTTCCACTTTTCAGAGTTTGATGAATGACTTATTCCATCCTTTCTTACGTAAATTCATCTTAGTATTCTTTGATGATATACTTATTTATAGTAAGGACGAGGCCAATCACCGACATCATCTCCAAACGGTACGAGAGATACTAAGGACTCATAAACTATTTGCAATGGAGTCTAAATATAGGTTCTTCTGCGATAGTGTGGACTACTTGGGCCATATTATTTCCAAGAATGGCGTAGCTGCTGACCCAACAAAGATCTTGTGCATGATTAGCTGGCCCATACCCACCACCATCAAGTCTCTACGTGGGTTTTCGGGGCTAACAGGCTACTATAGGAAATTTATTAAAGACTACGGCAAAATAGCGGTCCTCTCGCGTCTCTTCTAAAGAAGAATTCCTTCGTTTTGTCGCAAGCAGCAACATACGCCTTCAACAAATTAAAGACGATCATGGCAGCCCCTCCTATTTGAGCACTCCTGATTTCTCAAGCCCATTTCTCATCGAGTGTAATGCATTTGGGAATGGAATTGGCGCTGTACTCATGCAAAACATCTGACCCCTTGTATTCCTTAGCCGAGCATTGAGAGGGAAATCACTGTTTTATCTACTTACGAAAAGGAACTACTTGCGACGGTTGGTAAATGACACACTTACTTGCTTGGGCAGCGATTCATCATCAAAACCGATCAACAGAGTGTCAAATACTTGCTTGAACAACGTATTGGCATGCCTGCGTAAAAAAAATGGGTCTCAAAATTATTGGGCTACAACTTTGTTGTTGAATATGAAAGTGGGAAAGAAAATATAGCAGTTGATGCTCTCTCCAGATGCGTTGATGATGGCACCTTAATGGGTATTTCTTATCCCGTTATATCATGGCTTGAATATATTAAAGCTGCCTACAAGGAGGACCCGAATATTCAGCATATGATGGCTCGTTTTGACAATAGAGAACTCGATCTGACACGGTATACTCGCCATAATGATCTCTTATTTTACAAAGGGAGGTTTTATCTGAGTTCCAATTCTAACATTCGATCCAAGATCCTTCAATAAATGCATGAGAGTGCTACTGGGGCCATTCAGGCTACCACAAAACCTTGCGTCGAGTGAAGACTGATTTTTTCTGGAATGGTATGAGGGCCTATATGCGCCAATATATTCGAGAATGTGATGTATGTCAATGTTACGTGCCTAACTCCTGCACGTAGGAGCCCCGCAAACGTGTGCAAGGGAATCAGCTTAATCTTTCGGTCTTTCCGTTATTTCAGTTTTCTTTTCGGTTTATCTGTAAGTAGTTAGTAATGAGTGGTAACGTGGGTAGGAGTGAATGCTTTTCAGTTTGTCTATAAGTGGTTAGTAATGAGTTGTAACGTGGGTAGGAGTGAATGCCTTCATGTAGAGGGAAGTTACTCAAGTTTAGGAGTCATGGAGTCCTCATGTATTTAAACTCTTTTTGAGTTCATTAAATGGAATTAGAATATTATCTCTTCAATTATGCTAAGGAGGTCGGTTACCCTCGAAGTAACCAGTTCACACTAAAATTGCTAAAAAGAAGAAGATACTTAACATTGGTATTAGAGCGGCAAGTCCTACTATGGCGGAAGGAACTAGACTTGCAAAAATCGATGAAATGATGGGTGTGTTTAAGGAAACCACTGAAACACAAGGACGGATGTTACAAGAATTGATGCAAAGGATCACGATCATGGATTCTAAGATTGAAAATATATCCAGCAATTCAAGTAAGGAGAGAGGAGAAGATTCAAATGAAAGAAGCGGTAATCGAAACTTTGGAACAGGTTCTTTAGATTCAGACCGTACAGTTTATACTCGAATGTCCAGATTGGATTTCCCAATGTTCGATGGAACTGACCCTCCGGGTTGGTTATATAGGGCAGAGCAATTCTACGTTCATCAACAAACTCCAGTTTCCCAAAGGTTGCTCATGGCTTCCTTCCATATGGAAGGGAAGGCTCTCCAATGGTTCAGATGGATGGAGAGATCAGGGGCAATGGCTAGTTGGGAAGATTTTGCAAAGGCTCTCATGGTAAGGTTTGGTCCTTCTCAGTATGAGGACCCAACTGCCTTGTTATCAAAGCTACGCCAAGCTAATACTGTCGAGCATTATCAGTCTCAGTTTGAAGAACTGGCTAACCGCACAGATGGGCTCAATGAGTCCTTTATGGTGAGTTGCTTTGTGGGCGGACTCAAGGAGGAAATTCGCTTGAGTGTACAGATGCTCAAACCTTTAACACTTACAGATGCTATAGGACTAGCACGTATGCAAGAAGAAAAGGTCATGGTTCGCCGGCGTCAATCCAGACCTGAAGTTGGACGATCTGCATCAACCTCCAACGCTGGGTTCCAAAAGCTCCAGACACCACCCATAAAAATGCTGACACCTGCAGAATGCAAAGAACGGAGGGATAGAGGTCTTTGCTACAATTGTGACGAGAAATTCGCCCTCGGCTACAAATGCAAAGTGCAAAAGCTATTTCTTATGGAAGGTAATTGGCCTGAGGAGGCTTCCGATGAACAGGAGGTGGAGTTGGCAGTAGATGATGCACAACAAGATGGAGTACAAGAAGAAGCCGCATGGCAGCCTGAAATATCACTCCATGCTATTGCTGGTTCCCACACCCCACAAACTATGCGAGTAAAAGGGCGCCTTGGAAAAGCAACGGTAATGGTGCTGGTGGACTCCGGCAGCACCCATAATTTTATGGATCCAACAGTTGCTCGCAAGACGAACCTTACGGTGATAAAAGGTGGCCGATTCGAAGTAACAGTAGCTAATGGCGACCAACTTCCTTGTTCTGGTCGTTGCTTGAACGTGGAGATGGTGATCCAAGGAGTCCTTATCTCAGCTGATTTTTATTTACTGGGACTTGGTGGCTGTGATGTTGTTTTGGGTGCCCAATGGTTACAAAAATTAGGCCCCATTACTTGGGACTTCACAAACCTTACTATGGACTTTAATCTTGGGAAGAAGTCTTGCTCTTTCAAAGGAGAGAATTCCAAGGAGTTGGAATTCTTAAACAACAAGGAGGTGGGGCGATTTAATTACACACGAGGTTGTAACTTACTCCTAAAATTATGTAGTATTACTGGGGTGAAGGAAACCAAACCTATCAATCCACAAATTCAGTCCCTTTTAACCCAATTCAAAGACGTTTTTGCTGAACCTAGAAATTTGCCTCCAACACGTCACTGTGATCATCAAATTCCTTTGCTACCCGGTACCAAACCAGTAAGTGTGCGACCCTATAGGTACCCTCACTATCAAAAAAATGAGATCGAAAAACTGGTTCAAGACCTATTGAAAAATGGAGTAATCAAGCCAAGTCAAATCCCTTTCTCATCTCCAGTGTTGATTGTTCGGAAAAGTGATGGGTCGTGGCGACTATGTGTTGATTATAGAGCGCTGAATCGGGAAACCATCAAAGACAAATTTCCGATCCCTGTCATTGATGAGCTCTTGGATGAGTTGCATGGTGCAAGGATCTTCTCAAAACTCGACCTTCGTTCGGGTTATCATCAAATAAGAGTGCGGTCGGAGGATATCCACAAGACTGCATTTAGGACACATGATGGCCACTACGAGTTCCTCGTAATGCCATTCGGATTAACGAATGCCCTAGCTACCTTCCAGAGCCTCATGAACGAAATTTTTCGACCCTTTTTAAGGAGGTTTGTGCTTGTTTTCTTTGATGATATCTTGGTTTACAGCAAATCCATATCCGAACATTTCAATCATCTTAACTTGGTGTTGAGTATTCTTCGCAAAAACGAATTGTTTGCCAAAGAAGACAAGTGCAGGTTTGGGTGCTCTACAGTCGAGTATCTCTGCCATGTGATTTCCGAACATGGGGTGTCTGCTGATCCGAGTAAAATCTCATGCATGCTTGAATGGACTCTTCCAAAATCATTGAAATCCTTGAGGGGATTCTTGGGACTTACTGGATATTACCGTAAATTTGTGAAGGATTACGGTAAGATTGCTCGACCCTTGACTTCTATGTTGAAGAAAAATTCTTTTCACTGGTCGCAGGAGTCCGAGGAAGCCTTTAAAAATTTAAAGGTAGCCATGAGCAATCCACTGGTGCTTGCATTGCCGGATTTCAACAAACTATTCATCATTGAGTGTGATGCTTCCGGGTCGGGTATTGGAGCAGTCCTAACTCAAGAGGGACGACCAATTGCTTTTCTCAGTCAAGCTTTGCGTGGAAAAACTCTTTTCCTCTCAACATACGAAAAAGAATTGTTGGCCTTAGTCCTAGCAATTCGGAAGTGGAGACCATATGTATGGGGACGGAAATTTATTATCAAAACTGATCAGCAGAGTTTAAAATTCTTATTGGAACAGCGTGTAGGTACTCCATCTCAGCAATATTGGGTGTCCAAATTAATGGGCTATGATTTTCTGGTGGAATACCGTAGCGGCAAACTCAATACAGTTGCAGACGCCTTATCCCGTAAAGAAGAGGAGGGTGAATTAAAGGCCATCTCTTTTCCAGTTGCTTCGTGGCTGGAAGTTTTAAAGGAAGAACATCAAAATGATAAAGCCATTCAAGAAAAGCTTCAACAGTTAAAACAAGGATTGCTGGACCTAACTAGGTTTACAGAGCATAACGGACTATTGTTCTATAAAGGTCGGTTCTATCTGGACTCTAATTCCTCTCTTAAAGATAAGATCTTACAGGAGTTACACAACAGTCCAATTGGAGGTCACTCAGGTTTCCATAAAACCTATAAACGAGTGAAGGGCGATTTCTTTTGGCAAGGGATGAGACGAGATGTGCGCAATCATGTTCGGGAATGTGATACATGCCAGAGACACAAGGCGGAGAATGTCACCCCTGCTGGTCTACTTCAGCCCCTCCCTATTCCTTCAAGAATCTGGACTGAAATCTCGATGGATTTCATAGAAGGGCTGCCTACATCGAAGGGAAAAACAACTATACTGGTGGTGGTAGATCGACTTTCTAAATATGCCCATTTCATCGCGCTCTCACATCCTTATACGGCAGCAATGGTGGCCCGGTTGTTTGTTGATAATGTCTTTAAGTTGCATGGGATGCCCTTGTCTATTGTAAGTGACAGAGATCCAACTTTTACCAGCAATTTTTGGGGTGAATTTTTCAAGCTCCAAGGTACTACTCTTAGTTTGAGTTCAGCTTACCATCCCCAAACGGATGGTCAAACTGAGATCGTGAACAAATGTTTTGAGCATTATCTAAGACGCTTTTGCAGCATCCAGCCGAAGGAGTAGCTTAAATTGCTATCATTAGCAGAATTCTGGTACAATACATGCACTCATTCAGCCACAAATCTCACACCTTACGAGGCTGTTTATGGTGTCCCTCCTCCTCGTTTGATGTCCTACACCAAAGGCACCACCAAAGTGGAGACAGTGGAGCAGGCCTTAAGGAGTAGAGACCAAATTATCCAATGTCTCAAGGATAATTTGACAGTGGCCCAACAGAGAATGAAGCACATGATAGACAAACACAGAACAGAGCGTTCATTCGAAGTAGGAGATTGGGTCTTCCTCCGGCTCCAACCTTATCGGCAACAGTCAATGGCGGTGAGAAATACTCTCAAATTATCTCCAAAATATTTTGGTCCCTTCGAGATCCTACACAAAATTGGAGAGGTTGCCTATCACTTAAGGCTACCGGATGGTGCGAAGATCCATCCTGTATTCCATGTTTCCTGTTCGAAAAGAAAATTGGGGAATAAAATTCAGCATCAGACCAATCTTCCAGCTACTGATGACGATGGCATTCTCAAGCCCCAACCACAGAAGGTTCTTGATCGTCGAGTAGTGAAGAAGGCGAATCGTGCAATCACAGAAGTATTGGTTCAATGGCAAGGTTTGGAGGTTGAAGATGCTACATGGGAATCCTACTACAAACTGCAAAACCAGTTTCCAGAATTCAATCTTGAGGACAAGATTGGTGACAAGGGGGAGGGTATGTTACGTGCCTAACTCCTGCACGTAGGAGCCCTGCAAACGTGTGCAAGGGAATCAGCTTAATCTTTCAGTCTTTCCGTTATTTCAGTTTCCTTTTCAGTTTATCTGTAAGTAGTTAGTAATGAGTGGTAACGTGGGTAGGAGTGAATGATTTTCAGTTTATCTGTAAGTGGTTAGTAATGAGTGGTAACGTGGGTAGGAGTGAATGCCTTCGTGTAGAGGGAAGTTACTCAAGTTTAGGAGTCGTGGAGTCCTCATGTATTTAAACTCTTTTTGAGTTCTGTAAATGGAATTAGAATATTATCTCTTCAATTATGCTAAGGAGGTCGGTTACCCTCGTAGTAACCAGTTCACACTAAAATTGCTAAAAAGAAGAAGATACTTAACAGTCAAAGACAAAAGACCGAGAATGTCTTGCCGGTGGGACTGTTGCAGCCTCTGCCCATTCCTACTCGAATATGGACTGCAATCTCTATGGATTTCATCGATGGTTTGCCCCTCTCCCAAAGCAAAGATGGCATCATGGTGGTAGTTGATTGATTATCCAAACATGCCCACTTCGTGCTTTTATCTCATCCATATACTGCTTCTACAATTGCACGATTGTTCATTGATAACATCTTCAAGATCCACGGTATGCATCTGTCATTCGTTAGTGATAGGGATCTGATTTTCCTTAGTTCATTTTGGAAATAATTTTTTAAGTTACAAGGCACTCGATTGAACTTTAGCTTAGCCTACCATCCTCAATCCGATGGTTAATCAGAAATAGTTAATCGCTGCCTCGAGAACTACTTAAGATGTTTTGTTGGCTCCAAACTGAAAGACTGGATCAAGTGGGTCTCCGTAGCAAAATGGTGGTTTAATACTAACAGTCATTCTTCTACTAGAATGACCCCATATGAAAGTGTTTATGGCATTCCACCAACACGTTTGATGAACTAGGTGGCTGGTACGACCAAAGTGCAGGCTGTCGAAGAGGCTCTCCGTGATAGAGACCAGATTATGAAGCTCCTTCAAGAGAATTTGGTTGTTGCTCAAGATCGGATGAAATGGATGGCAGATCTTCATCAAACTGGTCGTGAATTCTCAGTGGGAGATTGGGTTTATGTAAAGCTACAAACATACCACCAACAATCAGTCATTGCTTGGCGGAATCAGAAACTCTCCCCCAAATATTTTGGTCCTTATCAGGTGATTGCACGAATCGGCTCAGTGGCCTACAAACTCGCCCTTCCGGTGGTGTCTTGCATTCATCCGGTGTTTCATGTGTCCTATTTGAAGAAAAAGGTAGGCGATCGCATTCAAGTTCATCCCAAGTTACCCCCTATCTCAGACCAAGGTGTGTTTCAAGTTATTCCAGTGAAGATCTTAGACAGATGTATTGTGCGACAAGGCAACCAAGTAGTCACAGAAGTCCTCATCAAATGGCAAGGGTGTGGGGATGATGATGCTACTTGGGAGGGCTTTTACAAGCTCCAAGAACGCTTTCCGAATCTGAACCTTGAGGACAAGGTTCCTTAAAGAGGGAGGGTTTGTCACGTGCATGGATGCTTGGGAGCACCACCAAGCCATGCAATGCTCACTATGAGCTGGGCTGCCTTCCTGGAGCTGCTTTCTATTGGTAGAATTATGCTTACGTGTAGAAGTTGGTTGTAAATGGAGGTGTGCTCTCTTTAGGAGAGTTGGAAGTTATCTGTGGGTGGTTAGAAGTCTTGCATAGTGGGAGTTAGTAACTAGTAATCGTGGGTTAGCGGGTAAAGAAGTCCCTGTTATGTGTGCTGTTATGTGTGTGTGTGTGTATATATATATATATATAAGTGTGTGTGCGTGTCTACGGGTATAGTAATGGATATATTTGAAGTTTGTTATCTAATCTGTAAGGAAGTTTACCCCCTCAAAGTGGTTAAGTTCTCATTATCCTTCCGTTATGTTATATAGCGATGATCTGAGGAACCAAAATCAGAAAACCCCAATCTCTAATAACCAAAAAAAAATTTTTTAGGGGACTTTCGATCAAATTCGACTGAAAAATCCAATATTTTTAAGAAAATCAAACATGAAAATTCTGTTCTACAGTATCTGCGGAATTCAAATACCCATTATGATTTCCTTGGGAAAATGCAAACAAAAAAAAAAAGGGGGAAAGAGTGAAGCAGGGAAGAAGAGAACAGGCTATCTATAGAAGAAGATCAAATAGGAGGGTCCAAACTCTCATGGTAACCGAATCTATCACCAACCAACACACAAAAAAAAAATCTGAGATGAAAGCTCAAACATGCGTGTGGAAAGTCAATCTGAAAGTGAAGGAGGACATGCAGAGATTTTTGAGTATGTTCTGGTCTGGATTTGAACTTCACAGACACTTTCTAGGGACGGTACTTTGGCAGCCATGAAAGAAGGGACACGCAACAATTAGTGTGCTCTTCTTCTTCGTTCTCTTCATCGGTGTCTTTATTTCTGCACGTTGGATCGATGTGGTAAGTTCTTTAAACACCCTCCTTGTCAGAAATCTGTACAAATTTATCCGAAGTAATGAAACCTCCGGGGGTCCCTTTGTCGTGCTTTCTCGCCCAGGTGCGCGAACCGGCTACGATTTGGATTTCATGATTTGGGGAAAAAATTGCAACTTTGGGAGATGGGCAATTTTGGAAGTTAATACACTTTATCAAATGACATCAATGGTTCCATCAATTAACGGACAACTGGTGGAAGAGATGTAAGTGTCATTATTTTGAAAAGTAAGGATACTTAATGTGTTTTCTGAAAATTGAAGAGTTCTATGTGTATTTTTGTCAAACATCAGGAGGTGTAAATCTATTTCCCCCTACCTTTTAAAATAGACTATGCCCACTAGTGGAGCCATAGGGCCCTAGGGCCTTCAGCCCCCTTGAAATTTCGAATATTTTTTTTTTACTATAGCAATAATAAGGGTGTAGCCTGGGAAAGGGGCGGAGTTGAAGGACCGGGAGCTCTAACCCCCCCTGAATTTTTGAGAAAAAATGATTTTTTTTTACAAAACGGACACAAACAGAGGCGATGTCCTATAAACTTGGTCTCCATTGTTACCCCCCCTACAAGAGAATCCTGGCTCCGCCCCTGACTATGCTCGAGTCTAATACCTAGACACCTGTAGAGGAAATCAATGGCCATTGGATAGTGACTGTATGGGACTGAAAAAACATGTGACGCACGCAAATGTGGAAATGTGGAGAAGTACAAACTTCAAAGAGTCAAAAGAAAAAAGAAAAGAACAAGTTCACAAATTTAAAATGAAAGAGTGCAATTTCAAAATGAGCAATTATTCGCTTCCTCGTAGCGACATTTGCCCATTTTTTCACCCAAAATATCTTTTAATTTTGATAAGTTCTCTTTAACCGTGGTCAGTATTTTTAATCATGAGTTTTAATTCTCTAAAATTCAATGTTAAAAGTATGAACTTTAAGAATTAGTGAATCTTAACCACAAATAAAAAGAGTTATAAAAAAACAAAAACAAGTGACAAGAAAAATGGGAGGCGAGATGCCCTTCTTGCGACACCCTCGAGGAAGGGATTATTCCCATTTCAAAATTGTAAAGCAGAGTTCTCATTCAAGGCTCCTTGTTTTAGTGTAAAGCTAGAATGCCTACCTTTCCACAATCACAAGGGCAACATATGTAGGCTAAAATCCTTCTTAATAAATCAATTAAATCTAAATAAACCAAAATTGTAAATTGATCAAAAATGATATATTATTGAATAATTTTAATATAATATAAAATTATTACTCAAGTGGATAGAGAAATAAGTAAAGGGTTCAATTTCCACACCCGTGTCGTGTCATGTCATGTCAACTCACGTATCCTAGGACTTGAGGGTAACATAGAATATCTAGATACTTTTTTTTTTTTTAAGAACTTGGGGTGTCTCCAACCCTTTGGGTCAAGACTAATTCTCGAGGGTGCGACGTGAGCCCGCAACCCTTCACACTAGGTAAGTCTGGGTAAACCCGTGCGAGGCTGACCCCAAGATATTTGATATAGGTTAACTCAATATAGAATATCAAGATTAGAGCTGACCCATAGGCTGACTCAAAAAACATGCCATTCACATATTTGCTTAGATTGTCAATAATAAATAATTTGATTTTATAATTTTTAATTATACCTTAAGAGCAGCTTAGCCACTTTCTTAGCCAAAATGCATGATTACCCATTTTGAATGGAACAACATCGATAAGGACTCTTGAGTGTGGCATTGTGAAGTTAAGGGCAATTTCAGTGTTAAATCAGCTTATCATCTAGCTGTAAAGAATGACTATTGGAGGCTCAAAAATGCATCATCTTCTACAGACAACATCCCAAATTTGAGATGTAGCTCATTATAGAAGATCCTAGTACCTCCAAAATTACTTCTTTTTTACGGAGGTGTATCTCTGATATCTTGGCAGTAGAGGTAAATCTTTTAAAGTGGAAAGTTGACATTGATCTGACATGCAGATTGTGCGGGAAAGAAGTAGAAACTGGTGTCCACCTTTTCCTTCAATGTGAGTTTGCAAGAAGTGTTTGGTTTGGCTCTTCAATCTCTTATCACAGCAACAAGGGTAATGTAGAATCTATGGGAAATTGGTGGGAATTCTGGTCGAATGAGAGTTTATTCAAAGCTAATTATTATGACATCACTATCAGGACTATCAATGTCGTGTGGATGAACTGGAAAGCTATGAATGAATGCATCTTCGAGAGCTTCGAACCTGATCCCCGGAGAACGGTAGACAGAGCCAATGCATATGCAGTTGAGATATCTAGGAATGGCAATGGGGCGGGGCGGGGTAGTTTTCTACCACCTTGGCCCTGATCCGATTATAAAGTAGCCCTGCCTTGCCCCGCCCCACCCCACCCCACCCCGCCCCCGACTGGGGCTTATATATAGTGAAACTAGCCTCGGCCCTCTCATAAAATCCCCACCCTGCCCAAACTGCCTTTTTTTTATAAAAAAATTCAATTATGCTTTTTGGGGTAATCAATTAGCCCTTTTTTTTGTTTTTTTTTTTGTGTCAACCATTTCATAATGCAAACCTGGTTGACATTACCATGTGATTAATTAGGCATTATGACATTTCTTTTAAAAACACCCTCCACCCATTGAATAACTAGGCATTATGACCCAGCTGTTCCAGACACATCAACCCAAACCACTAAATGGGTTGGTTGACAGGTTGACAAATTGCCACAACTACACTACTGCCAGGTCATCATCGACATATTTGGACTGTAATTCCCAAGTTCACATTTCCTGGCAAAATTTGCCATGTGGATTATGAAGACATTGAAGAGGCATAGATAGGAGTTATTTTGATAACAAAATGCACCAGACGGTGATCGACCATAAGCAGCAGATATATAGTATAGTTAGAAAAGAGGATGCAGAGCTGTTAACCTTGTGGGGATATATGCAAAAACAGTTAATGCAAGAGGGGGTTAGTACAAATAGAAATAGAAAAAATAGGAAAAGGCTTTCACACAAGGGATCAAACCATCATTCTTCAAGCCAAGAAAACCTGAGTCAAATTATAAGAGTTTCTTTTGAACTTCTGCCTGCACATTTCCCAGCCATCAACAAAAGAGTGCAACCAGTTATATGATCTTCATCTGATTGGGGGAGCTTCAAGAGGTTCAACATTCTCAAGTTCCATGCAATTAACCTGTTTGACTTACCTCATCTACAAGAGGATTCATGAGCCTTTGGCATGCACTTGAAAATTATTGTCCCTGAATGTCAACAATCCATCAATTACCAACAAAGTAATATGAACTGAAGTCTAGTATAACTGAGATAAGTACTTTCTAGTAACAACAATATGAGCAAATTAGTGATATCACATGGTTGATAGCCTAATCATTGTCTTCCAAAAAAAGTTCAGCCCCTAAACCCATTCTCTGAAAGGCACTAGATTTAGTTTAACACTTTTTTTTTCAATTTAAATGTTCTAAGAATCACACTCTAACCACTCAACCCATCCCCCCTCACTCACGCAAGAGAATCAATGCTTGCATCATGGTTCAAAAATCCGAAAAGTCAACTCAACTTGAAAGTTAGCTAAGTTGAGTAACTCAAACCCACTGTTGGTTCTCATGAGTCCAGTCTAGCCCAAATGTTTGTAATTACCCATTTCTTGATCATCAAATATGGTTGATCAAAACAGCCCAAATTTGGATTCAAAACTTTTGCACACTATTGACAACGAAAATAAAATATAATGACTAGGGGAAAATCTTTTAAAATGGGAGAAATAAATATAAATTTAAAAGAGAAAGAGAATAATAATTATAAAAAATTATAATATACATAAGTCATACGGATTATAATTCAGAACATGACAATTTGACATCGATATAAAATTACTGATAAAACACCCAATTCAAGTTCTTAGCTTGGTCGGCATTACACGGATCATATCTGTGTATATAATATATCTATAAATACAACAACAATCATAAAAAAAATAGATCACGAGCCATTGCCACTAGAATATGTAAAAAAAAAATCAAAACCGAAACGCATAAAATAGTACAAAGATGAAGATCAAAAAAAGAAAAATCGGAATAAGGAGAGGAATATGAAACATACCAGGTGATCAATGGAGTCGAACTGGACGAGATCATTAGTAGGATAGGGCTGGATAACGAAGATGATCAGAGGGAAGCAATCGAACAAACGCCCACCTCTATATATCTAGAGAGGTGTGGAGAGGGGAGGTCACCAAAGAGAGGTGGAGAGGGGAGGTCGCCGGAGAGAGGTGGAGAGGGGAGGTCGCTTTGTGATCCGATTTCTCCTGAAAGAGGGAGGTCGCTCTGTGGAGTTAGGAAAGTCACTCGTAACCCTAATTCCTAAAAAAAAACTCATATATATATTCGGGGCGGGGTGGGGCACCGGAGTGGGGTATACTAAAACCACCCCCGCCCCGAAACCGAGTCGGGTCTTTTTTTTTAATACCGTCCCCGCCATGCCCTGCCCCCCCCCCCCCCTCGATTTATTTGAAAAAAAAGGGCCCCTATAGGGGCGGGGCTGGACGGGTCATATTACCATCCCTAGAGATATCCTCTATTCAAAATTCCAACTCTTTTTTGGATTCCCACATATCTATAGTCCAAAGATTCCTAGAGTACTTTGTGGATGGCTCCCATTCCTTGGACGGTTCGATATCTAGTGTGGGAGGGCTGGCTAGGACTTACACGGGAAGTTGTGTTGCTTCCTTCTGTTTTCCTATAATGTCAGGTAATGCAAGACAATTTGAAGCAAAGGTCGTATTCTTGAGCCTTTTGTTATGCCTTCAAAAATAACTGGAATAGGTTTATCCTAGAAGGAGACTCCCAAGCTCTTCTAAATGCGATCAGTGAAGGAAAAATGACCCCTCATTGGGACATCCAACCTATCTACGAGAACATTTTGATTTTATGGAGAAACTTTCCTAAGTTTACCATTCAATGGGTGCGAAGATCTCAGAACACTGCAACTCATGACCTTGCCAAAGTATCGGACTTAGAAGCCTCAACTTCTTTTAAGTCTGGATTCTGTACTAAGGAGAATTTGATTTCTACCGGTAGAAGTTCTAACTTCTAGGCTCATGTTCACCCTTCTTTCAAATGAATAAATTTTTAGCTATTTACCAAAAAAAAAAACCCTAATGTTGCCCACAAATTACCGCAAAATATTTTATAAAAAAAGTTAAATGAGTCAATTTAAGTACTTCAAAATTCAAACCAACCAAATCATGCAGAATTTATAAATAAAATAATCAATGGGCACAACACAATTTAAAATACTACACAAATTCGGTAACCTTTCATTCTGGCTTTTAATTTTTTTTAAAAAAATATAAAAGATTCCATACACATATATGTCCTAGATTAATGTCAATTAACACTTCTATCAACGTCTAGATGAAATGGGTACATATTTATTCACACAAAAAAGAAAAAAATACATAAATATTTCATACCCAAGAGTAAGGAATTAGCAAATCTCAAGTGGTCCAGTCTTACGGATATTAGTATATCGAGCCTTTCATCAAATATCAAAAAAACTTCAAAAGCACTCATCTCTTTCTCCCTAAAGAAACAAAGAAACAAAATAATTGAAATTTGCCCCTGAATTTCCAGCAACGACACAAGCTATTTAGGAAATCCTGCAACGGACAATTCGATCAAATCATCACATTGAGATAGTGATCAAGCCCAATCAACAGTGATCAAGCCCCAAAGAAGAATAAATCCATCAATGTGCAACTCAACTTATTATTTATGAGAGTGATAGTCGTACCCATGAAATCTATTTACAAACCTAAGGTTGGACTTCATTAGTCAAGTCGGTGAGTATTTAAGAGGGGAAGACTGGACTATTTCATTGGTACGTTAACTATTTCCCATTATTTTACATTTTCCTCATTAATGATGTATCTACCAAAAAGTATTAACAGAATCAACATACCTATAGCTACAATAATAATAGGATAGACACTGGCATATACCCATGCGAGGCAAGGGTGTGAATAAAAATATTGTTAAAAAAATAATTAAGAAAAAAAAGAATATATTAGAAGAACCAAAACCAATAAGAAAGAATAGTTTCTTGATTGCACCTGCCTAAGGTTTGACTCTCTCAGCAAAATATAGTTGCATAGAAATTGGGCATTCATTTTAAACTCTTCAAGTCAACCTTTTCTCTCGTTTGGCCAACACTACCCGATTCCTCATTTTTTTTTTTTGTTTCAATGAGTATAGAGTGTGCGCGACTCATGAGGATGAAGAGAAGCAAAATTAAAGAAGAAAGGAGAAAGAAAAAAGAGAGATTATATGGGTTTTCCTACTCAAGGAGAGAACTCTCTTGCTCTCTTGTATTCTCGCCTTTCTCACCTCGGCTCTTCATCATTGCTTGATATTTTTTATCATTGAACTAACACCATTGCTAACCTGAATCTTCAACTTTGTGGTATCACCTCCAACCAAAAGAAGATAGAAGGCGATGCTTAAATTTCACATTCTGTACAATTTTTTCTGGGAAGAGGAATGCAGAACAGAGATGATTTTTTTTGGGTAGAGGAATGAGGGGGGAGAGGTGGGTTTTTTGAGAAGACAAAATAGTCTTGCTTATTGGGAAGGCAAAGAGACGGTCGCCACTTTTACTTTTTCAATGTAGATAGCTGAGTTTTCAAATAATACATTAAGTATCCTTATTTTTTAAAATAATGGCACATAGACCCTCTATCGCTTAGTCAACTCACAGAAATGCCGGTATCCTTACTTTTTTAAAAATCATGGCACTTAGACCCTCCATCGTTGACCATTAGTCAACTCACAGAAATGCTGATGAATACTAATCTCATGTAATGAAGTATATAAAATTTCAAAATTACCCTTCTAATTTTCAGAAAACGCTATTCTTATTCCAAAACACTATTTATTTAATATTTAAAAATCCAGTTCTCACCCTTGAAGTCGCCGCGAGTCCCTTTTGATACCCTTTAACCGTGGTTAAGATTCACCAACCCATCCTTGTTTTTTTTTTTATTAAAAAAAAATTAGAGTTTTTTTAATATCAAAAATAGTTTTTAATATTAAATAAACTCTAAATATTTTTTTAATTTTCAAAAAAGAATTAAGATCTTAAAAACAAAACCAATGATGGGTGGGTGAATCTTAACCACGGTTAAGGGGTGTCAATAGGGACACGTGGCGACCTCAAGTGGTGATATTAAAAAACTGTTTTTAATATTAAAAAACTCTAATTTTTTTTTTTAATTTTCAAAAAATAATTAAGATCTTTAAAAAAAAAAAACCAAGGATGGGTGGGTGAATCTTAACCACAGTAAAGGGGTGTCAAAGGAGGCACGTGGCAACCTCAAGTGGTGATATTAAAAAACTCTAAAATTTTTTTTTAATTTTTAAAAAGAATTAATATTTATAAAAAAAAACCAAGGATGGGTGGGTGAATCTTAACCACGGTTAAGGGGAGTCAAAAGGGACATGTGGTGACCTCGAGGGGTGATATTAAAAAATTGTTTTTAATATTAAAAAAACTCTAATTTTTTTTTTATTTTCAAAAAGAATTAATATTTAAAAAAAAAAAACCCAATGAGGGGTGGGTGAATCTTAACCACAGTTAAGGGGTTCCAAAGGGTCACGGGGCCACATCAACCGGTGATATTACAAAAACTGTTTTTAATATTAAGAAAACTCTAATTTTTTTTTTAATTTTAATTTTCAAAAATGAATTAATATTTTTGAAAAAAAAAACAAGGATGGGTGGGTGAATCTTAACCACGGTTAAGGGGTGTCAAAAGGTACACGTGGCGACCTCAAGGGGTGAAATTAAAAAAATGTTTTTAATATTAAAAAAACTCTTTTTTTTTTTTTAATTTTCAAAAAAAATTAATATTGAAAAAAAAACAAGGATAGGTTGGTGAATCTTAACCATGGTTAAGGGGTATCAAAAGGGGCACGTGACGACCTCAAGGGGTGATATTAAAAAACTCTAATTTTTTTTTTAATTTAAAAAAATGAATTAATATTTTTTAACAAAAGCCAAGGATGGGTGGGTGAATCTTAACCACGGTTAAGGGGTGTCAAAAGGGACACGTGGCGACCTCAAGGGGTGGTATTAAAAAACTGTTTTTAATATTAAAAAAACTAATTTTTTTTAATTAAAAAAAATGAATTAATATTAAAAAAAAAAACCAAGGATGGGTGGGTGAATCTTAACCACGGTTTAGGGGTGTCAAAAGAGACACGTGGCAACCTCAAGGAGTGATATTAAATATCTGTTTTTAATAATAAAAAAATTAATTTTTTTTAATTTTCAAAAAAAAATTAATATTTAAAAAAAAAAGGATGGGTAGGTGAATCTTAACCACAGTTAAGGCATGACAAAAGGGATGAGAATCGGATTTTTTAATATTGAATAAATAGTGTTTTGGAGTAGGAATAATGTTTTCTGAAAATTAGGGGGTAATTTTAGAATTTTATATATTTCATCACATGACCCAACATTCCTGTGAGTTGACTATTGGTCAACTGGTGGAGGGGGTCTAAAGGCCATTATTTAAAAAATAAGGCTACTTAATGTATTTTTGGAAAACTAAAGAAGTCTATGTGTATTTTCGTCAAACCTTATGGGGGTTGGGGGGGGGGGTGTAAATGTATTTTCTCGGAAAAAAAAAAAAGATTTAATTGTTGAGGAGACGTATCAGTGAGATAGACGGAGAAAATGGCTCGAGAGATGATCCAGCGAGAGATAGAATGGAGAGAGAAAGTGTCATTAATGCATTACACTAAGGAAAATTGGCCTATTAGGAGACGGAACAGGTGATAGAGAGGAGTGGGGTTATAGAGAAAATGTGTCATTAATGATATTGGTTAATAATTTTTGAACCACTTCAATAATAGAGTTAAAGAAATAAAGATGATGGATGACATATGACAGAGAATTAAATGAAAGGAAAGAGAGTCAAAGCAACTTTCTTCGAAAGGGGCAGAGAGAGAAAGCGTTGAGGGAGAGATGAAAGGGATCATTGAAAATTCATTAACATATGATAAATGCGAGATGTCGTGGCATACAAAAGGGAAAATAGGACTCAAAGAGGGGCCTTGGCTTGTCTCTGGCGAAGCCAGAAACTCCTCTCGGGGTTCCATATATTATGCGACAGTTGGCAAAAATACGGGGAGAAGTCATTTTATTTTCTCCTCATTTTTTTGACTTCTCCCCGTATGATATCTCTTCCCTTTATTCTCACACATTTATCCGCCACATGTCTTCTTATAGGTGGAGAAGTCAAAATCGTGGACCCCATGATTTTGACTTCTCCACCACTTGTCACCGATTCTATGGAACCCCGAGATAAGCCATTTCTAGCTTCGCCAGAGACAATCCCAGGCCCAAAAGGATACCACATAAGCATCCTATTGTTTTAGTATATAGAATAGATAACAAACAAATTGATAACATCCCAATTATAACGGTTTCTAATAATTGAACAATAATGAGAGATATGCATACAATATTTGCCATTCTGAGAAATTATAAGTTAATAAAAAAAAAATTATAGAGAAAAGAACCCCAGAAAGAAAAGCAAGAGATGCTAACATTGCATAATTTCAAAAAAATATTGAGAAGAAAACTCCAGAAAGAAAAGCAAGAGATACATAATTTTGTAGTTGCCACTTCTAACATAAGATTTTCAAGAAAAAAACTGAGGAAGAAGAGAAAAAAAAACCGACCTCGCGTTCAATCTCGTGAATTTCAAAGCAATCCTCCCAAAAACACCGAGAATTATTTCGACAGCCAAACCGGACCCAGTCCCATCTTATTTCCCTTGGACTTTATGATATAGAAGTACGGATTTCGCTTCCAATTATGATTGTTCGGTGAGAAATCAACGGGTACAGATGCCCCACTATGCATTGAACCTCGATTGAAGAATGGCCGGATCCGAGTGATTGAAGAATACCGGATCTAAGAAGGTCCTGACACCGATCGTGAGAGGCTTGGTGTGGGGGAGAGAGTATGGCCTCGGATTGTCTCTGGCGAAGCCAGAAAGGGGCCTCGGGGTTCCATACATTGTGCGGCAGCTGGCAGAAAAATGGGGAGAAGTCATTTATTTTCTCCCCATGATTTTTGACTTCTCCCCATTTGATATCTCTCCCCCTTATTCTCACACACTTATCGCCACATGTCCATTTGTGTACGGAGAAGTCAAAATCATGGCCCCATGATTTTGACTTCTCCACCACATGTCACCTATTCTATGGAACCCCGAGATAAGCCCTTTCTGGCTTCGCCAGAGGCAAGCCAAGGCCAGAGAGTATAGATGAAAGTCAAGAAGTTGTTGGAAGTATCATGTATTTTAGATAGTAATTAAGAACTAATTTATGATTTTGCTGTGCATGATAGAAACGTTTAAGGGAACATTTAAAGTTTTGAGGGAGGTGTCAAATCATTTATCACACTTTGAGGCCACCACGTGTCTCCCTTGTCATCCCTTAATTGTGATTCACCCACCCCTAAGGTTTACCCACCCATCTTTGGTTTTTAGAAAAAAATATTAATTCTATTTTTTTAATATTTTAATATTAAAAAAACCCTACTGAAAAAAAAAAAAAAGATTAATATTTTTTTTTCTAAAAACCAAGAATGAGTGAGTGAACCCTAGGGATGGATGAATCTGAACCACAGCTAAGGGGTGTCAAGGGAGACTCGTTGCCACCTCAAAGGGTGATAATCGGATTTGCCGTAGAGGATTTGACTGCTTTGAAGGAAGGGTAAACATATTGAAGAGTTATTAGAAGACAAACAGTTACAACTGCATAGAAAAAGAAAGGATGATTGAGGGGAGACATGTAGGTTACCATTGAGAGGTGGGAAAAGAGAGGGAAATGAGGCGTGTGGGATTGTGGGTGAAAGAAATTATAGGACTTATTTAATAAATTCCTGCACAAGTTAGATAAATAAACAAGTTAGATAAATAAACAATTGAATAGCAAATATATACGCATATATATACTAGTAAAAATACACGTGCCTTGTTCGTATAACTTTTGCATCATTAATTAAAAACTAACTTAAAAAAATCTAATATAATTTTTAATATATTTTCATTAGACGTCACATTACTCTCTTTATATTAAATAATTTCTTAATATATTATTATATTTATATAAATATATTTCAGTAATTAAATTTAACAGTTCTTATATTAATTTAAATTTTATATTAGAAAATAGTTTTTTTAATTATAGAAAGCCCCCCCCGCCACACAATAGGCAAACTAGGAGGGTTGGGGCAGTCCCTGGCGGGACAACAAGAGCCTACAAAGCCGAGCTGAATACAAAAGACTGTCAAAGGAATTACTACTCCCCTGGTCTAAGCCAGTTGCTGCAAAACGATGAGCATAAGAGTTGGATCGGCGCGGAATGTGGGAGATGCAGAACCCCTACAACTGGGACCCCTGCAACTGAGACTTCATAACCCGAATATCGTTGAGAACCACTGAGATTTTCCAATGCAAAACAGGTCCAGAGCCTGAGAGGGAGGCCACCAAACCCAAAGAGTCGGAGAGAACCCAAACGAAGTGCCAGCCTTCAGATAAAGCCCAAGACATACCCTCCCGAATAGCAACTGCTTCCGCTACAAGGGGGGAACCACCCTAAAGCACCCGACTAAAGCTACGTAAAAACCTCCCACGAAAGTCGTGGGCAATACCTCCACACCCCGCAAGACAACCCTCTCGGATCGATGTCCCGTCCACATTAAGAGTAATCCACGGAAAATGGGGAGGACGCTTCAAAGGTAGAGAAATGGGCAGCTTGGATAAAACCCGAGAAGGCTCAACCTCCAAGTCACCTGAAGAGATGCCTGCTTGATGGAACGAAGAGGATCAGCTTGATCTCCTTGGAAGAGGTTACAATTCCTAACCTTCCAAATACTCCATGCTAAGAACACAATAAGATTAAGAGCCCAAATCTTTCGAGCCGACGGAAGGGACAAGAGTACCCAATCCGTCCACCACAAACCAAGCTCATTACACTGACCCTTCACACCTCTGACTCCCAAAGATGAACCCAGCCACGAGCACCTCACATGGTCACAGAAAATCAACATATGAGAATTCGATTCCTTTTTACTACCGCAAAGAAGGCATCCTTTGTCATTTGATAATTTCTTTCGAAACAACTCCTGATTGACCACTTGGCTTCATGCAAACACCTCCACATAAAACCATGCTAACTTACTCGGAATTTTGAGGCCCCAAATAACTTTCCATCTCACTTTCGGTAGCACATAAGAAGAAGAGGATGGCCAAGCTGAACACCCGAATGGAGCACGATCACGGATGTGATGATAGCCCGACTTTACTGAATAAACCCCTGACTTCTCGAAGTGCCATACCAGCTTGTCTTCATGTCTAGAACAGCTAAGCTGGATGCGGGAGATGAGGACCACAACCTTCGGAGAAAAAGCCTGATATAAACGGTACATGTTTCAATTGGAAGAGTTAGGCAGCACAAATTCATCCAAGGACAGTCAATCGGAGTTACTAATAGCTAAATTATTTACTGGTCCCACTTATAAATGTATTAAAAGTAAGGAATCGTAATAATATTCTAGTAATATAATATTAGAAATAAATATTATGACATTATTGTTATTTTTCATGGTTAGCATATTGATGCTTTTGACTTTAAAATATAAAAAATATATAAATAGAGAGTGTTTATCCATAAAAATAGCAAAAGAGTCCATGAGATTAGATAATTTTAGGGAGTCCTTCTAATTCTCTACTAATACAGAGTCCTTATCCATAAAAATAGGAGTCTCATGTGATTAGTATAATTGTAAAGAGTCCTTTTAACTCTCTACTAATAGAGAGTCCTTATCCATAAAAATAGCAAATTAGAGATTTAATACATAATAGTGGGTCTCATGGGTCTCACATTAGATTAGTATAATTTTAATGAGTCCTACTAACTCTTAACTAATAGAGAGCCCTTATCCAAAAAAATAGCAAATTAGATAATTATTACCTCATGGGTCCCACATAATACTATACATTATAAATTTTTTAATAAATAATGAAGGGTAATTACGTCCACACACACACACACACACACACACACACACACACATATATATATATATATATATATATATATATATATATATTACCGAATCCCGCAAGTTGAGAGACGCTCAAAAGAGATTCTTTCTTGAAGATAGTCGAAGTCTTCCGTGTGCAAGGCAAAAACAGCCCTATCTCCGGGATACAACTCAACTCGGATTCAACTGACCAATTCCTTCGAGTTTGCACTACTCGACGGATTGTGATGCACCAAACCTCTTTTAGAGTATGTCTGAATAAGTATTAAAATCACATACTAGATTATTTGAGTTTATGAAAAATCATTTTCAATACAATAATTAATCTAAAACATGATTTTTAGTCCAAAAAATCATTTTAGAAATCGGTCCAAGTAATTAAACACTTTGCTTAATTAAAATAATCTTTTAATTGAAAATCAATTAAATCATAAGTTAAATACATTTATTTAACTTAACAAATTTGATTAAATCATTAATCTGTTTTAATCCAGAATCTAAGCCAACCATACAATTTTCTGTCATAATTTTGACATCATAACGGTATATGGACCGGAATAGTCCATTTGGTTGAGTCTGTTTGGACCATCTCAATTTATATCAGTCAAGTTGGTTTAGTTCGTAGACCACCGATTAAACTATCAGTTAGAGGGGTCCACAACACTAGGCAGTTTGATTTAGCCACCTCATGTCGATCTGTCAAATTGGTTCAGTCTGAAGACTAACCGGTTAGACTGATTTGTTCGAGTGGGTCAATCTTATAGGCTACCAAAGAGGCTAACCATTTCGGGCTTGCCACTATGATTGGGCTATATGTAACACCAATTTGTGATTAACCATTTCTGGAATCACATATTGTTCTGTTCAATTAAATCTAGTCTAATTTGAACAACGAACGAACCTATTGTTCGACCTTCTCTAGTTGGACTGGGTATGGAGGTCTTCTTCCTCCTTGGATGAGTTATGAGCTCTGTCTGCAATCCGGCAGAGTTTCTGGGCTCTCTATTTCGTCTGATGGGTTGAGTCTTCTCAACCACTCCTTGTATAAAGTCTCAAGTGGTATGACATTTTTTCGTTGAATCTAATCGCTCAAACTGCCACTCAATGGGTTGCATGGATAACCCAGGTCGGCCAACCCATATGGGCCGGTCGAACCCACCCAAGTCCGTGTGGGTCACACCCACACAACCGGCCATGTGTTTCACTGGGAGCACACAATCTCGATCCATCTAACCGACGAGCCCGATCTAATCAGATAAAAGAAGAAGTGACCAATCGTGACTAGCGAAGTGCAAAGTGCGTCCCATACCGCCCAAAGTTTATTGCCCTTTGCACATGCGGAGAAGATATGGTCTAAAGACTAGGAAAATAAGAGTCTCTTACACCACAAGATTACACTCTAGTAGAGTTTTAAAACACTCATAAAGATATAAAGAATAAAACTTTCTTTTATTTTTTCGATGTGAGACTATGTTTTCAAAGAGAAAACACACCAGTGAAATAAGTTTATCTCACAAGGAGACTAAGCTTCAGTTACCCAAAAGCAAACACCATACTTTTGATTTAAAATATGGTTCTATTTGAAATAAATCAAATAAGTTTTAGGGACTAAAACCCAATATTTAAAACTAAAAAACCTATTTTTAAATTAGATTCAACAAAAATGACGTGGCTTGCTAATTGAACGGGGAAGATGCTTGGGGAGGCTAGAAGCTCAGTTGAGGGAGAGCTGCTTAAGGATAGGGTAGAAGGTTTTTGAGAAGGTTATGAGACACTACCTTTAGAGAAGATGGGAAAAAGAATAGAGAAGTGGGTCCCACTCATTGCTTTTTATTTTGCTTAGGTGGCATCTTCAGATGAAGAGAACAGGGTGTGGAAGCCTTTGTAGAGTGACACATTAGAGAAGAAAATTCTGTTATAGTAGGCTTTGGATTCTCTCTGGCATAAAAGTGGTCTCATGCTACCACAATGAGTGCGGCACTTGGCTGGAGAAATCATTTCATTGTCTCCTGGTTTTGACTTCTTCACACATATTATGACATGTGGCGATAAAATGGTGAGAAAAAATAGGAGAAATATCAAGTGGGGAGAAATCAAAATCACGAGGAGAAAATAAAATGACTTCCCCCCTTTCTATGCTAAGTGTCCACATTGTGGTAGCCCAAACCACTTTTTGGCATCTGCCAAGGAGAATCCGAGGCGTTATAGTAGTAGGTTGTGATTACATGCGATCCCTGAATGAAGAGAAAAAGGGTATTGAAGCCTTTGTAGAGTGACAACAGGAGAAAACTCTCTTTTATAAGAAGTAGATAGATAGCCCATTGTTCCACCCCAATATAAAAATTAAATAAATATAATATTTATGAACAGAGGTGTTGCAAGGTAGAAAAAATATTACTTTTCAATTCTTTTTGTTGACATTGACCAATAGCATGACTACTATAGCATTTGGGCTACCATTAAGCTGCTGCTAATCCACACTCCCTAATCATATTGCCCATTTTTCCTTTGGTAAGATCATTCCAAGCAGCCCCAAAACACTAAAAATTGCTTAAAAAAAGCTTCAAGATCAACCTCATCAGAACAACGATTTGGTTTGGTGGGAACGATTTGGTTTGGTGGGAACGATGTGGTGGTTTGGTGAGTGACACTCACCAAACCAATGTTTCTCTCTCCCCCTTTTTGGTATTCCTACACAAATAATAAAATAATGTTTTTATTTTTATTTTTTTATTTTCCTTTCTTTTTTTGCATTCCCACACAAATAATTAAATAATATTTTTTTTTTTTTTGTTTTCTCACATAAATAATAGAATCATGTTATTTTCTCTCTTCTTTTTTTATTAAATTGATGAGGTTATTGGCAGTGTTCTAAAAAACATTGAGAGTCAAAATAAGGAAAAATTTGACTTTTAGCTATTTTAGTAAGTAAAATTTGGTGTATGCTCTAAATGGTAAAACACACACACAATCACTACACCGCGCTTCTTGCGTGATCGGTAGGGGTGTGGCCTTCCACGTGGAGGTCGGGGAGTTGAATGCCACTGCCCTAGCTAACTTTGACCGATAGGTAAATGATATATCTGGTTCCTGTGGGGCCCTTCAAAAAGAATTTTTTTTTTTAAAATCACTGCTTATTTGTTTCTTTCTGTCCACGAATATCTCGTTATTTGCTAATCCTATGACTATATCTAAACCGCAATTGAAAACCAGGCAAAGTTGAAGAAAAGAGAGTTGCAGAAGAAAAAGAAGAAGAAAGAAGAGATAGAGATGGAGAACGGGTCGAAGAAATGGGGGTTTAGAGCGAACAAAGAGCTAACCACTGTTTCAGATATCACTATTAGAGGGGTTCTCATCATGATTATGAACAATCTCGATGCAGGAGACGAGAGGCCGATCATTCCTCTTGGTCATGGCGATCCTTCCGCGTTTCCGTGTTTTCGAACGAACTATATAGCCGAAGACGCCATTGTTGATGCTGTTCGATCTGCTAAGTTCAATAGTTATGCTCCTACTGTTGGTATTCTTCCAGCGAGAAGGTAATCATTGATATCTGAAGTTTCAACGTACTTGTTTTTTGAACTAGGGTTGTAACTTTAGGGGGTTTAGGGCCTCGTATTGTCGTCTCTGGCGAAGCCAAAAAGGGCTCTCGGGTTCCATACACTGTGCGACAGTTAGCGTAAAAAGGGAAAAATCATTTTATTTTCTCTCCATGATTTGACTTGTTCCCATTTGATATCTCTCCCCCCTTATTCTCACACACTTATCACCACATGTCTTATTACGTGTGGGGAAGTCAAAATCATGGTCCATGATTTTGACTTCTCCACCACTTATCCCCAATTCTATGGAACCCCCAGGCCTTCACCGGAGACAATCCAAAGCCGTGAGTCGGGGTGTCAACTAGCCGAGCTGAGCCGAGCTGAGCCGAGCTGGGCACTGCTTGGGCTCGGCTCATTGGAATTTTACTTAGGCTCAGGCTTGACTCGTCCACAAATCGTTTAGCTCGGGTCGGCTCAGCTCAGCTCAGCTCGATAATTTTTATTTTTTAAATACATTGATAAATACTAAATTTAATTTAAAAAAATTAAAAGGACTTTTTTTTTTTTTTTTTTTTTTTCTGGGATGTCATGTGGCTGTGTGAAAGCTTGAGTTAAAACTTAAACGGAAATAATTATGTTACTGTATACTAAATATATTGTATTATTATAAAATTAATCGAGCCGAGCTGAGCCACCTATTGTTCTGGCTCGACTCATTTATTTTTCGAGCTTACTTTTAAGGCTCGGCTCCACAAGCCCAAAGTAAAAGCTCAAGCTCGGTTTATTTCGAGTCGAGCCGAGCTAGTTCGGCTTGTTTTTTTTTTTTGGTTAACCGGTAAAACTTTCATTCGAGTATGGAAACAGAGACGCTCAGCTTGTTGAGACCCCTAGGTTTGAGTTTAATTTTTTTTTTTTTTTTGGTAGGGAACTAATAATTTATTCAAATAAAGGAATGATGTACATGCGTCCGGAGGTTATAGCCTCCACCATAAAAGATCAGATTTTGATACATATTCCAGTTTGAAAAAACTTTGATGCCTCACATTTGCTACATTTGCTATTTTTGTAAGTTTATGAGCTTCTGAAATTTGAAATCTAAGCACCCATGAGATAAAGGAATTAGGGAATTTTCTCCATAAAATTTTGATGTCTTCAAAGATTGACTTGATATCCCCTGTTTCGACAAAGTTGTCGTAGTTTATTGTTGTTATATCTTGTTGATTCTTGATTTTCTCATTTCGTAATCTCTACAATTGTAGGCCTACTGTTAAAAAGTAATCTAAAAATAGTGTCTTCAAAAAAAAAGAATAACAGAATTATGCGTATACTAACAGAATTTGCGTTTAAAATCTAATTAATCGATTTCCATTTCGGTTGGAACAGGAGTATTGCTGAATATCTCTCTCGTGATCTTCCATACAAGTTATCAGCTGATGATGTTTATCTCACAGTCGGTTGCACACAGGCCATTGAGGTTGCATTGTCTGTCCTAGCTCGCCCTGGTGCGAATATCTTGCTTCCGAGACCAGGGTTCCCATTTTATGAAGCCCGGGCAGCTTTTAGCCATCTCCAAGTTCGGCATTTTGATCTTCTCCCTGAAAAGGGTTGGGAGGTTGATCTTGATGCTGTTGAAGCTCTTGCAGATGAGAACACTGTGGCAATGGTTATTATAAACCCCGGAAATCCTTGTGGCAATGTCTTCACTTATCAACACTTGTTGAAGGTCAGTGATATAGGACGTGTTCTGTATTTGGAATTTATGCTTTGCATTATCATCCTTCAGAATTCAACTTCTTTTTAATGCTAATGGTTGAGGGTCTATTGCATTAAGGTTGCTGAGACTGCAAAAAAGCTCGGAATTCTCGTAATTGCAGATGAAGTTTATGGTCACCAATCCTTTGGGAGTAACCCATTCGTGCCGATGGGAGTGTTTGGATCGATTGCTCCTGTCCTTACACTTGGGTCTATATCGAAGAGATGGATAGTGCCTGGTTGGCGACTTGGCTGGCTTGTAACTAGTGACCCTAATGGCATCCTTAAAGAAACCAAGGTTCTATACATTTCTCTCTCTCTCCCTCCCTGTCTCTCTTGTGTGTGATCCGGTACTCCTGCAGTAAGTCTTATCATTTGCTCTCTAGTGCACAGTGCCATAGAGCAGTCAATATATGTGCCGAAAGTCCATCTAGTATTGGCTTCATTCCTATCACTAGTTCCATGATTGTTGAGTTCATTGCTATTGTTATATAAAATTAGTATAGAGCAGTCAGCATGATCTCATGATCCCATATAATAATCACTAGTATATACGAATTTACATTGCCAATTGCCATAGATAAGCCAATTATGTGCTGAAACTCCATTGAGGTTAGTACATAGTAGGTTTCATTGCTATCACTAATTTACAAAGCAGTAGACTTCATTACTTATCATTACCAAGGCACTATAAAACAAGTAGGATGATTTCATGACTTCATTGTTCTCACTGATATATGCTATTTGTATGAAGAACATGGTTAGTACGAGAAAACTGTGATATTCTTTATAAATAAGGAACTTTCCTTCTTCCTCATCTCTATGATAGGCAGGTGTTGCATGTACAAGAATTTGAGAATAGTACCATCTATGATATTGGCCAAACCTTAACCATAAACTTATTGATTATTTAATTTTGGACAAGTTGTTCTATTTCCTCATCGATTCAAGGAATAATGCAATAGATCAGATGGTTACCTGATTTTGATCTAGTAGACCCATCAAATGGTAGGGTCCTGATCGAGGCATGTTTGCTACGAGAACAGAACAGAAGGGTAGATGGAAATTCGAGTCTTTGCAAGTACCAGGGTTTTGTATGGTTATTGTTCTAAATACAAAGCGTATAGACCGTAGGCAGTCATGCCAAACGGTATATCTAACATACTCTTGAATCTAGCCTGGGCCTGACCTCCGAGCGATTGGGCCAATCCAGCCTTAGCCTGAACAGAGCTAGTTAATTTTCTTTTGTTCGGACTGAGCTCGAGTTGGTCTGAACTTGGCAACCCAAACCCAGCCCGGAAATATAATTTTAAAACAAAAATTATAATATGTTTGTTTCTTTTATCGTACGGGTAGAAATAGTATTTGAATTTTAGATATCTTATATATATATATATATATATATATATATATAAAATTTAAGAACATATGTATATTATCTGTAAATATACTCATACCAGTTCAGACTGGGCCTTTGGGCTGTGCCAATGTTAGCCTGAACCCATCGCCATAGAGCCAGCTTTCTCTTAACTCGTTGTGGGCTGGGTAGGGCCAATGTGCAGCCCCACTTTTATTAATATCTTATGATTTATGATTTGAATCTTGCGATTCAAATTAAATCTTAAACCAAACTATCTGAATCGTAGACTAAATCCCTTTTTGAGAATAATCCTACAATTTATTTTACTTGAATCTTTGATTTCACTATTTGAATCCTAAAGCGTACTGAATCTTATGATTTGAGTTGCAACAAGTGTTATTGTTTTAAGTGAAATAATGAACAGTATTTCTTTGCAGATTTCTCATCTATGGTTGCTCATTATATACTTATATTTATTTCACGCTAGTCAGAAACTTAATCACATGAGTTAAACTATTTTGTAAATGCTGCTGCTTGTTGAATACAATATGCAATTGGGGTATGGGAAGCTAAAACAAGAAACCAAAAGAAGTTAAATCCTATTTGTTAATCTAACATTGAGTCTGATGATGAGTGGATTGTGGAGAATGAAGATCCATCTCTCCCTCCTTATCCAAGTGATATTGACAAGGTTTTTGAAGAAGAGCTAGTGCAAAAATATGGTGATGTTGGAACTCAGAAGAGGTGAAAAATGAGTTTGTGCTTTATATTTTATAATTTTGGAGATACTCGTAAATTCTTAATTTTCTTGATGAAGACGTGATAAAATTCCGTTATGAAGAAGGGGAAGGGAAGGCATAGAGGTTATTGAAATTGAAGAAGAGGAAGGACTTGATGAGAATGGAGACGGCAGAAAATGAGATGAATGAAGGACAATACTATACATGAATGACCTACATGATGACATTGAGGATAGACCTGATGATGATAACAACATTTCCAATAACGGAATATAATTTTTTTTAAAAATTTGGACCTTAGCTTTTTGAAAGAGCATATGAATTAGTCTGAGTGGGTGACATGACATATATATGGTTTTCATCTTTATGTAAATATGCATGGTCATGGTGTCCATGTGATGTTAATATTTTGTGGTTCAAAAACAGAATTTTGTTTTTCTATGAAGGGTTATGGATGATTTGGGCATAATAATTTTTTAGATTTTTTAATATTATTTTATATTTCTTAATTTCTCGGGAAAATCTTTATGAATCCTATGAATTTATGATGTGAATCCTGACTTGATTTAAATCCTAAACTTACGTTTTTTTTATCCTAATTGATTTTGACAACATTTGCAGTCCTAAGTTCCATTGGATTTGTCATGAACCTGCCTTCACTAATATTGTAAGGAAAGCCTTCAACTAGATTATGTGTGTGGATAGCAATGGATGGTCCTTAATTTGTCCACTTGGAATAGAGTTAACAGTTAACACAATGGTTTGATGAGTAATTATTTATTTAGTGATTTAGCACCATATGTATTCAACAATAATCCTTATTAATTAATACAATAGATCTTCAAACTACAAAAACTTCCAGCTTCTGAAATGATTAGGTTATGCATAGCCATAGTTATAGACCTCATTGAAGTTCTCTCAGATCTGTGAGGCAAACATGCACTTCTCTTTTAAATCGAGATAAAATCAATGTCATTATGAAGTTGTTGGAGTTCACTAATGCCTATGTGGCTTAATCATCCATCTGGGAAGGGAATGATCTAAGTAGTAGAGAATTATTAATGGATGAAAGAACAATCACTAATCCAAGCACGGGAAAACATTAACCTAGCCTTTTTGTTTTGGATCCACATGTACACTTGAAGTTCCTTGAACCAGTAATGTAGATACCAAGCATGAAAATAACACTGCTTTGGATGATTTCAGTTGAGGGGCTTATGAATATATTCTTCATTACTTATCTTAAAAAAATGTTTTCAGTTGAGGGGCTTGGCTTTCATACTTAAGCCCATATGCATTATAAATTTACCGCCTGCTGATGAGAAACTTTTGAGGTTGAATTGGTGATTGGGGATTTTTTGACTTTGAATAAGTATCAGTGTATCACTGCATGGTTTTTCAGTGTAACATATTACAAAAAGATTGTTCACACTCGGTTGGGATTTGAGATTTTGATCATCTTGATATTGTTTAAATCTTTGTTGGGTACCTGATCAACTGTAAGGGAGAGATAATAAATCATTTCTCTAGGTTTACATAAGATACCGGCTGGTGGAACATTTATCTGAACTAGAGGCTTACTAACTAATTTAAAACCACTCAAAATAATCTCTATGTACCCAATTTTGATGTTCGATTTATTAAGAACTACAAATACAAATAGGCTTGAAAAATAGATGATGCTCCTGCAGTTTCACATGGTTACTTTATATCTTTGGTGACTTTTTTGGCCGGATCATTTCAGTATCCCCTTTTTTACTTTGTTTATGTCGATAACCAAGAGATAATTATATTAAGTAGAACAAGAAAAGATACAAAGACAGATATCACTGATGGGAAAACAATGGGGATCTAAGAAAAACAGTGCAAACAACCAAAACGAGAAAAATTACAACCGCAAGTCTCACTAAACAAATTATCCTTGATCTTCCTTAGGCAAGGAGTCAGCCACTTCACCGATCTAGGGATCCAAGAGAGTATGGTGTTCTTCTTGATAATTAAATCATGAATCTCTTGAATGGCATAAACAACCCTGTTGCTGATGGCTTTTGTTCCAATGTATACATTCGGCCATTCTCCATTATCTACAAAATTGTTGCGGAAATTAATTGGTTTGCTCCTCGAAATATTAATGATTATTTTACTAATAATTTATATGCATGTGTATTTTACCTGTTGCTACAGATAGGCCATGGCCTTCATACTTGACGTAGTTTGACTTTGAAATTTTGTCAACTCATCTTCTCTTCTTCTCAGGTAGTCGACTGCATTAAGGGATTTCTCAATATCATCGCTGATCCTGCAACCTTTATTCAGGTTCGTATCCTGCATTAAGGGATTTGAGATTCGTGTTTCTTTCAGTAATCCAATTTTATTTTCTTGGTCTATATTTATTTTGGTATGTTGGGTAAATGTTTTTGCAAGTTCCGTCAAGTCATTGGGACAGGTATTAGTGCACTACTGTTTCAATGCCCCGAAGTAACCATTGGCCAAGAGTTCTTTCCCTGACACAGAGTGTATGCTTAATCTTCATTTATAATTTGTTAATCACCAAGGAGTCAGTATTTTCATAATTTGTCTAATTCATATTTCTATTAATTAATTTGTATGTTATAATTTAGTACTACCTACAATATACACAAATATGTATTCAAATAGTTGAAGTGATACATGCATATATACATAATGCCTTCAAGAAAACATATATAGTTTAGTATAATATAGCATGAAAATGGGGTGATCTCTGGATGATAGATGCGGATCTGGAACCAAACATTATGCCTTCAAGAAAACCTAACCATCTGATTATTGTTCTTGAAAATTGTGGACCTGCTTAGAATCATTGCCCAAATTATGTTCGACATCTGGAAGAACGAGCAGTCAGTCTGATCAATAAATGTTACAGTTTTGGTATGGGCATTTGGAGTGTGTGGCAACTCTACAAATAAGAGCTTAAGGGCTTATTTGTAAGAAATAAGAGCTAAGCTGGAAATAAGCATGTTTGGTAACATGCTGATTGTATGTCTTTTTAAAAAAAAATTCATATAAGAAACTATGATGTAATAAGCATTGTTAGGGCTGCCTATTTCTAACCTCTTGTTATGGTAGATGTTATTTTTATCGCGTGCTCAGTTGAAATCAGTTGAGCCACTTAGAAATGGGCATTACTATCCTTGTATTCTTTTTCAGAATCCTTATTTTACCCTTGGCCATTTTAAAATAAGATTTTTGGCTCTCATAAAAGACTGACTTTATCAAACAAGCTTCTTGACAAAAAGACCTAATTAAAATGGTCTTATTAACTAGACTTTTTGAAATAGTACTTATTTTTCAGATAGGAGATTTTAAACACCCCTGCATGGTTATCATGAAACTTTGATGGTTCGGATACTTGACCATGTGTGCAACATGAAGCACATTAATGTCATGTGCAGAATTATGTAATCCATTATATAATTCCTGGCTTCTGTATATCTTTCTGTATATATGTACGTCTTATGCATTTATTGGTTACTAGATACAAATAGTTACAATAGAAAAACAGATCAATATGATTTTGTCCTAATCAATATCTTAGGGATGAGATGTATATGGGTAAAAAGACTGGTGTGTTAGCAACGAGCGATACGTATTGTTTATTAGTTATTCATGTTTTAATTCATTGTGTAATTGTAATTTTGTTTGCTACTTTGTTTTTGAATCACTTCCCATGACTTTATAATTGGTTCTTATAACTCATTTGATATTTTTTAAAATTTAATTTGATATTTTTTATTTTTTCTTAAAAAAGAAAATTTTATATGTATCGCTCGAAATCGATACCGAAATTGATAGGTATAGGTTTCGGTTGAGACCGATACATCCCCTGAAACCGTATTTTTAATCCTTGGTCAGCATCCTTTACCAAGTGTCCAACGCCTGAAAGATGTTAATGAGCTATTGCGTCCAAGAATTTGAACACCAAAAATACTCAAAATCCTTACATGTGGCCTCATATGCTGACACATCAATTAGAACATGTTGAAGAAACATGGGGTCTCTGCTTTTTCCCTTGGTTATTCTATCTTCCTATTGTTTTCTAATGGAAGCTACTATTTTATTGCATCTTGCATGTTCCCTTGGTATCACCGCTTTTACTGTTAAGATGACAAATATATTGAATTTTGTCTTGGTATTCTAATTATATCTTTGCTATGGTTTATTCCGCTGTGAAATTTCCAAATATCTCAATAACCTAAAGAAATTGTAAGCTTTACTTTGTAAGCTTTACTCGCATACATTTAGCATGCCAAGTGGTCCATCTACTTTTCTTCTTCTTCTTCTTCTAATAATTATATGATTGATGCATCAGGGGGCAGTTCCACAAATCCTAGAGCAAACAAAAGAGGATTTCTTTATGAAAATCATTGATACACTGAGGCAAACTTCGGGAATTTGTTATGATAAAATAAAGGAGATCCCTTGCATTACTTGCCCACACAAACCAGACGGATCCACGTTTGTAATGGTGAGGACATAGGAAAATACAGGTTTCCTGTGCATTAAAATGAATGGGTTGAGGGACTTTCTTTCTTATATTTTTGCAATCGCAGGTGAAGCTGAATCTATCACTACTGGAAGACATTAATGATGATCTGGACTTCTGTTCCAAACTGGCCAAAGAGGAATCTGTGATCGTTCTGCCAGGTGAGAAATGGAAAATTCTAAGTTTTTGATAAGCTGTTCAAACACAAATTTTACGCCAGTATATTTTAGACTACAACCTTTACAAAACCCTTCTGACTTCCTTGAAAAAGAAAACTTCAGTTACTAGCATGTGTTAGCTGCATTCTTTATTTGTATAATATTTTGCTCTTATCTTTCTATTTTGTGTGAAAGAAAGTTTGTGAGAAGGAGAGAGATTGCGAGACCCAGGAGGTAAAGTAAAAAACCCAAGAGGTAGAATACCCTGCACACAAAGGTTACTTGTGTTAGCTGCTTGCACGTGATAATTTCTTACTAAAATACAAAGATAAGAATAATTTTCTACTGTTTGATAAGTTCCATAATTTAGGTTCTTAAAGATTACTAAAATATTAATTTTATTTACTTATTCTTAGAGTTTCATATCGCAAAATATTTTTCAATGAAGTAAACATAGATATATGATAAATTTAATATATATAAAGAAAATTTTAAGTTAAGAACTTTGCACTTTATTGATTAATTATTCTGTTTATAACATTCAAGATTTTATATGTTTCATTAGAATTCTGATAGTAGCAGTCTAGTAAGTACATATTGTAGAGTGCAATAATCTAGCTTTTAGGAGTTTTTGCTTGAGATGATTATTCATAAAGCAATATTTTAGTAAGTACACACTAGTTGGGAGCGGTAGTTTAATTTTTTAGAGTTTTAATAATTAAGAAAACTTTATCTTTTTCAGAACATTATCTTTCTAAGATTTTAGTCATTTTACTTGGTGGAGATGCACTTATAAATAAACATGCATATATGTAAATTATTAACATTTAAGAGAAAGATGAGATAACATTTCTCCAACTGCAGACTCTGCAGTGACTATATAAACATTAGACAGTTTTTTTAATAACAAAAAATATGTAAAAAAGTTAAGGAGTTTCTTAGTTAAGTATCAAATATAGATTCGAAGAATGGGGACTGTTTTTTCAGAAGAGAATATGTAAAAAAAAAACTAGGAATTTCTTAGTTCAAATCTGCATTTGATCCTGCTCATTTAACTTTTTAAACAGTGAATCTGTAACTATCTTGCAGAATTATAATTTCACAGATCAGCCATAATTTCTGATGCAATGAGTAAAATCTCAACTGCTTGATTTGATTACCATCACAAAGTTGATGTCGATACACAACGACGAAAATCAATTCATATGTTAAGTGAATTGTCCTTCAATAGAAGAACTCAAATTCGATTCCATAAGTTTTGAAAAGTAATAGATGGCATCAAAATATGTGTTCTCCTAGAGCAATAAACTTTATAGCTCTTGCACAATCTCAACTCTTGAACCTAGTTTATCATAGCTATCAATAAACCCTAAAAGATAGCCTAAAGGCTAAGTATATAAATTTCATATTTATCTATGTAATCGAACTTTAATCATATAATGACGCGAATAGTTCTCGTCATAGCTAATGATACCTGACATTTTCATGAGGATTTGATAGAATCATATGAAAATGATAGGAATAGCTGTTGCATATATTGGAAACAGCTTTATAATGATACTGACAACTCCGCAATCAGATGCATGGGCACAAAGTCATGTGTCGTATGTTTATCCCTGGTGATTTCAAAATACTCCTTTTCGGCATCCATTTGGCACTGGTCTTTTTTTTACCTTTGGCTAATTCCATACTATATTATTACTTCCTTAATCTTTCTTAAACTTGCACTGCATCATTATGGTGTCAGAGCAATGGAGATTCATCTTGCTGTATCGACTTCCTAACCCTCTTTTAATAGTGTTGCATTTTGAAATTTATCAACCACTCGGACTCCAAGTAGATTTTTCATGTATTGGAACTGTGATAAATTGATCCTTCTTACTGGCAACTAGGACCTATCACTCCTGAAATAAATAAGCTCAAAGATATGATTGATCTTTGAACCAATTTCTTATTTGGAACAGGCTTTAAATCCCCACATTGCCAGCCAAGTGCTGATTTTTGCAGCATCCTTACTGAGTAAAGAGTTCTCTCCCCCCTACGCTAGTTCAGTTTTTTCACCCTTAAGCTTATTTGAGGGCAATGTGCCTTTTATGTGGGTTGAATCAGAGCTGGAAAAACAGTGCAAAATACGCAAAATACTTTGGTTTATTGGGACCCCTCTGCTCCTCTGCCTTGCTACAGATTCTTTGCTTGCAATTCCACTTTCTTAACAAGTTACGATTCCTTTTTCAGTGAACATTCTTCTCTTTTAGTGTCCTGGGACAAACTTTCCAATGGTATCTTCAGTCTAGAGCCTTTTCCTGGTATTTTATATAGAGAAATCTAGAATATATGAAGTCACAAATTTTGCAAATTAAATGTAAACTATTCACGACTTTTTGGAAAAGTTGCAAATAAAAAAACTAATATATGAAATATATTTATTTGCAATTTTTTATTATTAGTAATCTTATTTTTTTTTCCTGATTTTTCCCCCCGAAATTGCCCTAGCTGAATAAATAATTCTTGAACTCTGACTTAGTGACTATGTCTATCACCCAATTGGCCAATGACACCGCAGTCCTGGTAATACTTATGACTGAAATATGGTGCTTTGGGTGCCGTGGTATCATATTAATTGTGGACCAAGTCAAAGTCCTGGATTGAGTTGCTTGATAATTATGGTGGTGTCTAGGCTATGGCATCAGTATCCATTTGTGTAGGTATAAGCAGCCATGCGTGTATTGGTACTATGTATATGATTGAAAAACACTGGGTTGGGTACCACAATATCATTGTCGACCAAGTCACAGCCTTGAATTGATTTGCTCGGTAATTACGATAATATCAGGGCTCTGGTGGATGTCATTAACGATAAGCTTGATCCTCCTTGGAAGTGGACAGCTGATCTCACTCATCTCAGGGAAACTAGAAATCTGTAATCCTAGTTTGAAGTTTGTAAGATAAATTACGTTTGGAGAGAGACAAACAGGGGAGCAAACTGACTCGCAAAATTCTGTAATTCCATTTCTTCTTTCTCTTTCACTCCTAGTGAGCTATTGGGTGAGCTCTTTCGGATGATCGGTCAGGAAAGCTTTACTTTAGGTTGTAACAGAGCTTGTTGTTTTAATTTATTCCGGTCAGGGTCTGCCTAACCCCAGCTTGTCTTCCAAAAAAAAAAGCGTGCTTGTGTTCTATCATTCAATAATTTATGGGCTGATTGATCTTGAGTTTGCAAGTGTTAGAACAATGATTTACCGAATTACTTTTGCAGGAGTTGCTGTGGGATTGAAGAATTGGCTCCGAATCACTTTTGCCATAGAACCATCGTCGCTTGAAGATGGTCTAGGGAGGATAAAATCATTCTATCAGAGGCATGCCAAGCAACAATAAGGGTTGCCAATCATTCATGGCTACCAATAAGGTGGTGATCTACAACTGCACATTGTTTATCATGCACCATGGAAGTGCCATAACGAATAATGTGCTTCTCCTATGGTTGACAAAATATTTGTCATTTGTCTGTAACTCTTACATTGATGAGATCCCTAAATGGCATACCTGCTATCAGATTAGTAGCAATTGTTTTCAATCTCTTGGTTTGGTTATTTCTTTTAATAGGTTAAGGTTATTATTAGTAGGAGACTTATTAGCTAAGTTTAGATCTGATTTGATTTTATCATAGTTCCATGTTATAAAAGATTGGAGGAAATCTCCAAGAGGCAGAGAGTAATAAATATTCTTCTTAATAAACATGCTATCATTCTCCTTTACCTTAATCTTCTTCTTTATTCTTCTTGCTTGCATATTTGGGTAAGGCACACATCATTTGGTAAGAGCATACTGTGGTCCATTATGTCCATTGTGTCGACAGCGAGAATGCAGGAATCAATCACAGAGGTTGAAACTCAAATGGCAGCCATGGTGGAACGGATTGAGCAGCTTTCGGTTCAACACCATCATGCATCAAAAGACATGGTTGATCTTAAGGAATAACACATCACCTTGGTTGGATTTCAAGAGAGGAATGACCAGAATTTTACAGAGTTGAAGGACACCCTGCGAACACTCTTGCAACTCAATACCCACAAGTCAAACGCTAAACACCATCCACCACCATAGCTGCCCACACTTCCAACAGTCCACCATCCAACGGGAGCCGACTCTTCTTCTACGTTGCAGACTTGATATACGCGGGTGGAGTTTCTCCGCTTCAATGGAGAAGGCCCTCTAAGTTGGATCTATCAGTCACAACTTTTCTTTAGCTACAATCATACACCTGTGCATGAGAAAATTGGATTAGCCGCTTTCCACCTTGAAGGCAAAGCCATTCAATGGTATCACTGGATGGAAGATATCATACCTACATGGGCGTGGGATGAGTTCAAATCTTCTATTATTTGTGTTCGCTTTGGATCGAAGATATCATACCTACATGGACGTGGGATGAGTTCAAATCTTGTATTTGTGTTTGCTTTGGATCTACGGAATATACACGGCCTGGTGAGATGTTGTCACAGCTGTAACAACGTGGATCGGTGCAACGAATTTGAGCATCTTGCGAACCTCACGATTAAACTTCTTGAACCTTTTATGATTGATTGCTTCATAGGAGGGGGTTACGCGAGGATATTCGTGGTGAGGTTAAGCTTCTTCATCCATCGTCTCTCATCAAAGCGATCAGATTGGCTCGTTCGGTGGAAGAAAAGATCGGTAACTGATGAAATGGAGGAACGCCATAGTCGGGGTTTGTGTTTCAATTGTGATGAGCAGTTTCATAGCTGCAAAATGAAACAACATTTTCTCATGGAAGGAGATTGGACCCTATGCCTGATGATGGTCTTTTTGAAGAGGAACATAATGGCAAGGAAATATCATTGCATGCTCTTGCCCGTTCGCCTGCTCCTCAAACCATTTGTGTCATCTTGATTGATACTCACAATTTTCTTGACACACAACGAGTAGGTGGGCTGGGCTGTTGACGCATGATGCCGCCTTCAATGTAATGGTGGCAAACGGTGGAGAATGCCCTTGTCCACAAGTACTCATTGACATTATTAGAGCAGATTTGTTTCTCCTCCCACTTGGCGGTTGTGACGTCGTGTTGGGTGCTCAATGGCTGCGTACCTTGGGGCCGATTACATTCAACTTCATCGACTTATGGCTTCGTTTTCACTATCGTGGACAGCAACATGAGTTACAAGGCATGAAATCCAAACCTGCAACCGTTGTATCCATACATTGCATTGAGAAGGCCTTGCGAAGGGGAGATCAAAGAGTAATAGTGCACATACATTCATCCCATGGTTCTTCATCTTCAGAAAAAGCTACTGCAGCCCCTCAAGCAACTCCTTTCCGGATATGCCGATAATTTTCAAGATCCTTCCATCCTTCGTCCTGCTCGTCGTGAAGATCATCGCATTCCCTTGCTTCCTGGATCTGGACCGCCCACCATTCGGCCCTATCGGTACCCACATTTTCAGAAGGCGGATATCGAAAAAATGGTTGGTAAGTTATCTAAAACTGGCTTCATCCGTCCTAGCACTAGTCCTTTCTCGTCGCTGGTCCTTCTTGTACGCAAATCCGATAACAAATGGCGCATGTGTGTCGACTACCGAGCTCTCAATAAAAATCAAAGAGAAGTTTCTGATTCCCTAGTTTTGACCTAATGACCTTTCTTTCCGAATTCTTGTTTATATTCCTAGACAGATTGTTCTTTTCCCCGCCGAAAGTTTTGCCACTCCATTACAACTTTTTTCCCTTAACCTAAAGGATCAAATCGGTCTCTAATGGGAGAGAAACTCTTTCCATGTAGCTGCCAGTACATGATACAGAGCTTTGTCGTTCTTAAGCCCTTGATAATCCAGGGTCCACCGGTCCAAATCTTGTACATAAGCTCTCTCTTGAGTGGAATTTCCATTTCTTCTTGAACATAAGAAAAGTCCTTTTTTTTTTTTTTTCCTGAGAGTCTCTTTGCAAAATGGAATAGTATTATTAGGAAATATCATATTGTAATAAAGTGAATGAGATACACTGTATCATTATCAGTGTATCTCTTCACAATTAGATAGAATCAATTAAATTTGAATTTAGGATTTGATTAGGTATGATTAGATTATGATTATCTTTAAGAGATCTTTCTATATTAGGAGTCTTGGCATGAAACATCTATTTAAACCTTTATGGGGTCATTGTAAATAATCCAAGAATTCTTAATAAATTCATTCTCTTTATGGTATCAGAGTGGGCGATCTGCCTGTATTGATTTTTTTTTCCCTTTTATTACGTGTTTCCGGCGGGCGGCATTGCCGCCGCCCGTCGGGACTGAAGTTTCTCTATTCTCTTTCTTATTTTTTTTGTCATCAAAGCCAACATAAATGTTAGCATGGTTGGTCTAGTTTTTTTTTTTATTCCTCTTTGATGGTTGTTGTAATAAGTGTATCTCCTTTTATTTTATTGAAGACCTCTCTAATGAGAGTTTTTCTTCACATTGGAAATCAATCTTCGGGTGCTTTGGGAAGACGATCATGACAGCTTAATCTAGTGGGCTACCGGCTCCGACAGACTCATAAATATGAGTGGGATGCGACAGAGATAGACTTCACAGACTGGCGGTGACTACTAAGCACGGATGTTTTAGCTCTTCATGCACAAAGGGAGTACTCAAGTTCCGCAAACCCATGAAGATTTTCAATCCACATGTGTTTGAGGGGGAATATTAGGAAATATCATATTGTAATAAAGTGAACGAGATACACTGTATCATTATCAGTGTATCTCTTCACAATTAGATAGTATCAATTAAATTTGAATTTAGGATTTGATTAGGTATGATTAGATTAGGATTATCTTTGAGAGATCTTTCTATATTAGGAGTCTTGGCATGAAACATCTATTTAAACCCTTTATGGGGTCATTGTAAATAATCCAAGAATTCTCAATAAATTAATTCTCTTTATGGTATCAGAGTGGGCGATTTGCCTGTATTGATTTTTTTTTCCCTTTTATTACGTGTTTCCGGCGGGCGGCATTGCCGCCGCCCGTCGGGACTGAAGTTTCTCTATTCTCTTTCTTATTTTTTTTGTCATCAAAGCCAACATAGATGTTAGCATGGTTGGTCTAGTTTTTTTTTTTATTCCTCTTTGATGGTTGTCGTAATAAGTGTATCTCCTTTTATTTTATTGAAGACCTCTCTAATGAGAGTTTTTCTTCACATTGCAAATCAATCTTCGGGTGCTTTGGGAAGACGATCATGACAGCTTGATCTAGTGGGCTACCGGCTCCGACAGACTCATAAATATGAGCGGGATGCGACAGAGATAGACTTCACAGACTGGCGGTGACTACCAAGCACGGATGTTTTAGCTCTTCATGCACAAAGGGAGTACTCAAGTTCCGCAAACCCATGAAGATTTTCAATCCACATGTGTTTGAGGGGGAATATTAGGAAATATCATATTGTAATAAAGTGAATGAGATACATTGTATCATTATCAGTGTATGTCTTCACAATTAGATAGTATCAATTAAATTTGAATTTAGGATTTGATTAGGTATGATTAGATTAGGATTATCTTTGAGAGATCTTTCTATATTAGGAGTCTTGGCATGAAACATCTATTTAAACCCTTTATGGGGTCATTGTAAATAATCCAAGAATTCTCAATAAATTCATTCTCTTTAAGTATAACATAGGAACCTAAGAAAAGTCCTTTTTTTCCCCCCCTGAAAGTCTCTTTGCAAAATGGAATAGTATAACATAGGAAGATCTTTTATCCATATCGAATCCAAAATTGGATTCCTGATCAAATCAAGATTTCCATTGAATTTCTTTATCGTTATTTTGAATTCTTTCTTTTCGATAAGCGACTGTCTTCCTTATACAATAATTTGATGTGGTATCATCTGACTCGTCTTCCACTTCCATTGGTCACAAACCCAAAGAGTAGAAGTCATGCACTTCTTGGACCTGAGACTCTTGAAGAATCTTTTCCATTCTTCGGTTATGTTTGAAAAGATAGAAATAATTTTGGGTAGGAGAGAAATTGGCAATTGGAAAAATAGAGACTGAAAGGCAGGTCAAGTTGCCCTCTTTTTTCCCAGCAGTTGAATCAGGAAGTTTTTTTTTTTTGGTCATGGAATCAGGAAGTTAATGAAGTAGAAATTTTGATTTATTTATATAATATATTAGTCTTGGAGTTAGCCCCAGAGGAGAAAGAACCACCTCAGCTTGTCCTAAAGCTAGCCTTAGAGGAATAAGTTTCCGTTAACCATACCGATGAAAATTCTACTTTCTTTACAGTGCAGACGAGGATCAAGAAACCATCGCCCAAAGGTGCTCCTTCAACTGGGCGAGCCTTCTCTTTTTGGATCGTCTTCTACCCAATGCGGTACCCTTCCAGTTTTTGGTTCCCATTGGGTTTACCTTGTTCACAGGTCGACCCCATGGCAACAAGAAAAGGCGATCTTGTGCTATACTCCGGTGATCTCTTTCCTACCGAGGCACGCAAACTCCTATCATCGATGAGCTACTTGATGAACTGAATTGTTCGTTCATTTTTACGAAGCTTGATTTAAGATCTGGATACCATTAGATTAAAGTGCATGAATCGGATATTCATAAAACTACTTTTCGCACTCATGAGAGTCATTATGAGTTTTTGGTCATGCCGTTTGGGCTCATAAATGCCCATTCAATTTTCCAAAGCCTTGTGAATTCGATTTTCCAACCTTTTTTATGCAATTTGTGGTAGTCTTTTTTGATGATATACTGATTTATAGTCGGAGTTTGGATCAGCATTGGCAACACCTTGAGGAGGTTTTCGCACCTTGCGAGCTAATCATCTCTTTGTGAAGTTATCTAAGTGTACATATGCTGCACTGAAAGTCAATTACTTGGGGCATATAATATCCGAAAGGTGTGTGGCTACGGACCCAGAGAAAATCTCAACCATGCTTGAATGGCCAACTCCTCATTCGCTAAAAGGACTTCACGGTTTTTGGGTCTAACGGGTTATTACCGCAAGTTCATCAAAGACTATGGTTGGATTGCTTCGCCGTTAACCAAGCTTCTTAAGAAGGGCTTGTTTATGTGGTCAGATGAGGCAGATAGTGTTTTTGTTTCCTTGAAAGCGGCAATGACTACTACCCCAGTTTTGGCTCTACCAGATTTCTCACAGCCTTTCTCCATTGAATGCGATGAGTGTGGGATAGGTATTGGGGCAGTGCTCATGCAAGGTGGTCATCCTATCGCGTTCTCAAATAAGGCTCTTGCAGATAGACATCGAGGGCTGTCTACTATGAGAAAGAGATGCTAGCCATCCTTCATGCCGTGTCATAATGGCGGCACTTCTTGCTTGGACGCAACTTTACAAATTTAACAGATCACCATAATATTAAATACATGTTTGACCAACGTGTACAAACTATGGTACAACAAAAATGATTGTCCAAGTTGTTGGGTATAACTTTACCATCTCTTATAAGAAGGGGAGCGATAATAAGGCTGCCGACGACATTGTCACGCAAGTACGAAGAAGTTGCAGTGGCAGCAATATCTCTTCCAGTTTTGATGTGGTTGGGACGTATCAAAGACAACTATCATCACAAAGACACTATACAACATCTCTTCTCGGCCCTCCATTCGAATTCTTTGGCATTTCCTAAGTATTCTATGTCCGATGGTGTTCTTCGCTACAAGGGGCACATTATGATCTCGCCTTCGTCCCCTTTATGCAATGAGTTATTGCAGTACCTGCACTCCTCTACAATTGCTGGCCATTCCAGGTTCCACAAAACATACAAATGACTCTCCAATACTTTCTATTGGAAGGGGGGTGTAGCGAGCAGTGAAAAAATTTGTACAGAATGCAAAGTTTGTCAAAGGAATAAGGTCGAATCAGTTGCTCCACCTGGCCTCTTGCAGCCCCTACCTATACCAGAAGGTACTTGGATGGACGTTTCAATGGCCTTCATCGATGGGCTGCCCATCTCCCAAAGGCAAAAGTTCAATACTTGTGGTTGTCGACCAACTCTCCAAATCAGCCCATTTTGTTGCATTGGCACATCCTTACACCGCAACCCAAGTTTTTTTTTTGGGGGGCAGGAAAGCTGGGATTAGGCAGACCCCGATCATAATAAAATAAAATAAAAACAAATGTTTACAATCTCAAGGATCTATGTCCTTTAGAATCTCTCTCAACAAGAAGGGGAAGAGAGGAGGGAAACCCAGAATGAATCAAGCTGAGTTCCCCTATCTCAGTACAATGCCTAGATAAGAAATGAGCAGGCCATTAGCTTCCCGAGGGATATGAGAGAACCCCCTATCTCAGTACCGCAACCCAAGATGCTCATGTTTACATCATGAATATCTTTAAGCTTCACGACATGCCAAGGTCCATTGTGAGCGACCGCAACCCCATTTTTACGAGCAGATTTTGGAAGAAGTTCTTCAAGCTTCAAAGAGTAGAGCAACATATGGGCTCAGCATATCACCCCCAATCAGACGACCAAACCGAAGTTGTCAACCGGTGTCTCGAAATATATTTACGTTGCTTCTCTAGTCTTCAATCATGCCATTGGGTCCATTGGATTCCTTGGGCAAAATGGTGGTACAATACCTCCTTCCATACGTCCACTCTCATGACTCCATACGAGGTAGCGTTCGGCCAACCTCCTCCAACTATCACAGCCTACCTACCTGGTTCTATTAGTGTGCACCATGTTGATCAGGCCCATGTGATAGAGATCGTGTCCAGTGACTTCTCAAAGAAAATTTGGTGGCAGCCCAAACTCGAATGAAACAAGCTGCTGACAAACATTGCACCGAGAGGGAATTTGATGTGGGTGATATGGTTTTCTTGCGCCTCCAACCGTTTCGTCAAGCTTCGGTCCATATGTGCAGCAATTTAAAACTTTCACCTAGATTTTATGGTCCATATCGGGTTATCCAGCGTATCGGGCTCGTTGCATACAAGTTGGAGTTGCCTCCGTCATCAAAGATCCATCTTGTCTCGTTGCATACAAGGTAAAGCCATTAGCCATTCTCGACCGTCGGATGGTCAAGCACCACAATACAGCAGTCTCAGAGATCTTAGTTCATTGGGCTAACTCGTCTCCGGAAGATGCTACATGGGAGACTTGGCCAAGTTTTTCTTTCCGGTTTCCTAACTTCAAACCCTGAGGACAAAGTTCTTAATTCGGATGGATGGTGGAATGATGAGATCCCTAAATGACATACATGCTATCAGATTAGTAGCTATTGTTTTCAATCCCTTGTTTCAGTAATTTCTTTTAATAGGTTAAGATTATTATTGTTAGGAGACTTATTAGCTAAGTTTAGATTTGATTTCATCATAGTTATATGTTATAAAAGATTGGAGGAAATCTCCAAGAGGCAGAGAGTAATAAACATGCATCTTTTCTACATCTCCTTCTTCCTCCCATCTTCTCTGCTATCATTCTCCCTTAATTATCTGTTCTCCCCCCACTGGGAAATCTACTCTCTAGCTGCTGACAATCGCTTCTTAAGGAATCAGTGCGGCTCTATTTTGATGCAATTCACCCCTCACTCTGCCGAACATAATGTCGCGAGTTCTGATGGGCAGCAGCGCTTGCTGTTGCCCATATGTGTCTTGCAAAATGGGCCCCATATCCATCATTTGGTGATCCCCATGTGAATAGTAAGTGCCCCCATTTTATAAGACACATATGGGTAACAGCAAGCGCGGTTGCCCATCCGAACTCTAAAGTCGTCATGGCGGAGCCAGGAATTTTTCATTGGGGAGGCCAAAATACATGTATACAAAAAAAATTTTGGTTTGAGGGTATGGGATTTGGGGGTGTAGCCCCCGAGAAAAATTTTTTTGGGGTAGTTTTTTTATTTTGAAATTTTTTTTTTCTCGGTAATACCTTTGAGGTCGCCACCTGTCTTATTAATACCCCTTCATTGTGGTTAAGATTCACCCACCTCCTTGGTTTAAAAAAAATATATCAAATTTCTTTTTGAACCCTTGTTAAAAATTCACTAACTCCTAAGATTAAAATTATTTAAATATTTTTTTTTAAAATCAAGGATAAGTAGGTGAACCATGAGATTGGGTGAATTTTAACCATAGTTAAGGGGTGTCAATAGGGACATGAGCATAAGGGGACTCCATTGGGGGGCCACTATATATGTGACAAAAAAATTTGAGGGGGCCACTACATCATATAGGACAAAAAAATTGGGGGGGGCCAAGTATACTAAAAATATTTTTTTTTAATTGAGGGGCCCACTAGCCCCCCCCCCCCCCCACCCCCCGGCTCCGCCCCTGAAAGTCGCTCAATACACATTAAATTATAGCCTTCGCAGTCTTAGGAGGATGTCTCCTCCTGCTTTTTATGACTGGGACTCCCAACTTGTAAGGGGTGTCCAGTCCTTCTGTAACCTTTCCTTAGGTTTTAATGTTACCTCTCAACCAAAAAAAACTTCTTTATTCTACTTGCCTGCATATTTGGATAAGGCACACATCATACATTTGTTAAAGAGACTATTTGTTAGAGAATATGGAGCATTTTGTGAAATTTGGATGAGACATAGTCTAAGGCATGGTCGCATGGTAACAAAATTCGTCAAGTTTTTACTATAAAGTCATGAATGATATGCATCTTTTTTTGTGAAACAATTAATTTATGCAATACTTGTCTTTTAAAAAAATTATAATTTATTTAAAAAGTTGCAAATTTTGTAAATTAAACAAAAATATTTGAAAAAGTCTCAAAATAAATATTTAATATACTTGCTTATAATATTGGATAAATAGCAAATTTATTTAATTTTGACAAATTTTCAATTTATTTTTGAATTTTGTTGCTTTTTTTCTGAATCTTTTTCATTTCACGTATATTTCGAGTTTTTGGGAATGGTTTTTCTTATTGCGGACCAGAAACAACGTAAACGCATTTGGTAACTCAGTTTTAAGAATCGTTATGTTTTTAACACAATTTTAGGTGAAACAAAAAAAAATGCTTCTTAGAATTAAATCTTGAAAAGCTATTAAAACGAACAAGATAAGCATGAAAATTAACGATACAGATGGGACATAATAAAATTTTTGATATCTTGATACTTATAAATGTGTTGATAAATATAACTATTTTTTAAAGCCTACAACAGTTTATTTTATTTCCTATCTAAACATAATTCTTTGTTTATTTTCTTTATGATTGAATTTGGCTAACAAATGTCAAATGCGTTTTCTACATATAATTGGATATAAGAATCAAAATTTATGATTATTAAATTATTATTTTTTCAAAATAAGAGAACAACAAAATTAATGTCAAACACATCGTAGTGATTCAAAGCGAATTACACCATAACGATTGGGGTTTGGATCACATTGACTTCACTTGCCATTGCCAAGCCTACTGTTTAACTAGCAACAGCCAAGGGCTGGCTGCTACTCGGCCACAGCCTTTAAACACCCTTTGACTCTGGTTAAGAGGTTTTAACCCTTGGTTAAATTATTTTTAAAACCAAGGTTATATTCATTAATTCTAGGAGTTCGTGAATCTTAACTACAGGTAAAAGGAATTAAAAAGGACACGTGCCAAGTTCGAGAGGTTTGAGAAAAATATTTTACTTTAGCCCCAGCAAGAGGAAATCCTAAATCAACTGTTTTTTTTGGGCCTCATAACCCCTCCTCTTCTTGCGTATCTGCTCCTAATTTTGGTACTAGTCTGTGTGATGGAAATGATAAGGATGACTAGTTGTTGTAAGAGGAAAAAGAAGAAGAAGAATCGAAAGAAGAGTTTGATGAAGAAATATAGTGCTGTTTTGATCTCGAATAATATTGGTTTACAGAGTGTTGATGAGGATGAGGAGGAAGAACCAATTCCTCTCAACAAGCTTTTGGCGTGTAGATCTCCTCTTCCTTTTCGTTGTCATAATTCGTTAGGCCGCTTGAAGCTTGAGAACTATCTTTTACGTGACAACATGGAGAGCGTTATGAAGAGCATATACGATGGCAGGTCTCATAAAGTATCTTGGGGTCCTTGTCGTTTGTTGATGTATGAGAAGTAAGGGTTTCCTTTTGGGGTCTCCTACTTGGTTTGTGCCTTGTTTATGGGTTTGGTGTGTAGGGTGTCTAGGTGGGACCGCCAGGTCTCCCTTGGGTCTCCTCTTGCTCATTTTCTCTCTCTTTCTTTCTTTCTTTCTCTTTGTCTTCTCTCTTTATTCTTTTCTAATAAATCTGGTTGGGGTCCGCCTTAACCCCTGCTATCCTCGTTCCAAAAAAAAAAAGTCCGTTTGGGTTTGTCATGTTTCTCGTCCTTTTCCTTCCCCTTAGTCGTGTTGCCATCCTCTAATTTTCTCCAAATACAAGAGGACAAAGCTCAACTGCTGGAATCATTTTGCTTAGTAATGAAACAAAAATGGAATATGATCAATGCCATTTGCAACGCACCGAAACCCAAGATCAAAAATCAATAGATGGATCCCACTTAGGGGCTCTCAATGGGCTGGGCCAGCCGGGTCAGGGTCTCTTCAGGTCTAACCCAAATCCTTGCAGGCTAAACTGGCTAGGCCCAAGCCCTAACCTTAGGGCCAGGGCAACCTGGGGCCAAAGCCGAGTCTGAGCTCGAAAAGAAATTAAAGAAAATGTTTTTGTCATAATATTTATTAAAAATTATTTCTAAACCACCACCGGTTGCAGTCTTTTTTTTAGTATATGTTGTTGGTATAACTTTTTGGTCTCCAAATTTAGATATGTTAAGGAAAAGAGAGAGATTTATGTGCTGTTTAGAATGTCTAAATTTCTGGTAAACTGTTTATATGTCTATAGTGGATATACATTTTCACGTGTTAGGCCGTTTGGTGACATGTCTACCTGTTAAAGACAAAAGGACATTTCATATTTAAAACTAAATTTCACATGTTTTGTGATTTTTGGGAAAGAAGCTCACGTCTATTGCGGGTAGACGATAAAACAAAGATTTCTATCATTCTTTTTACTGTTTTGCCCATTATCTATTACTATTTTTATTATTATTCCATGAATGAAACCCTTAAAGATGTTTGAGATAGATAATACATATATCCATGTATATGAACTTCAAATATATAATTATACATATACTATTGGGGTTTCTTAAAGTCCATTTGGCTATGTTTAGTTGTAGGTAAGGAGCGTTCTCATTCAGAATATGATGTTGGACATGCATAGATGTAAGAATTCAACACTTATTATCTACAAGCCTAATTATGCAAGTTTAAAGGAATCTATTCTTAACATTTGATATTTTGTTATACATACTTCGAGCAATGTGATAGCAAAACATGTTGTGTCATCTCTCAAGGCTCTTAGTGTACAAATTATCAATGTGTTATTTTTTCTTTTATTTATGTTCTTTATTGTATTTTTATGCAGGAAAGGTTTCCCTACAAACAATAGTGATTATAGAGAATTTTTTTTAACATGTACTAAAAAAATCGTTAATATTAGAATTATATTAATATATCTAATGAGGCCTGAACCAAAATTTGTCCTTCTTCTTCATTTGTTTTTACATCATCATGCATATCTCTCTCTTTCCTTTTTTCTATCACTACTCCTATACCGCACGAGAATTTTGTTACTATTGCAATATTACTTGAATAAGTAGAATTATATAGTTTAGCCAAACAACTTGACCAAGTAAAATAACTCTTTGACTAACAAATAATGAGATACTTTTTTTTAACGGTTGATCATTACGCAATTTAATTATTCCTTATAATAATAATTCCGTAGAATAGTACTAGTAAAGGTGTCGAATCTCTGAGGACTACGCTAGTTTCTTTGCCTTTTATCAAAATTAATTTTAAACTAATGAGTAACAAGATTAATTGATTTTAACCTAATTCAACTATCAGATTTTATTTAACCTAATTACTAAGATCTTTTGGTTATATATCGGTTGAGAAAATCTAGGGTGTTTGCATCCACCACTAGCTTTATAACTAATCTTACTTTGATTTTATTCAAATTTCTCAAATTGCAAACATTACAGTAAGAGTGACAGTACGTCCCCTCTCAACTGATCAAGAAAGATGCAAGAGATTAAATCATAAGCATATTATATCTTCGGTTGATACGAGTGATATACATTAAATTAAGGTAATATAATCACTCGTCTTTCCTTAGTATAAAATATCTTTAGATTTATTTTCTTGAACTATTAAAATCATTGTATAAAACTTATATTAAAATTCTAACGAAAATTAACACAAGTGAGTTCAATTTCAATTTTCTAATACCTAAGACAAAGATAACAATTCCATTGAAATAGAATATAAATCAATAAATCCGGTTGTTAAAACAATCCTCTGATTATGTAATCAATGTCTTACAAAAGTTGAAATCTAAATAAAAATAAAATAAAAGACACTGTTACTTCGTTAGGGTTTCATTGAAACCCTATAATGGGAAGTTAGTTTATCATGAGGGAGGAGCACGTCATCTTCATAAACAAAAATGAAGAACTCATCATTTTGGCTTCCTTGATCTCTAGAGCTTCTCTTCTTCAAATCTCAAAATCCTTACATTATTTATGGCCAAAGGTTCTATTTATAGAGAGAGAGACCATTCAAATTAGGGTTGTTGTAAACCTATTAGGACTCGAATTCCTCCTTTCCGGATACTGTTTACAAGGCAAAAATGCCGATGTGCGATCGATCGCAAAGCAACTACAATCGATCACAGACAGACAAAACTTTCTAGAATCTCTCTGCCTTCTTTACAATCCATCACAACTCTTTCATCTATCGCAACATGACATGCGATCGATCATAGACTACCTACGATCGATCGCCAGGTACAAAATTTCTCGGATTCTTCCATCTTTTTAGTCTTTCACATGGTTGAAACCCTTCTAAGTCTTTGAGAGCCTTTAAATATTCAATTTTAACTTATTTTTCTCGCATAAACCTGGAATCAACAAAGACAACCAAATACCGTAAGATAGTCCAAAAGATTATTCTAAGAAACTAACAAATCTATATTGAGGTGCTTAAATGTATAATAATTAGCACTGATCAACGGTCTCGGATTGTCCTATGATCTTAGTATCATTTCTCTATTCTTTAGAGAAAATGAAGAAGCAATTGGGCCATCCAAATGGACTGGTGCACGTAACAATGAGATACTTTTTAACATCTTCATTCGGTTTGTAATGCTAATTATAGTCATAACTGGCTTACATGGAAATCAAAATTTCTCCTCGCCGCACAATAAGTAGTTAGGGTCTTTTTATAGATCTAGAATTCTTTAACTACCTATCAAGAGTTTTTTTTTTCAAGAATACAATAACCATGAAATGGAAAAACCCTAGTTGGAGTTAGTCCAAAAATGTCTAAGTGGATATGTGTCTCGCTTTCTTGGATTCTACAATAAATCCTTGTAGAGGCATCTACAAAGCTAAGTAATGGGTCGTTTAGCATCGTTCATCACAAATGATTTTCCTTATCCTATAAATGGTAATGACGTAAATGCGTTTGATAACTTATTTTTAAGAATCGTTATATTTTTATAGAATTTTAGCAAGACAACGAAATACATTTTTTTGAATTAAATCTGTTTAATACATTTTTTTGAATTAAATCTGCCAGACATGCTTAAAATGAACAAGATAAATGTGAAAATGGTCGAGATAGTTCAGAAATAAAATTTTAGGTATATTATGGCACATATAAATGTGTTAGATGAATATTATCATATTTAATACCTACAATAATTGTTGTTCATCTAAACATAATTATGTTGTTCATTTTTTTTATAATTGATTTTTACCAATAGTTTCCAAACGGGTTCTCTGCATAGAATTATTTATAAGAATCAAAATTTTGGGAATGAGAGAATCACGTGATGCCAAACAGCCCATAGCTAACCTCACGGTTCACTTTTTTCTTTAATTTTTTTTTCTTTGAGCAATAATCCGCTCTCTCAAGGTGCCACAAGTAGCGGCATCTCGTTCCTTTTGTTCTTGCCAAGTTTCTCTTGTAACGATGGTTAACTCCCTTTGAAGTGTGGTTAATATTTGTAACTACATATTTTTTAAGAGACTTCACATGGTTGCAGAGCTCCCCTTTTATTTTAATTTAGTGTATCACGGTGATACTTTTATAATTACGAAGAGAGGTAAGGGCATTTTTGTAAAGTACATTTTTTTCATAATTACAAGATTACCACTGCATACAGTAAAAAAAGGGGAGCTCCGCTTCAAGGACGTGAAGCATAGAAAGGCCACACCCCACCACTTGCGCCTCGTCACTCTCTCAACTAGAGGCCACACCCACCCCTGGTGCAAGGGATGGGGTGTTTATCTTTTTGTAGGTCCTAAATCATTTATCTATCTAGGTTAAGGGTTACGCGGGTTAGCACTCATGGTGTGTGCTCAACAGCCACACCTAGACTAGAAAAAGAGTCACACCATCCCAAAGGAGACAACCAATGGGACAACCTAATGAGGTGTTTAATTATTTTTAAGGAAATACTTAACTTACTGCCATAGTAGTATTACTGTAATAGACTATGTATTCTAATATACAGTCCTCATGGGGGAACGCCTTCTTTTTCCCACACATAGTTAAAAGAAGTGTTCAAAGGTCCGTGATGACATTAGACTACACAGTCTAATGCCCGTGCTAATCACTGTCCTTATTTTTATGAGACCAAATCCTCTATGGTGATAACCGGCAAATCCGGTTATCACCACATGAGGTCGCAACATATCCCTTTTGACACCCCTTAACTGTGGTTAGGATTCACCCACTCTTAAGATTCACCCACCCATCCTTGGTTTCAGGGAAAAAAATATTAGTTCTTTTTTTAATTTTTAAAACATATTTTTAGGGTTTTTGTAATATTAAAAAAAAGAATTAACATGTTTTTCTTTCGGACTTTGCTACTGAGACCGCAAAGGGCCGAGACCACATCGAGACCGCACATTTGAGGAACGGATCTCAACATTTCCATAAATCTGATTTTATTTTTTTGAGATCCGCTCATCACATGCGCGGTCTCGGTGTGGTCTCGACCCTTTGCGGTCTCACTAGGATTTCCCTTTTCTAAAAGGACTTTGCGACTGAGACCCCTTTAGGGTTGAGACCACCGAAACCGTGTTCTAAGAGCACGGAATTCAGGTGGGGCCCATTTCACATGGTCTCGGTGTGGTCTCGACCCTTTGTGGTCTCACTAGGATTTCTCTTTTCTGAAAGGACTTTGCTACTGAGACCCTTTAGGGCCGAGACCATTGAGACCGTGCTCTAAGAGCACTGGATTCAGGTGGGGCCCATTTCACATGGTAGGCCCCACCTGAATCCAGTGCTCTTAGAGCACGGTCTCTATGGTCTCGGCCCTAAAGGGGTCTCAGTAGCATTTCCCTTTCTAAAAACCATGGATGGGTGAGTGAACCTTAGGGGTGGGTAAATCTTAACCACAATTAAAAGGTATCAAAAAGGACGCATGACGATCTCGGGGGTGATAACAGGATTTACCAAATCCGGGTAGATGATTTGGTTTGGAAAATAGTAAACGCACCCGGGTTCCCATTTTATAACCGAAGGGCATGTCCTCATTAGTCCACGCACCAATTTTAAATACTTACCTATTGTGGTTAGTATATATAATTTTTTGAATATATATATATAAATTTTGAATCTCACTGTGGTTATTATTCACTCACCCTTAGTGTTAAGCAATCCAACCATGGTTTTTCAAAAAAAAAAAAAAAGGGAAAAACCATAAATCTTAGTTTTAATTTAGTTAAGCTTAAAGAATTTAGTTAAGCTTAAAGGGTTAAAGGGGTGTTACAAGGGACACACGAGGGTAAGGGCCCATGGGTCTGCCGTCCGCTGAGCACTGCTCATTTGGTTTCTATTTTTATTTGAATCTCGAGGCCTTCGAGGAGTAGAGTAATGGCAGAATGCAGTCGCACCACTTCCTATAGATGCTCTCCCTCTTCAGTACCTGAATCCCAATCGAAAGCCAGTGTAAGTTGAAGAAGAGAGTAGCAGATTGCAGAAGAAGAAGAGATGGAGAACGGTTCCAAGATCAAATGGGGTTTCAGAGCGAACAAAGAGCTAACCACCCCTTCAGCTATCACTATTAGAGGGATTCTCAGCATGATTATGGACAATCTCGATGCAGCAGACAAGAGGCCGATCGTTCCTCTTGGTCGTGGCGATCCCTCTGCGTTTCCGTGCTTTCGAACGACCCCTGTAGCCGAAGACGCCATGGTTGATGCTCTTCGATCTGCTAAGTTCAATAGTTATGCTCCTACTGTTGGTATTCTTCCCGCGAGAAGGTATATAATTAGAGATATCTATCTGAAGTTTGTTTTTTTTTTTTTTTTAAGATTTGAGTTTTATAGATTATGTGTTGGCTGATACAACAACCCCCGTAAACTCGGATCATCCGACTTTTGTATAGAAAAGTATAGATTCTGCGTTGGATGGGCTGTTAAAGGAGTGAGAGTTGGAATCGGGAGTTTTAATAAATCAAATGTGATCACAAGATCTAACATTATGAACTTATGATGATGCTAATCTCCACTTTTTCAACTATTTTCTTGTAGTTTATTGTTGTTGTTTCTCCTTGATTCTAGCTTTCCTCATTTCTTATCCTCTACAATTGTAGACCTACAGTTAAAATGTAGTCTAAAAGTAGTATCTTGGGTTTTTTCATTTTCTTTTTAGTTTCAATCTGGGATATTTCTCACTGAATAACAGAATTATGTGTATAATGTTAGATTTTGTGGTCACAGTATGATCACGGGTTTGATTTGTCAAAACCCCGGATTGATCTTTGGGTTTCATCGAAAGCATCCCGGTAAGGGAGGTTGTTGAGTTGGCCAACATATACTAGATTTGAATAATTTTCTGGTTTATATATTTTGGATTTGCGTTTAAAATCTAATTAATCGATTGCCATGATCGTTTGAACAGGTGTATTGCTGAACATCTCTCTCATGATCTTCCATACAAGTTATCGCCTGATGATGTTTATCTCACACTCGGTTGCAAACAAGCCATTGAGGTTGCATTGACTGTCCTCGCTTGCCCTGGTGCAAATATCTTGCTTCCAAGACCAGGGTACCCATTCTATGAAGCCCGGGCAGCTTTTAGCCATCTCGAAGTTCGGCATTTTGATCTTCTCCCTGAAAAGGGTTGGGAGATTGATCTGGATTCTGTTGAAGCTCTTGCAGATGAGAACACTGTGGCAATGGTTATCATAAACCCTGGAAATCCTTGTGGTAATGTATTCACTTATCAACACTTGGAGAAGGTTAGTGATATGGGAAATGGGTTCTGTATTTGAAATTTAAGCTATGCATTATCATTCCTCAGAATTCAGGTTCCTTTTAATGCTAATGGTTGACGATCTATTGCATTTAGGTTGCGGAGACTGCAAAAAAGCTTGGAATTCTCATAATTGCAGATGAAGTTTATGGTTACCTGACCTTTGGGAGTAACCCATTTGTGCCGATGGGAGTTTTTGGATCGATTGCTCCTGTTCTTACACTTGGGTCTATATCTAAGAGATGGATAGTGCCTGGTTGGCGACTTGGCTGGCTTGTAACTAGTGACCCCAATGGAATCCTTAAAGAAACCAAGGTTCTTACTCTTTTTCTCTCTCTCCGTCTCTCTTGTGTGTGATCCAGTACTCCTGCAGTAAGTCTTCTCATTAATTGATCAATAGTATCCACTAATTCACATTGGTCGGATGAAAACATATAAAGAGAGGTACCACTGATGGGAAAACTATTAAAACTATTGGACATATATGCCCTCAAAAGCTAATAAGAGACTTTTCTATGTTGATTAGACAAGCATCATATTCACACAACCAACTATAAAGAGTATTTACATTAATTACTGTCTCATATGATGATGACATAAAGTTCCTTAGGTAACATTGGAGGAAAATCATGTAAAGGTTGCGAGGAGATATGATTTTCCGGTTCCTTGTAAACCTAATATTGTTTGAAGCCTCTAGAGTACTGGTTGGGCACCATACTTCATCATGGCTTGCATATGTGTAGTTTTATGAGATAGTGTGATGAATCTCATTCATAGAGAGTGGTGACTCTTGACTAACATGTGAGTATATGTAGCAAGTATATAATACTGAACGGGGTCACTAGTGGATACCCTATGGAATACACTATCAGATTGTATTAGGGTTATCCATTTGACAAATTATCCTTAGACCTGAGAGGTTAACATCTTTTCAAATATTTGTCTATATGACTTTGATGTGCCAATCGACAATGTCCAATACACAGGACTAACTCCGGGTACGTTGGGTCATGTACACAACGTTTGGAGAAGTGTGTAAACATTCAATAAGGAATCCACAACTCCTTAATTGGAGATAATGATATCAAGGTGATACTTGTTGAACTGAACTGTTAAATCCAGTACTGTTGCTTTTCGGTAAAATGATCTTTATCGAAGTTGATATTTTCAATATAGAAAAGTATATATAAATATATATGTGTTAGTTCTTTTCTAAAGTTTCTTCAAAAGTGTTTTGGAGGTTTAGTTCAATGAAAAAGTAATCATGAGAAAGAGTTCTATTCATAAGCTACGGACTAAGATAGTGGAATTGTTCCAATCCCGGAAGCTTACAAGTGATATCGGAATGTGGAAGGATTTATTTGTAAATATATTGTGAGATGACACTTACAAGCAATTTTTTAATTTATGGGGGTTAATCACATTGTGTTAATGGACATTAATTGTGATTGGTGGAAGTCCAGAGACTTAGATAGCATTCTATGATCTTAATGGAGTTTTAGGAAAGGTGTTTCCTAATAACAATGCTTCAACCAAAAAGGTGAAGTACTTGGTCCCACAACCGGAAATAGGAGATCCCTTTAGATCCCACACACAAGGACCTTCTTAAAGTATTTAATTTAATTATTAATTAAATTAATTAATTTCTCTAAGTAATCACTATATAGTATAGTGAAGCTCTAAAGGGTGGAATCACATTAGATGTGAAAAACCAAATGGGTAGGACCCAGTGGGGAATATTTTAAAAAAATAATTCAAGTGACCAATAGGGGTTTAGAACCCTTAGGGGCGTGTGGAGTGGGGCCCACCTTGGGTGGGACGCCCACTTCAAGGAGGAATAATAATTGTTATTATTTTAATTAGTTTCTAATAACTAATATCCTTATTAGATAAGATTAGTTAGTTAGTTACTAATTAAAGATTCCTTGTTGGACAAAGAGTCTATTAGTTTCTTGCTAATCAACAAATCCTAATTGGATTAGGATAAGGATAAAATTAGTTAGACACTAATGGATAAGGTTAGTTTCTATTAATGATTAATCCAAATTGGATTAGGAGAAATCAAGAATTAGAAACTAATTGAGAAATCCTTATTGGATAAGAATTAGGAAACTTTTGCAAGGAACCAATAAAGCCTATAAAGAGGGTTGGACATCCAGTACTCCTACAGTAACTCTTCTCATTAATTGATCAATAATATCCACTAATTCACATTGGTCGGATGAAAACATATAAAGAGAGGTACCGCTGATGGGAAAACAAAGGGGATCTAAGAAATACAGGGCAGACAACCATAAGGAGAAAAATTACAATGGCCAAGTTTCACTAAACAAATCATCCTTGGTCACCTCTTCCTTAGACAAGGAATCGACCACACCATTCGCCGGTTTTGGGATCCAAAAAAGCGAGGTGTCCTTCTCGATAATTAAATCATGAATCTCGCGAATGGCGTAAGCAAATCTTCAAGGACCCTGCTGACACAACCCATTTTTCAGTATTAATCATGGCTTTTGTTTCAATGTAAACATTTGCTATTCTCCATTTACTACAAAATTGTTGTGGAAATTAATTGTTTTGCTCATCTAAATTATAATATTTTTTAATAATTTACATGGATTAGAATTTTACCAGTTGCTACAGATAGGCCATGGTCTCCATAATTAACCTTGTTTGACTTAGATATTTGTCAACTCATCTTCTTTTCTTCTCAGATTGTCGAGTGCATTAAGGGATGTCTCAATATCTGCCCTGATCCTGCAACCTTCATTCAGGTTTGTATCATAGATGCTTGTTTTGAAGAAATACATTTATTACTGAAATGCTAGCATACTCTTTCTTGTAAAAAAATGAGGGGAGTGCTAGGTTGACTCTCTATGACAGTCTCGCCCCTAATGTGGTTAATTATAGGACATGTTTATTGTGGATCTCACCTGAAATCATATGTCCTATTATCACATTTGAAACGAGTCTTTGGCCCCTTGAATCAGCCTAGCAGTTCCTTAAAGTTATTGCAACCAACTATGAAGCAATTCCGAGCTTCTATTGAATATTGATTGAAAGCTGCTAGAATCCCCGCAAAAATCATATGTAGAGTTGGGGGTTTGTGTTTCTTTCAATGTTCCAATTTTATTTTCTCACTCTATTTTTATTTTGATTTGTTGCGTGTCTATTTTTGCTAGTTCCATAAGGCCATCGGGGCAGGTATTTGTGCACTACTGTTCCAATTCCCAGAAGTTATTATTGCCCAATATTTCTTTCCGTGATACAGAGTGGATGCTTAGTCTTCTTTTATAATTTGCTTATCACCAAGAATTAGTATTTTCATAATTTGTCTAATTCATATTTCTATTAATTACTTGTTTGTTATAACTTAGTACTACCTACAATATACACAAATATGTTTTCACGTAGTTGAAATGATACACACATACATATGTAATGTCTTTCAAGAAAACGTATATAGTTTAATATAATATAGCATGAAAATGGAATGATCTCTTTATGATTGATGCGGATTTGGAACCAAACATTATGCCTTCAAAAATACCTAACCATCTGATTTTTTTTCTTGAAAATTGTGGACCAGCTTTGAACCATTGGCCAAATTATTTTTAATATCCAGAAGAACGAGCAATCAGTCTGATAACTGAATGTTACAGTTTTAGTATGGGCGTTGGGCATTGGGGCGTGTGGCAACTCTACAAATAAGAGCTTATGGGCATATTTGTAAGAATTAAGAGCTAAGCTGGGAATAAGCATGTTTGGTAACATGCTGATTTTATGTCATTTTTTAGATTTCATAAAAGAATCTCTGATGTAATATAAGCATTGGTGGGTGCCTGGGGCTGCCCATTTCTAACCTCGTGGTTATTTTTATCATATGCTTAGTTGAAATCACTTGAACCACTGCCCAAATTATTTTCGATAACCGGAAGAACGAGCAGTCAGTCTGATCTCTAAATGGTACAGTTTTGGTATGGGCATTGGGGCCTGTGGCAACTCTACAAATAAGAGCTTATGGGCTTATTTGTAAGAATTAAAGCTAAGCTAGGAATAAGCATGTTTTGTAGCTGATTGTATGCCATTTTTTTGAATTTCATAAAAGCAGCTCTGACGAAATATAAGCATTTTTGGGGCTGCCTATTCTAACCTCTGTTCTGGAAGAGTTTATTTGTAATTTGTGCTCACTTGAAATCATTTGAACCACTTAGAAATGGATGTTACTGTCATTTTTTTCCAGGATCCCTATTATACAGTCGACCATTTTGAAATAATATTTTTGACTCTCATCAAAGTCTTGACTTTATAAAATGAGTTTCTTCACTGAAAGGCCTAATTAAAGTTGGTCTTATTAATTAGACTTTTTGAAATAATACTTATTTTTCAGATAAGAGTTTTCAAACACACATTGGTTATCATGATACTGATGTTTCGGATACATGACCATGTGTGCCACATGAAGCACATCCATGTCATGGGCAGAATTATCTCATCCATTATATAGTACCTGGATTCTGTATATCTTTCTGTATGTATGTATGTCTTATGCATTTATTGGTACTAGATAAAAATAGTTGCAACAGAAAAAGAGATCAATATGATTTTGGCCTAATCAATATCTCAGAGATGAGATGTACATGGGTGAAAAGACTGGTGTGTCATAGCATCCTTTACCGAATATCCAACGACTGAAAGATGTTAATGAGCCATATCGTCCAAGAATATGATCACCAAAAATACTCAAGACCTTACATGTGGGGACTTATATGCTGACACATCCTTTAGAACCTCTTGAAGAAACATGGGGTCTCTGTATTTTCTAAATCCAGTGCGTATCAACATGTCCAGATGTATCTGAGGGTGAAGTTTTTTTCTCATGTTTATTGTACCTTCAGATTGTTTTTTATTTGAAAATCATATTTATTGCATCTAGCATTGGCATCATTGCTTTTACAGTGAAGATGACTAATAGAATGAATTTTTTCCAGGTATTCTAATCATATCTGTGCTATGGTTTATTCTGCTGTGAAATTTCTAAAATATCTCAATAACCTAGAAAAATTGTAAACTTTACTCATATACATTTAGCATGCCATTGGTCCATCTACTTATTAATTTTATTTTTCTCTAATAATTATATGATTGATGCATCAGGGGCAGTTCCCGGAATCCTAGAGCAAACGAAACAGGATTTCTTTATGAGAATCACTAATACACTGGGGCAAGTTTCGGAAATTTGTTACAATAAAATAAAGGAGATCCCTTGCATTACTTGCCCACACAAACCAGAGGGGTCCATGTTTGCAATGGTGAGGACATAGAAAAATACAGATTCCTGTGCATTAAAATGAATGTGTTTGACGGTCATATTTTTTCTTATATTTTTGCAATCACAGGTGAAGCTGAATGTATCACTACTGGAAGACATTAATGATGATCTGGACTTCTGCTCCAAGCTGGCCAAGGAAGAATCTGTGATCATTCTGCCAGGTGAGAAATGAAAAATTCTAAGTTGTTCAAACACAAATTTTACGCTAGTATATTTACAAAACCCTTTTCACTTCCTTGGAAAAGAAAACTTCAGTTACTTGCATGTGTTAGCTGCCTTCTTTATTTGTATAATCTTTTGCTATTTTCTTTCTAATTTTTCAAAAAACGAAAGTTAGTGAGAAGGAGAGGAAGATTGTGACCCAATAGGTATAACAACAATTAAGACAGAAGAGATTGAACAAGAGGTGATTTTTGCATCCTCCATATTGGAGTGAAGAGTTCAACACCCCCCTCCTAAACTGAAATTCTATGGTTTTGTTACCGACATCCTCATTACCACCACATGGCCTTTAATTGCAATCTTGTATTTTCGTCAACACTTAATAGTGCTGTACCTACATTTTCTTAAAACCCAAAATACTTATATGGTAAGAGACGAGGGCCATGCTTAGATGTTGTAGTTCAGTTTTTCACCATTCAGCTGGTTTGAGGGCACTGTGCCTTTCATTAGAGTTGAATCAGAGGTGGGATAACAGCGCAAAATAAGTTGGTTAACTGGGATCCCTCTGCTCTTCTGCCTTGCTACAAATTCTTTTCTTGCAATTTCACCTTCTTAACAAGTTACTATTCCCTTTTTAGTGAACATTCTTCTCTTTCAGCGACCTAGAAAAACTTTCCAATGGTGTCTTCAACTTCTAGAGCCGATTCCTCACTTTGTCAATGTATTCTTGTTATCTTCTTGAGTGGGTACTTAGTCACGAAATTTTGCCAATTTAGCACCATAGTAAAAACTATTAGAGAGATTTTAGGGGATCCATACGTTTTCTTCACAATTGAAATATTTTAGGAGATTGTGATAAGAGAGATAGAGATAAGGATAGATAAAGAATGTAGAGATAGATTTTAGGGGATTATGAATAAGGGATAAAGAGAGAGATAAGAAGGATAGAGAGAGAATGTTGAGAGAAATTTTAGGAGATTGTGATAAGAGGGATATAGAGAGATGTAGAGATTTTTATTTTATTCATCTGCACGGGGTCTCTACTAGTAGGTATATTAATATATATCTTGTATACTATAATATAAAGAAATAAGTGCCACCTAACCCCCTCTCTTTGCTCTCTAATCTTCTATCCCAAGAATCTTATGAGTTCTATTTTAAGGATGCCATGTGACACCATTTTTTAATCTCAACCATTAACTCTTTCTCTCTCTCTCACACGTCTCCCTCTCAATTCAAAAATCATTAGAGGGATTTTAGGGGATTGTGATAAGAGTTTAATCCCGACCGTTCAAGTTTGGGATCCACTTATTGTAGAGTCCTCTCTTATCTCAAACTCTTACAAATTTGGGACCCACTATCTCATTCTAGAGTCCTCTATATCTCCATTATTGTAGAGTCCTCTATTATCTCCAACTCTTGAGTGTATTAATTTAAGTTTTTTTATTTTATTAAAGTATTAATTTAAATTTAATATTAAGAAACTTATGATTTTTCATTAAATAAAAATAATAATAAATTATTCTTATAAAATCTAATGATGTCTATCAAATAAAAAAAAACTTAAATTATTAAAAATATATTACTTAATATTTAAATAAATAAATAGTATTATTTAATCATATTTATTCTTAAATTATTACATGTGCATCACACAGGCTCTCTGCTAGTATGTATGTATATATATATAAGGAAGGACACTAATGAGTCATGCTCATTAAAGCTTTAATGAGCGGTCCCTCTAAAAAGATGACATGTGACAATCTTTTCTTAAATCCAATGGTTGGATGTTGAGGTGGGTCTATTGAGAGACACGAGTCAAAAAATTAGTCTGATTGGACTATTACCTAATCACATACTAATAAATAAATATATATATATATACATATATATATACACAATATATATTTATTTACATTTCTTTATAATTAGTAATTGTTTAATTTTGTATGACATTTTTCTGATGTTTTTTCCCTTAAAATTTGCCTAGTCAATTAAATTAATCTTGAACTCCAACTCGGTGACTATGAACAGCACCCAGTTGGCCAACGACGTTGCAACCCTAGCAATACATGACTGAAATATGTTGCTTTGGGTGTCATGGTATCATTAATACAGTATCAGTCTCTGGCATTAGCTTTCATGTATGCAAGTGTGCATGTGTTCTATCATTCAATAATTTATGGGCCGACTGATCTTGAGTTTGCAAGGGTTGAACGGTAATTTACTGAATTACCGATTAACGACCAGGAATTGCATTTCTTGCAGGAGTTGTTGTGGGATTGAAGAATTGGCTCCGAATCACTTTTGCCATAGAACCATCGTTGCTTGAAGATGGTCTAGAGAGGATAAAATCCTTCTACCAGAGGCATGCCAAGCAACAATAAGGGTTGCCAATCATTCATGGTCACCACCACCAATCAGGTGGTACATACAACTGCGCGTTGTATATCATGATCCACGGCATTGCCGTAATGAATAACTAGTAATCACCCTGCGTGATGCACAGGAAGATGATCCAATTGATGTTAACAAACATACTTTCAGGTTATATGAGATCTAATTGATGTTAAACAAATGCTACTTTCAGGTTATATGATGATTTAATTGATGTTAACCTAAAGAAACAACTAGCTGCTTTGTACTTTCCTTTGACTTTGCATCATCCAAAAAATAAAGTAACCTCCTTCATTGCATACATTTCACCACTTTCCCTAAAACCAAAACAACAGATGTTTAGAAATGCATAAACTCAATGAGAAACCAGGGAAATAGTGGACTTGATTTTCTCGAAGAAATCATGGATATGTATTCAATCACAATTGTCACAACTGTTTTGAGTTTAGGGATGGTTCATTAGGCTGAGACTTTAACATACAGAAAAATCAAACAGAATAATGTTAGCGTGTTTTGCAAAAATGAAAATTTACTATTTTCAATCTCAACTACTTAGCTCAATGATCGATGGGGCTAAAATGAAGCAAGACCCTAACTGTATCATGCTCTTGAGAAATAAATAATAATAATAAGATTTGAAACTGAATGTGAGCATTCAACTCAATGCAATACAGACCTAATTCATGCATGATATCCCTTTATAGGATCAGCAAAAGCAAATATCAGTCATGACTTACTAGTTTAAGACAGTTGATATGAACAAGATTATATAAGAACCATCAAATTGGTCAAATGTTCAACTTCCATTGTCTTTTGTGGCAAAATAACCAAAGAAGTATTCGTCAAAGACCAAATCCGACATTGTAAGCCATACCTATCCTGTTCATTGGCCAGTCTGCTATTGATTAAACCTTCATGAGAGTTATTTGGTTCTTGCTTTACAAACCCAAATCTATCCACCGATTTTGTAGGTGGAATTGGTCCCGGTAAACTCGTCTCTTCTTTTCCTCTCCATACTATCAGGATTGTGCTCAAGCCTATGGTGTGTGTACAAGGACTGGGTTTAGATCTAAAATTAGGAAAATATTTAGCGTACCCGTGGTTTCCATTTCGTAACAAAATGGCCAGTCTTCATGGGTCCGTGCTCCAATTTTAAATATTCATCAATTGTGGTAAAGATTCACTCTCCCCTAGGGTTAAGCAATCCAATCTTGATTTTTCAAAAAGGAAAATATTTAACCTTCCGCTGGTTTCCATTTGGTAACGGAATGGCCCATCCTCATTGTCCACGCCCCAATTTTAGATACTCACCTACTCTAGTTAAGATTCACTTACCCTAGGTTAAGCAATCCAACCATGTTTTTTCAAACTAGAGCAAGTAGCAACTGCCAAGCCTACTTTATTGCACGACTGGCATACGAAGAACTCGTTAGGTTAAGGGCCTCTGTAATGGATAAAATTCGTAAAATCAACTCAGCGTTGGAGGACGAGCTCGTTTTTGTCATTTTGTTTACGAAAGTGACACGTGGACACGAGTTGGGGTCACATGCTTAAAATATAGGGGTCACACGTTGTCTGATGCACAACGATCCCGTTGTGCGCCTTACGACGTCTTTGTTCTCTTGCAGAACAACGTTTCCGTTGTGGCTTTGACAACGTGCTCGTTGTCTAAAGCACAACGTGAACGTTGTGCTCTTGACAACGTCGTTGTCGTTACGCGAACAACGAGTCCGTTGTCTCACCGACAACGAGGTCGTGCTGTATTTTAAGGCATCTACGCCGTAACCGAGCTTGAGTCAACGACGAGACTGACTCGTAGGAGGAAGTGATCAGGAGGAGATCCATAATTCCGACAGGCGTGCCGAACGCGCCGTTTCGTGCCGAAAGCACTGTCTTGGCATTTAATGCTGGTCACTTCTGCGTACCGTCCGATCCCGTCCGATTGGACTTACAGGAGACTCTCACGTGTAATGCAACCGGCGGCAGATATGTCTAAGATATTTGGCAATGAGTGCAAAGACACGTGGTGTGGACACCTATGGCCATCCATGGTCATCGATGGCCATATCCACCTTGCCCTATAAAAACCCCGTGATTTTTAGTGCACAGGACACTTGTTCATCAACCCAGATCCGAGAATACGTGTTCAGTGCTTCCAGTGCCTTGCGTATTTTTCAGTGACTGTTCTAGCGTTTACTGTTCATCATCTTCTACACTTACTGACTTTACCATCGGAGTACAGGTCAGGGTGCCACACCCTCCGCTCCAACCTTCTACCAGTAAACCAGAGCGTGGGAGGAGCAGCTGCTGACGCGTGTCCTTCCGGTAATTTTTCCCCTCACAAAATTGGCGCCGTCTGTGGGAAATAATAAACGGACCCCCCTTTGCTCTCTGTGATCATGGCTGATCAGTCAGTAGTGTTCGGGCATGAGGATCAAACCCCTCACACCACTTCTTTCATACCTTCTGTCGTGCACATTCCTGGAGTCAGTCCTTCGTCTGGGCAACCAGAGAGGACCGTGCCTCCTCCTACTGAGCTCTCTGTTTCAGATCGCATCTAGGCGATGCTGCAAGTGCAGCAGTCTGCTCTGGATCAAATCACCAGGCGGCAGCAGTTGATGCAGGCAAGGCTGGAGGCATTCGAGCATAGCAGGCTCGAGGTGGATGATGTGCCACTGCAGAGGCCTTCCTTGAGGCGTCAGTTTGACTTCTCTTCTTCTCCTTCTGCCCCGGAGAACCGTGAAACTAGATTTATGCTTCTTCCTAGTGAAGGGGATGTAAGGCAGCCTCCGGTTCGGGCAGAGCAGAGTATTCCTTCTGATCGTGTGGATTTCAGAGAAGGAGCAGGAAGAGAAGACCTGAGAGTGGGTACTGGAGACGCAGACACCCAGAAGACTTGAGTAACAGCCAAGGAGGTGGAGGCTTTAATCGGTGCTCGTGTTAAGAGCATGAAGGGAGGGATTCCTGACCACTTTGCTCAGTCAGCAAATGATAACGTTGAGAACTCTCCTTTCACGGATGCCATCAACCAGTCCTATACTTCTTCCAAGTTCATAACTCCGATCTTCCCCATGTACACTGGAAAGACGGACCCGGAGGAGCATTTGTTTGACTTCAAACACACGATGGCTGTTCGCAATCCGGATGATGACCTGTATTGCAAGGCTTTCCCCAACAGCCTGTCTGGGGCAGCATCGAAGTGGTTTCGGAACTTGCCCCCTGGTTCCATCAGCAACTTCTCAGAGCTCAAGTCAGCCTTTATTGATCGCTTCATCATCAATAAGAAGAAGAAGGCAGGTGCAGATACTCTCTTCTCCTTGAGGATGAAGCCGGCCGAATCTTTGAAGGACTTCATTTCGCGTTTCACCGATGAAGTCCACAACATTGACAAGGTTGACGAACCGAGCTGCATCGCTGCTTTCAAGAATGCTATCCCCAAGCATTCCGAGCTCTACAAGTCCTTAGCTCTTGACTATCCTGTCAAGATGAACGAGTTGATGGTACGTGCCACCAAGTACGGGAGTACGAGGAGGACGTATCCGTCGTGTCAGTGCCGAAGCCCAGAGCGAGAGTGGTGGATGTCGTGGAGAGGATACACCGATCATCGAAGAGGAAGGAGAAGAAGCAGAGGTACGAGTCTTTATCATCTGAGGACTCGCCACCAAGGAAGCAGAGGGACAAAGTTGTGTATGTGACTCAACGGGATCAGCCGGATCGGCGCCCGTTTGAAAGAAATTTTAATCAGCAACAGAGTAGGACGGAGAGGCGTCCTAATGATCAACAGCAGGCGAGGCAGCAGTATCAGCCACGCCAAGTGCAGCCTCAAGTACAGCACGAGAGAGGCGTGCAGCCTAATGAGAGGCGATCTTTTACAGATCAAACACCGCGCATCAATTTCACAGTCAGCCCGACGACCATCATGAGGTCGATGGAGGATCAGCCATACTTTGAGTGGCCGGCAAGGGTGGTGCAGGATATTACATCGGGACCACGGGTGCATGAATATTGTCACTATCACAAGTGCCGTGGTCATTTCACCAACCGATGTCGTATTCTGAGGGAATACTTGGAGAGGCTTGTTCAGGAGGGGTACTTGGGAGAGTATCTTGCTTCTGACAACGGCGGTACGGAGCGTACCAGGGAGCCGGTGTCCCAATCTCGTGGAGGGGAACCCGCCAATAATCCCAGTACCAGTGGAGGAGCTTCCTTGGGCACGATCAATGTCATTTGCCGCTTGCAAACGCCGGAATCTGATGTGGAGAGGAACTTCAGGGCGAAAGGCCAGGAAGCTGTCTCATGAGGCTGCAGTATGCCAGGTGCAAGTGCCTAGCAGAAGCGTTGAGCAGGCACTCACCTTCACTGATCGTGATCTGGCAGGAGTGATCCGACCTCACTATAATGCTCTTGTTCTCACCATGAGAATAGGAGACTTCGACATCAAGAGAGTGCTCGTAGATTCTGGGAGTGGAGCAGACATCTTGTACCTTCATGCTTTTACTCAGATGAAGCTGGATCCTTCCGTCCTCATCCCTGATCAGACTCCCCTGTACGGATTTGATGGTAGCTCGATGAAGCCTGTAGGCGACGTTGTCTTACCCGTTGTGGCTGGACCCGTTGTCCTACAGACGAGGTTCTCTGTCCTGGACGCGCCATCACCATACAATGCCATCTTGGGTCGTTGGTGGACCCACGAGATGAAGGCTGTTCCGTCCTCGTACTACTAGGTGTTGAAGTATCCAACGCAGGACGGGTCTCAGGAGATCAGAGGTGATCAGTTGGCATCGCAGAAGTACGATTTTTCTGCTTCCGTTGTGCTTTTGTAGCAGTTACAGGTCGCTCTCGTTGTGGAAGAGAGCTCGGAGACATCGTTGTGCAGACCTTCCGTTGAGCCCACGAAAGCTGTCAATTTGGGAACGGAAGAAGAGCCAAAGGTGTTGCAGGTCGGGACGAGCTTGACAGCGGAGGAGGAGCTCGAGTTGCTGAACTTCCTTAGGCAGAATCTTGATGTCTTTGCATGGTCTCACAAAGACATGACTGACATCGATCCGAGTGTTATCTGTCATCACCTCAATGCTGATCCTGCCATCCCTCCAGTGAAGCAGAAACCTCGGAGGCTTGCTCCAGCTTACCATGATGCAGTGAACGAAGAGATCGACAAGCTGATCCAGTTCGGGTTCATTCAGGAGGTGCAGTACCCTGATTGGATAGCCAATGTTGTGGCTGTGTCTAAGAAGAACGGGAAGGTGAGAGTCTGCATTGACTTCACTGGTGTTAATAAGGCGTGCCCCAAGGACTTTTTTCCCATGCCAAGGATAGACAGGCTCATCAACGTCACTGCTGGCCACGAGATGTTATCCTTCATGGATGGTTATTCGGGCTATAACCAGATCCTCCTGGCGGAAGCAGATCGAGAGAAGACCACCTTCATAACAGAGCGAGGTTTGTTCTGTTATCGGGTGATGCCTTTTGGCTTGAAGAATGCAGGTGCCACCTATCAACGTCTGATGAATCTTATGTTTGGGTCACTCCTTGGCAAGACGGTTGAAGTGTACATCGACGATATCGTTGTGAAGAGTCGAGTACGAGGTACTCTGGTGGCAGACCTTGCTGAACCTTTCTCTGTGCTGCGATCTTTCAATCTGAAGATCAACCCAGAGAAGTGCACCTTCGGAGTTACCTCAGGGAAATTTTTGGGTTATCTTGTGAGTCAGCGGGGGATTGAGGCTAATCCATCTCAAATCCGTGCTTTGCTGGACATGCCAGAGCCTCAGTCGAAGAAGGAGATCCAGAAGCCGACAGGCCGGATTGCTGCGCTCAACCGGTTTATCTCCAAGTCATCCGATCGTTGCAAACCTCTGTTCGAGCTGCTGAGGAAGGACTCCATTTTTGCGTGGACCCCGGAGTGTTCCCGAGCCTTCCTTGCCTTGAAGGAGTATTTAGGCTCAGCTCCCATCCTTTCGGTGCCAGAGCCAGGTGAAATTTTATATCTCTATTTGTCTGTTTCAGAGCAAGCCCTCGGTTCCGTTCTGGTGAGGAGCTGTGATGGCGTGGAGAAGCCTGTCTATTTCATCAGCAAAACCTTTCTCAAGGCAGAGTGCAATTATAGCAAGCTCGAGAAGGTGTGTCTGGCTCTTGTCTTTTCTGCGGAGAAGCTTCGTCCGTACTTTCATGCTCATTCTATCGTTGTCATCACAACGTATCCTTTGAAAGTCGTGCTGGGACGACCCGAGCTGGCATGGAGGATGTCAAAGTGGGCAGTAGCTCTGAGCGAGTTCGATATCCAGTACCGGGCCAGGAGTTCAGAGAAGGGGCAAGCGATGGCGGGTTTTCTTTCTGATTTCCCTGTGGAGGAGGAGGCAGAGGACATGGTTGTTGATCTCCGGGAGCTCCCAATTGAAGTTGACAACGGAGATGCCGTTGTGGAGGGAGCCGAGTCGTCAGAGTGGAGCGGTTGGCTGTTATACGTGGACGGATCTTCCAATTTTAGTGGTTCAGGACTGGGCGTTGTGCTTATAAGTCCGGACAACATCAAAGTGCAGAAGATGTCGCGTCTTGGGTTCACTGCCTCCAACAACGAAGCTGAGTACGAAGCCTTACTCCTTGGGTTGGAGAGTGCACGAGAGCTGCAGATCTCCACGTTGAGAGTGTTTTGTGATTCACAGCTCGTGGTGAATCAGGTGAATGGTGTTTATGATTGCAAGGACGACCGGATGAAGCAGTACGCTACTCTCGTTCGTTCGTTGTATGAAACATTCACCGTTGTGGAGATCAGGCACACCCGGAGAGATGACAACAGGCATGCTGATGCTTTGGCGTATCTAGCTTCCATGGTGCAGGCTGACGAGCCTAAGGCTATTCTGATGGAGTTCCAAGAGTATCCTTCGATAACTCTTCAGGCACAGCGAGAAGTGTTCTTTGTCAATCCAGTTCCGAGCTGGATGACAGGGTTGGTGGCTTATCTGAAGGACGGAGTTCTCCCTATTGGTGTGAAGGAGTCGAGGCGCATTCAGTCCAAGGCGTCTCGTTATACCTTGGTGCAAGGAGAGTTGTTCAAGAAGTCTTTTGGTGGGCCTTTGTTGAAGTGTGTTCATCCTGTAGACGTGGAGAGAATACTTGCTGAGCTGCATGAAGGTATATGTGGCATTCATTCGGGCGGGAGAACCATTGCCCATCGAGCTCTGGGGCAAGGTTACTTCTGGCCTTACATGCAGGCCGATGCTCAGAAGTATGTGAAGAGGTGCAGCCAGTGCCAGCGGTTTGCTCGCTTGATTCATGCTCCAGCTCAAGAGCTCAGCACTGTATCACAGCCTTGGCCATTTGCGCGGTGGAGACTTGATATTGTAGGGCCTTTCCCTAGGGCTCCAGGGAATCTGATCTTCCTTCTAGTGGCAACTGACTACTTCTCACGGTGGATTGAAGCTGGTCCCCTTGCACGTATCAGAGAACAAGAGGTGAAGAAGTTCTTGTGGGAGCATATCATCTGCAGATTTGGCATACCGCAGTCTATCATTACTGACAACGGGAAGCAGTTCTCAGGATGTTTGCTTGCCGACTTTTGTAGCCAGCTGAAGATCAAGCATATCTTCTCTTCCCCATATTATCCCCAGGGGAATAGATTGGCCGAGGCAGCCAACAAGAATATTCTCAATGCCTTGAAGAGAAGACTGGAAGATTCGAAGGGGAAGTGGACCACCGAGCTGCACAACGTTTTGTGGGGGTACAGAACGACTCCAAGGAGCCCTACCAATGAAACTCCTTTCTCTCTAGCGTATGGCATGGAGGTTGTCATTCCTACAGAGATCAGTTTGCCTACAGTGCGTTCTTGGCACAATAGGAAGAATGATGGAGAGAAAGATCAGAATACAGAGCTCATGGCTATCCATCTTGATCTACTAGAAGAGAAGCGAGAAGATGCCAGCATTCAGATGAGGAGGTATCAGCAGCGATTGAGGAAAGCCTATAACAAGAAAGTACAGCGGAGAGTGCTGCAGGTCGGTGACCTCGTCCTTCGAAGAGTGTTCCAGAACACAAGAGAGCTTAACAGTGGCAAGTTGGGACCAAACTGGGAAGGGCCTTATATCGTAGAACGATTGGGAAGTCCTGGAGTCTGCTACTTGAAAGACTTGCAAGGTAACCTCATCTCGAAATCTTGGAACATCATGAATCTGAGGCAATTCTTTCAATAGAATCTGTGATATGCTATTTACATGCATCGTTGTGCTTACAAGTTTTTCAGTGATCTTACATAATCATAGTGCTCATATTTCAAACATGTGATTTGCAATATTATGTGCCTACTCGTTGTGTGCCTGCTCGTTGTCTACACTTTTCTCTGTCTGGTTCATCAGTGTAATATTGTGAATGTTTTGCAAGTAATTCAAATAAAGTTTTGACTGAACAACGTACTCATAACGAACACGAGTGGCTTATATAAGGATGTCATCTGAGCAAATCTAACGGCTTATCCTAATGACATCATCTGAGCATGTGCTTCGGAACTGAGTTACATTGCGTTCGTCCTGTGAATTTTATTTGTCAGATTGCATTCACAGTGAACTACGCGAATGATGTGTCTGGATCAGTGCTTGCTCGCAGTGCTTGTTCATAAGTGATTTTCGTAGTGCTTTGCTCGTGGTGCTTGATCGTGGTGCTTGCTCGTAGTATTAGCTCGTAGTGCATTGCTCATAGTGAACGCTCGTAGTGCTTTGCTCGTAGTGTTTGCTCGTGGTGCTTGCTCGTAGTGTTAGCTCGTAGTGCTCTATTCGTAGTGCTCTATTTGTAGTGATTGTTCGTTGTGCTTTGATCATAGCGCTCTACTCATAGTGTTCTGTTCATAGTGTTTTGATCAAAATAGTTTATTTAATGTGCAACAGTTATAATTTTTACGAATATTCAAACATTCACATAGCGAAGTACCGCATTAACATCAGTACAGTAGACTGTGAAAAATCATTCAACTACTCATGTTCTGTTCTTTCTTATTCTGTGTGCATGCGTTGTACTATGCTGCGAGGTGAAAAGAAGTGCGAACATAAGAAAGATGAGCGATCTATTCATATCAAAGGCCCATTTCTGGGCCATTACAGTGACAGACTCCCATAAGAGGGAAAAAGAAGAATTTACATCATCAAAAGAAAAAAGAGAAGCAGGAACATAAAGAAGAACAGGGGATCAGAGGGGCAGCAGATCAGACGAGCTCAAGATCAGCATCTATCATCGTTGCAGCAGGAGCAGGAGTAGAGGCTTCAGCAGTTGGGGCTTCCAGCGGAGTAACTTCATCGGCAGCAGCAGGAAGTTCTGGAGCAGCTGGCTTGGAGGGTGGCTCAGCAGGGAGGGGTGCAGGACCTTCAAGAAAGTGAGGCTGCTCGACGCCTTGCACCTCGAGCTCGATCAGTTCTTTGCTCTGAAGCTCGGAGAACGTGATGGCGTCCTCTTCATTGTCTTCCTTCAGGCGTCCTTGTTGGCGGAGCGAGTCAAGAACCTCTTTCTCGGTCTCAGCACGATCTTCATCCAAGAGCGTGTCCAGCTGAGACTGATAGTGCTATTGCAGTCTCAGGGTCACGGACCTCTCGGTGTCCTCTTGAGCTTTCTTGGCCTCCTCAAGCTCCTCCGCCAGTGCTGTCCTGGCTGCCTCAGTCTCCTCCAGCTGTCTGCCCAAGACTTGGGAGACATGCTCCAGTTCGCTGATGCGTACAACAGCATTCTCTACCTCCTGCTTGGCCTTCTTTTCGGCCTCCTTTGCTGATCGTGCCTCAGCCTCAGCCTTTTCCCGTACCTTGGTGGCAGTGTTTAGCCTTATCTCAGCACGAACAGTGTCAGCCTTGGCTTGAGACAGATCAAAGTCTGCCTTGAGTCTCTCTTCAACGAGAGTCTGCTCCAATGTCACCGTCCTATCTTTCCAGTAATTAATCCCGTCTCGCAGTTGAGTGTACTTATTTTGGCTGCGATCACAGAGCTCTTGCACGAGCACGTTCATCTGCAAGGGAGTGTCTGGGCGTTAGCACAACGAGAAGTAATATTTCAAGCAGTTGAGTAAGAAGATGAGGGAGGGAGAAGCTTACTGTCGCCACCGACCGGTAGGCGGCGTAGGACAGGTCGGACAATTGAAGCTGGCCGACCTCAGCGATGTCCCGGGGCAGCCTCATCGCGTAAGTTAGAGCTCGGGCGGCCTTCTCCGAGCTCTTCGCCGATTCGTTCACAGTAGGTACCCCGAACCGAGAGAAGTCGGGTGACCAGTCCTGAATGAAGGACGGCAGCATATGAGCCGGGAGACTCGTTGTGCCAGCTTCCGTTGCGGCCAGGGCGACGACAGCGGAGCTCGTGCTGGCTGGGGCAACGGCAGCTCGGGAGGGGCCAGGCGCCGAGCTGGCCTCGGGCACTACCGTTGTCACCTCTGCTCCTGGACTTGTTGGAGGAGCGGCATAGGTGGAGGGGGGAGCGGCAATGACCGCGTTCTCTTTCTCCAGGCGTTTGTCCGCCTTAGCCTTCTTTCTGGCCTCGTACTCGGCCTGGGTTGGCATCTTTCTCTTCGGGTCAGCAGTCGCTGTACCCTTGGAAGAGTGGCTCCTCTTCTTCGTCGGCGGTGGTGGCGACTGAACCGCAGGGCGAGCAGACCTCGGCTTCCTGCTCAGTGGAGGTGGATTTGTATCAGTCATATCTTCTTCTTCTTCTTCGGCTAGATTAAGAGCTGGTGGATGGGCGGAAGTGGAGGCGCCTTGTTGCTGTCGCTGTTGCTGTTGTTGTGCTTGTTGTTGAGTAGTTGCTGGAGTGCTGGAGGAGACCCGCGTGTCAGGCTCGAGTGGTTTCCACCTGATGTATTCCCCACCTCAAGCACGGCGGATACCGGTAAGGAGGCCTTCTTCTTCTGGGGCCAACTTCTTGAACGAGAACTTCTTTGCGTCAACTGCACACAGGAAAACAAAATGAGTACAACGAGAGTTTGCAGGACGAGAGCATACAACGTACAACGAGAACAGAGTCAGGACAACGGACAACGGATGACTATAGTGGTATACCTGCTTCCGCTCGGAAGACGTTGGGGGCTGTGGAATTCTCTGCCTTCCAGCCGCTAGAGACAACGAAAGGAGTGGCTTTCCACTTTCTTTCTCTATCAAGAATGCCTGAGACGAGCTCTGGATATTGGGGTTTCTTGTTCCACGAATAATAGGAGTACGAACCGTCGTCATTGCCTCGGTATCTGACGGCATGGCAGAAGTGGAATAGGTGCCTAGCCTCTATTGGGTAGTCGTCCATGATGAATTTGATCATCATGGACATATACTTGTGGAAGCTCGGGTGCATTTGTCCCGGTGCGAGTTGCAGGGTGGACAGAACTTCATCCAAGACAGGATGAAGGGGGAAGCGGAGGCCAGCCTCAAGCTGGGAGAGATAGACAACGGTACAGGCAGAGCGCTTGTCTATGATAACACCACTGCCCTTCATCTGAGCCGTACACCTGTATCAGCGGAAATGAGAACAGTGGCAAGATCGTCTTTTCACCAAAAGAGAGTAACCGTCAGAGTTATTAAAGCATTTGAAATTCAAATCGGCGATGATGACAGCCTGTCCGCATTAAATAGACGTGACGGTTTGCACGCGTAACCAGCTGGCGTGAACGGTCGACCTTCTCAGCGAAGCGTTTAAAGCACGCAACGTTCCGTCTTTCGGAGCAGTGCCAGGTATGATCTTTTTGTCCGTTTATGACGCTTCGAACTACGTTCCAAGCATCATAAAGGGGCAAATTGTAACGGATAAAATTCGTAAAATCAACTCAGTGTTGGAGGACGAGCTCGTTTTTGTCGTTTTGTTCACGAAAGTGACACGTGGACACGAGTTGGGGTCACGTGCTTAAAATATAGGGGTCACACGTTGTCTGATGCACAACGATCCCGTTGTGCGCCTTACGACGTCTTTGTTCTCTTGCAGAACAATGTTTCCGTTGTGGCTTTGACAACGTGCTCGTTGTCTAAAGCACAACGTGAACGTTGTGCTCTTGACAATGTCGTTGTCGTTACGCGAACAACGAGTCCGTTGTCTCACTGACAACGAGGTTGTGCTGTATTTTAAGGCATCTACGCCGTAACCGAGCTTGAGTCAACGACGAGACCGACTCGTAGGAGGAACTGATCAGGAGGCGATCCATAATTCCGACAGGCGTGCCGAACGCGCCGTTTCGTGCCGAAAGCACTGTCTTGACATTTAATGCTGGTCACTTCTGCGTACCGTCCGATCCCGTCCGATTGGACTTACAGGAGACTCTCACGTGTAATGCAACTGGCGGCAGATATGTCTAAGATATTTGGCAATGAGTGCAAAGACACGTGGTGTGGACACCTATGGCCATCAATGGTCATCGATGGCCATATCCACCTTGCCCTATAAAAACCCCGTGATTTTTAGTGCACAGGACACTTGTTCATCAATCCAGATCCGAGAATACGTGTTCAGTGCTTCCAGTGCCTTGCGTATTTTTCAGTGACTGTTCTAGCGTTTACTGTTCATCATCTTCTACACTTACTGACTTTACCATTGGAGTACAGGTCAGGGTGCCACACCCTCCGCTCCAACCTTCTACCAGTAAACCAGAGCGTGGGAGGAGCAGCTGCTGACGCGTGTCCTTCCGGCAATTTTTCCCCTCACAGCCTCCATATAGAAAAAGCCTGGTTTAGTTTTAAGGCTCAGGATCCTCTCGAGTTCAAACCGGGGAGACTCTCTCCGGTTTGAACCCCTAGAGGTCGCCACGTGTCTCCTTTGACACCCCTTAACCATGGGTAAAGTTAATCACCCCTAGGGTTCACCCACCCATCCATTTTTTTTTTAATATATTAATTATTATTTTTTAAATTAAAAAAACTGCTTTTAGAGTTTTTTTAATGTTAAAAACAGTTTTTATTTTAAAAAAAGAATTAATATTTTTTAAAAAAAAAACAAGGATGGATGGGTGAAACCTAGGGGTGGGTGAACCTTACCATGGTTAAGGGGTGTCAAAGGAGACACGTGGCGACTTGTAGGGGTTCAAACCGGAGAGAGTATCCCCGGTTTGAACTTGAGAGGATCCGGAGCCTAGTTTTAAAAGCAATGGCACAACTGCGAAATGGCCAAGGGCCGGAGGTAAATTTATGAACTCGCCCAAGGTTAGAGGTAACTAAAAACTCATTGACTCACCTGGTCAACTCGAGATAGATAAATTAAAATTGGATACAACTTGAGATAGATAAACACCCGACAAAATTCCTTTGGGTTTTGTCTTGTTTCTCGTCTTTTCGCAGAACCTCCAATTTTCTTCAAATCGAGGAGTACGATTGCAACTCCAAAATGCTCGTTAGATTTAGCGACCGTTTTCCCTATTTTCCTTATCTTAAAATGGCGAGGAGGTTCCGCGACCTGTTGAAACTTTAAATTGGAGATCAAACTCCCTAAACAAAAGGAAAGAGCCTATTGAGGGCAGTGTTGGGGATGCTCTAACACCCCCTTTTTTTTTTTTTTTTTTTTTCGGTCAGGGGTGTCCAGCCTTTGGCTGACTAAACCCCTCAGCACGGGTCAGGGCCACTACCCGCCACACGCAGTTAACGGCTAGGATAATCTTGACCTCATGGCTGGCCATGAGAGGGCATGGAAAGTGGATCCCAGGACATCTGGGTTTACGGCTCGCCCCAGAAACCACTAAGCCACCCCTTGTGGTTGATGCTTTTAACACTTAACTAATTAAATAACAGGAGTTCTAGCGCAAGCCGCATTTACTCTAAATGTTTCCACAAATGCAAGAGTAGGTCTAACACATATTTTAATAGATTAAAAAAATAAAAATAATAACTGTTTTAACATTCGTATCCCTGCAAGTTGTCTTTAGAAGATTTACGACTCTAGCAAAATTCATTAAATAAACAACCGCCTTACTCCCCAAGAAAGCAATTTCTACGATTTTGATTTCGAACAAAGTCCTCTCTCATGGCCCCACATAACTACAGGGAGACCATAAGATACGTGTTTGAAACAAATTTTCCTCTCTCCATGAATCCCGAGAGCTACGACGATGCTTCTCAGCATGCACTTATTATATATTCTCTCTAAAGTTTAAAATTGAAAGTTTATAATATGATGCTTTTTAAAAAAAAATTTCCTGAGGGTATCATTTAACTAAGCTTTCCTCCAAAAAAAAAAAAAAAAACTACGGTTATTAAGATGCTTTGCTTATTAATAAAATAAAATTGAGTTCTTCGAGATTTATAGTAAAGCGTTATCGTTTAGATATGAATTTATTCTAATGTGTTCCATTTTTGTGTTCCTACCAGAATTTCTTATTATTTATTAAGTTACAAATTATCTGTTTAATGTACAAGCACATTTGGTAATATCTAAAAATTTATTATTTTTATTTCATGATTTGATGATTCTAAATATTTTGTGATTCTCCTAATGAGGAATGCTAGTCCTACTCAGGTGGTTGGTGGATGCTGAGAGTAGAGTTTGACCGAGAGTAGGGCTAGCACCCCTCTTCTTCTAATTTACATCCTCATGTATATCTATAATTTTTTTTGTGTTTTTTATATTTTTCATTATCCGTCACCACACAAATTTTAAAGTAGGATAATGCTAGCATCACTTTCTTTAAAGACTCACTTTTTTTTTTTATTGGAGAGAATGTTAGTGGAAAACAAGTGTTCTTCTCTTAATGGAAGACAATTACACGTCAATCAAGAAAGTAAGTTTGAAAGAAAGTGATGCTAGCATTACCATTTGAATAAATAGAATTATATGATTCAGTCAAATATCTTGACACTAAGCACCTTAACTGCGTATTCTCGAAAATGGCATCGGAGTAGCCAATGACCGTACAATCCCAATAACATTTCTCTATTTTCAATGGAAAATAAAGAAGTGATTGGACCACCGAATTAGAATGACACAGGTGGCAATGAAAGGAGTCCAACTTTTTTGTAGACCAAGGATTCTCTGGAGAATCCAAGAGAGTGTGTCATGTTCGTAGGGGGTAAGGTTTTTAATTTCGAAATTCTTGATGATTTCGGCCAGCCAACCCGAACCGAAATCCTGAAATATTGCGATATTTCGACGAAATTTTGAAATTCGAAATATTAATATTTTATTAATTATATATATATATTATTAATATATATATATTAAAAATTAATAAATTTTATACACATGGTCCAAGTTTAATACAAAGAAATCAAAACAAAGAAAGTGCGGACATGCCCGTCAAAACACATGGATATAATCACTCATGCTCACCCACAGCTAATCCACTCAGAATCTAACACCACCTTCTGATAACCCTCTACGGGAGGTTCCTCAAAAGGCTCCTCGACGTACTCCTCTTCCACCCATGGACCAGAAGCACAAACATCAAATGGAGCAGCAGCTCCCTCAGAACCTGCCGACATAAGAAGTACGGCTGAGCATGGAATACTCAGCGGGTACCAAATACAAACCAATAGTCATAGTATAAAAATGGCAATACATAAATCAGGAGCAATTCATATATGTTAGACGGAAACAATTCATATCATACAAGGAAGTAAAACAATTTATAATCATGCTTGTATTTCGTAGAAAGCCGATAAAACCTCTTGAAAACATCGTGCACTTGACTTGGCTTGAAATATTTTTTCGTACTTGAAAGCTTGTCGTGTTTGTCTTACTTGATCTTGTCGAGCGTGTCGTACGTGTCATGTCATGCATGTCATGCGTGCTTGCTTGTGATCATGTAACTTGTGAGATACACTTGTGAGATATCCTTGTGAGATGCGCTTAAGAGATGCCTTGAGAGGGAAGGGAGACCCTTCTTTATGCAATGCACTTACGAGGGAAGCCATACCTATCCTGTTCATTGGCCAGTCTGCTATTGATTAAACCTTCATGAGAGTTATTTGGTTCTTGCTTTACAAACTCAAATCTATCCACCGATTTTGTAAGTGGAATTGGTCCCAGTAAACTCCTCTCTTCTTTTCCTCTCCATACTATTAGGATTGTGCTCAAGCCTATGGTGTGTGTACAAGGACTGGGTTTAGATCTAAAATTAGGAAAATATTTAGCGTACCCATCGTTTCCATTTTGTAACAAAATGGCCGGTCTTCATGGGTCCATGCTCCAATTTTAAATATTCATCAATTGTGGTAAAGATTCACTCTCTCTTAGGTTTAAGCAATCCAATCTGGATTTTTCAAAAAGGAAAATATTTAACCTTCCGCTGGTTTCCATTTGGTAACAGAATGGCCCGTCCTCATTGTCCACGCCCCAATTTTAAATACTCACCTACTCTAGCTAAGATTCACTTACCTTAAGTTAAGCAATCCAACCATGTTTTTCCAAACTAGAGCAAGTATCAACTGCCAAGCCTACTTTATTGCACGACTGGCATACGAAGAACTCGTTAGGTTAAGGGCCTCATATAGAAAAAGCCTGGTTTAGTTTTAAGGCTCAGGATCCTCTCGAGTTCAAACCGGGGAGACTCTCTCCGGTTTGAACCCCTAGAGGTCGCCACGTGTCTCCTTTGACACCCCTTAACCATGGGTAAAGTTAATCACCCCTAGGGTTCACCCACCCACCCCTAGGGTTCACTAACCCATCCTTGGTTTTTTTTTTATATTAATTATTATTTTTTTAATTAAAAAAAACTGTTTTTAGAGTTTTTTAATATTAAAAATATTAATATTTTTCACGGCATTGCCGTAATGAATAACTAGTAATCACCCTGCGTGATGCACAGGAAGATGATCTAATTGATGTTAACAAACATACTTTCAGGTTATATGAGATCTAATTGATGTTAAACAAATGCTACTTTCAGGTTATATGATGATTTAATTGATGTTAACCTAAAGAAAAAACTAGCTGCTTTGTACTTTCCTTTGACTTTGCATCATCCAAAAAATAAAGTAACCTCCTTCATTGCATACATTTCACCACTTCCCATAAAACCAAAACAACAGATGTTTAGAAATGCATAAACTCAATGAGAAACCAGGGAAATAGTGGACTTGATTTTCTCGAAGAAATCATGGATATGTATTCAATCACAATTGTCACAACTGTTTTGAGTTTAGGGATGGTTCATTAGGCTGAGACTTTAACATACAGAAAAATCAAACAAAATAATGTTAGCGTGTTTTGCAAAAATGAAAATTTACTATTTTCAATCTCAACTACTTAGCTCAGTGATCGATGGGGGCTAAAATGAAGCAAGACCCTAACTGTATCATGCTCTTGAGAAATAAATAATAATAATAAGATTTGAAACTGAATGTGAGCATTCAACTCAATGCAATACAGACCTAATTCATGCATGATATCCCTTTATAGGATCAGCAAAAGCAAATATCAGTCATGACTTACTAGTTTAAGACAGTTGATATGAACAAGATTATATAAGAACCATCAAATTGGTCGTATGTTCAACTTCCATTGTCTTTTGTGGCAAAATAACCAAAGAAGTATTCGTTAAAGACCAAATCCGACATTGTAAGCCATACCTATCCTGTTCATTGGCCAGTCTGCTATTGATTAAACCTTCATGAGAGTTATTTGGTTCTTGCTTTACAAACCCAAATCTATCCACCGATTTTGTAGGTGGAATTGGTCCCGGTAAACTCGTCTCTTCTTTCCCTCTCCATACTATCAGGATTGTGCTCAAGCCTATGGTGTGTGCACAAGGACTGGGTTTAGATCTAAAATTAGGAAAATATTTAGCGTATCCGTGGTTTCCATTTCGTAACAAAATGGCCAGTCTTCATGGGTCCGTGCTCCAATTTTAAATATTCATCAATTGTGGTAAAGATTCACTCTCCCCTAGAGTTAAGCAATCCAATCTTGATTTTTCAAAAAGGAAAATATTTAACCTTCCGCTGGTTTCCATTTGGTAACGGAATGGCCCATCCTCATTGTCCACGCCCCAATTTTAGATACTCACCTACTCTAGTTAAGATTCACTTACCCTAGGTTAAGCAATCCAACCATGTTTTTTCAAACTAGAGCAAGTAGCAACTGCCAAGCCTACTTTATTGCACGACTGACATACGAAGAACTCGTTAGGTTAAGGGCCTCCATATAGAAAAAGCCTGGTTTAGTTTTAAGGCTCAGGATCCTCTCGAGTTCAAACCGGGGAGACTCTCTCCGGTTTGAACCCCTAGAGGTCGCCACGTGTCTCCTTTGACACCCCTTAACCATGGGTAAAGTTAATCACCCCTAGGGTTCACCCACCCATCCTTTTTTTTTAAATATATTAATTATTATTTTTTAAATTAAAAAAACTGCTTTTAGAGTTTTTTTAATATTAAAAACAGTTTTTATTTTAAAAAAAGAATTAATATTTTTAAAAAAAAAAACAAGGATGGATGGGTGAACCCCAGGGGTGGATGAACCTTACCATGGTTAAGGGGTGTCAAAGGAGACACGTGGCGACCTCTAGGGGTTCAAACCGGAGAGAGTATCCCCGGTTTGAACTTGAGAGGATCCTGAGCCTAGTCTTAAAAGCAATGGCACAACTGCGAAATGGCCAAGGGCCGGAGGTAAATTTATGAACTCGCCCAAGGTTAGAGGTAACTAAAAACTCATTGACTCACCTGGTCAACTCGAGATAGATAAATTAAAATTGGATACAACTTGAGATAGATAAACACCCGACAAAATTCCTTTGGGTTTGTCTTGTTTCTCGTCTTTTCGCAGAACCTCCAATTTTCTTCAAATTGAGGAGTACGATTCCAACTCCAAAATGCTCGTTAGATTTAGCGACCGTTTTCCCTATTTTACTTATCTTAAAATGGCGAGGAGGTTCCGCGACCTGTTGAAACTTTAAATTGGAGATCAAACTCCCTAAACAAAAGGAAAGAGCCTATTGAGGGCAGTGTTGGGATGTGCTCTAACACCCTCTTTTTTTTTTTTTTTTTTCTTTTTTTTTCCGGTCAGGGGTGTCCAGCCTTTGGCTGACTAAACCCCTCAGCACGGGTCAGGGCCACTACCCGCCACACGCAGTTAACGGCTAGGATAATCTTGACCTGATGGCTGGCCATGAGAGGGCATGGAAAGTGGATCCCAGGACATCTGGGTTTACGGCTCGCCCCAGAAACCACTAAGCCACCCCTTGTGGTTGATGCTTTAACACTTAACTAATTAAATAAGAGGAGTTCTAGCGCAAGCCGCATTTACTCTAAATGTTTCCACAAATGCAAGACTAGGTCTAACACGTGGAGAATTTTGATATTTTAATAGATTAAAAAAATAAAAATAAGAACTGTTTTAACATTCGTATCCCTGCAAGTTGTCTTTAGAAGATTTACGACTCTAGCAAAATTCATTAAATAAACAACCGCCTTACTCCCCAAGAAAGCAATGTCTACGATTTTGATTTCGAACAAAGTCCTCTCATGGCCCCACATGTCTACAGGGAGACCATAAGATACGTGTTTGAAACAAATTTTCCTCTCCATGAATCCCGAGAGCTACGACGATGCTTCTCAGCATGCACTTATTATATATTCTCTCTAAAGTTTAAAATCTAAAGTTTAAAATTGAAAGTTTATAATATGATGCTTTTAAAAAAAAAAATTCCTGAGGGTATCATTTAACTAAGCTTTCCTCCAAAAAAAAAAAAAAAAAACTACGGTTATTAAGATGCTTTGCTTATTAATAAAATAAAATTGAGTTCTTCGAGATTTATAGTAAAGCGTTATCGTTTAGATATGAATTTATTCTAATGTGTTCCATTTTTGTGTTCCTACCAGAATTTCTTATTATTTATTAAGTTACAAATTATCTGTTTAATGTACAAGCACATTTGGTAATATCTAAAAATTTATTATTTTTATTTCATGATTTGATGATTCTAAATATTTTGTGATTCTCTTAATGAGGAATTCTAGTCCTACTCAGGTGGTTGTTGGTGGATGCTGAGAGTAGAGTTTGACCGAGAGTAGGGCTAGCACCCCTCTTCTTCTAATTTACATCCTCATGTATATCTATAATTTTTTTTGTGTTTCTTATATTTTTCGTTATCCGTCACCACACAAAAATTTTAAAGTAGGATAATGCTAGCATCACTTTCTTTAATGACTCACTTTTTTTTTATTGGAGAGAATGTTAGTGGAAAACAAGTGTTCTTCTCTTAATGGAAGACAATTACACATGTTTAGTCCATCAAGAAAGTAAGTTTGAAAGAAAGTGATGCTAGCATTACCACTTGAATAAATAGAATTATATGATTCAGTCAAATATCTTGACACTAAGCACCTTAACTGCGTATTCTCGAAAATGGCTTCGGAGTAGCCAATGACCGTACAATCCCAATAACATTTCTCTATTTTCAATGGAAAATAAAGAAGTGATTGGACCACCGAATTAGAATGACACACGTGGCAATGAAAGGAGTCCAACTTTTTTGTAGACCAAGGATTCTCTGGAGAATCCAAGAGAGTGTGTCATGTTCGTAGGGGGTAAGGTTTTTAATTTCGAAATTCTTGACGATTTCGGCCAGCCAACCCGAACCGAAATCATGAAATATTGCGATATTTCGACGAAATTTTGAAATTCGAAATATTAATATTTTATTAATTATATATATTAAAAATTAATAAATTTTATATATTTATATAAATTTTATTATTTTATTTTTAAAATTAAAATATAAATTTTCGAAATTTCATGAAATTTCAGTAAAAATTTCGAAATATTTCAAAATTTTAATTAAAAAAAATAATCAGATTTCAGCCAAAATTCTAAAACCTTCAAAACCCGGAATTTCACCCGAAATTTTAGCCGAAATCTGATTTTCGAAATAAACCCAGTTTCGATGTCGTTGGTGTTGTCTGAAATCGAAATTTCTTGAAATTTTACGAAATTTTTACGAAATTTTAAACCTTGGTAGGGGGTGGCAATGAGCTTGTTATGTGCTTGAATTTTATAAATTTTTGAATAGGCCAGTCACAAACCTGATATATTTACAAAGGCTCTGAAGCTCAAACTCGATCCAATTGCTAGTTGCCACCCCCTAATGCCATGTAATGGTGTCTAGTGATTTAAAAAAAAAATTCTATAATCATGAGATGGAAACACTTTTTTTTTGGTAAGTGGTAAGACACGTACAACACATAGGCCAACACACACTTGGACCACAAAGACAAAGCCCAACACATCTCACAAGATGGAAACGTTAGCGAAATGGGCCTCACCTGAAATCCTGTGCTTCACTGTCTCGGTAATCTTGACCTTAAGAAGGTCTCCGATAGCAAAGTCCTATTCCCAAAATGCTAACACATGCAGGTGAATAAGTGGCTCACTCTTTTGGTTCTATACGAAATCCTTGTAGAGGCACCTATAGAAGATCTCAACACAGCAAGTTGTCTTGGGTACCAAGCTAATTAACCTAACCTTGGAGTCCACATTTTAAATTTCTTTGAATGCATGAATCTCGTGTTTTTTCGTTATCTGACAAGAAGAGTGGTGTCAGCATGCACTCACACGACTTCCTATATATACTCTCCCCTCTTCACAAACTAAAAACCCCTCTATCTATCGAAAACCAGTCTAAGTTGTAACAGAAGAGGAAGAGATGGAGAACGGATCCAAGATCAAATGGGGTTTTAGAGGGAACGAAGAGCTAACCACAGCTTCAGGTATCACTATTAGAGGGATTCTCAACATGATAATGGACAATCTCGATGCAACAGACAAGAGACCTGTCATTCCTCTCGGTCATGGCGATCCCTCTGTGTTTCCGTGTTTTCGAACGACCTATATAGCCGAAGACGCAATGGTTGATGCTCTTCTATCTGCTAAGTTCAATAGTTATGCTCCTACTGTTGGCATTCTTCCCGCAAGAAGGTAACTAGAGAGATTCAACGTGCCTATTACTTCAATTGCTTGAATCATTTTTGTTTTAAAATTTAAATTGATGGATTATGAACATAATGCTAATCTGCCTTTATTCGACTATTTTGTTGTAGTTTATTTTTGTTATTTCTCGTTGATTCTAGCTTTTCTCATTTCTTATTTTCTACTGTTTGTTGTAGAGAATAAGCATAACTCTGTTATTCCTAGGGGTCTGGTTTCATATATTTTTGATTTGCACACCTCCACCTCTTGCGTGAGTGGTATGGCTATGTCCTTCCAAGGGAAGGTCTGGGGATCCAATCCCCACGAGCACCAAAGAGCTCCACTGCCCATGTTAACTTCTGACTGGCTGACTCTACTGATGTAGGTAAATGATATGGACTATCCAAATAAAAAAAATTTTAATTTTTAAAATCTCTCAGATTAAATATGAGTCCGAGCTTAGCTCAAAAGTTGAGCGGAGACATCTCTTTAAATGGCACCTATCGTTTGTAATTTCCTTAAAGAAGGACAAACAATTTGTTTACGGAAGCTCTGTGATATTTCATGTGGCTTTCCTTCTGGACAAGAAACCTGTAATTTCCTTAAAGAAGGACAAGAAATTCTAACGTGCTCATCTCTATTTCTATCTCTCTTCCTTCCTTTGAGTTGAACGAAGACCCTGTGAATACGCCCAACATGAAACCATCACCGTCTCTATCCGAGGTTGGAAATACGCATACGGAGAAGCCCAACTAACGTCCGAGATCCTATAGTGGCAATGCCAGTGACGATTCTTTTTCTAAGCACGAATGGTTGACAATCTCTCTTGAGCGTTTACGTATTCATATTCTAGCTTACATTCAAATGGGATATCTTAGGTTCAAGCATTCCCAAACCCAATTGCATTTTTTGTGCAAAGGCATTTAACTTGCTTATGATTCACTTATTAATTTGGTTAATTTCTTTAACTGAATTTTAACCCTATGAATAAATGAATATTAACCACAGCTAATGAATGTCAAAGAGAACATGTTGTAAACTTGGGAAGTGTGCATGTATCATCTAATAGAATATGCAATGCATGCTATCACATCCCAAGTTAAATGCCTCCTCACACATCATGCAAAGAGTGGTACCGGAGTGTAATACTCGACATTTTTAAAAATCTGTGGCCGGTTGGAATTGTGGTTGGGGCCACAATAGGTAAGAGCAAATAGGTAGGCACAGGCACAGGCACGGGCAAGGGCAAAGGCACGATGGAATTTGGACTGGACTACTCAATAAACAAGTTGTTTCTCTTTTATGTAAGGAAATTACATAGGACTGGTGTCATTTAAAGAAGATGTCTCTGCTTAACTCTTGAGCAAGAGCTCCGACTCATATTTAATCTCTAAAATCTAAGCTTATATTGTTTTATACTCAATTTCTTTATGGTTATAATAACCCGACTCCTTCGGAATCTGGTTATAACCTTAGGTCAACATGTGTCCCTTTTAATACCCTTGTAACCTTTTTATTAAAAAATATTAATTATTAAAGTTATTAACCACAGTTAAAAGAAGGTTTTGTGTTGTAATCAGACTAGCCTCTTTCATGAGAGAGGTGGCTACTGTGACCACTTGCAAGTGGTCTACTCCGCTACAATCCACCACTAACTAATGCTATTAATCATGGCAACTAAGTTGTATACCCTGTTTAGGCTTCTATTACTGTTAGTCATGTGGCTTCGGCATTTTGGACGTTCCTAAATGTATTTATGTCAGGTTTACAGGGGCATTTGTGTCCACAACACACTTAAGCTCGCACGTTTGCAAGATTTACACGTGCAGAAGCTTACAAGATATTAAACTTCAAAGCCTATTTATGCCTAAACAATGTAATAAGCCTATTTGGGCAATTCAAAAAAAAAAAACTCCAATTCTAATTAATTGATTTCCATGATCGTTTAAACAGGTGTATAGCTGAACATCTCTCGCGTGATCTTCCATACAAGTTATCGCCTGATGATGTTTATCTCACGATCGGTGGCGCACAGGCCATTGAAGTAGCTTTGACTGTCCTAGCTCGCCCTGGTGCGAATATCTTGCTTCCGAGACCAGGGTACCCATACTATGAAGCTCGTGCAGCTTTCAGCAATCTCCAAGTTCGGCATTTTGATCTTCTCCCTGAAAAGGGTTGGGAGGTTGATCTTGATGCTGTTGAAGCTCTTGCTGATGAGAACACTGTGGCAATGGTTATCATAAACCCAGGAAATCCTTGTGGAAATGTCTTCACTTATCAACATTTGGAGAAGGTCAGTTCGAAACTCAGAATTCAGGTTCGATTTAGTGTTAATGGCTGACTGTCTGTTGCATTTAGGTTGCGGGGACTGCAAGAAAGCTCGGAATTCTTGTAATTGCAGATGAAGTTTATGATCATCTGGCATTTGGGGTTAACCCATTTGTGCCGATGGGAGTATTTGGAAGTATTGCTCCTGTTCTTACAGTTGGGTCTATTTCTAAGAGATGGATAGTGCCTGGTTGGAGGCTTGGTTGGCTTGTAACTAGTGATCCCAATGGCATCCTTAAAGAAACCAAGGTTCTTACTCTCTCATACACAGTTCCACCATTGTTGAATTCATTGCTATTGTTATATAATATTAGTATATAGCAGTCATAGATAATTCAGTTATGTGCTGAAACTCAGAAACTCCAATAAGTGTAGTAGGTTTCATTACTATCACTAATTTCCCACAGTAGTAGATTCCATTACTCATCATTACTAAGGCAGTATAAAACAGTAGGATGGTTTCATGACTTAGGCCATTTGTATGAAGAACATGGTTAGCACTGGAATACTGTGATATTCTTTATAAAGAAGGAAACTTCCCCTTCTTCTTCATCTCTACAACGGGCTGGCAGTGCATGGACAAGAGTTTGAGAATAGTTCCATCTATGATCACTAGCGCCAACCCCAGTCATGAACATATGGATTATTACTATCTATTTCCTCCTCGAGTCAATAAATAATGCAATGGACTTTGCTACTGAGACCCCCATTAGGGCTGAGACCACTGAGACCATGCTCTAAGAGCATGGGATTTCAGGTGGGGCCCATTTCACATGGTAGGCCCCACCTGAAATCCCATGCTCTTAGAGCATGGTCTCGGTGATCTCGGCCCTAAGGGGGTCTCGGGAGCTTTATCCATAATGCAATAGATCGGATGTTTTTCTGATTTTGATCTAGTAGTAGACCCATCAAATTATAGGGTCCTGATCGAGGCATGTTCACTACGAGAATAGTACAGAAGAGAAGATGGGAATTCATGTCTTTGCAAGTACCAGGGTTTCATATGGTTATTGTTACTTTATATTTTTGGTGATTCCCCTCCTCCTCCTTTCGTTTATATCGACAACGAATAGATATGTATATTAAGGGTCCCTTCTTTTGCTAAGACTTATAAAGCTTGACACTTTAAACTTCATCATGGTAGTTGGTAAGAAATTTGAGTCATTTGACAAGTTTTTTATAAGATTAATTCTTATCATCACGAGATTTCAAGTCTTACCATTTTTTGTGAGATTTGAGATCAATCATTTTGCAGCATTTAAAGTCTTACGGTAGATGAAAAGCATCTATACATCTAATTCTCAACAGAAAATGCATATTATCTATTGACAAAAATTGCAAAGTGCTGAACTTTTTAAGTCTATGCAAAAGAACGGGCGCTAAGTAGAATGGGAAAAGATACAGACAGATATCACTTCTTGGACAACAACGGGAATCCAAGAAAAACAGGGCAAACAACCAAAAGGAGAAAAATTGCAACGGCGAAGTCTCACTAAACAGGTCATCATTGATCACCCCTTCCATAGGCAAGGAGTCGACCACATCATTTCCCGATCTTGGGATCCAAGAGAATGAAGCATTCTTCTTAATTAGAACATGAACTTCTCGATTGGCGTAATCAAATCTTCAAGGGCCTCTGCCGACACCAGTAGCCCATTTTTCAGTATCCCCTGTTAATCATGGCTTTTGTTCCAATGTATACATTCTGCCATTCTCCATTTACTACAAAATTGTTGCAGAAAATAATTGGTTTGCTTATCTAAATATTAATGATTTTTTTTTCCAATAATTTACATGGAGGTGTAGCAGTTTATACAGAGAAGCCATGGTCTTCATAATTAACGCTGTTTGATGTGGACATTTGTCAAATAATCTTCTCTTCTTCTCAGATTGTCGAGTGCATTAAGGGATGTCTCAATATCAGCTCTGATCCTGCAACCTTCATTCAGGTTCGTATCATATATGCTTGTTTTCGTATCATAAAATGCTAGCTTACTTTTTCTTGATGGATAAAATTAGGGGAGTACTAGGCTGACTCTCTTGGCCAGAGACTCCCAAAATTTGAAGAAATTCATTTATTGAAATGCTAGCTTACTTTTTCTTGATGGATAAAATTAGGGGAGTGCTAGGCTGACTCTCTTGGCCATAGACTCGCCCCTAATGTGGTATTAATAGGACATGTTTATTTTGGGGCTGCCCCACCTGAAATCAATTGTCCTATTTCCACATTTTGGACAAGTCTTTAGCCCCGAGAATCAGCCTAGTAGTCTTAAAAGTAATTGCATCCAGTTATATGAACAATTCCAAGCTTCTATCGATTGAAAGCTACTAGAATCCCTGCAAAAATCATATATAGAGTCAGGGGGGTGTGTTTCTTTCAGTGTTCCAATTTTATTTTCTCAATCTGTTTTTATTTTTGATCTGTTGGTATCCGTTTTTGCATGTTCCATCAAGCCATCGGATTATGCTGCATTATATATTTTTATAATGAAATATATACATTACTGTCCTTATATATATATTGCATTATATATAAATATATATATTGAAATCACTTGAAACGTTAGAAATGGACATTACTGTCCGTATATATATATATATATATATATATATTACCCTCGACCATTTTGAAATAAGATTTTTGACTCTCATAAAAGACTTATCAAACAAGCTTTTTGATTAATTAGACCTTTTGAAATAGTAGTTATTTTTCAGAACACATGTTGAAGAAACATAGGGTCTCTGTGTTTGCTAAATCCAGTTCTTATCAACATGACCAGATGCATCTGAGGGTGAAGCTATTTTCCCATGGTTATTGTATCTTCATATTGTTTTTTAATTGAAGTTAGTATTTATTGCATCTAACATTGACATCACTGCATTTACCGTGAAGATGACTAATAGAATGAATTTTATCTAGGTATTCTAATTATATATGTGCTATAGTTTATTCTGCTGTGAAATTTCTAAAATATCTCAATAACCTAGAAAACTTGTGAACTTTACTCGTATACATTTAGGACGCCAATGGTCCATCTACTTATTAATTTTTTTCCTCTAATAATTATATGGTTGATGCATCAGGGGGCAGTTCCACGAATCCTAGAGCAAACAAAAGAGGACTTCTTTATGAAAATCATTAATATACTGAGGCAAACTTCGGGAATTTGTTATGATAAAATAAAGGAGATCCCTTGCATTACTTGTCCACACAAACCAGAGGGGTCCATGTTTGCAATGGTGAGGACATAGGAAAATACAGACTTTCCTGTGCATTTAAATGAATGGGTTGATAGACATAATTTCTAATATCTCTGTGATCGCAGGTGAAGCTGAATGTATCACTGCTGGAAGACATTAATGATGATCTGGACTTCTGTACCAAGTTGGCCAAAGAGGAATCTGTGATTGTTCTGCCAGGTGAGAAATGGAGAATTCTAAGTTTCTGAATAAGTTGTTCAAACACAAATTTTACACCAGTATATTTTAGACTACCTCCTTTACAAAAACCTTTTCACTTCCTTGGAAAAGAAAACTTCAGTTACTTGCATGTGTTAGCTGCATTCTTTATTTGTATAATCTTTTGCTCTTTTCTTTCTAATTTTATTTAAAGTAAGCTAGTGAGAAGGAAATGAAGATTGCGACCCAAGAGGTATAAGAACGATCAAGAGGGTCAAAAAAACCAAGTGGTGGTTTTTGCATCGTCCTTGCTGGAGTGAAAAGTTCTCTCCCCCCTTTCCTAACCACCACATGGCCTTTATTTGCAATTTTGTATTTTTGTCAACATTAAATGGTGCTGTACCGACATTTCTTGAAACTCAAAAACTTATATGGTAAGAGACAAGGGCCATGCTTAGATGTCCTAGTTCAGTTTTATCACCCTTAAGCTGATTTCAGGGCAGTGTGGCTTTCATGAGAGTTGAATCAAAGTTGGGACCAGCAAATGTCGAAATTCAAATTTACTTTTTTTTTTTGTCATATATACATATTGAAGATGATATTCAATCATCAATTTATATGGTAGATTTAGGATTTTAGCAAAAAACTGTAAAGAAATCATGAACTAAATTGTAGGCCAATGACTTCAAATCTTTGCAACGTCTACTCAAAAAATTAGTGTGAATTAGACTCAAAAAGGTTTTTAAAGCCTAAATTCGTTAAACATAATAAATTTAATTTTAGTTGAAACAAATATCATCATCATTTTCAATTCTAAATGACTTTTTTTTAAACAACATTTAAATTTTAGTTATGTAGCTAGAAGCGTAGAACCCGAATTTTAGTTAATGAATGAGGGGCACGTTACAAATATAAATTGAGCTTCTATACATAAAGTGTGCCTCATGTGAGTCTCATACTTTGAGGCGTGAGCCTCATGGGATTTAAGCCTCAAGTGTGTCTCATGTAAGTCTCACAGTTTGAGGCGTGAGCCTCATGGGATTTAAGCCTCAAGGCATTCTCCTTGAGCCTCACGTTGAGGCTCGCTCTGAGGCGTAAGCCTGACATGCCTTTTAAAACATTGATAATTACGATTGTATCATTACTCTGGCATTAATGTGCATGTATGTAAGTATGCATGTGCTCCATCGTTCAATAATATATGGGCTGACTCATGACTGATCTCGAGTTCGTAAGGGTTGAACATTGATTTACCGAATTATTGATTAATGAATGAGGTTGACATTTCTTGCAGGAGTTGCTGTGGGATTGAAGAATTGGCTCCGGATCACTTTTGCCATAGAACCATCGTCGCTGGAAGATGGTCTAGGGAGGATAAAATCCTTCTACCAGAGGCATTCCAAGCAACAATAAGGGTTGCCAATCATTTATGGCTACCAATCAGGTGGTGATCTACAATTGCGCATTGTATATCATGCCCCACGGCATTGCCGTAATTAATAATGTGCTTCTCCAATGATTGACAAAATATTTGTCACTTGTGTGTAACGATTATCTTTGTTAAACTGACTGTGTTGAATAATATGGAGCATTTTGTGAAATTTTCCATGTGAAATTTGGATGCTCGTAGTCTAAAGTATATAACAAAGTTTGCCCATTTTTGGAAGAAGTCCTGCATCTTTTTTGTGGAATGATTATTCATAAAGTATTTACTACTTATGAAAATATTGTTATTTCTTCAAAAAGTCATGAATTTTGTGAATTAAACACAGATTGTTCATGAATATCTGAATAAGTCACAAATAAATATTTATTATACAGTATTTAGTATACTTATTTATAATCTTCAGTAATTTATATATATATATATATATATATATATATATATATATATATATATATTAATTTTACTGATTTTTTCTTAGAGGTATATGACTTGTGAATATGGTCTAAGGTATTTCTCTTACTCGTTGATTCTATTCCTCCATGAGTACTCTTTCATGATCATGAACCAGGTCCTCTCAAGGCATATGTGCTTTAGCTCTTTCATTAGATTGTTGGCATTAAGCCATTTTAGGCTATGACCCAGACTCCCATTGAGATCGTAGCTCACTCATTGAGTGCACAAACTAGGATCTCAAGACTATGGGTGGCAATGCTTCGGGGTGGGTTGAGTTCATGTTGAATAGTGTATAAAAACCTCCTTAACGAGATTGGACCATTCAATTGCGATTGGACTCTCCTGGAGTTCCCACAGGTCAACATGTGTCCCTTGTAACCCTATTAATTGTGGTTAAGATTAACCATTGGGTTCAATAATATAACCTTAGTTTTTAGAGAAAAAATAAAAATATGACTTGAAATTCTCTACGGTGACTCCTTGTTGTCCGGTTAAAACCGGATTCTTGGAGTCTGGTTAGGCCACTGAGTCTGCCACAAGTCCCTCTTTACACTTCTTAATTGTGGTTAAGATTCACTCACCCTTAGGTTCACCCACCAATCCTTGGTTTTTAGGAAAAAATATTTTAAAAAAAATACTTAACCCTAAGAGTTAGTGAATTTTAACCAAGGTTAAAAACTTACCCTTTTTTTTTCTAAAAACCAAGGATAGGTGGGTGAACCCTAGGATAGATGAATATTAACCACAGTTAAGGGGTGTAAAAAGGGATGCGTTGCAGACCTCAAGGGCTTAATCGGACTCCTTAATTGGTGTACAGGTATAACCATAGAGAATTTGAAGTCTAAAAATATATTCAATTCGGGTTAAGAACTTTTAACCCTTACGGTAATTTTTCTTTTAAACAAGGTTATATTTGCTGAACCCCGGGGTTAAGTGAATCTTAACAACAGTTCATAGAGGTTAAAAGGGACTTGTGTTGACCTGTGGGTGCGATTGAACTCAGGGAAAGTTCAATCACAGTTGACTATGATCCGATCTCCTCTTTGACTCAACCCATAAGGGGAACCCTCAACTGAAACCCATTTTCCAACCAGTTTAAAATAAATGATATGTGAAATTATTAAATAGTTAATAACTATTGCAATTTGCAAGTACCCTAAAAAATTGAGTCATTTTATTTTTAGGAGATCACACTCCTTTTAGTAATAAGTATAAAATTAACTGGGTTGAGAAAATTAACCAACGGGGGTTGAGGCTGATGGCCAGGACCACGCCTCACGAAGCGGAGGTCCTGAGTTCGATTCCCTGCTCTCGTTGGCCACCCTCCGGATTTATCCCGACTTTCCTGGTGCGTGTGGAGAGAGGGCTCTGCACATGCCCGGGGGAACTAGTCGGGTGCTCTAAGAGGCCCGGATACCCTCGTCACCAAAAAAAAAAAAAAAAACTGGGTTGAGAAAACCAAAGGGAAATGGAAAACGGACCCAGGGTCAGCTTAGAAGCTGACCCAGTGACCTCATTGGTCCAAGCCCCTTTTTATCTTCTATCAACTGTGATTAGCCCTTAGGGTTAAGCAATCTAACCATAGTTTTTAGAAAAAATAAAAAACAAAATTACTAATTTTAATTTAGTTAAGCTTAACCATGAGTAAACAAAGGTTGAAAGGGCCACGGGACACTTGGGTCAGCCCTGCTCAAGATTTGGCATTGATTTATACAAATTAAACGAAAATCCGTTTGGGTTTATCTTGCTTCTCGTCCTTTTTCCAACTTCCCAGTCTAGTCCACTTAGTCGGCGTTGCCACTTGCCATCCTCCAATTTTCTTCCAAAACAGGAGGACAAAGCCAAAATGCTAACCACTGAAATCCTTTGCCTAGGTATCCCGGGTTTAGTCCTACATCGATTAGAAAGTGGACTTTGCAGGGAGTGTACAAGGTGCCATGAACCTTCCTTAAGATAGGCCCGACTGGGAAGTGGACTTTGTAGGGGTGTATAAGGCGCCATCAACCCTCCTTAAGATAGTCCGTTTTGGAGTGGTTAGTTGGACTTACCTTTATAGCACCTTAGCGGCTACCTTAGGCCTTGATGTATGTGTTAGTTACATGGTATAATTTCAACCAAAAAAAAAAAAACAAAGAAATCCTTTGCCTAGTAATGAAACAAAATGGATTTTCATTAATGTCATTTCTAAATTCCAGCACACACCCTAAGATTATTAAAAAAATATCAATAATAGAAAGTGATTGCAAACCATTTTTGGAATAGAATCAGTGGGCCACATAAATTAACATTAGTTTTGGGGAAAAATTAGCTCTGGTGGATGCCCGAGCACCCACCTCGGGCGTCCACCAGAGATAATCCGAAACCCTCTCCCAAGTCCTAAGACTTTTGTTTTTGTAAACTCATTAACACCACATGATGAAGGCAAGCAAGGAAACACACACGCACACAACACATCCCAGACACACACTCACACACACGACACACATGCATACCACACACGCACACGCAGCCCATATAAGCTTCACCAAAGAGCTTCCCAAAACGGGTTGGGACGCTGTGGAACTTATAAAAGTCCTAACACCTAACCTAACACATGGCTGATCAAATTGTCAAAGGCCGCCTTATTCCCAAGAAAGCAATTTCCGTGAATTTGTTGGAACAAAGTTCCGATTCGTGGGGTCTACATAATTACATGCTTCACGGTGATTACCGGATTTGGCAAATTCGGTTATCACCCCTAGAGGTCACCACGTGTCTCCTTTGACACCCCTTAACCGTGGGTAAGGCTCACCCAGTCCTAGGGTTCACTCACTTATTTTTGATTTGTTTTTTAATAGTAATTCTTTTTTTAAAATTAAAAAACTGTTTTTAATATTAAAAAAACTCTAAAAACAGTTTTTTAATTTTAAAAAAAATTAATGTTTAAAAAAAAAAAACAAAAATAGGTGGGTGAGAACCCTAGGAGTGGGTGAACCTTACCCATGGTTAAGGGGTGTCAAAGGAGACACGTGGTGACCTTTAGGGGTGATAACCGGATTTGCCAAATCCGGTTATCACCGGAGATGATTTGGCACCATGAAGATACGTGTTTGGATTTTAAAACAAACATTTCCTCTCTCTATGCATGAATCTCGAGAGCTTCGACGAGGCTTCTCGGCATGTATTTCCTATATATATTCTCTAATCTCCAAACCCTAAGAATTAGAAGTGAAAACCAGTAAACTTGGAGTAGAGAAAATGAAAGAAGAAAAGATGGAGAACGGATCGAAGAAATGGGGTTTTGGAGCGAATGAAGAAGTCAACACTGCTTTGGATATAACCATTAGAGGGATTCTCACAATGGTTATGGACAATCTCGATGCAGGAGACAAGAGGCAGATCATTCCTCTCGGTCATGGCGATCCCTCTGCCTTCCCGTGTTTTCGCACGACCCATATAGCCGAAGACGCCATGGTTGATGCTGTTCGATCTGCTAAGTTCAATAGTTATGCTCCTGCTTCTGGCATTCTTTCCACGAGAAGGTAATTAAGATATAACTTTGGATCCTCTCAAGTTATTGCTCCATTGTGCGTGTCAATCGAGACATTATGTATCCAAATTAAAGCTTTGATTGACGCATACAAATGAGGATCCCATAACAAGATATATAGATAAGAGGTGTTCCAACTACGCATTGATTAAAACATGTAACATCAATTTTTCAAATTCGATCATTAGGTGTTAATGTGGATCCTTTGGAAGGCATGTTGCAAAAGATCCTCTAAATTGAGGGGCGTTTAGACTGTCCGATTGAATGTCTAATTAGATAGTCTAAACACTTCCAATCCACCTAATCTTTTGTCATGTATCTTCCGACTGACATTAATACCAAACGGTTAGATAGGCTATAGAAATTTGGATATTTTAGATCGGGATATTTTCTTTTCCCCTCTTTCAAGGCTTCATACGTGAAAATACATGCCACCCATCTTTTAATATGCAATACTCACTATCTTTTAAGAGAGTGAGTCTTACACGAAAGTGATGCTAGCATTATCCAAGATTTTATTATAAGTAAAATTTTGTAAAATACGTCTCTATACTCAAACCAAAGTCCAAGTCACCCCCCACATACCAAAATTACTCAAACCAAAGTCCAAGTCACCCCCCACATACCAAAATTCACACCCTTCCCTCTCTTTGGAATGTCAAATGTCAGTCTTGATGGTCTTTGTTGTACGTCTCAGCTCGTCTCCACCACTATATGCTCTCTATGAATTTTTAAGTACTTGAAAATGGGAGATAAAATGAGTTCTCTTATAAATAATAATAAGATCAGATGATCGAGATGTTTTGGATTTTTATCCTCTCAATGGTTAGTCTTTTGGATCTAAAGATGTTTCAGATAAAGAAGAAACCTTATTTGATCATTTACAAAGGATGAAAGCAAAAGTAAAAGCAGTCTCTCTCTATGTCTATTTATTGGAACCCAAGAGTGTTTACTGATTGTGTTCTTTGAATTCCTTCTGTTTGTTTGGTATTCATAATATTTCTTGATATTCAATAGTTGTAAATTTATACGTCTTAGCATAAATAAAAAATAGCCAAAGAAAGCAATTAGCGAACAATTGAAATGCTAGGAAAATCTCAAACTTATAGCATATCTGCATATGTAGTTTCACATTGGTTAAATAACTCTTCATCTAAGTATTTCATCCAAGTATGAGTGAATATAAAATAAACACACCATGGGCCTATCCCAGTGGTTGTGTCATCCTTTGAGGAGGTGTTACTCGAGTTCGAGTCTTGGTGTGGCCGTTGAGCGCTCAACCATGAGTGCTAACCCCCCTAACTCCCTAGCCCCTAACTTATATATATATACTAGTATGTATATGTGTGTGTATATAATTTTGTCTCTACCTATTTCTAGTATTTGGGGTTTTAATTCAGGTTTTTGTTTTTATTTTTATTTTTAATTTTGATTTGTATTTTATTTATTTATTTATTTATTTATTTATTTATATAGTAATAATAATATTATTATTTGGTTTTAGGGGTTTGAATTTGATAGTTTATGAACTAATGACGAAGTATTTTTTCTTTTGGTAATCACTAACAATGAAGTTAATCTCCCCCTTTTGACTAGTTGTTGTAGATTATTATTGAAGATTAACTATGAACAGGAGCTTCGGTTGAAGAGACGTCCTTATTGAACCAAAAAAAAAAACGTCCTTTATTTCTAAAATCCCCAAAATGTACTTACGTATGCATAAGACATATTTTGGGATGCTCTGATTATCTCTTCAACCCTTCAATCGAAGCTTTTATTATATCTTATCTTGTTATTGTTTATTTTGTTCTTTTCGATTGATTCTTTATTTTTATTTTGGAAAATATTCACCTCTTTGGTCATTGACGCAAAAAGGGGCGTCTCCATAGTGATAAAATTGGGTTTGGGAGTAGTTTGGCAATGGTCAAATTTAGAAAAATATAGGAAATATTCAAAAAATAATAATTATTATTAAAAAAATTATCTAACAAATTTGATTAGCTAATATATAAAATAAGCAGTTTACTTTATCAAATTAAACAAATTATTGCAAAATTTACGAATAACTCATTAAATTTGAGAATAATTCAACATACCTAAAATTTAAAAATAATTCACGAAATTTTCAAAATTTTGAAATTTTTTTTTATAATGGGTGTCTTGGCTCCCCTTTTCTTACCCCATGACTCTCTTTTGACTCCTTTTAATTGTAGTTAATATTCACCCACCTTTACAGTTTACATATCTACCTTTAATTTTTTCAAAAATAAAATAAAAAAAATTCAATCACAGAATTTTAAAAAATTAACTCAAATTAATGACAGTTGAATGGGTGGCTTTGTGAGAGTAAGAGTCTTTCATTTTCATGTGACCTCATATTCTCCCCGGTAGATACCTGAAAAGTGATCTGGGGTATCACAATGTGTGTGACAGGTGGCTGAGAAGTCACTTCATTGTCTCATTTTGATTTTGAAAAAGTTGAAGACATGTCAAGTGGAGAAAGTCAAAATCATGGGATGACCACTTTCCCCTCGCCACCTGTCGCTCACATTGCGAAAGCCGAAACTTTTCTTCTGCATCTGCCAAGAGAATCTGGGCCTTTTCATGTTCATGTATTCTCTTAGAACATTCCTACCGGCCTAATCAGATTTCACTCAAAACCACAAAAAGTGATTTTAGTGAGCCACTTTTTTAAAACACTCCCAATAGGCTCATCATTTTAACCAAAAAAAGAAAAGAGAGAAACAATATTTTATTATTTGTGTGGGAAAACGAAAAAGGAAGAGAAAGAAAAATATTATTTTATTAGTTGTGTGGGACCACAAAAAAGAAAGGGAGAAAGAGAAACCTTATTTTATTATTTGTGTTGGCCCAAGGGTGAGAAGATTTAACTTTGGTGAGTTTACAGTACTCACCAAACTTGGTGAGTATTGTAGACTCACCAAACCGATTTTTTCATTCTGTTGAGGCTGTTGGGACTCATTTTAACATCTTTTTAGTCTTTTGGCTCACCAAAATAATCAAAAAGTTATTTTGGTGGGCATCAAATCCTCTCCAGTGATAACTGGATTTTGCAAATCCGGTTATCACCCCTAAAGGTCACCACGTGTCTCCTTTGACACCCCTTAACCGTGGGTAAGGTTCACCCAACCATAGGGTTCACCCACCGGTTTTTGGTTTTTTTTTTTAAATAATAATTCTATTTTTAAAATTAAAAAACTGTTTTTAGAGTTTTTTTAATATTAAAAACAGTTTTTTAATTTAAAAAAAAAACTATTATTTAAAAAAAAAAAACCAAAAATAGGTGGGTGAACCCTAGGGTTGGGTGAACCTTACCCACGGTTAATGGGTGTCAAAGGAGACACGTGGTGACCTCTAGGGGTGATAACCGGATTTGCAGAATCCGGTTATCACCGGAGAGGATTTGCTGCCATTTTGGTGAGGCTGCTAGGAATGCTCTTACAGTTGCTTATAGTGTGTTCTCTTACAGTTGCATTAGAGTTGAAAAGTGATTTAAAAGTAGTATCCTGAGCTGTCTTCTTCTTTTTCAGTTCAATCAGTGTTTTCCCCAGAGTATAGAATTTGCCCTTTTTGTGTGTGTGTGTGTGTGTGTCTGTATTTCATCTACTGATTTTCGAAAATTTCTGGTTTGGGATTTGGTTTTTAATCTAATTCCTCAAAACCCATCTCCTTTAAACAGGTCTATTGCTGAATATCTGTCTCGTGATCTTCCATACAAGCTATCATCTGATGATGTTCATCTCACAATCGGTTGCACACAGGCTATCGAGGTAGCTTTAACGGTCCTCGCTCGTCCTGGCGCAAATATCTTGCTTCCAAGACCTGGTTACCCCTTTTATGAAGCTCGTGCAGCTTTTAGCAATCTCCAAGTTCGTCATTTTGATCTTCTCCCTGAAAAGGGTTGGGAGGTTGATCTTGATGCTGTTCAAGCTCTTGCTGATGAAAATACTGTTGCAATGGTTATCATAAACCCTGGAAATCCTTGTGGCAATGTCTTCACTTATCAACATTTGGAGAAGGTCTGTGTCATGGGTTCTCTTCATTCTTTGAAGAATTTGGGTTATGTTCAATCCTAATGGTTTGATTGTATTTTTTTTTTTTTTGCATTTAGGTTGCAGAGACTGCCAAAAAGCTTGGAATTCTTATAATTTCAGATGAAGTTTATGATCATCTGGCATTTGGGAGTAATCAATTCGTGCCTATGGGGGTGTTTGGATCGATTGTTCCTGTTCTTACTCTTGGGTCTATATCGAAGAGATGGATTGTACCCGGTTGGCGATTTGGTTGGCTTGTAACAAATGATCCCAATGGCATCCTTAAGAAAACCAAGGTTTTTATCTCTCTCTCTCTCTCTGTATCTCTTGTGTGTCTGATCCAGTAGTCCTGTTACAGTCTCTAGTAAAATTGCCTTAGATCAATCAATACCTCTGCAGAAAATCTGTCGGGAATAGACTGTTAGATCTACAATGATCACGGGATTTGATTTCAAAATCTCGAATTAATCTTCCCGTTTGATCAAAGCATGCCGGTAAGAGTATGATCATGCGATGGTGATCATTAAGGTATACCAGACTCGTGCACCCTATCCATGAATTAGCGTGACATAATTTGAGGGCATAATCACCCTTACTAGTGCAGACCCAGAATCCTTGATGGGTAGGATTTTGGGATCCTATACATAGGGAGAGGTCCCAACTCTTAGTCCTTGTATAGAAATGGAAATTTCTTTCTCATAAGAGAAATCTTTTCATCCAGCGCACAGGAGGAGAGTTGAAGATCCCTCAAAGGAGGATCCTTGTATACTTGTAAACATGTCAGCTATATTATTTAGTTTCCATTGAATCAATTATGCTGTTTTCTACACATAAGCCAGAAGATCCAAGCATGAAGTAGTCGTTGAATCGGCCAACATAGACTTCATTACTATCACTAGTTCCATGATTGTAAATTTCGTTACTATCTTTTATAAAATTATTAGAATAGAGCAGTTAGTATGATGATCTCATGTTCCCATATCATGATATACTTCATTAGTATTCCTTAATACCCTTGGCCATAAGGTTAATAAGTTTCATTCCTACCACTGATTTCCTTGATGATAGACTTCACTATTGATCATTACTATGGCCAGTATTGAGCAGTTAGTACAATTTGATGATTTCATTGCTTTAACAGATACGTACGTTTTGTGAGCAAAAACATGGTTAGTCGCGGACAACTGTAATATTCTTTCGAAGGAACACATTTCCTTCCTATCTTTATGCTGGGCAGGTGGTGCATGTACTATTAGCATCTTGTTTTATATCTGTAAGCCCAGGCTTGGTCTTATGCATATCGATCATGTAGTAACTTTGGACAAGTTCTCCTATTTCCTGTGTCAGTCTGGAAATAATGCAATAGATCAGATGGTTATCTGGTTTTAATCTAGTAGGTCCATCAGATGGTAGGGTCATAATCCCAGCATCTGCACATAAAGGAGAGAAGATAGGAATTTGGGTATTTGCAAGTATCAAGGTTCTATCTAATTAGTATTCTAAACACAGAACATAGAGGCAGAATAATAGTTACTGAGTAGCAATATTAGGGCTGCACATTGGCCGAGTTCAGTTTTGGACCAGACTGGACTGGACCCGTATCCAACCCGTCGATTGCACCCGATTTTGATGTTCCTTTACTAAGAACTACAGATACATATGGGGAAAATGTGATGATCCTGAAGTTTCACATGGTAAATTTATAATTTTGGTGGGACTCTTTTTCATTATCCCCTATCAGTCATGGCTTTCTTTCAGTATACTCATTTGGTCATCCTCCATTATCAATAAGAATTTTGGGACAAACAAAATGCTTTGCTAAATTTTATTCTGTTTTCCCAAGTCAATTTAAATAAATATATATATATATCAGTTGATTTGATACAGATTGGTCATGGTGTTTATAATTGACCTTGTTTGAAATCACCATTGCTAACTTATCTTAATTTTATTCTCATCAGATTGTTGACTGCATTAAAGGTTGTCTCAATATCTGCTCTAACCCTTCAACCCTCATTCAGGTTTGTATCTTAGATGCTTTTTTTGAAGAACATATATCTACTGAAATGCTGGCATACCTTTCTTGATGGATAAAAGGGTTTACATCCAGTTATATGACTCAATTCTGGCTTCTATCACTTGAAAACTACTAGAATCCATATACAAATCATGCACAGTATCTAACTGAGACCCAATCAATATGAAAAAATCCACTGAAAAGGTACGGAAAATAAACCTTTTTAGGCCACAAAAATATACACATTATTCTATAATATAAGTGCTCAAAAGGAAATCTCATGAAAGAGTACTATGTAACTGATACCCCTAAATATTGCCAAAACCCAGTCTAATCCCCTCTAATAATCAATTTCTATTCCTACCTCCAGAGAGACATTGTAAAGCAATCCTAACTACCTCAACTAACAGCCTACGCGACATAGGGAACTCAGTCGCCCAATCTATATAGATATAGCATATAGGAACTTTGCAAACCAATATGTACTCCTAGAATTTTAATATTTTAATCACTAAAAGGTGAACACTAAAAGAAAAACATTTATATTTTACCCTTTTGGTTGACTAATCCCTGTGAGCACTGTTTCAGCTTATGATAGATCTACGGGGTCCACAGTCTCACAATGGCTTCAGTTTGAAATCCAAGAAAATAAAATACTTGATTGATTTATTTTGATGACTGAAAACAAACCCACATGGCCTTACAAATAGGGCACAGGTTGCACCATGATTCTTTCATCAAGATTTTATAAAGATGCCTAAGGTTAAGGAAATTAACATTATTTTTTCCCTCTTGTCATCTATCAAGCATGTATAGTGAATCAAGACTAATAGGCTTATTAGACTTAGTAAGGTATATTGAGATTTAAGCTACGGAATTGGTATTCCTGTGGATGGGAGGAACCTATGCAATTATTCTACAAAAAGATAAAAATGAAACAAAGCCTTGCACTGTGATGTTAACATTAATTTTTTAAGAGTTGCTCAACACACCTTAAGATTGGCACGCATTCTTATTCTGCTAAGATTTGATCTATATAAAGTTCTTTAGTCTGGTTTAGTGTCCTTTTTTTCTTTTCTTTTTCTCTTGATCTATCTTTAGTTTAATCTGCTGGATATGTATTTTTTGTAAGTTCCATCAAATGATCAAGGCAGGCGTTACTTCCGGTTATCAAAAGTAACTGTTACCCCGTGTTCTTATCCTGACATATATTGTATGCTCAGAATTCGTAAGTCTATGACCAAGTTGATTAGTTTTTATTTAATTTGCATCTTCTCTACGTCAATCAATTACCTTATGTTTTAGAGTATTAGTTATACATGTCCATATGGTATTTTCTAAAAACAAAATGATGTTTTTGCATCCTTTACCAAGTGCCCAGTGACTGAAAGATGTTGAGGAGCCCATTCTGGTTTATCAAGAACATGTCTTCGGTATGTATTGATTGTATATAAATAAAATTGCAACAGATAACAGATCAATATGATTTTCTGCTAACAATTATCTCTGAGATGAGATGGACATGGATACATCATACATGTCCACATGACATTAAAAAAGAAAAAGAAAAAAGAAAGGTGTCTTTACATACTTTACTAAGTGTACTGAAAGATGTTGATGAGCTATATTGTCCAAGCAAAACTTATCTGTGAGTCATATGCTGGAACATCCTTTAGAACATGTTAAAGAAATGCAAGGTTCTTTACATGCTAAATCCAGTTCTTATCAGCTTGTCCATGCAGATGAGAGTAAAATTTTCTTTCCCATGGTTATTTTTTTTTTGGGTATTGGTTTATCTGTGATCCAAGCTGGTATCTATTGTTCCCTTATCATCGCTGCTCTTACAATTAAGATGACAATAAATGAATGAAATTGGGGTAGGAGTACTAAATATATCTGCTTTCTGGTTTCTTCAACCATGAAATGTCTTTGATATCCAGTTCTGCTAAAAAAATCATAATCTTTACTCAGACATTGAGCATTCTGATGATCAATCTACTTATTTTTCTTGCTTGTGATTGATAAATCAGGGGGCAGTTCCACAAATCCTAAAGAAAACAAAAGGGGATTTCTTTATGAAAATCATTAATATACTGAGGCAAGCTTCAGACATTTGTTATGATAGAATAAAAGAGATCCCTTGCATTACTTGCCCGCACAAACCGGAGGGATCCATGTTTGTAATGGTGAGGACATATGAAAGTTTGGAGTTTTCCATGCTTTGAAATAAATGGGTTGATGGACATAGTCTTACATATATATTCGCAATGCAGGCGAAGCTGAATCTTTCTTTACTTGAAGACATTAATGATGATCTGGACTTCTGTTTCAAGCTGGCCAAAGAGGAATCTGTGATCATTCTTCCAGGTGAGAAATGAAAAATTCTACGGATTCTGAAGTAACATGAATTTTACAACTATTAGATTCTCCTTAACAAAACCTATTGCATTTGCGTGGAAAAGAAAACCTGGTACTTACCCTATGTTTGGTTGTCAAGAAAACCAGTGAAAAGAGAGGAAGGAAAGAAAATTGGACAAAACCCAACCAAGAATTGTATTAGAAACCCAAAATTTTCTTTTCCTTTCTATGTTTTCATTTATTTTCTCGGCAACCAAACATAACCTTAATGTATTACCTGCATTATTTACATCTGTGTAAGTATGCATGTGCATTTCCAAGTGGGTCGGTGCGGATACCCGAAGGGATTAGTCCTTGGCTCGAAGGCTTTGGAACACCCTCCATTACCCCAAAAAAATATATATATATGCATGTGCATGAATTATAAATAAATATTCAAGGAAAAACTGCGTGACTCATTAATTTTTGGGCCATTAGTGGTTTACCAAATTACTGATATACGACTGGGATTATTTTTTTCTTTTGCAGGAGTTGCTGTGGGAATGAAGAATTGGCTCCGCATCACTTTCGCCATTGAACCTTCATCTCTCGAAGATGGTTTAGGGAGGATAAAATCCTTCTATCAAAGGCATGCCAAGCAACAATAAGAGTTACCAATCATTCATGTTAACCAGTCGGATGGTGATAGACAACTGCGCGTTGGATCTCATGCTTCATTGCATTGCCTTTACTAATAATCTTCTTGTTCTCCAGAAGTTGACGGAATATTGTCACTTGTTCTGCAACAATTATCTTTGTTAATAAATTGACTATTTGCTGGAAAATACATAGCATTATATATATATATATATATTTGATCGGTAATAGAGAGATATTAATATAAAAAAGTTTACAAATATGTACCGTGAGGGCAAACGATAAAATAAACAATAATCACTAAGGATCTAAAAGAACACAAAAAAGAAAGCATATAAGCCACCGGTTGCCTCCTCAAGAGTGCAAGGTATCCCTCACTTCTTGATCCACATGCAAAGTGGAACTCCAATCCACTATCGACTGATAGGCCCAAGCTCGAATTTGATGAGTTGGGGAAGAGGAATTCTCAAATAAGCGGTCATTCCTATTTTTCCTAATAGCCTAAAATATCAAGAAGGTCCAGATAGATTCCTTAGCACCCACCAAAGTTGTCAAATTTCACTCGGATAAGTAGCTCATAATGGAGAATAGGAAGGCCCATTCCAAATCCAATTGGGCCAAGAGGAAAGCTCAAAGCTCTGAGACAACTGGATAGTGCAAGAAAAAGCTTACAAAGCATTATATTGAAAGTTCCATTACAGCACCATATGAAATTTGAGTATCATACTTATCTGTTATGCTATTCATCCATTAATACAGTATTTATTTGTTTTATTTTTTATCCCACCCAGGTGTTTGTAGTGATTCATAATAAATAACAATCACTGGTTTGGGTCACATGGGCAAAACGGAACTTTGCTTGGAACACCGGAGTTTCAATAGCGATGGAAATGTTAGTAACCTGACCAATATCCCAAAATGTCTTGTAGTGATTCATAATTAGAATACCGTTTTATTACCATTAAAGGCTTTTAACTGTGATTAATTTTGGTATAAATTGCTTGACCGTTTTGGCAATTAAAGAGACATTTCCTAGTCTATATAAGAGCACATTCCTATATTGGGTGCCTGTGCTTTGCTGCACCAGGGGGTGTGTGTGTGTGTTGTACGTGTGTTTGTGTGCTATTTATCTCCTATTAAAAAAAAAATGTACTGAAAAAAGGCAAACGAATTTTGTTTTCTCTCTTCTCTAGTTTGCTTCAGGGTTTTATTTTATCTATTATACAGTCTTTTTATTGGGTGAGAAAATAGAGTGGTGTACGACTGTAAAACGTGCGCATTTATAATTAGTGTTAGATCTGTGAAGCCGTTGTATCCTAGATGCATCGTGTGTGGTAACCTAGTGCATCTGTGGAGGGGTGCGGATTGTCTTCAAGAGAGCGATTGTGTCCGCGCCTCACTTCACAAGACCTACAAATTTTCTGATAATAGTGACAAAGGTTGCTGCAAAATTAGAGACTACATTTACAAGGAATAGCTTTTACATGAACTTCACCCATTTGGAAATAATAACTTTAAGACAATTCGTTAATCCAAAATTCTATCTTTAAGTGCTATAAATTTTTAATATATGGTTGCGTCTTGTCAATCTTCTTGGGGTTCGTACTCAACCACTCGAACTTAGTTAGTATAAGATAAGAGAGGAATTCTTAGTGCCGCATCAGTTGTGGTCGAAAATCCCCAATGACAACCAACCTTGCTGACAGGTGATGCTGGATGTAAAATAGTTTTAATGAGATGTGATGCTTAGACGACCTAAAATGGATATAATTATCTTTTTATGGAGTGATCGGATAATGGAAAGCTATGAGAAAAAATAGAATCTCTAGATTGTTGAGCGTAGGGTGAAGCTTACATGGGCTGCATGTGTGTGGTGTGTGTGTGAGTTTACATGTGGTGTGTGTGTGTTTGCTTGGGTGGTGTGAGTATTCCCTTATCTTTACATTCAGTCATTGCCTTGTGGTATGATTGAGTTTACCAAAAAAAAAAAGATTGTTGAGCGTATATATGGATGTTAATACCAAGTTCATCCAATGGCTTACGAGTATAGAGATCAAGGCCGGGATTTGGAAATTTAAAGGAAACATAATAGATTTGGCTGAACATGTTTTATAGTCCAGACTTAACTTGTCATGGCTATCCATGTGAAAATCTTATTACAAAGATTGTGAAGAAAAAAAAAATTACTAACCAACACAGAGCTTGGCTGAGCTTTGATACTAAGGTGGTGTTTGGTAATACTAAACTAAATAGGTAGAATTTTATTTGAAAATTGAGCTCATTTTGATTTTAAATTGTAAGTTAAAGGTTAATTGGATGTCTATATCTTTTTGAAATAGAAGTTTTACCTCTAAAGAAAAAAGTAGCTCAGGTCTTTTTATTACTTTAGAGGTAAAATCTCCACTTCAAAAAGATTTAGACATTCAATTAACCTTTAACTTAACAATTTAAAGTGCAAATAAACTCAATTTTTAAATAAGTCTTACCTATTTAGTTTAGTGTTACTAAACACCACCTAAATCCAGCTCTAACTTTAGAAAAGATAAACAAAGGTACATATAACTAGTCTGTTTTTATATTGAGGTATTTGATTCATTATGTGGATGTTAAAGATAGGGTAAATTACATTGACCTTCTGATGTTTGGTGAATTTCAGAAACCTCCCCTCTTGTTTCTGAAATTACACTAGCCTCCCCTCAACTTCAATTGTCAATAACAATTCCCCATTTGTTAGTTTGTGACTTTGATGATGTCATCATTTAAATATTTAAAAATGTTTAAATTATCTTTCTTAAAGACAAAGTCAACTAAATAATTGGGTTTTGTAAGTATGAACGTAAGGTTAATATATTTCCAAAAGCAATGTTAATAGCTATCAACTTAATGTTAATATTTCTCTAAAAAAAGAACCTTAATTTTAATATACGTTTTTTTATAAAAACCAATGTTAGATAAATGAACTCTAGGGGCAAGTGAATCTTAACCATAGTTAGTGGGCATTAAAAGGGACACATGGTGGCTTATATTGACCCTTTAACTACAGTTAAACATAATTAACTTAAGGTTAATATATTTTTTTTATTTCTTAAAACCAAGGTTAGATGGATGAATACTAGGAGTAAGTGAATCTTAACCACAGTTAGTGGGTGTTGAAAGTGACACATGACGGCTTGTAGAGCCTCATTTAAGTGTGCTTAAGCATAATCAACCTAAGGTTTTTTTTTTCTTCTAAAAACCAAGGTTAGGGGTGAGTAAATCTTAACCACAGTTAGTGAGTATTAAAAGAGACACATGACGGTTTGTAGAGCCTCTTTTAATTGTGGTTAAGCATAATCAACCTAAGGTTAACTTTTTTTCTTCCAAAAATAAGGTTAGATGAATGAATCTTAGGAGTGAGTGAATCTTAACCACTGTGAGTGGGTGTTAAAAGAAACACATGGCGGCTTGTGTAGCTCATTTAACTGTAATTAAGCATAATTAACCTAAGGTTAATACTTTTTTTCTTCTTAAAACCAATATTAGATGGATGAATCCTAGGGGGTGGGTAAATGTTAACCACAATGTTAAAAGGGACATGTGGTGGCTTGCAGAGCCCCTAACCCCTTTAACTATGGTTTAGCTTTATCAACCTAGGGGTCAGTGAATCTTAATCAAAGTTGGTTCATATCAAGGATCCATAGATAATGTTGGGGACGTTTGAGTTTTCTTTGGTTGAGTTTTCAAACCAAGCCTAAATGTTTCCTCGAGTAATGGGGGCGGGGGTAAAGACTATGCTACATTAACAACGTTAAGCTGATGATCCTGACAGGGGGGAGGGCAGTGTACTTTCAAAAACAAGAGGGGAGATTTCTGAAATTTTACCAAACCTTAGGGGAGGTCAGTGTAATTTACACTTTCAATTATTTGGCTACATTTGAACCGATTAAAGAGGATCAACGGTGCTAATGATGGATACAGTAGAGCTCACCCGTTTATAGATCTTGCCAAGATGTGGCGGTTGGTGGAATTTTTAAAAGTTTGGAACATTAATGTTTAGAAATAAGAGGCAAGAGTCAGGAAAGAGCAAGAGTCTGGGAAGAGTTTGTGAAGAGAGGTGAGAGGGTTTCCAATCATTTTACTCGATGATATCTCATCAAGTTCAATTTAATTAGAAGTTCCAATTTATGGAACTTCAAAAATCCAAAATTTTTTGTGGAACTTAAAAGTTCTATATTTGTAAAAAAATCTGCACTCTATGAAATAATATAATTCTAGACATTAAGTAAAATTAGCGTGAAACTATAGAAGTTGTAGACTTTAAAACTTCCACCAAAAGAACTGACCTAAAGGATTGAACAATACGATAGTATTGGGACTATGTCAGGCGAGAAACCATTTAGATCTTCTTCTTTTTCTGAACTCGGGGTGTCCCCAACGCTTTGAGTCAGGACTAATCCCCAAGGGTGCGAAGTGAGCCCGCAACCCGCTACATCAGGTAAGTGCGGGTGTCGGGGCATATACATGGACCGACTTTAAACGAATTAGTCTAGGGATACTCCCAAGGTGTACTCCCAAATATACTCCCAAATCCTAACCGTTTATCTCAGTTATTAAACGGTTAGGACTAAAGCTGATGTGACATTAGAAAAGATAAAATAAGCCAACTCAAATCCTAACCTTTAGTGGTTGTTTATAAACGGCTAGGAATAGGGAATAGATTTGGGAGTACCCATAGACCGACTTTAAACTTTGTTTTGGTATTAGGGTACCGTGCTATGACAATGAGTATAGGTTTTTGACCTTGGTCCTCAAGCCTTACATGACTAAAACCCAAGCCCAAAGCCAAAGCCAAAAGCTAAAGCCAAGCCAAACTAAGTGCGAGCTAGCTTTTAACTCTTGTGGGGACATTGAGTTGGATGTAGTATTGGCTTAGTCCTGTTTGGTGGGTGTTTTAACCAGTCCGACAAATCCAGAGAAATAAGAAAACAAGAAACTAAGCAATCGCACAAAAGAGATAAGATATACATGGTTCGGCAAGGTGCCTACGTCCGCGGGAGAAAATGGCAAGAAATCCACTAAGAACATAGGAGAAAAATAGTGTACACAAGATCTCTCTAAAACCCTCTTCTGAAATCCTCGAAAAAAATTTCTTTATATATTTAGGGTTACAACGAGAAGAAAAAATGGGTCGAAAATACGGGTCAAAATTTCGGATCGGGTCACTTAGGTCGCACACTGGGTCATCAAGGATTCGGATAAGATCCATACTAACTTCTCAAAAAAACCCATATACAGAATTTGAGCCAAAACTCCCAATGGGATCTAAGTTTCAAAAGAGACGTTGTTGCATGGACAGCCATGATTTCTAGGTATACATCGTGCTGCTGTCATGCCCAGGCGGATGGTGTTCATCATCGAGATGTTATTCCCAAGGGGTTGTTCCTAGATTGCCGCTCTAGTATGGGGTTCTTCCCCAAATAACCAGGTTTTGAAAACTCTTCTCTAAGTGCCCTTATCATCTATTTTCCATAATTCAGTATTTATGAAAAGTATTAAATACCCCTCCATTGATTTTGAAAGAAGAAGAAGAAGAAGAAGAAGAAAAATGATTTAGGTTCGTGGATGAGAGATCTTCGTTCCCACCCGATTTCCAACGAGAGTTCTTCATTCCAAGAAGAAGAAGATACGTACGTGGATGAGATGAGATGAATGAAGCTCACCCACTCCCCTCATCTTCCAAATATCCCTCAATTACCATTTATACTGATTTTGAAAGAAGAATAATAAAAAAGAAAAGATGAAAAAATCGCAAAAATTTGAGTTTCCCGAAGCTTTTTACGCGCAGGGTCGATACAGTGCATCGACCTCGTGCATTTTATGCATCGACCCAGTGCAAAATGCATCGACCGCGTACAAAATGCACTAGGTCGATACAATGCATCGACCTCGTGCATTTTATGCATCGACTCCGTGCAAATGCATCGACCGCGTACAAAATGCACTAGGTTGATGCAATGCATCGACCTCGTGCATTTTATGCATCAACCCCGTGCAAAATGCATCGACCGCGTACAAAATGCACTAGGTTGATGCAATGCATCGACCTCGTGTATTTTATGCATCTATCCGGTGCAAAATGCATCGACCGCATACAAAATGCAATAGGTTGATACAATGCATCGACCTCGTGCATTTTATGCATCGACCTCCTACAAAATGCATCGACCGCGTACAAAATGCACTAGGTTGATGCAATGCATCGACCTCGTGCATTTTATGCATCGACCCGGTGCAAAATGCATCGATCGCGTACAAAATGCACTAGGTCGATACAGTGCATCGACCTCGTGCATTTTATGCATCGACCCCATACAAAATGCATCGACCGTCGTCTTCAAGCTTGGAAACATGACTGTAAATCATAAAAAAAATGAAAAAAAACACATGTAAACACATATGTAACATGAAATTTAAGGTTTTGAACCATAAATACAATAATTATAAATATTTTTCCATGAACTAGTCTCTTAGCCTCCACCAATACTTGTCTATTTTTGCATGAGAGTGTGCATTAATCCTACATGGACAAATGAGTGGTGAGGCTGAGATTATGATAACATTCCTCATGAGCCACCAAGCAAAGTCCCTGAGGCCTACTGACCTAAGTCGTGCAAGACCTCTGTCTTGAGCCTGGTCGCATTTGGTTCATCAATTAGTTTCATTTGATAGTTTAATAGCAGAGAGGAACACACACACCTTGGTGAAAGTTCACAGCACCCACCTACCCTAAAAAAATACCCCTTATTGGTGGGTTATCCTTCCTTGTTAACCCTATAGCCTCACCTGCCTTCTTTTTTGAGGGTTGTGGTGGGTGTTTGTGACTTGTGTCACCAGGATGTGTGTGTTGTACTGTGTGTGGTTCTCTTGTTATTAAGCTATAACATAAGAATAAAAATGAAGTCCCATTTGCATTCGACCCAGATTGACCCTACAACCAATTTCCCGGAGTAGGAGGGGGGGGTGATGGAATAACAGTTGTGACGGGAAATTATTATGGGCTGTATGTCATCTAATACTTTACTTACAGGGACGACCAATTTCCCGTCAGCAATAAGCCATCTCCGGGGATAGGGTATGTGTACCATTCGGCATTTTTCTGTTATTTATAAACAAGATATAGCTCGTACGTGATATGAGTCCATCACTATAATTAAGGAATATTTTCTAGTCACGGAATGTCCTCTCTAATATATTAACAGAATGGTGACTGGAAGAGCTCTATTTGTGAGCTCATTAGTGGGCGGAAATAAATCGTCCCCATCAGTCCTTATGGTAACGGAAATAATCCATCCCTCATATGCGTCGTATAAAAGGAACTTTTAGAACCCGCGAAAACGAATTTTCCCCCAATTTCTCCCCCGCCTCTTCCCTTCTCTATCGTGCAGCAACCCTCAAGAGGATTTGTCATGTAGCTGGCGCACACAGGTGTTATATGGCTTGGGTTCCGGGGGTCGGCCGTGCAGATTCGTGTGGATCTTCCTCTTGGTATATATCGATCCTCTCCCAATTTCTACTCCGATCCTCTCTGCTTCTCAGAGGATTTTCCGGCATCAAACCGGGGCGCAAGTAAGGTTGGTTTTCAGGGGGTGGGTTACCGCGTGATAGACCACCCGTCGTTTTTTGCTGCTGGATTAGTGGGCTGTTGACAAAAAATCCCGGACGAGAAGAACACGCCTTCTTCGACAGCAGCTACTTCACTCTCCCTGTATTTTACTGGTAGAAGGTTTGATCGGATGGGTGGGCACCCTGACCTTACTCCGATGGTAAAGTCAGTAGGGGTAGGTGTGATACACAAGACAGTGGTGGATAACGATGCTGACGGGAGACGACTGAAGAGCCAAGACAAACACTGAAAATACTCAAGGCATTTGAGGAGCAACTGAACACGTATTCTCGGATCTGAGTCATGATCCAGTTGTCCTGTGCACTAAAATCACGGGGTTTTTATGGGCAAGGCTTTGTATGGCCATCATCGATGACGCTGGATGGGACCAAGTTGTCCTCCCTACACGGTTGTCTTGCACTCATTGCAAATATCGAGATATTCTCGGCCAGGGTCGGTTCATTCTAGCACGATGAAGCGCCTCGGCTCTAAGTCAATGACTGGTACGGGATCGGACGGTACGCAGAAGTGACCAGCATTAAATGCCAAGACAGTGCTTTCGGCACGAAACGGCGAGTTCGGCCCCATTGTCGGAATTATGGATCGCCTCCTGATCACTTCCTCCTACGAGTCGGTCTCGTTGTTGACCCAAGCTCGGTTACGGCGTAGATGCCTCAAAACACAGCACGACCCGATCGTTGTCGGGAGACAACGGTCTCGTTGTTCGCGCAACGACAACGACGTTGTCAAGAGCACAACGTTCACGTTGTGCTTAGACAACGAGCACGTCGTCAAAGTCACAACGGAACGTTGTTCTGCTAAGAGAAAAAGACGTCGTAATGGCACAACGGGATCGTTGTGCATAGGACAACGTGTGACCCCGATATTTTAAGCACGTGACCCCAACTTGTGTCCACGTGTCACTTTCGTGAACAAAACGACAAAAACGAGCTCGTCCATCAACGCTGAGTTGGTTTTATGAATTTTTATCCGTTACAATTTGCCCCTTTATGATGCTTGGACGTAGTTCGAAGCGTCATAAACGAACAAAAGATCAATACCTGGCACCACTCCGGAAGGCGAAACGTTGCGTGCTTTAAACGCTTATTGAGAAGGTCGACCGTTCACGCCAGCCTGGTCACGCGTGCGAACCGTCGCGGTCTCTTTAATACGGACAGGCTGTCATCATCGTCGATTTGAATTTCGAGAACGCTTTAATGACCCCGACGGTTATAATACTTGTTGAAAAGACGATCTTGCCACTGCTCTTAATTCCGTTGATACAGGTGTACGCCTCAGATGAAGGTAGTGGTGTACTTTCGCAAACCAAAGATGCTTATAAATCCCACCGATCCTCCTTCTCTTTCACCCTGTTTCATCAAGCACTGTTACTCTGCCGATTTCTCTTCTCATCTGAAAGTTCATCTTCCTCAAGCTCTTCAAACACATCTCTCTGAGTTCTTTGGTTCGGTACGTCCTTCACCCCTATCTCTTATTATTTCTTTACTGTTTCTCCCATTTCTCCTTCTCTGGTTCTTAGAGTGATTCTGCTCTGTCTACTCTGTTGCTCTGTTTATTGTTTTTGCCCTTCTTCGCTGTTCTTCTAATCACCATGGCCGCCATCGTTCCCGTAGAACCCGCTAGGTTAGAGGAAGTTAGAGGCCCTTCCGATGATGAGGCCAGTTGCACAGGTAGCGCACCTCATGGTGCCTACATTGAAAAATCCTCAGCTCTGCGCCAACTACCAGTTGGACATCTGAACCGTTACAGGGAACGTTTCGACTTCCCTTCCAATGTCAATCTCCACTTCAAGCGAGATGATGTTATCATAGATAGGCGCTCTGCCTGTACCGTTGTCTATCTCTCCCAGCTTGAGGCTGGCCTTCGCTTCCCTCTTCATCCCTGTCTTGGATGATGTCTGTCCACCCTGCAACTTGCTCCGGGGCAGATGCACCCGAGCTTCCACAAGTACATGTCCATGATGATCAAATTTATCAAGGACGGCTATCCAATAGAGGCTAGACACCTATTCCACTTCTGCCATGCCGTCAGATGCCGAAACAATGACGATGGTCTGTACTCCTACTATTCGTGGAACAAGAAACCCCACTATCCAGAGCTCGTCTCAGGCATTCTCGATAGAGAAAGAAAATGGAAAGCCACTCCATTCGTTGTCTCTGGCGGCTGGAAGGCAGAGAATTCCTCGGTCCCCAACGTCTTCCGAGTGGAAGCAGGTATACCACTAGTCATCCGTTGTCCGTTGTGCACCATCGTCCTGACTACGCTCTCTTTGTACGCTGTATCTTCTCGTCCTGCTAACTCCCTCGTTGTACTCATTTTTGCTTTTTCTTGTGTGTAATGGACCCAAAGAAATTCTCATACAAGAAGTTGGCCCCAGAAGAAGAAGAACTTCTTACCGGTATCCGCCGTGCTCGAGGTGGGGAATACATCAGGTGGAAACCACTCAACCCCGTCACGCGGGTCTCGGCCAGCACTCCAGCAACTACCCAACAACAGCAACAGCAACAAGGCGCCTCCACTTCCTCACCTTCACCAGCCCTTCATCTAGCTGAAGAAGAAGAAGAAGAAGATATGACTGACACAAATCCACCCCCGCTAAGCAGGAAGCCGAGGTCCGCTCGTCCTACGGTTCAGCCGCCACCACTGCCACCACCGCCAACGAAGAAGAGGGGACATTCTTCCAAGGGTACAGCGACTGCTGACCTGAAGAGAAAGATGCCCACCCAGGCCGAGTATGAGGCCAGGAAGAAGGCTAAGGCGGACAAACGCATGGAGAAAGAGATTGCGGCCATTGCTGCTCCTCCTTCCGCCCCTGCCGCTCCTCCAACAAGCCTAGGAGCCGAGGCGACAACGGCAGTGCCTGAGGTTAGCCCAACGCCTGGCCCTTCTCAAGCTGCCACTGCCCTCGCCAGCACGAGCTTCGCTGTGGTTGCCTTGGCCGCAACGGAAGCCGGCACAACGAGTCTCCCGGCCAGTATGTTGCCGACCTCCTCTAAGGATTGGTCACCCGACTTCACTCGGTTCGGGATACCGACCGTGAACGAATCGGTGAAGAGCTCTGGGACGGCCGCCCGAGCTCTGACTTACGCGATGAGGCTGCCCCGGGACATCGCTGAGGTCGGCGAACTCCACTTGGCCGACCTGTCCTACGCTGCCTGCCAGTCCGTGGCAACAGTAAGCTTCTCCCTCCCTCGTCTCCTATCTTAATTGTTTGAAATATTTCTTCTCGTTGTGCTAACGCCCAGACATTTCCTTGCAGATGAACACGCTCGTGCAAGAGCTCTGTGATCGCGGCCAAGATAAGTACACTCAGCTGCGAGACGGGATCAATTACTGGAGGGACAGGACGGAGATGCTGGAGAAGACTCTTGCTGAAGAGAGACTCAAGGCGGACTTTGATCTGTCTCAAGCCAAGGCTGACACGACTCGTGCTGAGGTAAGGCTAGGCACTGCCACCAAGGTACGGGAAAAGGCTGAGGCTGAGGCACGATCAGCAAAGGAGGCCGAAAAGAAGGCCAAGCAAGAGGTGGAGAACGCTGTTGTACGCATCAGCGAGCTGGAGCATGTCTCCCAAGTCTTGGGCAGACAGCTGGAGGAGAATTGAGGCAGCCAGGGTCGGCACTGGCAGAGGAGCTCGAGGAGGCCAAGAAAATCAAGGAGGACACCGAGAGGTCCGTGACCCTGAGACTGCAGCAGCACTATCAGTCTCAGCTGGACACGCTCTTGGATGAAGATCGTGCTGAGACCGAGAAGGAGGTTCTCGACTCAGCTTCGCCAGCAAGGCCGCTGAAGGAAGACAATGAAGAGGACGTAACCACGTTCTCCGAGCTTCCGAGCAAAGAACTGATCGAGCTCGACAACGAGCCCGAGGTACAAGGCGTCGAGCTGCCTCACTTTCTTGAAGGTCCTGCACTCCTCCCTGCCGAGGCCATACTCCGAGCCTGCTGCTCCAGAGCTTCCTCCTGCTGCCGATGAAGTTACTCCGGTGGAAGCCCCTATTGCTGAAGCCTCTACTCCTGCTCCCTGCTACAACGGCGACAGAGCTGACCTTGAGCTCGTCTGACCTGCTGTCCCTCCGATCTCCTGCTCGTCTGATCCCTTGCCCCTTCCTATGCTTCTGCTTCTCTTTTTGTTGATGTAAATTCTCCTTTTTCTCTCCTATGGGAGGTTATCACTGTTATTGCCCAGAAATAGGCTTTTGATATGAATGGATCGCTCCTCTTTCCCATGTTTGCACTTCTTTTCACCTCGTAACATAGTACAACGCATGCACACAGAATAAGAAAGAACACAACATGAGTAGTTGAATGATTTTTCACAGTTCACTGCACCGATGTTAATACGGTGCCTCGCTATGTGAATGTTTAAATATTCGTGGTAATTATAATTGTTACACACTAAATAAATTATTTTGATCAAAACACTACGAGCAGAACACTATGAGTAGAGCGCTATGATCAAAGCACAACGAACAAGCACTACTATTAAGTACTACGATCAAAGCACTACGAGCTAACACTACGGGTAAAGCACTACGATCGTTCACTACGAGTAAAGCACTACGATCGTTCACCATGAGCAAAGCACTACGATCGTTCATCATGACCAAAGCACTACGATCGTTCACCATGACCAAAGCACTATGATCGTTCACCATGACCAAAGCACTATGATCGTTCACCATGAGCAAAGCACTACGATCGTTCACCATGAGCAAAACACTACGATCGTTCACCATGAGCAAAACACTACGATCGTTCACCATGAGTAAAACACTACGATCGTTCACCATGAGCAAAACACTACGAAAAATCACTTATGAACAAGCATTGCGAGCAAGCACTGATCCAGACACATCATTCGCGTAATTCACTGTGAATGCAATCTGACAAATAAAATTCATGAGACGAACGCAACGTGACTCAGTTCCGAAACACATGCTCAGAGGATGTCATTAGGATAAGCCACTAGATTTGCTCAGATGACATCCTTATATAAGCCACTCGTGTTCGTTGTGAGTACGTTGTTCAGTCAAAAACTTTATTTGAATTACTTGCAAAACATTCACAATATTACACTGATGAACTAGATAGTGAACAGTGTAGACAATGATCGAGCACACAACGAGCAGGCACATAATATAGCAAATCACATGTTGAAATATGAGCATTATGATTATGTAAGATCACTGAAAAACTTGTAAGCACAACGATGCATGTAAACAGCATATCTCAGATTCTATTGAAAGAATTGCCTCAGATTCATGATGTTCCAAGATTTCGAGATGAGGTTACCTTGCAAGTCTTTCAAGTAGCAGACTCCAGGACTTCCCAATCGTTCTACGATATAGGGCCCTTCCCAGTTTGGTCCCAACTTGCCACTGTTAAGCTCTCTCGTATTCTGGAACACTCTTCGGAGGACGAGATCACCGACTTGTAGCACTCTCCGTTGTACTTTCTTGTTGTAGGCTTTCCTCAATCGCTGCTGGTACCTCCTCATCTGAATGCTGGCATCTTCTCGCTTCTCTTTTAGCAGGTCAAGATGAATAGCCATGAGTACTGTGTTCTGATCTTTCTCTCCATCCTTCTTCTTGCTGTGCCAAGAACGCACTGTAGGCAAACTGATCTCTGTAGGAATGACAGCCTCCATGCCGTACGCTAGAGAGAAAGGAGTTTCATTGGTAGGGCTCCTTGGAGTTGTTCTGTACCCCCACAAAACGTTGTGCAGCTCGGTGGTCCACTTCCCCTTCGAATCTTCCAATCTTCTCTTCAAGGCATTGAGAATATTCTTGTTGGCTGCCTCGGCCAATCCATTCCCCTGAGGATAATAAGGGGAAGAGAAGACGTGCTTGATCTTCAGCTCGCTGCAAAAGTCGGCAATCAGCCGTCCTGAGAACTGCTTCCCGTTGTCAGTAACGATAGACTGCGGTATGCCAAATCTGCAGATGATGTGCTCCCACAAGAACTTCTTCACCTCTTGTTCTCTGATACGTGCAAGGGGAACGGCTTCAATCCACCGTGAGAAGTAGTCAGTTGCCACTAGAAGAAAGATCAGATTCCCTGGAGCCCTCGGGAAAGGTCCCACAATGTCAAGTCCCCACCGCGCAAATGGCCAAGGTTGTGATACAGTGCTGAGCTCTTGAGCTGGAGCATGAATCAAGCGAGCAAACCGCTGGCACTGGCTGCACCTCTTCACGTACTTCTGAGCATCGGCCTGCATATAAGGCCAGAAGTAACCTTGCCCCAGAGCTCGATGGGCAATGGTTCTCCCGCCCGAATGAATGCCACATATACCTTCATGTAGCTCAGCAAGTATTCTCTCCACGTCTACAGGATGAACACACTTCAGCAAGGGACCACCAAAAGATTTCCTGAACAATTCTCCTTGCACCAAGGTATAACGAGATGCCTTGAACTGAATGCGTCTTGACTCCTTCACACTGATAGGGAGAACTCCGTCCTTCAGATAAGCCACCAACCCTGTCATCCAGCTCGGGACTGGATTGACAAAGAACACTTCTCGCTGTGCCTGAAGAGTTATCGAAGGATACTCTTGAAACTCCATCAGAATAGCCCTGGGCTCGTCAGCCTGCACCATGGAAGCTAGATATGCCAAAGCATCAGCATGCCTGTTCTCATCCCTCCGGGTGTGCCTAATCTCCACAACGGTGAATGTTTCACACAACGAACGAACGAGAGTAGCATACTGCTTCATCCGATCGTCCTTGCATTCATAAACACCATTCACCTGATTCACCACGAGCTGTGAATCACAAAACACTCTCAACGTGGAGATCTGCAACTCTCGTGCGCTCTCCAACCCAAGGAGTAAGGCTTCGTACTCAGCTTCGTTGTTGGAGGCAGTGAACCCAAGACGCGACATCTTCTGCACCTTGATGTTGCCCGGACTTATAAGCACAACGCCCAGTCCTGAGCCACTGAAATTGGAAGATCCGTCCACGTATAACAGCCAACCGCTCCATTCCGACGACTCGGCCCCCTCCACAACGGCATCTCCGTTGTCAACTTCAATTGGGAGCTCCCGTAGATCAACAACCATGTCCTCTGCCTCCTCTTCCACAGGGAAATCAGAAAGAAAACCCGCCATCGCTTGCCCCTTCTCTGAACTCCTGGCCCGATACTGGATATCGAACTCACTCAGAGCTACTGCCCACTTTGACATCCTCCCCGCCAGCTCGGGTCGTCCCAGCACGACTTTCAAGGGATACGTTGTGATGACAACGATAGAATGAGCATGGAAGTACGGACGAAGCTTCTCTGCAGAAAAGACAAGAGCCAGACACACCTTCTCGAGCTTGCTATAGTTGCACTCTGCTTTGAGAAAGGTCTTGCTGATGAAGTAGACAGGCTTCTCCACGCCATCACAGCTCCTCACCAGGACGGAACCAAGGGCTTGCTCTGAAACAGACAAATAGAGATATAAGATTTCACCTGGCTCTGGCACCGAGAGGATAGGAGCTGACCCTAAATACTCTTTCAAGGCAAGGAAAGCTCGGGAACACTCTGGGAGTCCACGCAAAAATGGAGTCCTTCCTCAGCAACTCGAACAGAGGTTTGCAACGATCGGATGACTTGGAGATAAATCGGTTGAGCGCAGCAATCCGGCCTGTCAACTTCTGGATCTCCTTCTTCGACTTAGGCTCTGGCATGTCCAGCAAAGCACGGATCTGAGTTGGATTAGCCTCAATCCCCCGCTGACTCACGAGATAACCCAAAAATTTCCCCGAGGTGACTCCAAAGGTGCACTTCTCTGGGTTGATCTTCAGATTGAAAGATCGCAGCACAGAGAAAGGTTCAGCAAGGTCTGCCACAAGAGCACCTCGTACTCGACTCTTCACAACGATATCGTCGATGTACACTTCAACCGTCTTGCCAAGGAGTGACCCGAACATGAGATTCATCAGACGTTGATAGGTGGCACCTGCATTCTTCAAGCCAAAAGGCATCACCCGATAACAGAACAAACCTCGCTCTGTTATGAAGGTGGTCTTCTCTCGATCTGCTTCCGCCAGTAGGATCTGGTTATAGCCCGAATAACCATCCATGAAGGATAACATCTCGTGGCCAGGCAGTGGCATTGATGAGCCTGTCTATCCTTGGCATGGGAAAAAAGTCCTTGGGGCACGCCTTGTTGACACCAGTAAAGTCAATGCAGACTCTCACCTTCCCGTTCTTCTTAGGTACCGCCACAACATTGGCTATCCAGTCAGGATACTGCACCTCCTGAATGAACCCGAAACTGGATCAGCTTGTCAATCTCCTCATTCACTGCATCATGATAAGCTGGAGCAAGCCTCCGAGGTTTCTGCTTCACTGGAGGGATGGCAGGATCAGCATTGAGGTGATGGCAGATAACACTCGGATCGATGGCCAGTCATGTCTTTGTGAGACCATGCAAAGACATCAAGATTCTGCCTAAGCAAACTCAGCAACATCGAGCTCCTCCTCCGTTGTCAAGCTCGTCCCGACCTGCAACACCTTTGGCTCTTCTCTTCCGTTCCCAAATTGACGCTTTCGTGGGCTCAACGGAAGGTCTGCACAACGATGCCTCCGAGCTCTCTTCACAACGGGGAACGACCTGTAAGTGCTACGAAGGCACAACGAAGCTGGAAAATCGCACTTCCGCGAAGCCAACTGATCACCTCGGATCTCCCGAGGCCCTGTCCTGGCGTTGGATACTTCAACACCTGGTAGTACGAGGACGGAACAGCCTTCATCTCATGGGTCCACCACGACCCAAGATGGCATTGTACGGTGATGGCGCATCCAGAACGGAAAACCCCTGGTCTGGAGGACAACGGGCCCAGCCACAACGGGCAAGACAAACGTCGCCTACAGGCTTCAATAGGGTGGGGACGAAGAACTCGTCGGAAATGAGATAGGGATACCCAAAGTCTTTTTTTCAAATGATTTGGATAAAATGGGAAAAATTCGCATGTACGAATAGATGCACATGTGTGGGGGGGGGCATATAGAGAATGGTTTTTAAAACCTGGTTATTTGGGGAAGAACCCCATACTAAAGGGGCAATCTGGGAAAAACCCCTATTCCCAATGCTCAACCTCAAGCCGTCTTGAAAGCGTGGAAGGCATAAATTCTTTGTTTTTTGTGGGACTTTGCTACTGAGAGATCCCATTAGGGCGAGACCATGCTCTAGTATTGGATATCAGGTGGGCCATTTTACATGGTAGGCCCACCTGAAATCTCATGCTCCTATAGCATGGTCTTAGTGGTCTCGGCCTTAATGGGTCTTAGAAGCTTTATCCTTTTTTGTGGGGGGCGATGGTTCATGGTTTGGCCCTTAAGCATGACATGGATGGATGCATGTATGTTGAAAACGTGTTTGTGGACATATATGCCAGGTGTAGTGTTAGCATGGAGGATGCATGTATGGTTTTCCAGCATATCCATGTCAAGTATGCTGTGTGGAATGGCCATAGTGGCCTTCGAGTAATCCGCCAATCGTTAGAGTCAAAAAGGATAGGAAGTCTCAAGTAAGAATAGAGCAAGTACATGTTTTATCTATAGTTGATAATCTGAAATTTGTAAAGCGCACATGTAACGGGTAAAATTCGTAAACCAGCTCAGCGTTGTGGGACGAGCTCGTTTTTGTCGTTTTGTTCACGAAAGTGACACGTGTTCACGAGTTGGGGTCACGTGCTTAAAATATAAGGGTCACACGTTGTCTGATGTACAACGATCCGTTGTGCGCATTGCGACATCTTTGTTCTCACGAAGAACAACGTTTTCGTTGTGGCTTCGACAACGAGCTCGTTGTCGAAAGCACAACGTGGACGTTGTGCTCTTGACAACGTCGCTGTCGTTACGCGAACAACGAGTCCGTTGTCTCACCGACAACGATGTCGTACTGTGTTTTAAGGCATCTACACCGTAACCGAGCTTAAGTCAACAACGAGACCGGCTCGTAGGAGGAAGTGATCAGGAGGCGATCCAAGACCCCGACAAGCGTGCCGAACGCGCCGTTTCGTGCCGAAAGCACTGTCTTGGCATTTAATGCTGGTCACTTCTGCGTACCGACCAATCCCGTCCGATTGGACTTTTTGGAGACTCTCACGTGTGATGCAACCGGTGGCAAATGTGACTAAGATGTTTGGCAATGAGTGCAAAATCACGTGGTATGTACACCTATGGCCATCTATGATCATCGATGGCCATACCAACCCTTGCCCTATAAAAACCCCATGATTTTTAGTGCTCAAGGGACTGGTTGACTGACCTAAATCGGGGAATACGTAAAAAGAACCTCCAGTGCTTTGTGTATTTTTCAGTGACTGTTCTAGCATTTTCTGCTGATCATCTTCTGCCCTTACTGACTTTACCATCGGAGTACAGGTCAGGGTGTCACACCCTCCGCTCCAACCATCTATCGGGAAACCAGAACGTGGAAGAAGTTGCTGCTGACGCGTGTCCGTCCGGTGTTTTTCCCCTCACAAAATTGGCGCCGTCTGTGGGAAATAATAAACGGACCCCCCCTTTTTTGCTCTCTACGATCATGGCTGATCAGTCAGAAGTATTCGGGCATGAAGATCAAGCCCCTCATTCCACTTCTTTCATACCCTCTGTCGTGCACATTCCTGGAGCCAGTCCTCCGTCTGGACAACCAGAAAGGACCGTACCTTCCCCTGCTGAACTCTCTGTTTCAGATCGCGTCTTGGCGATGCTGCAACTGCAGCAGTCTGTTCTGGATCAAATCACCAGGCAGCAACAGTTGATGCAAGCGAGGCTGGAGGCGTTCGAGCATAGCAGGCTCGAGGTGGAGGAGGTGCCACTGCAGAGGCCTTCCTTGAGACGTCAGTTCGACTTCTCTTCTTCTCCTTCTGCCCCGGAGAACCGTGAGACCAGGTTTGTGCTTCTTCCTACTGAGGGGGATGTAAGGCAGCCTCCGGTTCGGGCAGAGCAGAGCATCCCTTCGGATCGTGTGGATTTCAGAGAAGGAGCAGGTAGAGAGGACCTGAGAGTGGGTACCGGAGGTGCAGACACCCAGAAGACTTGGGTAACAGCCAAGGAGGTGGAGGCTTTAATCGGTGCTCGCGTTAAGAGCATGAAGGGAGGGGTTCCTGACCACTTTGCTCAGTCAGCAAAGGAGAACGTTGAGAACTCTCCTTTCACGGATGCTATCAACCAGTCTTATACTTCTTCCAAGTTCATAACTCCGACCTTCTCCATGTATACTGGAAAGACAGATCCGGAGGAGCATTTGTTTGACTTCAAGCATGCGATGGCTGTTCGCAACCCAGATGATGATCTTTATTGTAAGGCTTTCCCTAACAGCCTGTCGGGAGCAGCATCGAAGTGGTTTCGGAACCTACCTCCTGGCTCCATCAGCAACTTCTCAGAGCTCAGGTCGGCCTTTATTGATCGCTTCATCATCAATAAGAAGAAGAAGGCAGGTGCAGATACTCTCTTCTCTTTGAGGATGAAGCCGGCCGAATCCTTGAAGGACTTCATTTCGCGTTTCACCGATGAAGTCCACGATATTGACAAGGTTGACGAAGCAAGCTGCATCGCCGCTTTCAAGAATGCTATCCCCAAGCATTCTGAGCTCTACAAGTCCTTAGCTCTTGACTATCCTGTCAAGATGGACGAGTTGATGGTACGTGCCACCAAGTACGGGAGGTACGAGGAGGACGTATCCGTTGTGTCAGCACCAAAGCCCAGGGTGAGAGCGGTGGATGTCGTGGAGAGGGCACACCGATCATCGAAGAGGAAGGAGAAGAAGCAGCAGCACGAGTCTTCATCATCTGAGGACTCGCCACCAAGGAAGCGGAAAGAGAAAGTTGTGTATGTGACCCAGCGGGATCAGCCGGATCGGCGCCCGCTGGAGAGAAATTTTAACCAGTATCAGAGCAGGACGGAGAGACGTCCTAATGACCAGCAGGCGAGGCAACAGTATCAGCCACGCCAGGTGCAGCCTCAAGTACAGCACGAGAGAGGCGTGCAGCCTAGTGAGAGGCGATCTTTTGCAGATCGAGCCCCACGCATCAATTTCACAGTCAGTCCGGCGACCATCATGAAGTCAATGGAGGATCAGCCATACTTTGAGTGGCCGGCGAGGGCGGTGCCGGATATTACATCGGGGCCACGGGTGCATGAGTACTGTCATTATCACAAGTGTCGTGGTCATCTCACCAACCGATGCCGTATTCTGAGAGAATACTTGGAGAGGCTTGTTCAGGAGGGGTACTTGGGAGAGTATCTTGCTTCCGACAATGGCGGTGAAGAGCGCGCCAGAGAGCCGGTATCCCAATCTCGTGGAGGAGAACCCGCCAGTAATCCCGGTTCCAGTGGAGGGGCTTCCTTGGGTACGATCAATGTCATTTGTCGCGTGCAAGCGCCTGAAGCTGATGTGGAGAGAAACTTCAGGGCGAAGGCCAGGAAGCTGTCTCACGAGGCCGCAGTGTGCCAGGTGCAAATGCCTAGCAGAAGCGTTGAGCAGGCACTCACCTTCACTGATCTTGATCTGGCAGGAGTGATCCGACCTCATTATGATGCTCTTGTTCTCACCATGAGAATAGGAGACTTCGACATCAAGAGGGTGCTCGTAGATTCTGGGAGTGGGGCAGACATCTTGTACCTTCATGCTTTCACTCAGATGAAGCTGGACCCTTCCGTCCTCATCCCTGCCCAGACTCCCTTGTATGGATTTGATGGCAGCTCGATGAAGCCTGTAGGCGACGTTGTCTTGCCCGTTGTGGCGGGGCCCGTTGTCCTTCAGACCAGGTTTTCCGTTCTGGATGCGCCATCACCGTACAATGCCATCTTGGGTCGCTGGTGGACCCATGAGATGAAGGCTGTACCGTCCTCATACTACCAGGTGTTGAAGTATCCAACGCAGGACGGGCCTCGGGAGATCCGAGGTGATCAGTTGGCTTCGCAGAAGTGCGATTTTCCAGCTTCCGTTGTGCCTTCGTAGCAGTTACAGGTCGTTCCCGTTGTGGAAGAGAGCTCGGAGGCATCGTTGTGCAGACCTTCCGCTGAGCCCACGAAAGCTGTCAATTTGGGAACGGAAGAAGAGCCAAAGGTGTTGCAGGTCGGGACGAGCTTGACAACGGAGGAGGAGTTCGAGTTGATGAGTTTTCTTAGGCAGAATCTTGATGTCTTTGCATGGTCTCACAAAGACATGGCTGGCATCGATCCGGGTGTTATCTGCCACCACCTCAATGCTGATCCTGTCATCCCTCCAGTGAAGCAGAAACCTCGGAGGCTTGCTCCAGCTTATCATGATGCAGTGAATGAGGAGATTGACAAGCTGATCCAGTTCGGGTTCATTCAGGAGGTGCAGTATCCTGACTGGATAGCCAATGTTGTGGCGGTACCTAAGAAGAACGGGAAGGTGAGAGTCTGCATTGACTTTACTGGGGTCAACAAGGCGTGCCCCAAGGACTTTTTTCCCATGCCAAGGATAGACAGGCTCATCAATGCCACTGCCGGCCACGAGATGTTATCCTTCATGGATGGCTATTCGGGCTATAACCAGATCCTACTGGCGGAAGCAGATCGAGAGAAGACCACCTTCATAACAGAGCGAGGTTTGTTCTGTTATCGGGTGATGCCTTTTGGCTTGAAGAATGCAGGTGCCACCTATCAACGTATGATGAATCTCATATTCGGGTCACTCCTTGGCAAGACGGTTGAAGTGTACATCGACGATATCGTTGTGAAGAGTCGAGTACGAGGTGCTCTTGTGGCAGACCTTGCTGAACCTTTCTCTGTGCTGCGATCTTTCAATCTGAAGATCAACCCAGAGAAGTGCACCTTTGGAGTCACTTCGGGGAAATTTTTGGGTTATCTTGTGAGTCAGCGGGGGATTGAGGCTAATCCAGCTCAAATCCGTGCTTTACTGGACATGCCAGAGCCTAAGTCGAAGAAGGAGATCCAGAAGCTGACAGGCCGGATTGCTGCGCTCAACCGATTTATCTCCAAGTCATCCGATCGTTGCAAGCCTCTGTTCGAGCTGTTGAGGAAGGACTCCATTTTTGCATGGACCCCAGAGTGTTCCCGAGCTTTCCTTGCCTTGAAAGAGTATTTAGGGTCAGCTCTTATCCTCTCGGTGCCAGAGCCAGGTAAAATCTTATATCTCTATTTGTCTGTTTCAGAGCAAGCCCTTGGTTCCGTCCTGGTGAGGAGCTGTGATGGCGTGGAGAAGCATGTCTACTTCATCAGCAAGACCTTTCTCAAAGCAGAGTGCAACTATAGCAAGCTCGAGAAGGTGTGTCTGGCTCTTGTCTTTTCTGCAGAGAAGCTTCGTCCGTACTTCCATGCTCATTCTGTCGTTGTCATCACAACGTATCCTTTGAAAGTCGTGCTGGGACGACCCGAGCTGGCAGGAAGGATGTCAAAGTGGGCGGTAGCTCTGAGTGAGTTCGATATCCAGTATCGAGCCAGGAGTTCAGAGAAGGGGCAAGCGATGGCGGGGTTCCTTTCTGACTTTCCTGTGGAGGAGGAGGCAGAGGATGTGATTGTTAATCTACGGGAACTCCCAATTGAGGTTGACAACGAAGATGCCGTTGTGGAAGGGGCCGAGTCGTCGGAATGGAGCGGTTGGCTGTTATACGTGGACAGATCTTCCAATTTCAGTGGCTCAGGACTGGGCGTTGTGCTTGTAAGTCCGGACAACATCAAGGTGCAGAAAATGTCGCGTCTTGGGTTCACTGCCTCCAACAACGAAGCTGAGTACGAAGCCTTACTCCTTGGGTTGGAGAGCGCACGAGAGCTGCAGATCTCCACGTTGAGAGTGTTTTGTGATTCACAGCTCGTGGTGAATCAGGTGAATGGTGTTTATGAATGCAAGGACGATCGGATGAAGCAGTATGCTACTCTCGTTCATTCGTTGTGTGAAACATTCACCGTTGTGGAGATTAGGCACACCCGGAGGGATGAGAACAGGCATGCTGATGCTTTGGCATATCTAGCTTCCATGGTGCAGGCTGGCGAGCCCAGGGCTATTCTGATGGAGTTTCAAGAGTATCCTTCAATAGCTCTTCAGGCACAGCGAGAAGTGTTCTTTGTCAATCCAGTCCCGAGCTGGATGACAGGGTTGGTGGCTTATCTGAAGGACGGAGTTCTCCCTATCAGTGTGAAGGAGTCAAGACGCATTCAGTTTAAGGCATCTCGTTATACCTTGGTGCAAGGAGAATTGTTCAGGAAATCTTTTGGTGGTCCCTTGCTGAAGTGTGTTCATCCTGTAGACGTGGAGAAAATACTTGCTGAGCTACATGAAGGTATATGTGGCATTCATTCGGGCGGGAGAACCATTGCCCATCGAGCTCTGGGGCAAGGCTACTTTTGGCCTTATATGCAGGCCGATGCTCAGAAGTACGTGAAGAGGTGCAGCCAGTGCCAGCGGTTTGCTCGCTTGATTCATGCTCCAGCTCAAGAGCTCAGCACTGTATCTCAACCTTGGCCATTTGCGCGGTGGGGACTTGACATCGTGGGACCTTTCCCGAGGGCTCCAGGGAATCTGATCTTCCTTTTGGTGGCAACTGACTACTTCTCGCGGTGGATTGAAGCCGTTCCCCTTGCACGTATCAGAGAACAAGAGGTGAAGAAATTCTTGTGGGAGCACATCATCTGTAGATTTGGCATACCGCAGTCTATCGTTACTGACAACGGGAAGCAGTTCTCAGGACGGCTGATTGCCGACTTTTGCAGCGAGCTGAAGATCAAGCACGTCTTCTCTTCCCCTTATTATCCTCAAGGGAATGGATTGGCCGGAGCAGCCAACAAGAACATTCTCAATGCCTTGAAGAGAAGATTGGAAGATTCGAAGGGGAAGTGGACCACCGAGCTGCACAACGTTTTGTGGGGGTACAGAACGACTCCAAGGAGTCCTACCAATGAAACTCCTTTCTCTCTAGCGTATGGCATGGAGGCTGTCATTCCTACAGAGATCAGTTTGCCTACAGTGCGTTCTTGGCACAGCAAGAAGAAGGATGGGGAGAAAGATCAGAACACAGTACTCATGGCTATTCATCTTGACCTGCTAGAAGAGAAGCGAGAAGATGCCAGCATTCAGATGAGGAGGTACCAGCAGCGATTGAGGAAAGCCTACAACAAGAAAGTACAACGGAGAGTGCTACAGGTCGGTGATCTCGTCCTCCGAAGAGTGTTCCAGAATACGAGAGAGCTTAACAGTGGCAAGTTGGGACCAAACTGGGAAGGGCCCTATATCGTAGAACGATTGGGGAGTCCTGGAGTCTGCTACTTGAAAGACTTGCAAGGTAACCTCATCTCAAAATCTTGGAACATCATGAATCTGAGGCAATTCTTTCAATAGAATCTGAGATGTGCTGTTTACATGCATCATTGTGCTTACAAGTTTTTTCAGTGATCTTACATAATCATAATGCTCATATTTCAACATGTGATTCGCTATATTATGTGCCTGCTCGTTGTGTGCTCGATCATTGTCTACACTGTTCACTATCTAGTTCATTAGTGCAATATTGTGAATGTTTTGCAAGTAATTCGAATAAAGTTTTTGACTGAACGACGTACTCACAACGAACACGAGTGGCTTATATAAGGATGTCATCTGAGCAAATCTAGTGGCTTAACCTAATGACATCCTCTGAGCATGTGTTTCGGAACTGAGTCACGTTGCGTTCATCTCATGAATTTTATTTGTTAGATTGCATTCACAGTGAATTACGCGAATGATGTGTCTGGATCAGTGCTTGCTCACAATGCTTGTTCATAAGTAATTTTTCATAGTGCTTTGCTCATGGTGAACGATCATAGTGCTTTGCCCATGGTGAACGATCGTAGTGCTTTGCTCATGGTGAACGATCGTAGTGCTTTGGTCATGGTGAACGATCGTAGTGCTTTGCTCGCAGTGAACGATCATAGTGCTTTGCTCATGGTGAACGATCGTAGTGCTTTGGTCATGGTGAACGATCGTAGTGCTTTGCTCGTAGTGAACGATCGTAGTGCTTTATCCGTAGTGGTAACTCGTGGTGCTCTGATCGAAGTACTTAATCGAAGTGCTCTACTAGCAGTGCTTGTTCGTTATGCTTTAATCGTAGCGCTCTACTCATAGTGTTCTGCTCGTAGTGTTTTGATTTTAAAAAAAAAAAAAAAAATCATTCAATTACTCATGATGTGTTCTTTCTTATTCTGTGTGCATGCGTTGTACTATGTTACGAGGTGAAAAGAAGTGCAAACTTGGCAAAGAAGAGTGATCCATTCATATCAAAAACCTATTTCAGTGATAACCTCCCATAGGAGAGAAAAAAAGAAAAAAAAAAAAAAAGAGAATTTACATCAACAAGAGAGAGAAGCAGAAGCATAGATAGGGGCAAGGGATCAGAGGAGCAGGAGATCGAAGGGGCAGCAGGTCAGACGAGCTCAAGGTCAGGCTCTGTTGCCGTTGTAGCTGGCGCAGGAGTAGAGGCTTCAGCAATGGCTTCAGCAATAGGGGCTTCCACCGGAGTAATTTCATCGGCAGCAGGAGGAAGCTCTGGAGCAGCAGGCTCGGAGTATGGCTCGGTAGGGAGGAGTGCAGGACCTTCAAGAAAGTGAGGCAGCTCGACGCCTTGTACCTCGGGCTCGTTGTCGAGCTCGATCAGTTCCTTGCTCGGGAGCTCGGAGAACGTGGTGGCGTCCTCTTCATTGTCTTCCTTCAGGCGGCCTTGCTGGCGAAGCGAGTCGAGAACCTCTTTCTCGGTCTCAGCACGATCTTCATCCAAGAGCGTGTCCAGCTGAGACTGGTAGTACTGCTGCAGTCTCAGGGTCACGGACCTCTCGGTGTCCTCCTGAATTTTCTTGGCCTCCTCGAGCTCCTCCGCCAGTGCCGACCTGGCTGCCTCAATTTCCTCCAGTTGTCTACCCAAAACTTGGGAGACATGCTCCAGCTCGCTGATGCGTACAACAGCATTCTCTGTCTCTTGCTTGGCCTTCCTTTCGGCCTCCTTTGCTGCTCGTGCCTCAGCTTCGGCCTTTTCCCTAACCTTGGTGGCAGTGCCTAGCCTTACTTCAGCACGAGTCGTTTCAGCCTTGGCTTGAGACAGATCGAAGTCTGCCTTGAGTCTCTCCTCGACAAGAGTCTTCTCCAGCGTCTCCGTCCTGTCTCTCCAGTAGTTGATCCCGTCTCGCAGCTGAGTGTATTTTTCCTGGCTGCGATCGCAGAGCTCTTGCACGAGCGCGTTCATCTGCAAAGAGATGTCTGGGCGTTAGCACAACAAGAAGTAGTGTTTCAAAACAATTGAGATAGAAGACGAGGGAGGGAGAAGCTTACTGTTGCCACGGACTGACAGGCGGCGTAGGACAGGTCGGCTAAGTGGAGTTGGCCAACCTCAGTGATGTCCCGGGGAAGCCTCATCGCATGAGTTAGAGCTCGGGCAACCGTCCCCGAGCTCTTCGCCGATTCAATCACGGTCGGCACTCCGAACCGAGTGAAGTCGGGTGACCAGTCCGGAGCGGAGGTCGGCAGCATACTGGCCGGGAGACTTGTCGTGCCAGTTTCCGTCGCAGCCAAGGCAGCGACAGCGGAGCTCGTACCGGCTGGGGCAGCAGCAGCTCGAGAAGGGGCAGGCGCTGAGCTAACCTCGGGCACTGCCGTTGTCGCCTCGGCTCCTGGACTTGTTGGAGGAGGAGCAGCAATGACCACGACCTCTTTTTCCAGGCGTTTGTCCGCCTTGGCCTTCTTCCTGGCCTCGTGCTCGGCCGGGGCGGCCATCTTTCTCTTCGGGTCAGCAGGCGCTGTACCCTTGGAAGAATGGTTCTTCTTCTTCTTCGGCAGTGATGGCGGTGGAGGCGGCTGGACTGCAGGGCGAGCAGACCTCGGCTTCCTGCTTAGCGGTGGTAGGTTTGAGTCGGCCATTGCTTCTTCCTCTTCTTCGGGTAGGTGAGGGAACGGTGAAGGTACGGAGGGGGAGGCGCCCTGTTGCTGTTGTTGTGGTTGTTGTTGAGTAGTTGCTGGGTTACTGGAGGAAGCCCGCGTGACGAGCTCGAGTTGTTTCCACCTAATGTATTCCCCGCCTCGAGCACGGCTGATACCAGTAAGAAGTTCTTGTTCTTCTGGGGTCAACTTCTTGTATGGAAATTTCTTTGGGTCCACTGCACACAAGAGAAAGCAAAATGAGTACAACGAGGAAGTTAGCAGGACGAGAAGATACAGCGTACAACGAGAGCGTAGTCAGGACAATGACGCACAACGGACAACGGATGACTAGTGGTATACCTGCTTCCACTCGGAAGACGTTGGGGACCGAGGAATTCTCTGCCTTCCAGCCGCCAGAGACAACGAATGGAGTGGCTTTCCATTTCCTTTCTCTGTCAAGGATGCCCGAGACGAGCTCTGGACAGTAGGGTTTCTTGTTCCACGAAAAATAGGAATACAGACCATCGTCATTGCCTCGGCATCTGACGGCATGACAGAAGTGGAATAGATGCCTAGCCTCTATGGGGTACCCGTCCTTGATGAATTTGATCATCATGGACATATATTTATGGAAGCCCGGGTGCATTTGCCCCGGTGCGAGTTGCAAGGTGGACAGAACTTCATCCAAGACAGGATGAAGAGGGAAGCGAAGGCCAGCCTCGAGCTGGGAGAGATAGACAACGGTACAGGCAGAGTGCCTGTCTATGATGGCATCATCTCGCTTGAAGTGGAGATTGACATTGGAAGGGAAGTCGAAACGTTCCCTGTAACGGTTCAGATGCGCCAACTGGTATTGGCGCAGAACTGAGGATTTTTCAATGTAGGCACCGTGAGGTGCGCTACCTGTGCAACTGGCCTCATCATCGGAAGGGCCTCTAACTCCCTCTATCCTAGCAGGTTCTACGGGGACATTGGCAGCCATGGTGGTAAGGAAAAATTAGAAAGAGGGACAAGAACAAAAGAGTATGCGCAGAGCAAAACCACACTGGGAACCGGAGAAGAGAGAAATGGAAAAACAGTAAGAGAGAATAAGAGATAGGGGTGAAGGGCATACCGAACTGAAAAACTCAGAGAGATCGTTGAAGAGCTTGAGGAAGATGAACTTTCGGGCAAGAAGAAGATTCGACAGAGTAACAGTGCTTGATGAAACAGGGTGGGAGAGAGAGAGGATTCGATGGGATTTTATAGACGTCTCTGGCTTGCGAAAGTACACCACTACCCTTCATCTGAGGCGTACACCTGTATCGACGGAATTAAGAGCAGTGGCAAGATCGTCCTTTCACCGAGTATTATAAACGTCAGGGTCATTAAAGCATTTTTGAAATTTAAATCGGTGATGATGACAGCCTGTCCGCATTGAAGAGACGCGACGGTTCGCACGCGTGACCAGCTGGCGTGAACGGTCGACCTTCTTAGTAAGCGTTTAAAGCACGCAACGTTTCGCCTTCCGAAGTGGTGCCAGGTATGACCTTTTTGTTCGTTTATGACGCTTCGAACTACGTTCCAAGCATCATAAAGGGGCAAATTGTAACGGGTAAAATTCGTAAACCAGCTCAGCGTTGTGGGACGAGCTCGTTTTTGTCGTTTTGTTCACGAAAGTGACACGTGTTCACGAGTTGGGGTCACGTGCTTAAAATATAAGGGTCACACGTTGTCTGATGTACAACGATCCGTTGTGCGCATTGCGACATCTTTGTTCTCACGAAGAACAACGTTTTCGTTGTGGCTTCGACAACGAGCTCGTTGTCGAAAGCACAACGTGGACGTTGTGCTCTTGACAACGTCGCTGTCGTTACGCGAACAACGAGTCCGTTGTCTCACCGACAACGATGTCGTACTGTGTTTTAAGGCATCTACGCCGTAACCGAGCTTAAGTCAACAACGAGACCGGCTCGTAGGAGGAAGTGATCAGGAGGCGATCCAAGACCCCGACAAGCGTGCCGAACGCGCCGTTTCGTGCCGAAAGCACTGTCTTGGCATTTAATGCTGGTCACTTCTGCGTACCGACCAATCCCGTCCGATTGGACTTTTTGGAGACTCTCACGTGTGATGCAACCGGTGGCAAATGTGACTAAGATGTTTGGCAATGAGTGCAAAATCACGTGGTATGTACACCTATGGCCATCTATGATCATCGATGGCCATACCAACCCTTGCCCTATAAAAACCCCGTGATTTTTAGTGCTCAAGGGACTGGTTGACTGACCTAAATCGGGGAATACGTAAAAAGAACCTCCAGTGCTTTGTGTATTTTTCAGTGACTGTTCTAGCATTTTCTGCTGATCATCTTCTGCCCTTACTGACTTTACCATCGGAGTACAGGTCAGGGTGTCACACCCTCCGCTCCAACCATCTATTGGGAAACCAGAACGTGGAAGAAGTTGCTGCTGACGCGTGTCCGTCCGGTGTTTTTCCCCTCACAGCACATAAAATGAGTGTCTATTGACTTTACATTTTCTACATTTCTAGACTCATTATAAGTCCTAATTTCGATCCGATTGAACCGGGAGATGTGGAGAACTCAATAAAGCATGAGTTACTGTTCAGAAAATATGATGTTGCTCACTCGCACTGATAACACGTCAAATAAATTGTCAGATTTCTTAAATCTAATTTTTTTATTAATTAATTACTTGTGAAATTATATAGTAATATATGATTATATGACTTGATAAATTATAATAACTCCAAATGGTTGGACACGAGTAAAAGAATAAAATTAACTGAATATATGAAAATTGAAGAGGTGAAAACTTATTTTAAATTATTTTAAGATATGTGATTGATTAGCTATGTTAAGACTAAATAATCTTAAAATAAAAAGAATTAGGATATGATGTAAGGAGATGTGTCTTTATTGTCATTACTATTAAAAATAAGGCATATAAAATTTAGATCTTGATAATGTTGTGATAATAGAATTAAAGAAAGTTGAAAATTCTTTTCCTGTTAAATTCTAAAATAGTGGGCCGGGGTTTATAAATCAAGATCTAAATGAAACTAGTATTTCTAAACCTAGTATACCCTTATCTTCAACTAAAGGAGATGATGTAAGGTAAAATAAATTTGCTAGTTTAATGAATAATTTGATATAAGTTATGAATTGCTCTTACCCGAATATTGCATTTGCAATAGGGAAACAAATTATATACACTAGTAATCCCAGTATTGAGCATTGGGATGCAATTAGCAAAGTTCTTAAATATTAGAAAAGAACTGTTGAATTTGGTTTTTATTATGATAGATATCTTGCTTTAAAAGAAGGGTATAGTAAGGCTAACCGAAATTATAATTTATAAATGAATATAAAATAACAAGTAGTTTTATATACATCATTGGAAGTAAAGAAGTTTCTTAAAATTCTAAGAAACAAGCTATCCTATCTAATTCCAATATGGAATCAGAATTGATAAGCACTAATCTTAGCGGGAGAAGAAGCTGAGTAGCTTCAGAACCTTTTGTTTGATATTCCTTTATGGAATACACAAGTTTTCACAATTGAAATTAATTGTGATTACAATGCTGCAATAGGTAAAGCTAATAACACACAGTATAATGAAAAATCTCGACAAATACGTCGAAAACATGCAAGTTTCAGAGAACTCCTACGAAATGAATTTATATCTGTTAATGAAATCAGATCACCAGAAAATCTGCCAGATCCCTTGACTAAAGGCCTAACAAGGGAAAAAAGTATGAAGCAGATCGAAGGGGATGAGACAAGCTAATTGAAAAATAAATCAACTGTAATAGTAACCCAACTTCAAAACTGGAGATCCCAAAAATCAATTTTAATGGGAAGAACAAGTTTCTAAGTGGTTTGAGGTGTTGAACTATAAAAAGGAGAATAAAATTATCCCCCAAGTCTATTCCTATGGTGTGAATAGTGCATGAGATATGTGACGTTTAAAGATTGAAGATTTCCTCTTAATGAGATTTATAGCTCTATTGAGTGGGATGTACAGTGACATAGACATCCTTGACTCATCTATGTAAGTGTGGAAGTGGGGTCGCTTCCTATGAGAAATTAGCTAATTCTCTAAAGCACTTATTAAACCGGGATCAAAGCACAAGGTCGTAAAGTGCTAACTTATACACCTGTAGACTCTGTATAATTTAGTGTGTGTAAAGTATAAGACTCATCACTAAAAGAGCTCAGTTTTACAAGACCTCTGGTCATTGAGCATTTAGTGAGAATTGTACTTTAGACTATGCAAAGGTTCACGTATACATAATATCTTTGTTTATGCATTAAATCTAATCTTATCTAGTCTTTTTTCGCGGCTTTTTTTTTTTTTTGAATCTAGTGGGGGATTGTTGTAGTTTTGGGTGTTTGGATGATTCAAAATCAAAGGTAAACAAAGTGTTTGGGTATTGGGGTGTGTTTCCTTTAGTCCCACATCGGAAGTTTAGGAGAGTTTTCATCTCCTTATAAGTTGTGGAGTTTGAAGAAGGCTTGAGCCTTTGAATTTGTTGTCTATCACCCTCTTGTCACTTGTCACAATACAATGCCAATTCACACATGCGTGTAGGGCAAGCTGGCTGGGTTGAGTTGGGTCTTTGATTAAATAAAAATTATTTTCATGCAAAGTCCAATAGTTTTTTACTAAATTAATTAGATTACTGTTTTATTACCATTAAATGCTATTAACTGTGATTAATTTCGGTATAAATTGTGTGACCGTTTTGGCAACTAAAGAGACCTTTCATATACTGTTTAAAGTACTGAAAAAAGACAAATGAATTTTGTTCTCTCTTCTCTGGTTTTGCTTCTGAGTTTTATTTTCTCTATTATATGGTCTCTTCTCTAGGTGAGAAAATAGAGTGGTGTGCGACTCTAAAAGGTGCACATCTATAGTCAGTGTTAGATCTGTGAAATTGTTGTATCCTGGAGGCATCGTGTCTGACAACCCAGTGCATTTGTGAGAGGAAGTGTGGGGGGGGGGGGAATTGTCTTAAGGAGAGTGACTGTGTTCACACCTCACTTGAGAAGACCTACAAACTTTCTGATAATGTTTTAGTGCAGGAATTTCGTGACAAAAGTTACTGCAAATTTTGAGACTTGCATTTACAAGAAATAGCGTTTACAGGTCCCATTTGGGAACAACAAAATTTGACAGCAATGATGTTTGTCGCCCAAGAATGCAAAGGATACATCATAAAATTATCAAATTTAGCATGTAAATATTAAAACATAAATGTGATGTTTAACCTGGGCTAACATTTACACCCCACCTTCACATTAGCATTGATATAACCTAACAAATAAAAGGCTTGTCCAGGAAGGCCATCTAATTCTCTGGAAAGGATCATTTGAAACCCCCTACTTGCTCAGGAGAGAGGTCGTGTGATTTATTTCTACTGGGTGGTGATTTGCAAGTAGTCTACTGACGACTAGCAACGACTTGCAAGTAGTCTACTTTGCTACTAAACACCACTATCTAATGCTACTAACCACAGGAAAATGATATTGCCAGCAAAGAAAAAAAAGGGGTGATATTTCGGTAAGCTATTGGTCTAGTCTTGAGCTTCAAAGGCAATGCTGCTAAGTTTTGCTAAGTTTTACCTTGTGTCTAACTTCTGTTCGACTGTTGACTTCGGCCCTTTATTGATTTCTGTATGTATTTATGTTAGTTCTCAGGGGCATTTGTGTCCACAAATATGCTTAAGCTCTCACGTTGCGAGCTTTACACGTGTAGAAGCTTACAAAAAGTTGAGTTTTCAGGGCCTACAGCCCGAGATTGATCAATGATCTTGAATGAATCGATATTTTTTTCACTAAGTTATTGACATGGTCCTTTTCGAAAGGCTATCTTAAAAGAAAAGGGAAATGAAATGAATAAAACAAGGACTTCAGTAATCACCTTGTGTGGTTATTTAGTCTACCAAAAAAAAATAAGATAAGGACCTGGTCAATCAATTTAGTCCAAAACTATGCTTAGTAGAAGCTTACAAGATGTTGAACTAAGAGGAACCAAATCTTCTCCTGTGATAACCAGTTTTGGGAAATCCGGTTATGCCCTTGCGGTCGCCACTTTGTCCCTTTTGACACATCTTAACTGTGGTTAAGATTCACCCACTCCTACGGTTCACCCACCTATCCTAGTTTTTACAAAAAAAAAAAAAATATTACAAAAATTATTTTAATATTGAAAATATTTAAATATTTAAAATGAATTAATATTTTTTTCTAAAACCAAGAATGGATGAGTGAACCTGAAGTGTGTGAAAAGAGACGCATGGCAACATCTAGGGTATAACCGGATTTGCCAAATCCGGTTATCACAGTAGAGGATTTTGGTTCCTTTGTCCCATTACCACATTTGTGGCGAGTCTTTGGCCCCGAGAATCAGCCTAGTAGTCCTAAAAGTAATTGCATCCAGTTATTTGACACAATTTCGAGCTTCTATTGATTGAAAGCTACTAGAATCCCTGCAAAAATCATATGTAGAGTCGGGTGTTTATGTTTCTTTCAGTGTTCCAATTTTATTTTCTTGATCAATTTTTAATTTGATCTGTTGGGTATATATTTTTATAAGTTCTATCGAGCCATTGGAGCAGGTATTAGTGCACTACTGTTCCAATGCTCAGAAGTAACCACTGCCCAAATTATTTCAGATATCCGAAAGAACGAGCAGTCAATCTGATCAATAAATGTTATAATTTGTGCATGGAAATTGGGGCATGTAACAACTCTACAAAGAGCAATAGTTCATTCCATGGGCAAGGAGCAAATTATTGCTCCTCACTCTCACAAAGATGTCTGCCGTGAACTTAGGTTAATTTTTAATCCTTAGTTAAATTTTTTTAATTTTATTTTTCTAAAAACAAAGGATAGATAGGTGAACCTAGGGATTAGCGAATCTTAACCACAGTTAAAGAAATTTTAATAGGGACACGTGGCATGACAAAGAGACCCAAGACGCCTTTCATTGCGTCACCAACCGAGGATATGTATATTTTCCGTCTACAAATAAGCTCTTATGGGGTTATTTGTAAGAAGGGTAATGCTAACTTTAATTTCTTTTAAATTTAAATTCACTTTCTCAGAGGAAAAGAACGTTTGCACAAATAAACTATGTTTTAGTTCCAATACCACCTTTTTGATTTTTCTCCTAAAGAGGCCGAAAAAAAGTCAAAGCACATTCACCAGGGAGGAATTGTGTCTTTAGCAATTACACATTAACCCACTATACATTATTATATTGTCACACCCACACATACGTCCGCACAACTGCACAAGCCCAGAACCCACACACCCTCCCTACGCTCAGTTGAGACTTGAGATGTCCACCCGTTTCAGACCGAGTAACCTCGGGCTAACCTACTGACCCGTCACCTACCATCAAAAAGAAAAAAAAACAAAAAAACAAAAAAACGACCACACTCACCACAAAAGAAGCAACTGCCAACAGATTAGCAACCAAGGAAGTAAAAGCTGATGAAGATGAAGATGAAGGAGACGGAGATGGAGCTTCAGCAGTTGTCGGAGACGATACCGGAGTTTCAGACTTTGGAAATGGCGACACGGGTGTCATATATGGCGAAGGGGACACTGTAGTTGGAGACGACACCGGAGGCTTGGTCATCGGAGATGCAGACATGGGTGTCAATCCTTTTGGAGGAGACGACGCCGGAGGCTTGGTTATCGGAGATGGAGATGAAGGTGACATGTGAGGAGCTGATATTTCAGGACTGCGATGCTTCACTGCTGTTAAGCCCAAAACAACAACAATCAGCTTCTGACCCTTCTCACAGCTACCATAAGTTCCACTGATGAAGAAGAAAGGACCAGATCGATCAAACTTGAAAACCGAATCGCCGTCCACCATACTCATTATTGGTTTCTCTGTATTGCATTTGTTGCAGTCCTCTTTGCTCACAACCAGCACAGAGTCTGATCCCTTCTTGTACTTGAAGACTACAAAAACAACAATACCCAGAAATCAAATCACGTGAATATCAAAGCAAAACCAAATTATAAACAAAACCATCCATGAAGATCAATCCATAGAGAAAGAAAGAGAGACTTACGAAGAGTATCATTGACTCGAAACCTGTTTCTTTCAGCCCAGTGATTGAAGTTCTCAGAAGGGTTTAAAACCCACCCTTCACTCGAACCAACATAGAACATGTAAGATTGAGATGAGCAGAAAAGCCCCATTAAAATAACAAACAAAAAGCTGAGAGATCTACGAAACTCCATATCTGCAGAAAAAACCCAGAGAGAAATCAAAGAAACCCAAGTGGGTCTGAGAAATAAATAGAGATTGGGAGAGGAAAAAAGAAAGCTTCCTCGAATCTCTCTCACCCAGAGACTGAGAGGTGCATGGAAACTCAAACTGGGGCTGGTTGGTTTGAAATAAGAGTTTTAAGCAGATCTCCCACTAATACTGTTCAATTATGAAAATACTAAACAGCCCTTGTATGCCAAACCTGAAGACAAAAAAGGTCTGGCATACAAGGGTTGTTTTGTATTTTCATATGATTGAAACTTCCAAATTAAAGTGCATGAGGTATGAAAATACTAAACAACCCTTGACGACAACCAGTGAAAATACTAAACAACCCTTGACGCTGAATCATACCCCCCCCTGCATTGTGAAAATACTAAACAACCCTTGACGACAACCATTGACGCTGAATCATACCACCCACCCACCCCCCCCCCCCCCTTGCATTGTGAAAATACTAAACAACCCTTGACGACAACCCGTGAAAATACTAAACAGCCCTTGACGACAACCCTTGTATGCTTGACTATTTTGTCATTAGAAAGCGATCTACCCCCCTACTTACGTGGAAGTTCAATTTTGAATTTATGCAAAAGGGGTTTTTGCATATCAACTGGTTGGTGTTTTTTTTGCAAATTAACTCCTTGTTTTCCAACCATTAGATAAATACCCTCAAACCTTAGTAAGGTCTTACTTTCGTTTGAAATTGTTACTAAACAGATTATTACGCCCTTAACAGATTTTATAACCTCACAAAATCCCTTTAACTATTGAACCATGGTTAATAAGTTTTAACTTTATGATTAATTTTTAATTTTTTTTTCTAAAAACTAAGGTTAGATGTTTTAACCTTAAAGGTTATTGAATCTTAACCATATCTAAAAGGAATTAAAAGGGAACACTTTAAGTTTTAAAAAATAATTATAAAGACCAAGGTTAAATGCACCAGTGAATCTTAATCATACTTAAAAGGAGTTAAAAGGGGAGACATTAATTTTTTTTCTAAAAACCAAGGTTAGTTGCTTTAACCTACGGATTAGTGAATCTTAGCCACGATATTAAAGGGAGTTAAAAGGGGACCCATTAATTTTTGAATATTTTTTCTAAAAACTAAGATTAGATGCTCTAACCCTAAGGGTTAGTGAATCTTAACCACAATTAAAGAGAGTTAAAAAGAGACACATTAATTTTAAAAAACATTTCTAAAAACCATGGTTAGATGCTTTAACCCTAAGGTTAGTGAATCTTAACCACAATTAAAAGGAGTTAAAAGGGGACATATTAATTTTTTAATATATTTTTAAAAAAAGCCATGGTTAGATACTTTAACCCTAAGGTTAGTGAATCTTAACCACATTTAAAGGGAGTTAAAAGGGGACCCTAAAAACCAAGGTTAGATGCTTTAACTCCAAGGGTTAGTGAATCTTAGCCACAATTAAATGGAGTTAAAAGGGGACACGTTAATTTTTAAATTTTTTTTCTAAAAACCAAGGTTAGTTGCTTTAACCCTAAGGTTAGGGAATCCTAACCACAATTAAAGGGAGTTTAAAGAGATGTTCATTTTTTTGTTCTAAAAATCAAGGTTAGAGGATTAGTGAATCTTAACAACATTAAAGGAAGTTAAAAGGGGACACATTACTTTTGAATTTTTTTTCTTCTAAAGTTAGATGCTTTAACCTTTAAGAGTTAGTGAATCTTAACCATAGTTAAGAGTTAAAAGGAGACACATTAACCATAGGGGTCAAAACTTATTAACAATAATTCAAGAGTAGTTAAAGGGGATTTGTGAGCTTATGATACCTGTTAAGGGCATGATGGTCATTTTAATAAAAATTTCATATGAAAGTCTAACGAAAGTAAGATTTGAGGGTATTTGTTTAATTGTTGGAAAACCATGAGTTAATTTATAAAAGGTTTTCACGCCACACTAGGAAAAACCTAGCAGCTGATATACAAAAACCCCTTATGAAAATACAATGTAACCCATGTATTTTTAAAAATATATAAAAAACCTGGCAGCTGATATGCTAAAAAGAAGTGATATTTTTTTAATAAAAACAAAGATAGGTGGGTGAACCTTACCCATGGTTAAGGGGTGTCAAATGAGATATGTGGCGACCTCTAGGGGAGACCTCTAGGGGAGATAACCGAATTTGCCAAATCTGGTTATCACTGTAGATGATTTGGCTCATTTTGTCATAGAGTCAAATCCTCTACGGTGATAATTGGATTTGGCAAATCCGGTTATCACCCCTAGAGGTTGCCACGTGTCTCCTTTGACACCCCTTAATTGTGGGTAAGATTCACCCACCCCTAGGGTTCACCACCCATCCTTGTTTGTTTCTTTTTTTAATATTAATTTTTTAAAAAAAATTAAAAAACTGTTTTTAGAGTTTTTTTAATATTAAAAACAGTTTTTTAATTTTAAAAAAAGAATTAATATTTAAAAAAAAAAAAAAACAAAGATAGGTGGGTGAACCCTAGGGATGGGTGAACCTTACCCACGATTAAGGGATGTCAAAGGAGACATGTGGCGACCTCTAGGGGTGATAACCGGATTTGCCAAATCCGGTTATCACCCTAGATGATTTGGCTCCTTTTAGCATTAGAAAGCCTCCTACCCTTTTTTTTCATTTACACAGGAAAGTTTTCTAATGGCAAAAGAATTAGTTTAGGGATACTCCCAAATCCTAACCGCGTATCTAAATTATTAAACGGTTAGGATTAGAATTGATGTGACATTAAAAAAGATAAAATAAGTCAACTCAAATCCTGACCCTTTGTGATTTGTTATAAACTTTTAGGATTAGGGGAGTATATTTGAGAGTACTCATATACGGACTCAAGAGTTGCAATACAAGGGTTGTTTTGTATATTCATAATTGAACTACCACTTAGTAGGGAGAGCTCTTCTTCAACGTGGCTCATATTAAAACTCTATTGGATTTAGACTAGATTTGCCTATGTTCAAATCTGATCTGATTATAAATCTTATAAATCTGGTTGATCCAAATCTGATTCGATATTCGTCAGATTCTGAACTATCAAATTTGAGTTTGAATCCGATTATTTTTTTAAAATCCGAACTTGATCCGATTAATGTTAATTTTTAAAAAATTCTATTTTAATAATATAAAAATCTAGTAGGACCTTATTTAACTCCAATTAATTTTAATTTAAAAAAATTAATACATTATGCTTAGAAAAATCTATGTAATATATCTAAAATAATAATAATAAATATTATAATCGGATCGATTTCTAGATTCGATCCAATTATAATCGGATTCCACCTTTGCGGTCCGTATCTGATCCGATGGATCACTAATAAGGTCCAAAATCCGGCTAATCGGATCCGGATCATCATCTCATCCATTGATAGCCCTACTAATGAGACTACTCACTACCGGCTACCATTGTAAGTGGAAACAGACCTGATTAGAGAGAAGGGACTTTCTAACGAGGCTACTCACTACCGGCTACCGTGGTAAAGGGAATACGTGAATTTGGAAATTTAGAAAACTTGGCTGGTAACTAGTAATCATCTCTAGTTGTAACCGGACTCAGGGGAGTCCGGTCCAAGTCCGGTTATGCCACTGACACTACCATGTATCCCTTTTGACACTCCTTAACTATGGTTAAGATTCACTCATCCATAGGGTCCACCCACGCATCCTTGAAATTCAGAAAAAAATTATTTAAAAAAATTAACCTTGGTTAAAATTTACTAACTCCTAGGATTAATTTTAAAAAAAAACAAGGATAGGTGAGTGAATCCTAGGGGTGAATGAATCTTAACCACATTTAAGGGGTGTCAAAAGGGACACATGGCAGCGTAAGTGCGTAACTGGACTCCCCCGAGTTACAACCGGAGATGATTACGAGCCATCATAAATATGCCGCCGTTTGAGGGATTTTCTCAGCTATTTCGATGTCCTACATGTGGCGACAACTTGGAGACTCAACTGTAATTAATTTTTTTTTTTAATTCTTAATATTGTTTTAATAGTTTTTAGTTTTTCCTTTTTCTTATATGGAAACAACGGAGCGACTCAACTCTCACTGTTTGGGGTTATCGGATTTCATGAAATTTTTATATTTTTTGTTTTTATTTTATTAAATTTGTTCTTAAATAACTCTCTTTTTTTGGTATAATTAGTAAATTTTGCTGAGATTTTTACAGCTCTTAGGTGGTATTTAGTAACACTAGTCTAAAAAAAAGTACTTATTTGAAAATTATGCTTAGTTGGATTTTAAATTATTAAGTTGATGGTTAATTACATATCTACATTTTAGTGATTTTAAAAAAGTATTTTTACCCTTAAAATCTCTAAAATGTAGACCTACAATTAACCTTCAACTTAAAAAATCTAAAGTCCACCTAAACATAATTTTCAAATAAACACTTATTTTTTAAAACTAGTGTTAACAAACGTTACCTTAGTCTCACAATTAAAAGGATTGAATTGAATGTTTCAAGAAGCAATGCTTGCCCACATAACCGAGTACACCATGCACCCAAGTTCCCAGGGTGGGAGTCCCCAGGGTGATGGTTGATTTTATTTTTTTTTGGAAGGATGTGATGGTTGATATATTCATTCCTTTACTAACCTAAAACAGATACTAATCATATTAATCACGGTTGGGGCTAACCGTTAATCTTGAAAAAAATAAAAGAGCCAAATCATCTACAGTTATAACCGGATTTGGCAAATCCGGTTATCACCCTTAGAGGTCGCCACGTGTCTCTTTTGACACCCCTTAACCGTGGGTAAGGTTCACCCCTCCTAAGTTCACCCAGCATCCTTAGTCTTTTTTTTAAATTATTAATTCATTTTTAAAAATTAAAAAACTTTTTTTAATATTAAAAAAAACTCTAAAAACAGTTTTTTAATTTTTTAAAAAGAATTAATATTTTTTAAAAACCAATGATGGGTGGGTGAATCTTACCCACGGTTAAGTTAAGGGGTGTCAAAGGAGACACGTGGCAACCTCTAGGGGTGATAACCGGATTTGCCAAATCCGGTTATCACCGTAGAGGATTTGACTCCTATTTTTAAAGTCCATTTCTAGAAAAGCCCCCACCAATTGCAGCTTGACATACCCCACATTGTCCTAGAAAGATTATAGACTTTGAAGTCTTAGATTTCCATGAGACACTTGATCTACTGTTGACAAGCTAGATGTATCCAAAATCTGTACGATACACGTGTATGGCTCAATTTAATTAGTGGGTCGTCCCTAATTTGACCCAAGATTAATAGAAGAGGAAAGTACGGATATAGGCTCCGTATTATGAAAAAACCCGAATATGGGTTTCGTTCTACAGTGATTTTAGTGGAGCACGTGCTTTTCACTATTTTTTTTTCTCCAAGATACCCCTACCCCCATCTCTGTTGGCTGCAACACTATGCGACAGAGGTTAAATATTGCGATTCCCTTTCGTTGAAGCGTTCATCTGAAACCAAGCTTTCCCCTTCGTTGCAACGAGCTAAACCCTTCTACTTCATCTGAAACCCTTCAACACAAACTGAGCTAAACCTTTCTGCTTCATCCGAAACTCTTTTGAAGAAGAAGAAGAAGTAGAAGAACAAGAAGAACAAGAAGAACAAGGAGAACAAGAACATAGGGTAAGTGTTTGATACGTGTTTGATCCATTTTGTGATGGTTACAGTGATCATATTCGGTATTTGCTAGGGTTATATGCTCATTTTCGGGATTTTCTGTTATTAGAGTTCATTTGCGATGGTTACAGTGATGAAGTTCGATGTTTTTTTGCTCATTTTCGGTGGTAATCTTTGATTACAGTGCATTTTCGATATAAGAATGCTCATTTTCGGTGGTTTTGAGCTCATTTTCGGGGGTTTTGTGGTCATTTTTGGGGGTTTGATGTTATTGCATTTTCGATATTACAGTGCTTTTCGATGATTTTATTCTCATTTTTTGTGGTTTTCTGTTATAACAGTGCTTTTTTGATGATTTTATGCTCATTTTCGGTGGTTTTGTCGATATTACAGTGCATTTTCGATGATTTTATACTCATTTTCGGTGGTTTTATGTTATTACAGTGCTATTTCGATGGTTACAATGCATTTTCGGTGGTTTTCTGTTATTACAGTGCTATTTCGATGGTCATTTTCGGGGGTTTGATGTTATTGCATTTTCGATATTACAGTGCTTTTCAATGATTTTATGCTCATTTTTGGTGGTTTTCTGTTATAACAGTGTTTTTTCGATGATTTTATGCTCATTTTCGGTGGTTTTGTCGATATTACAGTGCATTTTTGATGATTTTATGCTCATTTTCGGTGGTTTTCTGTTATTACAGTGCTATTTCGATGGTTACAGTGCTCATTTTCAGTGTTTTCTGTTATTGCATTTTCGATATTACAGTGTATTTTCGATGCTTTGATGCTCATTTTCAGTGGTTTTATGTTTTTACATTGCTTTTCGATGGTTACAGTGCTTATTTTCGGGATTTTCTGTCATTGCATTTTCGATATTACAGTGTATTTTCGATGCTTTTATGCTCATTTTCGGTGGTTTTCTGTTTTGAGAGTGCTTTTCGATGGTTACAGTGCTCATTTTCGGGGGTTTGCTATTATTGCAATTTCGATATGACAGTGTTTGTTCGATAGTTTTGTGATTTTTTTCGGCGGTTTTCGTTATTACAGTACATTTTCAATGGTTACAGCGCTCATTTTCAAAATTTTTCAGATTACTTTAACGGATTGAGTATTTTCCTGATATTGCAGATAATGCCGATATCAGTAGTTTGTTGTTATGATGGTGAGTAAAACATTGACGACCCTGTTCGAGGGTACGTATACAGTGGTGGAAAATCAAAGTTGTTGCAATTATCTTCGAAAATGACATATGACAAACTATTGGATAAAGTTTATCAATTGATTAACACTCGACTGGAAGAGTATGAGATTATGGTGAGGTGTTTGATTCCTACATCAGTGCCAATCCCTCCCAGTGATATTACAGACGATGAAGAGTTGCGGGCATTTCTTTCACATGTGAAGAAAGTAGAAAATAAATACTTGTCATCATTATATATATTGAAGGTGAGAAAATCTGTACCACAGCCACAGTTTGGTTTGAATGATGCGAGTTGTGAATATCAGCATGTTCAGGAGGTTGTTGATCCTCGTATTCAGGAGACTGTCATTCCTTTCTATAAGGGGACTCATATTCAGGAGGCTGAAAATGATAATGGTGATGAAGGTTTCGAAAGTATAGACTCAAGCTCAACTGATGAAGATGAGCATGATTTTTATAGTGATTTTAATCAAGATGAAGATGTAGCAACATACGGTGTCTGCGATAAGCTTGAAGACTTTTTACATAGGGAGGCAACAGCAGAGTGGGACACAAGGACTATACACTCTCATACCCCGCAGGCTGATATTCCTAGTTCATCAGCGTCTGCTTTTCGTCGAGTAAGACAAGTAGATACAGAAGCTCATCCAAAACCATCACCACAAGTTCCTCCACAAGCTTGTGTAGAATCGTCAGCACAAGCTCCATCATCACCACAAGCTCCAGTACAATCACTAGCAAATGTGATACAACTAAATGACTAGGTAAATGACTATGTAAATTGGGAAGCATCAGAGTTTGAAACTGGAGTGAAAGCTGGTGAAATATCGCTTGGGCAATTATTTAAGGACAAAAGACGTCTACAAAATGTATAGTCTAGATATGCGATGCGAAAAATATTTCAATTCAAGGTTATGGATTCAAATCAACAAAAGTACACAGTTAGATGTCTTATAGATAATTGCAGCTGGAGATTGCGTGCATCGAAAGTGAATGAGGTTGGTGTCTTCAAAATAAAGACTTATAATTCACATCACTCTTATGGATATCCCTTAGCTCGAACCGATCATCGACAAGTAACCAGTTTAGTTGTGAGTGACATGGTTGTGGGACTTATTGAGGCAAATGTCTCGTATAAGCCCAAAGAGATTATTCATGATGTGTGGGAAGAATATGAGGTTAGAATGAGTTACAGGAAAGCTTAGAAAGCTAAGGAGATTGCCATTGAAACAGTTAGAGGTTCATACGACCACTCTTATGCTGAACTCCCTGCCTATTTTCATGAACTTAAAAAGACTAATCCGGGCACAGTAACAGCAATAGTGGCTGACCCTGAAAATGGGGCATTTGAAAGATGTTTTATGGCTCTTGGACCGTGTATTCGAAGTTTTCAGAAGACTTTACGGAAAGTGATAGTCATTGATGGGACACAATTAAAGGGAAAGTACAAAGGAATACTAATCGCCGCAACAGCTCTAGACGGAGACAATCACATATTTCCAGTTGCCCTTGGGATAACGGAGTCGGAGAATAATGTTACTTACAATTTTTTCTTAACTCAATTATCAAGAGCACTTGGACACATAGATGATCTAGTGATTGTAACAGATCGACATGTCAGTTTGATAAGCCAAGTCCATGTTGTATTCCTACATGCAATTCATAGCTACTGCGCATTCCACATTAGCCAAAATATGTACGCAACATTCAAGGATAAGCAATTGTTTCCGTATTTCTGGAAAGCCGTGAAGACATGTAGAGAAAGCGAGTTTCATGAGATGATAGTAGAACTCGCAGCTGCAAACCATCTCGTTGTGCAATAGTTGGATGCAATACTGAAAGAGAAATGGGCCCGAGCCTTTTATAGTGCGAAGAGGTATAATGTGCTGACTACAAACATAACCAAGAGTTTGAATAGTTTGCTGAAAGAAGCAAGAGAATATTCAGTCACTATGCTTTTAAAGAATGTGCGACTCAAGATACAAAATATGTTCTACAACCGAAAAATCAGCGCTATGCAAATGAATGGCAGGCTAACAACATGGGCGGAAGAGCAAATACAAAAGGGGCAATCAAAGGCACGTTATTTAGATCCTCATGGAATTACTATGTATCAGTATTACGTGGTTGGGAAAAACAATCGAGATACTGTGAAGCTTCTTGATGGGAATTGCACTTGTGGGAAATTCTATAAAATAGGGTTGCCTTGTGAACATGCCTTGGCTAGATGTAGAAAGTATCGGGTAGATTCATACAACTATTGTTCGTCATTCTACACATCACTGACGTACTAAGCCACCTACCAAGATTCAATATATCCACTGCTTGACAAAAAATCATGGGACCTCCCACCTGAAATCATGGTAGAAATGGAAAGGATTAAACCACCGGTGGGAAGAAAACGTTCAGGAAGGCCGAAGAAGAATAGAATTCTCTCACAGGGTGAGGAAAGGTCTACTGTAAGATGTGGAAGATGTAAACAAACTGGGCACAATAGGCAAACATGTAATAATCTTGTCCCCCATGGTGGTTGAGTGTAGTGTCTAATGTTGAATGTAATGAAAAACATGTAATGCTTAATGAATGGTTGGTTTCAAGGTTCTCTATTATTTATCCAATATTAGAGAATCTCCAAAAAGATGGAAAATGACAGACAAAGGCTGAAAATTGATCTGGTAATGCCGAAAATGACAGGAAAAGTACCGAAAATGGCTATAAAATGGCGAAAATGGCTACTGAAAATTGCAAAAATGCCGAAAATGGCTATTGGAATGCAACAGAAAAATGACAGAAAAATACCGAAAATGGCTACTGGAAATGGTGAAAATGCCGAAAATCTGCACTGGAATGCAACAAAAAATACCGAAAATGGCTATAAGTTGCCGAAAATGCCGAAAATGGCTACTGGAATGCAACAGCAAAATGACGAAAATGACAGAAAACTAACGAAATTGGCTACAAAATGCCGAAAATGGCTACTGGAAATGACAAAAATGCCGAAAATCTGCACTAGAATGCAACAGAAAAATGCCGAAAATACAATACTACAGAATACCGAAAATTAGACTATAAAATACCGAAAATGAGCCCTGTTATGCCAAAAATGGCTACTGGACAGTGTAAAATGCCGAAAATGAGCCATGTTATGCCGAAAATGGCTACTAGAGGGTGTAAAATGCCGAAAATGAGCCATGTTATGCCGAAAATGGCTACTGGGACAGTGTAAAATACCGAAATTGAGCCCTGTTATGCCAAAAATAATGTGTAATATGGCGAAAATACCAAAAATCCGCACTGGATATTGTAATAAATGACAAAAATCATCACTCTAAATACACAACATTACAGGACTGTACACAAATAGTCCATAAGAAGTCAATATTACAACATTACAACATCATTGTAACAATCTATAATAATCTCTAACAATCCATTCATTCATCTATAACAATCCATAATAGTCTATCAATAAACTGCACCCCGGCCTATCTTCTCCCTCATCTTCATCATGGGACCTCAGCATCCAACATCGGGACGTTATCACCGCCCATCACGCCTTCACTGACCCCGTTATAACATCGAAAGCTATTCGCTTCCGCATTGAAGATACATCGTCCTACAAAAATAGTTAGACAAAGTCAGTATGCTACAAATGATTGATGATATTCACATTGTGAGTATAAATACCTGAGTGAACCTAATGGGTAAGTCAGCGCATAAGAAGTCAATATATTTCATCACGAATACTCCACAGTCCCGACTGAATATGCAAAACAAACAGTTACAGTTGCTTAGGATGAGTCATGTTAGTGTATTGGTAAATATAAAATTAAATGTTTTGGAAGACTTACATATTCTTCTGTTTTGGTATATTTTTGACTTCTACGACTTCCCATTTTTGACCTACAAAGGCTGAGTTGTCACCGCACATGTGAAACAGTGCAGGCATCCTCACTGTGATAGCTGAGATATGATCTCCATGTTGTAATGCCGAGTGTGGGAAAAATGAGTCCAGGAGGAGGATACGCCTTGTGGGGGGTTCAAGCACAACCAACAACCAGTGATTACCGGGGTTCAAAGGGAAGTATACCCTTTCACATTCCCACATGGGGGTCCCTCCTCGAACCCCCATGATAGCGGCCTTCATATCTGGCCCCACCCGGCTAGTCATGTCCTCAGTCAGCTTCTTGGAATTCAACGTTGAATGGTAGGTGTCCAAAAAGTGACACTCCTTGAATAACGAATACTGAAACATAACGAACATTAATACATTCTAGAAATTACGGATATACATTGGATAAATGTATACATTGGATAAACTAAAACATAACGAAAGTCTTATGAGTTACCGTAAACCAAGTTTTCCCAAAAGCGCAGACTTGATTGTATTTCGAGGAGTATTGCTCCTGTCTTCGAGCCAATAACTCCGTATACATGTCAATTTGCTGTCATATTTATCTAATGTTAGATAATCTCACAAAAGAATAACGAAAATAATGATAATGGATTCATCATTAAAAAAATTAAAGTATCGAAAATGGCACAAACAAATACCGAAAATGGCTCTGAAATACCGAAAATGACAACTGCATTCATCATTAAAACCACTGAAATACCGAAAATGGCTCTGAAATACCGAAAATGGCTACTAGATTCATCAATAAAACAACTAAAGTACCGAAAATGGCACAGACATACCGAAAATGGCTCTGAAATACCGAAAATGGCTACTGGATTCATCAATTAAACCACAAAAATACCAAACATTACACTGAAATACCGAAAATGGCTACTGGATTCATCATTAAAACTACTAAAATACCGAAAATGGCTACTGGATTCATCATTAAAACTACTAAAATACCGAAAATGGCTACTGGATTCATCAATAAAACAACTGAAGTACCAAAAATGGCACAGACAAATACCGAAAATGGCTCTGAAATACCGAAAATGGCTACTGGATTCATCAATTAAACTACAGAAATACCGAAAATTACACTGAAATACCGAAAATGGCTACTAGATTCGTGAGTAAAAGCATTGAAATACCGAAAATGATACTGAAATACCGAAAATGAAACTGAAATACCGAAAATGGCTACTGGATTCATCAACAAAAGTACTGGGTTTACCATTGACTCAATCCACCTAGCTGAGTGAGCAATCCCTCCCACAATATCCCCTGTGACCATCATCTTTTCAATATAAATTGAAGTTGCTCCCGACTTTATGAAATCGCGCAGTTGCTTCGACTCCTCTTTTGATAAAGGATTTTTGGAGTTAGCTTCAATTGTCATTTTCCTTCTTTTCATTTGAATGAAAGGGGATCGCAGATATTGAGATTTCACTACCGATCTCTTTGACACCTGTATATATTGTCAAATATAAGTTCCGGCTTGATGAAAACCCATTTCACAGACTCTCATACACGTCTTAGGAATGTAAACACACGCCTCTAGATGGTTTTCAACCCCCTTCGAATCTGCACCTCCCTTAGAGTCTACGGGAGTCAACTCAATGATGGGATCCATCTTCTCATCAATGAAAGAATGTCCCTGTGTCGGCACAGCTTCAAGAGTGAAGATGGGATCCATCTTCTCATCAATGAAAGAATGTCCCTGTGTCGGCACTGCTCCGGGACTCAATATGGGATCCATCTTATTATCACTGAAAGAATTTTGATCACTAGAAAATTTTTCATCTTTTTTCTGTTGCGCTGCCCACTGCTCAAACAAGCTTTTTATTTGCGGGGATACTCGCTCAACAACTCGGTCGACAACTTGGTCGACAACTCGGTCAACAACTTGATCAAAAAAAGGTCTAAAACTCTCTCCATTGCTCGCTCAACAGAGGAATTGATATCATGAACCTGAAAATATTGAACATCAAACAACTAGTAAGTAAAAATCCCGAAAATGAGACAATTCAATTCATATGTCAAAATGTTGAAAATCAAAAAAAATAATCACTATCAATATTCGTACCGTTTTTGACCTCTGCTCGAACTTTCTCTTCTTCGCCGGAGATGGGGCTGGACTGACATCATCATCACCATCACCCCCATCACTATCACCACCATCACCCCCATCACCACCATCACTATCACCATCACCACCATCATCATCATCCTCCTCCTCCCCCTCCTCATCATCCTCCTCCTCCCCCTCCTCATCATCATCACCCTCAACACTCAATCGTGCGAACACATCCTTCACAACCTGCTGCTCCTTCTCTGCAGGAGTAGGCTTTATATTGCTCAGCTTGATCTGTAAAACAACAAAGGATATGTTATAAAACAACAAATGATCTGTAAAACAACAAAAGATATTGTTAATGAAAAGTTGCAAGTTGAATATTGTAAAACAGCAAGTCCAATTACATACTTTACTTAAATTGAATATGGCATTTGCGAGTGACTTGTAGCTGAGATAGGATGTATTCGCCCACCGCAGAGCGCGTGGGAATGTCATCGCACCTAGGGGTGCATTACGAGAATACAGCCTCCTAAGTGCTGAGATGCACTCATAAGCCCAAATCTGACATCAGTCATAAATTTTACTATTAGTTCAAATAGAAGTAAACACAAATTAGCTAACACGGAAAATTTACAAAATTTAGGTAATCATATGTTTACCTGGAAGGCAAGAGCACATCCGTTGATATTGTACTGCTTCTTCTTATAAAGAGCAGTTTCTAAGCCAACCTTGCACAATTCAAAACCCAAAGTCCCCCATGAGTATTTGTTGTAACGCCCCGAACCCGCGCCTAGGGAATCAATTTCCGAGATGCGCGTCCGTTCGTCAAATCTTGCAAGCGGAAGACTTTACCCGCGAAAATGCGAGAAATTTAAACATTTATCAAATGCTTCCAAAAAGCTTATAATACATGTCATCACAATAGCCATCATACAAACCATATACCTGTATTATTTACATCAAGTTTGTTTTACAAAAGTAGGCGCTTCTATCACGTCGGGTACAACTTGTACAAGCTTCCAAAATGTCCAGTTGGACTTTTCACTTACTGGTCAGCAGCTCCGAGATCTGCTGACATAAAAAGTCAGTGAGCTATGAAGCCCAATAAAACCACAATCCTTCTAAACTATTTTTCACATAATAACACGCATCAATAATGATATAATAAGCAGTTCAATTTGCATGTTACAGTAAAATAGAACAGTATATAATAAATTGTGACCCAAGGTCACTTAGGGTTACGTCACCCTAACAGAGGTTCCCGACCTCACATTACTTTCCAATTATGAGGTTCAGTTATGAATGTATTATATTACCAAATTATCGTTTCGATCATCAATCATGTTTCATTTCGAATCCTGAGACTATTAATTGGCCACAGCCCACAAATGTTTAGCTTAAAGTCTCTAAATTATAACCATAATACATTGAGTCATTTAGATTCACACACGTTGTTTTGGATTTCACTCGAACATGACCAAACCTTGGGTATACCAACCCAACTCACCTGAAATCTGATGATTCCATACCGAACCATGAGTCCACCAACTCAGACAAATACACCAACCCTGAGTATACCGACTCAGACCACTTCGTATCCGAAGCTTACACTCACAACATGGGCATTCGCCCAATAAGGACATATTTTTCCATTCAATTGACTGGCCACATCTACCGTGTATTTACCATCATCGCCCTGGGTATCAGTCATGAAGGAACCCCGACCAACCTGCCTACCGTCATCTTCTGGCTAGTCTACGGAGGAACCCCGACATCTATACCAATGCCGACATCTCCTGACGTTCCACCAAGAAGGGACCCCGATAGCACGATGTCGACATCTTCTGACCCACCCAGAGAGGAACTCCGAACTATACACTATCTGATGTTCAGCCACTTTAAACTCCCTAGGAATCCGACATGTCCTGACTATCAGTCACGGAGGAACCACGGGCCATGCAGGACACCGCCACTCTTGACCTAGTCCAAGAGGCACCACGGACGACCTAGAGAAACAAACCGACATCTCCCGACTATCAGTCACGGAGGAACCCCGGGCCTTACTGGACACCATCTCTTCTGACCTAGTCAAAGAGGAACCACAGATTATACTTAATCCTGGTTAGATGTTCTAACCACAGGTTAACCCCAGTTAACCCAAGCCTCGCTTGATTAACTGAAATACTTGGGCCTCACGCCCGTGAACCAACTCCAGTAACACACCGTCCCGTTAAGAAACCTTTTCAGGCTAATAGATGTCTCCACAGCCTTACACGACATGCAAAACAACTTTTCGTCACCCTAGAGTGGCGATACACTTTACCCGGGACCCGATCTGGGCTCCCCGATGGACCACATAAGATCACAACATCACATAGGAGTCTCCGACCCTTTTTCATTTACGTCAAAAGACATACATAAACTTCACATGAAATAATATAGCAAAATAAGCGGAAAAAGAGAAGAAAAGAGAGGGGTTTTACTTGCTTCTCGCGTTTCGAGGTCTCGTAGGCAAAAACGGATGTCGCCAACGCGCTTGGAAGGATGATCAACCCCAAGGTAGAGTGTATGCAACTTTCTCTCTCTACCTTTCTCTCTCTCTCTCTACACGCAAATCGAGACACCGGAGAGAAAATCAGACGTTGCCAACGCGTCGGGGACGTCAAAAAACCCCAAGAGGACCTCCCTTTACCTTTATCTCTTCTTTTCTCTCTCCTCTTTCTCTCTCTTCCTTTCTCTCTCCTCACTTTCTCTCTCTAAAGTTCTGTGTGGCAGAACCTCCCCTGTTTACAGAACGTGAGAAAATGGGGGAGGTTGGCCTCCATTATATATAGATAAGGTCATGTGCATAGCACATGACCATAATCAATAGTCCCGTTGACCAAGTCAACGATTGACCATTTGACTATTTTTTTGTCTTCTCTTATGTATACGGCTTCCGTAGTCCTACTTAATGACATCCGATTTTGACGAAACTTTAGGTGACCGAACTTGGGGTAGTCCGACACCTACTGTAAAAATTTTGGGGACAAATACTGAGTTTTGACAGCTACACTTTAGTCCGGAAGAAAATTTTAAAGTCCACTAATTTTCTGATTTCGGACACAAAACACACTGTCGCTTCTTCGTTTGAGATAACTAACTGCCAAGACGACAGACATTAGTTCCCACGGCCGATCGACACGCATTAGTGCCAACCGCACGGATTTGTATTAGGATCTCCAACAGATATTGGGTCCCACTTAATTTTTGGAAATATGGAAATTTCCTGTTTTTCTCAATTTTATCACACATAATGGCCCCGCGGTCCCGCGAAATGGTACTTGACGGAACCGATACGGTAGGGATGTGTTCCAACAGTCGATCGGCACACTGTGTGCAATTTTTGCCAAAAGATACTGAGATTTCCTCGGTGCACTTCAATCCCGAGCAAAATCTACTTTTTTTTTATTAATTTAACAAATAATTAACTAATTAACCTCCATTAAGGACCCATAAACACATAATTTTATTATATTAAAATTCCTGGTCGTTACATTTGCTGAGGGCCTCCCAATCATCCACTAGGCACAAATGGCCTATGTTGGGTACATGCGTGCCGGTGCGTACGAGCAACAACTCAATAAAGAGGACCAGTGATAGCTTTACCGCATCCATATGATCATCACATCCCTTCAACTCCTCAAGAAGCTTCGCCTTTTTAATCACCGCCAACTTTTGAAACTTCCGATACTTGAGAGAGGTTGGTGGCGCTTCATATTTAAGACCCATGATCAACGTAAAGTCCAACACTGTGAACTCTACACTCTTCCCGCATACTTCGAAGCGTAACCCTCCTTTACACCTCTGTAGAAAATGGTGTATTGCTTGACCACACAGTGGTATTTTAGGTATGTTATGAAGGTGGGCAAAGCAGCTCTCCATCCAAATTCTTTTTCTCTCTGGATTGGCCTCTAGTAATGGTTTTATCTCGTCAAACCATATTGTTTGGGAGCATTTAATCGAGGGAAAATATTTATCTTCTTAATCTTTTCTCTTTTTCTTTTCCCTACCGGCTTTTCTCTTTATACGAGGCATCTTGTCGCTGCAAAATTATAAAACAATAAGCACTATTATAACAATAATCATTGAAAGTACTGACAATAACCAGTCATAGCAAAAAAAATACTGAAAATAAGCACTGGGATAACAGAAAAATACCGAAAATAGGCACTGAGATAACAGAAAAATACCGAAAATAGGCACTGTCATGACAGAAAAATACCGAAAATAGGTACTGTCATGACAGAAAAACACCGAAAATAGGCACTGTCCGGACAGAAAAATACCGAAAATAAGCACTGTCATGATAGAAAAATACCGAAAATTTACTTTGTCAGGACAGAAAAATATCAAAATATCGAAATTGCAGTGTATTTTTCCCAAAATTAAGCACAAATCCATCGAAAATGCACTATAACATAACCATTGAAAATCACGAAAATGAGCTCAACATCAACAATAATACCAAAAAAACAATGTCATAATTGAATAATACCGAAAATAAGCAAAAACATAAATATACCGAAAATAAGCATTGATAACTGAAAATACCGAAAATGAGTAAAAATACAGCGAAAATGGTCGTAAGAACCATTGAAATTGCACTGTATTTTTGCCGAAAATAAACCCAAAAGGGTCGAAAATGAGTAAAAAAACACCGAAAATGGTCGTAAGAACCATCGAAATTGCAATGTATTTTTGCCGAAAATAAACCCAAAAGGGTTGAAAATGCACTTTAACTTATCATTAAAAATCACGAAAAATGAGCAAAAATCAACAATAATAACGAAAAACCACTGTCATAACCATCGAAAATGGTTACTTGAAAGCATCGAAAATGAAGTCGTTAACTGTGGGGCCCATTTTTTAGGTTTGAAATTTTTTTTTAAAACCACTAAAACTTATAGGGTTCTTCTTCTTCTTCAGGGTTGTTCTTCTTCTTCTTCTTCAGGGTTGTACTTCTTTGGCTTCTTCTTCTTCTTCTTCAATACGAAGCTCGTAGAGTTCCGAATGTCAAGGGTGACCAAGGGTTTTACTTTGGAGAAGGATTTGCAAGTTTCAAATTTGCGGTTTTAAGGATTTCGGATGACAGGGTAACCGAGGGCTTCAGTTGGGGAAGACAGCAAGGGCAAGGGTTCGTAACCGAGCTTCAGCTTGGGAAGAAAGCTAAGGTAAGCAAGTCAGGGGTATTTTGGGGAGAAAATGAGAAGGGGTAACACGTGCACTTGGCTCCCACGCGTGGGAGCCTACAAAAATATGTTTTCAAAACCGGAGCCCATATTCGGTTTTTTTCATAATATGGAGCCTATATCCGTATTTTCCTCTTAATAGAGTCGTCCGGATTCTCTCCCACATGGGTTCTTTCTGGCAAGCATGCAACAAGTGTTTTAAATTTTAAAAAATAAATAAATAGAATTAACGAGGGGGAGCAAATCGTCTATATTCTTCCCTATGGCATGAGAGTTTAAAGGTCAGATCTCTTCAACAGCTATTAAATCTATAGATGATTTAAGAGGGGTTGATTGGATCAATGAGTTCCAATCTTAGGTTTCTAAATAGATTTCATGGGTACGTTAACTATCTCTATTTTGAAAAAAGCAGTGATACTTGAAAAGAGACCGTGATAAGCGTACCCGTGAAATCTATTTAAAAACCTAAGGCTGACCTCGTTATGCGTACGCCTATCACTGCTCTTTTCAAAACTAAGTTCTTAAACCCCTTTAAAATGCCTTTAGTCTCACATTAAAATTATATGATTTTTATTGCTTCCCAATACATAGGGTAGTCGGCAAGGGAATATCACCCCATAGACAAGGCGGTTTGTGTAGCAGTTGCCTGGCACTAGGTTCCAAATGGTCAAATCCCTCGACATTGGTTCAGTCACAACGCACAACCTTTATCAGATTAGGCGCTAAAGAACAATGAGAAATTCGATTTGCCGATTTGTATCTTGGAGAGTGCAATAGAGGGCGAGTGGGCTAGTACCCCCTTGTAATTTTGAGTATGAGCGAATTATTTTCTGACCTTGGGATGTCATAGAAAGACACTTATGTGATCCTTTTGTTTACTACTTTTGTTTTAGGCCTCGGATTGTCTCCGGCAGAAAGGGCTCTCGGGGTTCCATACATTGTGCTACAGCTGGCATAAAAATGGGGAGACATCATTTATTTTCTCCCCATGATTTTTGACTTCTCCTCCTTTGGTATCTCTTCCCCTTATTCTCACACTTATCGCCACATGTCTATTTATGAGTGGAGAAGTCAAAATCATGGGCCCCATGATTTTGACTTCTCCATCACTTGTCCTCTATTCTATGGAACCCCGAGACAAGCCCTTTCTGACTTCGCCAGAGACAAGCCAAGGCCTTTGTTTTATTAGAGATGTATAGATTTCAAAAAAACAAAAATCGAACTATTAAAGTGGGTGTAACACTTGTTACTATCTTTGCAAAAGATTAAGAAAACAAAGTTTTTAAAGGAAAAATTTATGATTTATACCGGTTCTCAATGTAATACGGAAAATTAACCACACCCATCACTATATCACTATTATAGTGAGAGCTTGTAAGTCTGCAAACTGAGGCTAGCATTTCTCTTAGCAGAGTGATGTATTCTACAATAGTTTGGATCGAATTCTTCACTAAGTTCCGGTCGTCACTTTGCAACTCCATACTATTCCACCCTTGTTTTAATACGTTTCATACCACAGCTTGAGATGTCACTAAAAAAACGGGAGGGGGGATCCAACTAATTCTCAGATCTAGACCCATACCCAGACTAAATTTGTGTTAGGGTCAATTCTTACACTGAACAGATATTAAAACTGGTTTCCGAAACGGGTACTAGAATAAGGATCCATGTATGTTAAAAATGGACATGGGTCTGAACTTTTTAATCCAGAAGGAACAATCATGGAAAAGCTTTATTGCATTGGTCATATGCTCAAGTCTATATATAGCCTATGAAATAGGTCGCTGACAGAGAGAACAGAGAGAACGGATGGAATAAATTCTTGATGGGTCATTATACCCTCAAGGAGTTGGGTCCATTTTGTGGATGTTGGATATCCATTTCCCTTGCACTATTTGGCGGTTGATCGCTCTTTCGAAGTTCTAAAATCAAACCGTTCCCAACTCATATTTCAAAACAGAAAGAAAACGGTCCCTGTGGTTGAATAGCTTCAAAGAACCTCTCAGTCCCTGCACCAACTTCACATGATGAAATTCTGGTAGCACAGGAAATCCCTGCAGATGCGTTCGTCCTTGAATCCCAATTAATTGGGATCGGATTTGGTCTTGCTCTCGCAAGACCAAAACCATCTTGCTCTTGGTGGGTTTTCCACGTGTGGTGAGTGGTGATAAAAGGGAGAAGATATCAAATGGAGAGAAGTCAAAAAAAAGAGGGGAGAAAATGAAATGATTTCTCTCCTTTTATCGCCACATGTGGGGTGTTAAACATAGGTCCTGCAGGAGCAAGACCAAATCCGATCCCCAATTAATTCTCTACATTGTTATCTCATATGATATTGCATTCTGTGAGGTGAAATTATGTTTTGTGTATGTTACTTCCATGTTATTAGTGTATGAAGTAAAATGATACATTGTTGATTTTTTACTTTACTTTTTCTTCATTTTGTTTTTTGGGAGTATATTCTGGGTTAGTGTAGATTTAATCCATTTGGTTCAAAATGGGCACTTTTTTTTAATGGAATTAAGAGACAGGTAGCCTAAGTTGGTTAATTTAGTAAACTTGTGGGCATTGTTTTTAGAACAGGACCGGGCCTCGAATCGACAAAGTGGCCGGTCTCCAGTTCCACCGGTTCGATCGTTCCCTTTATTATAAACTAATTGATTTCCTTTTTTTTTTTTCTCTTTCTGGGCTAGTTCTACCAATTTTTAACCCCGGTTGAAACGGTCGAATTTGGCTGGTTCTCCCGATTTTTAATCCAGTCCGATTTTGGGAATTTTCAGAACCGACGACCTGGCCAGTTCTCGGTTTTACCAATTCAACCGACCGGTTCGGTCCAGTTTTAATAACACTGCTCATAGGGTTTGGTGAAACTTTAGGGTTTCATATTTATATGGACCTAACCAATACGCCAAAAACCCTAGGACTAATGGAACGCGTAAAGTCAAGCCTTATATCTATTTAAGACTATAACAAACCACCACGCTTCCGCAGCTGACGTCATCGGCAGCTCTCACTTTAGGTAGCTTTCACTTTTGCGGCATGCAGCTATTTTTCCTTCTTGAGACGGCTCACACTCTGCTCTAAGTAGCCCTCTTTGCAGGGGCAGCTTTCACTTTGGCGGCAGGTAGGCCTTTTCTCTATTTTTAGAATGAGCTCTCACTTTGCTCCAAGTAACCCTTTGCAAAACTCTCTCTAGGATTTATAAAACTCTTGGAATGTTTGTAACCTAGAACCCACGAGTTAATGGTCTATTTATAGATCTTAGAGTCCTAAATCCTTTAAGCTCTCGAAAAATCAGATTTTAGAAAGCCCTAGGTCCCTATGATCGATCGTAAACAGAACAAAATTTTTCCCACATTCCTGTCCAGGTACAATCGATCGTTGGTTCCCTACGATCAATCGCCCAACCAGACTCGGACCTAGACCCGATTCAGGTCACGATTTATTCATCAGGTCAATCAGGTCGCGCGTCGGGTTTCTTTGTCAGGTCAATTTATCATTCACCACTATATTGATTTTCCAACAAATCCTTCGGGAATAGACTATTAGATCTTGTGGTCACACAATGATCACAGGATTTGATTTCAAAATCTCAGATTAATATTCCCGTTTGATTGAAGCATGTTGGTAAAGTCTGATCACTAAGGTATACTGGACTCGGTGCACCCTATACATGCATTAGCGTGTCATAATTTGAGGGCATAATCACCCTTAATAATGCGGACCTAGAATCAATGATGGATAGGATTTTGGGAACCTATAAATTGGTAGAGGTCTCAACACTCAGTCCTTGAATAGAAGTGAAAATTTCTCTCTCATAAGAGAAAGAAAGCTTTTCATCTAACACGGAAGCGGAAAGAGTTGAAGATCCCCCAAAGGAGGATCCTCCTATGCCTGCAAACATGCCAAGTGCATTATTTAGTTTCCATTGAATCGATGATGTTGTTTTCTACACATAAGCCAGAAAATCCGAGCATGAAGTAGTCGTTGAATCGGCCAACATAGACTTCATTACTATCAATAAATCCATGATTGTAGACTTCATTACTATCTTATTATACTATATACTAAAGAAATAGAATGCCTAGGTGACACCTTTTTTTAGTCTTTATTTTCTCTTAGTTTTGCCACGTCATCCCACTCATTTATTAGATTGTGTTTGACATTTTAAAATTCTGTGGATTTGCTAGCCCTAGTCGCAAAACTTCCATAGATGCAAGTCTAGGGCTACAAATGTCTAACATATCCTGTTTTTCATTTTTGTAATGTTTTAAAAAATTCAAAAACGTGATATCATTTCCGTACGTTTGAATCGTTGCGGAGTTAAGACTAAAAAAAAAAATGTCTAAGTTGGGAGTTCCTTTGCTTTCCGGCCTTTAAAGTAACATTACCTTACTTTGAATCTCCCCTCCCGAATTCAGAGTTCAAAACCCTTTACCATCATTATCCATTGAGAGTCGAAAACAGCCCTTCCCTGCTCTGTTCTGGAGCTTTTTCCTACCTTCCTTTGAAGGCTTCGACGGATGTTTTTTTGAGTAGTAGCGGTAATGGCGGATCCTCAAAAGCTTTCCTTAGAAGCAAGGGAGGACGATGGCTTAGCTATGGAGTTCTCGAAGCAGTTAACTCTCAAATACATTAATGAGTCGATTTCGATTCCGGTGGAGGCTATAGCGAGCGGTATACGAGAGTTTCAGCTCAGTCTCGTTGGCAAGTTAGTCTCTGATAGACCAGTGAATTTGGGGGTGGCACAGAAGACTTTATGTCGGGCCTGGAATACTCGGTTCCCTGTTCAGATGGTAGATCTAGAAAATAGTTTTACACTATTCAAATTCTTGTCGGAAAGTGAATTGATGCGAGTATTCAACCATCAACCGTGGTCCTTTAATGGACATCCATGGCTGTTGACGAAATGGAGCCCAAATCTCCTAGTTAAGGATCTTCGGTTGACATCCATTCCAATATGGATGCAGATTCATGCTCTACCTCCGGAATATTTGCTGCGTGAGGTCGGGGAAGTCATTGCCGGGCGAGTTGGGGAGTTGTTAGAGGTGGATTTTCCTAAAGTGGGCATAGAGAAGGGGAAGTTTTTACGAATACGTGTTCAGGTCAATATCTCTCAACCACTTCGTCCGTTTGTCTCACTAAAACTTCTGTCCGGCAAGCTTGCAATTTTTCCGGTGGCATATGAACGGTTACCAACTTTCTGTTTTAAGTGCGGTTGTATTGGCCATGGTATTAAGCACTGTTTAGTTGTGAAGGGATGTCCAGGAGAGGACGCTACAGAGAGCTTTGATCTGTTCGGCTCCTGGATGCGAGCTGAGATCTTCCATTTTGAAAGTTGGCCCCTTAAAAATATTCTAAACACAGTTGGAATATTGCCGGAACAGGGGGATAGAGCTGCCGGGGAAGAAAGAGGTGCTTTCGGGGAAACCAACTCTGGCAAGTCAGACATGGAAGATGTACTACACCGTCAATTGGCAGAGAAGGACAGCCACGTGGCACTATTGGCTCAGACGAGGTGGAGCACAATGTCGGCGGAGGTTGAGGACGTCTCTTCTGGAGAGGGAGTAGCCATTCGGCGTCTGCCACGAGGCGAGGATGATCGGGCTTCTCAGGATGAGGATATGCTCCGATCCCCACGCGTTCACCCAACACCTCACGGTAAGAGGTTATCCTCCCCAAATTCTAAGAGATGTCAGATCAAATTTGGAAGTCCTTCTCATCCTGCTGCCGGGGCATCATTTTCTGGAAATTTCGGATCTAGTACCCCGGAACGTGGTGTGGCGGGTAAGGAAGGAAGGGATTGCGGAGCCCCAGGGGGTCAAGATATAACCGGTATGGGCCTTTCTCAATCCGAAGCCAAGTTAGTTCAACCGGATATTACTGTCACTTCTAGGCCTTTGTCTAGGCAGGCCTACCCAAGTAAAACCCTGGCCCATTCACCTTTTCCTAGGTCTGGTGCTACAGGGCTTCCTCATATTGAAGGCCTTTGGGCTGACCCAATCCATTTGGTAGAAACTATTGAATTTGTTCCCGATTCTCAGTATTACAAAGCCGATGATGCTTCTCAGTTGGAGTATGCTGTATCCACACCGTCCGGGGTGCCTGCCAAAGAACAGCCACCCCAAGCTCAATGATAGCTCTAGCTTGGAACTGTCAGGGGTTGGGCCAACCCCGGACAGTTCGTCAGTTGAAGGAGGTGATCCTTCGTTTTTGGCCAGATATAGTGTTCTTGATGGAAACTAAAAATAAGAATCGGAAAGTTAGGGAAGTTCTTCAGTCTGTAAATATGAGGAATATGTTTATTGTCGATCCTGTTGGTTTATCGGGAGGGTTGGCGCTATGCTGGACTAATGATATATCAGTTACAATTTCAGAAGCACAGTCGCATTTGATTAACACGAAGGTTGTCAATGGGCTTGGGTCGTGTACGTGTGATATGTCTTTCGTTTATGGACCTACAAGTGATCAGGATAGATTTTCTCTCTGGGCAGATTTGGCAAAGAGGGGTTGTCACCAATCCCAACTGTGGGTATGTTTGGGAGATTTCAATGATCTCCTAGATCCAGGAGAGAAAAAAGGGGGAAATTTGGTGCACCAGGGGCAGATTTCCCATTTTCAAAACATGGTCTCGGATGCGAACTTGATGGATTTGGGGTATCAAGGTCCGCGTTTTACCTGGTCTAATAGAAGAAAGGAACCTGGCTTTATTGCGGCTCGGTTGGATAGAGTTCTTGCCAACCCTGCTTGGCGGGTAAAGTTCCCCAACGCGGTAGTAAGAGTTTTACCAGCCATTGGGTCTGATCATAGCCCAATAGTCTTATCTTCAGATTTTCCCAGGAGAAGTTTCAACAAAATATTTCGCTATGAGCAAATGTGGGAGATGCATGAAGGGTGTAAGAGGGTTATTTCCAGAGCTTGGAACAGAGTATGCGAGGGCTCTCCTATGGCTCGCTTTTCTAGAAAACTATCTTTCTGTAGAGAAGCCTTGAGTCTATGGAATAAAAGAATTTTTGGGAACATATACGACCGTAAAAAGGCCCTGATTAATAAGCTGGCAGAACTCTAAGTTTCAGTGCAAAGTCAGGCCTCTTGTCTTCTTCAACAGCATTTGACAATGGAGCTAGATAAAACGTACTCACAAGAAGAAGCTCATTGGCGTCAAAAGTCAAGGGCGGATTGGTTGAGATTGGGGGATCGAAATACAAAGTTTTTTCATACATCGGCCATCCATCGAAGGCAAAGGAAGAGAATTCTTGCTCTGAAAACTGAAGAGGGAGGGTGGGTGACATCTGAAGGTGAGATATCGCGGATGGTGATAGATCATTTTCAAGGTTTGTTTACATCTTCATCTCAAGGAGGCAGTGCAGAGGTTCTAGCTTCAGTTAGCAGCAAGGTGACAGTGGCGATGAATGAGACCTTGTGTAAGGAGGTTTCAATGGAGGAGATTAGAGATGTGGTTTTTGAGTTGGGACCAATGAAGGCTCCAGGCCCAGATGGGATGTCGGCTAGTTTTTATTAGCAACATTGGGATATAGTTGGGGAGGATTTTTGCAGAGCTGTTAGTAGTTTTTTCGTGACTGGAAGAATGCATAAAGGTATAAACCTTACTCATATTGTTATGATTCCCAAGGTTGTCAATCCAGAGGCAATTCACCATTTTAGGCCTATAAGTTTATGCAATATCAGTTATAAGGTCATCAATAAGATTTTGGCTCGACGTCTGCGGGAGTGCTTAGAAGAACTCATTGACCCTGCACAGTCGGCCTTTATAAGGGGAAGACAAATTGCGGACAATATTCTTATAGTGCATGAGATAGCGCATCTCTTAAAAAAGAAATCTTAAGGGAATCAAAACCGGATGGCGGTTAAATTGGACATGAGTCATGCCTATGATCGAGTGGAGTGGACATTTCTTTTCGCATTGTTGGAAAAGCTGGGGTTCTGTAGAGCGTGGATAAACTGGATTCACCAATGTATTTCAATGGTGGAGTATGCAGTTCTCATTAATGGGAAAGCTCATGGCCATATCACTCCTTCTAGGGGCTTGAGGCAAGGTGACCCTCTTTCCCCATATCTCTTTATTCTTTGTGCCGACGCATTATCAAAACTCTTAAATCAAGCAGTGGAACATAAGAAGTTGAGTGGAATCCGGGTAGCTAGAGGAGCTCCCATTATCTCCCACTTGTTTTTCGCGGACGATTGTATAGTTTTTCTCCAAGCAAGTACAAAGGAGGCAGATAATCTAAACAATATTCTTCATATATATGAGATGGCATCGGGGCAGAAGGTAAATCAAAAGAAATCTGGGTTGTTATTCAGTGCTAATACCCCTCGAAAGTTTCGTAGGATATTAGCGGGTGTTTTCAATATTAGAAATTTTTCGGCCCCTCATAAATATTTGGGTCTTCCCCTGGATTTCAGTGGGTCAAAAGTTAGGATCTTTGATCAACTATTCAATCGTCTTCAAGGTTGGAAAGGGAAATTACTATCTCAATCCGGAAGGGGAATCTTGATTCAAACCATAGTTCAAGCTATTCCGGTGTATGCAATGAGTTGTTTCAGACTTCCTTCTCGGATGATTAGAGATCTTCACTCGGCTACAACGCGATTTTGGTGGAATACAGAGCAAGCAAGGAAAATCCATTGGCTAAGTTGGGATAAGTTATGTAACTCGAAAGCTGAAGGGGGTTTGGGGTTTCGCGATCTTCAAGCCTTTAATTTGGGGCTATTAGCTAAGCAAGGTTGGAGGCTAGTAACTCAACCTCATTCATTATGGGCGCAGATCTTTAAAGCTATCTATTTCCCTAGGGCATCATTCTTGGAGGCTAAGATGGGTGCCCAACCTTCTTGGGCGTGGAGAAGTATTCTAGCCGGGAGGTCCATTGTTGAGAGGGGTTATAGGTGGCAAATTGGATCCGGGGAGCATATTCGGGCTGGTTTAGATCCCTGGCTCCCTTTGCATCCACAGTTTAAGCCCATTCCTCTCCCGGGAGTTTCTTTAGCAAATGTGAGGGTTTCCGAGTGGATTAATAGAGACACCAATCAGTGAGATATATCGACTCTGGAAAGCAAGTTAACTAGTAGGTCGGTTGAGGAGATCCGGAACCTACCCATTAGTTCAGTGGGGTCCCCAGATCGTATCATTTGGCACTATACAAAATCGGGGATGTTTAAAGTAAGCTCAGCTTCCTTTTTGGCCAAAGATGCTATCACGCAAATGCGAGCCTCCTCAAGTAGCAATGGCGAAGATAGGGGGCATTCTGGGAGAAAATATGGAAATTTCCGGTTCCCCCTCGAATGCAATTTTTCATATGGAGACTCTGTCACAATGTTGTCGCGGTTGGGAAGAATTTACAGAAGAAGAAGATGATGGTGGACGGTGTGTGTCCTTTATGCAATAGTAATCCTGAAACTCTAGACCACCTTTTCTTAACGTGTCCATGTGCAAGAAGTATTTGGTTTGGATCAAGTCTTGCTCTCTACATTGCGCACGCTGGGCATATTAATTTTCGACAGTGGTGGGAGAAATGGTCGCAGCATTCAAAGTTCAAAGCGAAGGGCCTCTTTGCGATTCGTATGTGCTCGATTCTGTGGTTTATCTGGAAATTGCGGAATGCAATTGTTTTTAGAGGAGCTGTGCCCGACCCTATTAATGTGATTCAACAGGTGGAGGCTTTTGTCTCGGAAATCAGTGTTCAGTTTCATTCTTCCAGACAGGAGGACAACGTACTCAGCAAGGTCTGGCAGCCACCGGAATCAGGATGGATTAAATTAAATATCGATGGAGCAGCCCTCCTTTTTGGTATGGCGGCTGGAATGGGTGTAGTGGCTCGGGACAGTAGAGGTGAGTTTCTTCTTCGTTCCAGTAAACCCCTCAGGCAAGGCAGTAGTAGGAGGGCAGAAGTGGAAGCAATCCGGACGGCTATGCAGGCGGCCATTGCGCGTCGGTGGTCTATGGTGATTATTGAATCTGATTCAAAAGAAGCCATAGATTTTCTAAATGGTCAGACTTCTTTACCTCATTCGGAGATAGGCATGTTAATGGAGGATATTCACCGGATGTCTGAATTGATCACTGCAGTGCAGTTTAAGTATATCCCAAGGGACGGGAACTCGGAAGCGCATGCAGCAGCTAAGGAGGGGTTGGCTTGGAGTATTAGAGAGCTTAAAGCTCAGGAAGTGTTGGCCTCTGATAATGGTATCAGTAGGGAGAGGTCACTAACTGCGGTGTGTACCTCATGGAGGAATGTTTTAGAGTTTAATGAATGAATGGTTTCTGTTTTCTCACCAAAAAAAAAAAAAAGAAAAAACAACGTGATATCGCTAATATTGCGTATGTGAAAGTTTTTGCAGTGAGTGCGACTGGGAATAGCACTCCTCAAATTCTTTTATTCCCTCTATGTTCATTTATGAGTTCACCTAAACAAGTATATAGGACCCACCACAATAGGGGATACTATGTGGCATCCTTCTTTGGCGTTTATTTTCCTTTAGTTTTGCTCATCACATGTGTGGGACCCACCACAATGAGTTGAAAAGATAACTCTTACGTTGCTATCAAGGTGAAATAATGACCCACTACCAAATTAATTACCATAATCTCCTCGAGAAGTTGAAACGGTTTCTTAAAAAGGAGAACAATTGAAACCGTATGGGTTTTACCACAGACTTGCTATTTATGAATTATGATAGTCTCAAAGGTTATCAAAACTTTCATTAACTTTCCAGACGAGACAATCCTTTGTCTTCCTAAAGTTCCTCTGTTCATCTTCCTAAAGTCCACTATTCAAACCCACCTCCTCTTCGAAATTCTTCAAAGAGATCAAACAAAAAAAAACGAGGGGGCGTCTGGCTTATTTCTGTTCCTAATCTTCGACGTGATCTGTTGATATTCCATCTCTATGGCGAATAAAACAAGTACTCTCTCTCTCTCTCCTCTATTTTTGGTTCTGCATTTCGACTGGGTGCGATTGAACTCTCCCTGAGTTCAATCGAATTTGGCTCTGATTCGATCTCTCTATTGTCCATGATAACATGATGACTGAATGCAGGTTTGTTGGTGACATGACACAATCTCCACTGAGTATGTGCGACGGGTGCAAGAGCAGGCACTGCTACTCATCCTCTCTCCTTACCACTTCTCCTTGATGGGTGAGTGTACATGTTTATTCTTACATGTCGGATTTGGGTTGACCTGGGGTGGTACTATAAGAATTGGGCTATGTTAGAGTTGTTAAAATTCTGCAAAGGGAGATCGATCGCCTAAGATGGGAGATCGATCACCCACTTGGGCAATCGATCGCTCGAAGCGTGAAGTTTCCGGATTTTTAACTTTTCTAAGTTTTTTCGCTTATTTAAGATCCTTTTGAACTAGGGTTTGAAAGGGGAGTTCATAGAACTGAAGTCAAACTTTTCTGAGAGAGAGAGAGATTGTTTGAGAGGTTGAGGAACCATTGTATCTCTTTGCTTTGATTATTAATGAAGAAGGGATCTCTCCGTGGACGTAGCCCAGTTGGGTGAACCATGTATATCATGTGTTCTTGTGTTTCTATTTGCATTCTTTAGGTATCTTTTCACCACAAATTGGTATCAGAGCTAGGTTACTTTGAAGCAATGGCATTGAAGAGTTTCAGTGCCAAGTTCGATGTCGCAAGATTCGATAGGAAGGGCAACATCGAATTATGGCAGAGTCGGGTGAAAGATCTATTAATTCAACAAGGTTTACCAAAACCCTAAAAGGTAAAGAAAAGAAACCAGCATCAATATCCAATGAAGATTGGGAAGATCTGGAATTGAAGATGGCGAACACCATTAGGTTGAGCCTATCCGACGATGTTCTCTATCATGTGGTCAATGAGGATTCAGCACCGAAGCTTTGGATGAAGCTTGAGAGCCTATATATGACAAAATCGTTGTCAAAGAAGCTATTCGTAAAGCAGAAAATTCATACTACAAAATGAAGGAAGGTGGGGATCTCACAGAGCACATCAATGCTCTCAACAGGATAGTCAATGACCTGACAAGCCTTGAAGAGAAGGTCAGCGATGAAGATCATGCCCTACAACTTCTCTTTTCACACCCTCTTATAAGCATCTCATTACAACCCTACTCTATGGAAATGTATCTATAGAGTTAGAAGATACAGTAGCAACCCTACTCTCAAACGATTTGAGAAAGAAAAATCAGGAAGAGAAATATATTCAGGTTGAGGGTTTGTTTGTAAGAGGAAGAGGAAAAGAAAGGGAAAACGAGAAAGAACAAAGAAGAGGAATGTCAAAATCAAAGTCTGGAAGGACTCGGCCTCAATGTTACCATTGCAAGAAATATGGTCACATTAAGAAAGACTGCAAAATCCTAAAGGATGAGCAAGAAAAGTAATCGGAAAGGGAAAAAAGGAAAGCCTCGGACCAAGCTAATGCAGCTTCGGAAGAAAGTAGCTATAGCGACACCTTTTGCACCCATACAAGTAAGGAAACCTACTTTGACTCTTAGATTTTAAATTCAGGTTTTTCATATCATATGTATCCAAATAGAAATTGGTTTGTCACATATAAAACCTATGATGGGGGTATAGTTTTGATGGGGAATGATGCAGCGTGTAAGACAGTAGGGATATGTACTGTCAGAATAAAGATGTTCGATGGTGTTATTTGAACCCTAACTGATGTTAGGCATGTACCGTACCTAAAAAAGAATTTGATTTCTTTGGGTACGATGGAAGCCGTTGGGTGTAAATACATAACTTCAGGTGAAGCTCTAAAGGTAATCAAGGGAGCCCTTATTATCCTGAATGGTATAAAGAGTGGAACCCTATACAAGATGATAGGGAATACCGTAACAGATGGAGCCGCGATTGGTCTATCAGAAGCGGATGATGAGACCAAACTATGGCACAGGAGACTGGGTCATATTAGCGAGAGGGCCTTAATAGAGCTTCATAGTAGAAAGCTCTTAATGTTGGCCAGGTAATGACCCTAAAGGGGGGTGAATAGGGTCTATGGCAGATTTAAAAAATATGAACTACAAGTTCAAGATGCGGAATAAATTAAATGTGCAGTAAGCTAAATAATAGAAATATTAAAAGAAATGGAGAAGAGATAAGAAAAATGCAAACTCAGGATTTGTTCACGAGGTTCAGCAAACCAGCCTACTCCCCGCCTCAGCTTCCAGCTAGAGGATTTACCACGATTCCCTTAATCGTACAGACTCCTTCTCAGGTGGAGTCCAAACCCTTACAATCTCTCTTACAGGTCAAGATGTTACCTTTACAAGCTCTCCTTTAGGCCGAGCTAAAACCTTCAAGAGCACAACTCTCTCTTGATAGAACTAAAGCAACAGCTTCAGTGCAAGAATCCTAAATTCTTGACTGACCTCAATAAGTGAGTTTGGGATTGAAAATCTGAATTGAAAGCTCCTTAAATTAGCTGGATAAGAGTGAAATACAAACTCTAATAAGGTCTCTCAAAAATAAATTAGAGTTGAATGAGCTCAAGAGAGATTTTGGGGATATTCTAAGTATGAGAGTGAGTAAGAATCAAATAGCAATGAATGATTGATCAATAGGAGTTATTGCTGTGTTCAAAAGTTGTTGTTGGTTCATAAATGAACCCCTCTTATAGCATTTTATCTAATAAAGCCGTTATAAGCTCATTAAATGCATTTTGATCCGTTGAAAACTAGCCATTACAACGATTTTTTCAGTTTCAGACATGATTTCGTCGACGAAGTGGAGTTCCCACTTGAATTCATCGCCAAATTCAGAAGACAGAATTGAATATTGAAAAACCCTGTTATGACTTTGTCGCTGAATTCAAACCAACCAGAGAATTCGTCACCGAATTCAAAAGACAGAATTAAATTTTAAAGACTCTGTCATGACTTCGTCTCCGAATTCAGCTTTTTCTGAGAATTCGTCGACGAATTCAGAGTAGAAATCCTAAATTATGTTTTGGATCAAACTAATGAGATGGTTTCCTAGGTCAATTAGCTATGTTTTAACATGATTTTATGGTCCCTTAGGACCTTCGAATGATTTCTAAAAAGTGTCCTAGGCTCCTATGGTCAATCTATAATTCTTGAGCTTTTCAACTTACTATTCTTTTGAGGACTTTTTACATAAGTCTTATGAACTCTCAGAATAAATATAAGTACATTAAATTGTAGAGAGATGAACTTGACTTGACTTGGGTCTTGTGATTTTGCCTTTTGTCTTCAATAGACCAGACTTGGACTATGGTCTTATCTTGGATCTTCATCTTTTGATATACTGAGTTGAACTTCCTCTTGGGTAAATTCCATCCTTTTTCATGATTGGAGTGCTATCAACTTTATCTTCTGAAATATACAAGCACTTAAACACGATTATTAGTACCAAATATTTCATTTCATTATTATATTATTATCAAAATTATTAGGGGTGCTCATGGTTGTAACCCTCAGACTAACACTTAAAAAGCATCAAAACCTACAAGCTACAGTTCTGTGAGCACTGTGTATTCGAGAAGTGTCGAGTGTGAGGTTCAAGACCTCTTCACACCGCAAAGAGGGAATACTGGATTATGTTCATTCAGATGTGTAGGGTCAGCCCCTGTGAAGTCACTGTCGGGATCTCTATATTATGTGACATTTATATATGATTTCTCGATAAAAGTTTGGGTGTACTACATGAAGAAAAAGTCTGATGTTTTTGACATTTTCAAGCAGTGGAAAGCCAGGGTTGAAAAGCAAACAGGGAAACAGGTGAAGTGTCTGAGATCAGACAATGGAGGAAAATATACATCTGTAGAATTCACTAAATTTTGTGAAGATGAGGGTATTGCTCGAAACTTCACTACACCCAGAACTCCACAGCAGAATGGAGTGGCAGAACAAATGAACAGAACACTCATAGAGAAAGCTCGAAGTATGAGGATCAGTGTTGGATTGAAAAAAGACTTCTGGGCAGAAGCAATCAACACAGCAAGTTTTCTAATAAACATATCACCCTCTAAAGCTTTAGATCTGGAGACACTAGAAGAGGTTTTATCAGGTAAATCCTATGATTATTCTATGTTGAGAATATTTGGGTGTCTAGCATATGCACATGTGCATGGTGATTTGAGAAGTAAACTTGATGCTAAATCAAGGAAGTGCATTTTTCTGGGTTTCCAGAAAGGAGTTAAAGGCTACAGGTTATGGGATCCCAAAACGAGGAAGATTGTCGTAAGCAGGGATGTAGTCTTTGATGAGACTGCCATGATGAAAAAGGAGGAGCATTGTGATGATGCAACCAGCAGTAGTGAGCATTCAATTCAAGTGGAGCTGGATAGATCTGAATTAGATGAAAGTGATGAAGACCACCTTAGGTCGAGAGAGTCGACCAACAACCACAGCCATGGAGATCACAACGGGTTCGAAAAGTACCCAGAAGATATGATAATGACACAGACATGGTAGCTTTTGCTCTCATGACTAAGAATAGGGAGTCATCCAGCTTCAAGGAAGCGGTGTCAGATGGTGATCATAGAAAGTGGGAGAAGGCTATGAATGAAGAGATGAAATCACTATACAAGAACCAGACTTGGGATCTTGTAGAACTGCCTAAGGGGAAGAAAGTCATTGGTTGCTAGTGGATTTTCAGAAAGAATGAATCTACCACTGAAAGCAGCGAAAGTAAAGTTCAAGGCGAGACTGGTTACAAAGTGTTTTGTACAAAGAGAAAGAATAGATTTCAATGAAATTTTCTCACCATTTGTAAAGCATACTTTTATCAGAACAATGTTGTCAATAGTTGCTATGCAAGACCTGGAGCTTGAACAAATGGATGTGAAGACAGCTTTTTTGCACAGAGAGCTAGATGAAGAGATATACATGCGACAACCAGAGGGATTTCAGATGAGGGGAAAAGCATAACAGGTCTGCAAACTGAATAGGTCTCTATATGGTCTGAAGCAGTCTCCCAAGCAATGGTACAAGCGGTTTGACCCATTTATGCTGAAGAATGGGTATTTCAAAAGTGAGTATGACCACTGTCTCTATTTCAGAAAACTTAGAGATAGTTCCTTCATATACTTAGCACTCTATGTGGATGACATGTTAATTGCTGTCAAAAGCATGTCAGAAGTGAAGATATTGAAGAAGCAACTCAATAATGAGTTTGAGATGAAAGACCTAGGTGCAGCAAAGGTGATTTTAGGTATAGAAATTCTAAGAGATAGGAAATTGGGAAGACTATCTCTATCCCAAGAGAAGTACACACGGAGGGTCCTTGCAAGGTTCAATTTGCAAGATACAAAACCGGTGAGTACTCCATTGGCGGCACATTTCAGGTTATCATCTCATTTATGTCCAGTGACAGATGAAGAGAATGAAGAAATGGCTGAATTTCCATATGCAAGTGTCGTGGGCAGCTTGATGTATGTCATAATTTGCACTAGACCTGACATCTCACAAAGTGACAGTGTTGTTAGTAGGTATATGGCAAATCCTGGAAAGGAGCACTGGCAGACAGTGAAGTGGATACTGAGGAACTTGAAGGGTATTAATGTCGCTCAAAGATACGCGGTACTTTGTAGTACAATAAAAGGGTTTGTCGAACCATAGAGAGCAGTGAAGATAAGGAACAATAATGGAGAAGAGGGTTGTAGGATCTTTGGTAAGGAATGTTTAACTAAATTAAGGAAGATATCAGTGAGAAAAAGCACCAAGGCATCAGGTTTCCTCTCCTTAATGGTGTAATGTTAATTTGATTGTCCAAAGTATTACTCAATTGAGGGTTTCACATCCCAACCCCTCAATCGGAAGATTTTAGAAATTCAGATTATAATAAAAAGTTAAAATAGATTTCTAGTCAATTGTTCGAAATGGATTTAAACCCAAGCCCGCACTTTATCGGAAAAACTGGAGGACGACGATATACCCGGAGGCAATACCGCAGCAAAGAATAATGTCCGTTAAGATGAAGGTTTTTCATTTGAGAAATCAAGAATTATTACTTAACTACGAGAAAAGCCTGACTGAACTCGTGAAAATGTTTAAATCCCAGAGATTCAATTGAAAGAGATCAAACAAGAAGAACAACCAACATAGAAATCATAGACGTTAAAAGCACTAATTGGATTAACTCAAACTAACATTACCTCATCAAGAGAATTCCGCCCTAGCCAAGGCTAGGGTTTTAGCAATCCATACAGAGAGAAAAACTAAAACAATAAGAAAAGAGAGAGATGATTCAAGGGTCAGAGGTTCAGAGCCCTCTTCAATACTTCTCTATGAATTTAAATAACTAAAAGGGAAGAAGAAGAATGAAACTAAGCAAAAAGGGAAAGTTCCCAATACAAAATCTCGCTCAAAATAGTCAATTCGCAGCCAAAAATGCTAGTCCCGCAACCACCGATCGATCGGGCAAGGGTGCCGATCGATCGGGTCCTTAATCACGAAAATCCAGAAAAAAATCACCACCTTCCGATCGATCGACGATTCTAGCCGATCAATCGGCGCTCCAATTGATTGCCGGGGATCGCCGATCGATCGCCCAGATCGCCGTTTTGCCTATTTTTTCGTCTTTACTTTTTGTTGATTTCCACGAGGCTTCTTTACTCGAATTCCCTACATAAAATGTCATAGAAAATGATTAAAATTTGCAATCAATAATTGGGGAAAAGAAGTTTAGAATATAGGCTTTAAATCAAGGATTCAGACTAAAAGGGGCTTTAAAGGGTTATAAAATAACTGGTTCTGAGTGTACTTTTGCACACTCATCAGGTACCATTGATGTCGGAATTTTGTTTGACAAAAGTGGCAAATGTGAAGTAGTTGGGTATGTCGATTCTGATTATGCTGGAGACTTGACAAGAGGAGGTCTACTACAGGGTACTTGTTTACACTGGGTGGAGGACCAATTTGTTGGAGATCCATGTTGTGGCCTACTACAACATTGTCTACGACCGACGCTGAATACATGGCAGCTTCAAAAGCAACCAAGGAAGCAATCTGGTTGAGAAGTTTGGTTGGTGAACTGGGAGTAAAGTAGGAGAAGATGATTCTTCACTGTGACAGTCAGAGTGCCATACACTTAGTGAAGAATCAAGTTTACCATTCAAGAACGAAGCACATTGATGTGCGCTTCCACTTCATTAGAGATGCGATACCTTAGAAGGAGATTTTGTTGGAGAAGAATCACACAAGTGAGAACCCTTTAGATATGATGACAAAGTCAGTCACTATATCTAAGTTTAAGCATTGCTTGAACTTGGTTAACGTTCGATGAGGTAGATGGAAGTCCACACCCTTGAGGGAGGGTGTGAAGGCATCTTTGGAGATGCAGTTATCCTTCACCCGAGGCAAAGCTAAAATGAAGCCAAGGTGGAGAGTGTTAGAGTTGTTAAAATTCTGCAAAGAGAGATCGATCACCCAAGATAGGAGATCGATCGCCCATAGGGGGATTGATCGCCCACTTGGGCAATTGATCGCCCAAAGCGTGAAGGTATTTTTAACTTTTCTGAGTTTTTTCGCTTATTTAAGATCCTTTTGAACTAGGGTTTGAAAGGGGAGTTCATAGAACTGAAGCCAAACTTTTCTTTGAGAGAGATTTTTTGAAAGGTTGAGGAACCATTGTATCTCTTTGCTTTGATTATTAGTGAAGAAGGGATCTCTCTTTGGACGTAGCATAGTTAGGTGAACCACGTATATCTTGTGTGTTCTTGTGTGTTTCTGTTTGCATTCTTTAGGTATCTTTTCACCATAGGCTCAAGCTACCCTTATTTCTTTTTTTCTCTTTTTTTAAAGCTAACCTAACTATGTGCCATCTCTTTCAAGTTTCAAGTTGATCTATTACAACCCGAGTCGGCCTGGGTCTATAGGATCAGGGTCAAAGGTGCAAGAACTAGGTTGATCTCCCGACCCAACTAATTGCTTTTGAACAACACATACTTGAGCGTCAAGATCATATGTATTCTATGAATTAGATAGCAAGATCATGATTGTAAATTCTTTAAAAGATTTTTTTCCCTATTTTCCGGTGATAATCCGAGCATTCTAATGGGACAATTACGGGAAATGAAACAACCCCTTCCCAAAAGAGGACTGTACACATATTTTGGGATGACAATGAGCTGTTTAGGTGTACGGACCTGGATAAGTGACCCAAACCCGTTATCCATATAAGCAAATCATCTTACCAACACGTCTCCCACCTCCAATAGCAGCTGCCACTTTCAGTAACATGTCAATTTTGCTTAATTTCGCTTTATTAATGAAACATCATCGCATTAGTTAATTTTCAAACCCTTTTTCCAGTCATGAACAATTCTATATTTGTTGCTATTGCATTTAACTTCAATATTTGACCGACAGGATATGCAGTGGCTTCAATATCCAAGTAACTTACCAGAAAGGTATTTCAATAACATCTTTTTTGTGGGATGGGATTTGATCTGACTCTAGTGGGATCAAAATCATTTGGCCTCCCCTTTGCGTGTGAAATGTGGTGATAAAAAGGGTAGAAGGTATCAAATGGAGAGAAGTCAAAAAAATAGAGGGAAAATGAAATGACTTCTCCCCTTTTTATCACCACATGTCGGACAAAGACCTTAGGCCAGATGATTTTGATCCGGTGAGAGCCAGATCAAATCTCATCCCCTTTTTTGTACACAGAATATACCTAAATGAATTCATTGATGTAGTGGATTTATTTCTTCAATAAACTCACTACATTACCATTTTTTATCAATAAAGGTATTTGACTGACAATTTTTTTACTACACTTTTTTTTTTCTATTACTTAAAAATTTGTTTTGCAATGAAATAGTTAATATTTTTTATCTCGTGCATTGCACGGGTCTTCACTAGTTTAAAATTATTAGAGTAGAGCAGTTAGTATGATGATCTCATTCTCATGTTCCCATATCATCATACTATTCTTCATTAGTATTCGTTAATACCAATGGCCATAAGTGTGTGGAAAATTTTTCTGGGAAGTACACGCATTAGCAACTGCTCCAAAGTCAGGTTTATTGGTAGAAGGATGATAGCAAAGCTCTAGTTGCTGGTGAAGTTGAGGAGGAGGGTGTGCACCCTGACCTGTTCTCCGATGCCAAAGTCAATATATGGAGGAGATGGTGAATAGTAAGCAAGAGAAATAGCAAGGGTTTAGGAGTATGAAGATTTTGCCAGTTGATCGATCTCCTATAAAAATTAGTCGATCCACTGATCCCTATGCACTGAGTCTCTGGGGGTATTTATAGGTTCAGCCCTATATGGCCATAGGCGACCATAGATGGCCATGGATGACCATGTCACACTGGCTTTATTATTATTACCAAATATTTTAGATAGATTTGAGGTATAGGGTTGTCAGTATGCTGAAATGACCAGCATTAAATGTCAAGATAGTGTTTTTCACCTAATCTACAGAGTAAAGTGATTACTTCCTGACAGTCGATCTCGTCATGGACTAAAGCACGGATTCGTTGTTGTAGGGATAACAAGTTCGTTGTTTGGAGGACAGCGAGCTCGCTGTCCTTAGGACAACGTTTCCGTTGTCTTAGGAACAACGTGCCCGTTGTCTTGAGAACAACGAGTGCGTACTCGAAATGATCGAATGCCTGTCTCTTATCCACTATCATAACACCGAAGATATTCGTTATCACAATACTAAACATTTTAGGAATTTTACCCATTACAACAAGGTTAGTAAGTTCCATTGCTACCACTTATTTCCATGATCGTAGACTTCACTATTGATCAATACTATGGCCAATATGGAGCAGTTAGTACAATTTGATGATTTCATTGCTTTAAAAGATACATACGTTTTGTGTGAAAAACATGGTTAGTCGCGGAAAAATGTGATATTCTTTATAAGGAACAAATTTACCCATTCTTGCTCATCATTATGCCAGGCTGGTGGTGCATGTATTAGTAGCATTTTTTTTTGCCTGTAAGCCCATGCTTGGTCTTAAGCATATCAATCATGTACTCATTTTGGAGAAGTTATCCTATTTCCTCTGTCAGTCCGGGAAAAATGCAATAGATCAGATGGTTATCTAGTTTTAAATTGAGATTAATTTTGCATCATGCGGAGCTCCCTTTTTACACACCGCGGGGGGGCAAATGTGGGCCCAGTATAGATAGATCGGTCTGGGCCGAAACTGAACTCGGCCATTCTGCAGCCCTAATGCCAACTCAGTAACTATTATTTCCTCTCTATGTTCTGTGTTTAGAATACTAACTAGATAGAACCTTGATACTTGCAAAGACCCGAATTCCTATCTTCCCTCCTTTATGGGAAAATGATGGGGTTAGGACCATACCATCTGTGGGCCTACTAGATTAAAATTTAGAACAGTTTAAATGTCAAGCGGAGCTCTGCATCATGCGGAGCTCCCTTTTTACACTGCAGGGGGGCAAACAAAATGTTTTGCTCACCCAAAAATTTAAGTTTTATTCTGTTTTCCAGAGTCAACTTCGAAAAAAATTATCAGTCGATATAGATAGGTCATGGTCTTTATATCTGACCTTGTTTGGACTGACCATTGCTAACTTATCTTACTTTTATTCTTCTCAGATTGTTGACTGCATTAAGGGTTGTCTCAATATCTGCTCTAACCCTTCAACCCTCATTCAGGTTTGTATCTTAGATGCTTGTTTAGAAGAACTTATATCTACTCAATATGCTGGCATATACCTCTCTTGATGGATAAAAGGGTTTACATCCAGTTATATGACTCAATTCCAGCTTCTATCACTGGAAAACTACTAGCATCCATGTACAAATCATGCACAGTATCTAACTGAGACCCAATCAATATGGAGAAATTCCACTGAAAAGATACAGAAAATAGAACTTTTTACGCCATAAAAATCTACATATTATTCTATAAAAATAAGTGCTTAAAAGGAAATCTCATGAAAGATTACTAAGTAACTGATACCCCTAAATATTGCCAAAGCTTAGTCTAACCTTTCTAATAATCAACTTATATTCCCCTCCAGAGAGACATTGTAATACAGTCCTAAACTACCTCAGCTAACACAGCCTACGCTACATAGAAAGGAGTCGCCCAACTATATAGATATAGCATATAGGAACTTTGCAAAGCAATATATATTCCTAGAAGTTTAATATTTTTAATCACTAAAAGGTGATCCTCTAAAAGAAAAACATCTATATTTTACCCTTTTGGTTGACTAATCCCTGTGAGCACTGTTTCAGCTTATGATACATCTACAGGGTCACAGACTCGCAATGGCTTCAGTTAGAATTCCAAGAAAATAAATTATTTCATTGATCCATTTTGATGACTGAAAACAAGCCCACATGGCCTTACAATATTGCTCCACCATAGGCCACAGGTTGCACCATGGTTCATGCATCAAGATTTATAAAGATGCCTAAGGTTAAGGAAATTAACATAACTTTATCTCTTGTCATCTATCAAGCATGTATAGTGAATTCCCCCACCCCCCCCCCCCTGTATCTTAATTCTTTGTCTTTTTACAAGACTAATAAGGTTATTAGAAATAAGTTTTTAAGGAAAACTATAACTTAGTAAGGTATATTGAGATTTAACATAACTTTATGCTGCATTTCTTTCGAAAAAAGGAAAAGAAAAATCATTAGCAGACTAAAGAACTGGTAGTACGTACATAAAGTTAGTGTTAATAGCAGAATAAGGACACTTAACCAGACTAAAGAACTTTATTTGATCTACCACGTGGCATTTAATTTTATGCCTAAAAGCTGAAAATGTGAGACTTAGAACTTTATCATAACCTGAAAATGCCTAAAAGCATTAACTTTATGTATACACTGAACCACATGGCATTTTCTTATAAAAAGAAAAGAAAAAAAACTGGTAGTATATACATAAATTTGCAACAGAATAGCAGATTACTGTGATTTTTCCCAAGTGTCTCTAGCATTTGATGGACATTTATACATGTCCATCTGGCATTTTCTAAAAACAAAATGATGTCTTTGCATCCTTTACCAAGTGCCCAGTGACTGACAGATGTTGTTGAGGAGCCCATTCTAGTTTATCAAGAACGTGTCTTTTGTATGTATTGGTTGTATATAAATAAAATTGCGACAGAATAACATATCAATATGATTTTGTACTAACAATTGTCTCTGAGATGAGATGGACATACATCATACATGTCCACATGACATTAAAAAAGAAAAAGAAAAAAGAAGGGTGTCTTTACATCCGTTACTAAGTGACCAGGGACTGAAAATGTTGTTGATGAGCTATATTGTCCTAGCCAAATTTATGTGTGAATCATATATTGGAACATCCTTTAGAACATGTTAAAGAAATGCGAGGTTCTTTACATGCTAAATCCAGTTCTTGTCAGCTTGTCCATGCAGATGAGAGTAAAATTTTCTTCCCTATGGTCATTATATTTTCGTATTGGTAATTTGTGATCGAAGCTGGTATCTATTGTTCCCCTATCATCGCTGCTTTTACAATTAAGATGACAATAAATGAATGAAATTTGGCTAGGAGTACTAAATATATCTGCTTTCTGGTTTCTTGTACCATGAAATGTCTTTGATATCCAGTTCTGCTCAAAAATCATAATCTTTAATCAGACATTGAGCATGCTGATGATCAATCTACTTATTTTTCTTGCTTGTGATTGATAAATTAGGGGGCAGTTCCACAAATCCTAGAGAAAACAGAAGGGGATTTCTTTATGAAAATCATTAATATACTGAGGCAAGCTTCAGACATTTGTTATGATAGAATAAAGGAGATCCCTTGCATTACTTGCCCGCACAAACTAGAGGGATCCATGTTTGTAATGGTGAGGAGATAGGAAAGTTTGGAGTTTTCCGTGCTTTAAATAAATGGGTTGATGCACATAGTCTTAACGAATATATTCACAATGCAGGCGAAGCTGAATCTATCTTTAGTTGGAAGACATTAATAATGATCTGGACTTCTGTTTCAAGCTGACTAAAGAGGAATCTGTGATCATTCTTCCAGGTGAGAAATGAAAATTTCTATGCTTTTTGAAATAGTTTACCAAACACATGAATTTTACAACTGTAAGACTCTCCTTAACAAATCCTATGTCATTTCCGTGGAAAAGAAAACCTCAGTTACTTACCCTATGTTTGATGGTCAAGAAAACAAGTGAAAAGAGAGAAAGGAAAACCCAACCAAGAATTGTATTAGAAACCCAAAATTTTCTTTTCTTTTCTATGTTTTCATTTATTTTCTCGGCAACCAAGCATAACCTTAATGTATTACCTGCATTATTTACATGTGTGTAAGTATGCATTTGCATTTCAGAGTGGTTTGGTGAGGATACCCGAAGGGACTAGTCCTTGGCTTGAAGGCTTTGGGACACCCTCTGTTACCAAAAAAAAAAAAAAGTATGCATGTGCATGAATTATAAACAAATATTCGAGGAAAAAATGCGTTACTCATTAATTTTTGGGCCAATCAGTCTTAAGTTTGCGAGGGTTGATTAGTGGTTTACCAAATTACTGATATACGACTGGGATTTTTTTTTTCTTTTGCAGGAATTGCTGTGGGAATGAAGAATTGGCTCTGCATCACTTTTGCCATCAAACCTTCATCTCTTGAAGATGGTTTATGTAGGATAAAATCCTTCTATAAAAGGCATGTCAAGCAACAATAAGAGCTAGCAATCATTCATGTTAACCAGTCGGGTGGTGATCAACAACTGCGCATTGGATCTCATGCTTCATTGAATTGCCTTTACTAATAATGTACTTGTTCTCCCAAAGTTGACGGATTAGTGTCACTTGTTCTGCAACGATTATTTTTGTTAATAAATAACAGACTATTTGCTGGAAAATACGGAGCATTATATTAAAAGTTCCATTACAGCGCCATATGAAATTTGAGTATCATACTTATCTGTTGATGCTATTCGTCCATGAATACTCTTTTCATGATTATTAGCAATATGCAATTTGTATGGTATTTATTTATTGATGCTTATTTATTTTATTTTTTTATCCCATCCAGGTGTTTGTAGTGATTCATAGTAAATAACAATATCCTGGCATGGAACTTTGGTTGGAAAAGCCGAGTCTTAATACCAACGGAAATGTTAACTAGTAACCTAACCAATATTCCAAAATACCTTGGGTGATTAAGGAGCGAAAAGTTAGGCTCATAAACCATTGGGATCATAACAGAAAACGTAATTATTTCAGGTAATTCCATTCCAATACAGGACCTCTCCAGCCAGAAACTGGATTAAATTCAATTCTAACTTCTAACAAGAACAATGGCTGAGTGACTCAGTTTATAGCAATACCACGCAAGCCAAGGACCAGATATGAGATACCCAACAGTATGGATTGAACTAAGGAATACCATGAATCTGTCTCAGTAGTCAGAACCATGGTGAACATTTACTAGACTGTTTTAATGTAGGAAAATAATCCACTCCTGCCACGAGGACCGTTTCTCGTTTCTCGCCTCCTTAAAACTTGCCATATGTCTCCTTTAACTATGATTAAAATTCACTAACTCTTAGGTTTAATATTTTTAACCACAGTTCAAAGGAGTTAACCACAATTAAAAGGGACACTTGGCAAGTTTTAAGTGGCGAGATTTTACAGGTGAACTCAGTGAGTCATCGGGTCAACTTTGAAGTCCGTTTGGGTTTGTCACTTTGTCTTGTTATTCCCCATTCTCCAACTGCTCCAATCAAAATACAGGAAGACAGACAAAAGTTCCACCTAATGGAATTTTCAATGAAAGAAAAAATGCCCGTTTCGTCTCATCTCATATCCGTTTCTCCCTTTTATATTCCTCTTCCTTCCTCGCAATCATCACTGCATTTCTTCCCCCAACTCCTCCTTTGGATTTCTGCAATCATCTCTTCTCTCTTTCTTCTGGAACTTCGAACTCCTCCGCCATGGAATCCTCCTCTTCTGGTCAGAAAGCAGGCATTTTTACTCACTTTCTCTTTTCCCTTTCTTGTACATGCATGATGGTCTATTGAATTCATTTGGGTGTTTTGTTTTGAAGATGTGATTACTGCATCGGAGATTGAGAATTGTAGCCATCTTCAGGTTCCTGTTTACTCATCAGAGGAGGTGAAAATTCTAAGTTTTACTATTCTTGATTCTGATTTTTGATCCATATTACAGTATCAATTAATTTTATTGAAATTTGGTGAAATTGATCCATGTTCCAATGCTGGATTAAAAAATTTTGTAGATATAACTTGTTTTGTACTAGTTTTACATACCCAAACACAGTAAAGATGAAGGGGGAAAAAAGTGGGTGATCCTAGCAATAGGGTCACATTATCATGAATGAATTACTGCACCAGCCTGATGATATAATCACCCTGCAAATTGCTTTCTATCCGGCGAGTCAATAAGAAATCGTGGTCCATCCAGCAATCAAGTGGTGTATAGAATAGATGAAATGCAATTATCTGGTTGTAAATATTGATCTAACCCCATTTATATTTCCCAAATCAACACTCATCAAAAGAAGAAAAATATGAATGTTCTATCCTTGATGTCTACTCTGTTGTAGTCTGCCCAAGAATAGATTGCATGTGTTCTGTTGAGAGGAAATTGATTCTGAAGAAATGGATGCATAGACTGGGGAAGTTTTAACAATGGGAAACACCATTCGATTAGTCCCACATAACAGATCTTTTTGGCCAAAATTAGATCAATTGGCTGGTCTAGCTTTGCTTTTGATTGGCTTTGAATCAGCTTGTGATCCTAATAGGTGACACCCATCAAAATTCGGATCATTTGATTAGATTTACTCTACTGTTTATTATGATAGATTTATTATCATGTCACTGATGCAAATTCCTTAAGATTAATGGTCTCTTGGTGAAATTTTTTGCAACTTAACTCGTTGGAAGGCCGATATCTGCACTTTTCATTTAACTCTATCTTGTAGTAACCGGTTATTTTGCTCTTTCCCTGTTCTCTTGTTGTATTCAATCAGTTGTTTGAAAAATTGCAAGAGAAGTGGAATTCAGGAAAGAAGAAACCTTATCCAGCAATGTATTCCAGCGTTTTTGGTGGAATTACCCTTGATCCTGCTCTGATGGTTATTCCAATTGACGATCATATGGTTCATCGAGGCCACGGTGTCTTCGATACAGCTATTATTTTCGATGGGTAGGCACAGTATTTCTCTTTGATATTAATCAGTGACTTAAATGTTTGATTAACACACACCAAAGACATTATGCACACAGATCAGAAGTCGGGAATTTGAGTTGAAAGATGATCTGCAGATTTGGCGTCACCTCTGTTGCTATTGATTTATATGATTTTTAAAAAAAAATTGTTTTCTACTCATCTTTTATCTTTGAATTTATCTGTTGTCTGTGTTTGCCCCAGTTCAGTTGGGGAGTAGTGGATGTGAAGCTGGACCAGGGGTTGGGTTACAGTTGCACTTAAAGAATTGAAGCTTATGCTTTGCTGTTCTAAAGCTATTAACTGTTATTGTTGTTGAATTTGCTGTTTCCTGCAGATACCTATATGAGCTGGATGTACACCTGGACCGATTCCTGAGATCAGCATCGAAAGCAAAGATTTTTTCTCCCTTCCCTCGATCAACTCTACGAAGCATTCTGGTGCAACTAACAGCAGTATCACAGTGCAAGAAAGGCACTCTGAGATACTGGTTGAGTTCAGGCCCTGGTAATTTCTTGCTCTCACCTGCAGGCTGCCCAATCTCCGCATTCTATGCAATAGTCATCGACGATGACTTTTCCCAATGCAAAGAAGGAGTGAAGGTGATAACATCCACTATACCTATGAAATCACCTCTATTTGCCACAATGAAGAACGTAAACTACCTCCCAAATGTCCTTTCAGTAATGGAAGCCGAAGAAAAGGGGGCAAGCGCTTCCATCTGGGTTGACGAGGAAGGGTATATTGCGGAGGGCCCAAATGTGAATGTGGCTTTTATAACCCAGGATAAGGAGCTTGTCCTGCCTTCGTTCGATAAGATCCTCAGTGGGTGCACTGCAAAAAGGCTTCTCGAACTAGCACCAAAGTTGGTTGAGCAAGGCCTTCTAAAAATTGTGAAAACTACAAATGTTACAGTGGAAGAAGCTAAAAATGCAGCTGAGATGATGTACGTTGGAAGCACACTTCCATTATTACCAATCATCATGTGGGATGGACAACCCATTGGAGATGGTAACCATCTAAAAACTCTATTTTAACTGTTCAATGTTTTGTAAAAGAAATAGGAGAAATTATATTTGATACGCATTGGAGATAGTAACCATCTGCAAACTCTATTTTAACTGTTCAATGTTTTGCAAAAACAATAGGAGAAATTATATTTGATACATAAAATTCTGCATTTTTTTTTCTCTTCGTCAAACGATTAAATCACGGCTTTTTGGAATTAACATATTTTGCGAACTAAACGTGAATTATTTGCAACTTTTTGGAAATTCACGAATAAATATCTAATATACAGAATATATTTTTTATAATATTCCATGCCTAGTATCTTATCAATTATTCTTTCTAATTTTCTAACATTATGCTGTTTTTTTTTCCTAGCTGAATTGTTCTCTAAACCTACTTGGTTGGATAGGTGTGCCGACAAGTATTTGATTAACTGATTACCTATGACCTGGATGATAAGTTTCTAAAGGAATTGTTTTTTTTTTTGTTTGTGGCAGGAAGAGTGGGAGAACTGACGCTTGCACTCTCGGATCTCCTTTGGGTTGATATGAAAGCAGGCCCTGAAACACAGAGGCTAAGCGTTCCCTATGTGTAGGGAGGAACCACTGGTTGATAAAATCAAAGAGATCAAAGCAATGCTTTCTTCATTTGAAGCCCTCCCTATTTGCACACGACACACTCGATGGGCACTTTAGCACAGGCCATGTCCATTTCCCTTCCGTATTTGCTCTTCTTTTGTAATTGCCAATGATGGAAAGAACCTTGTTGAATGAAACATTGAAGAATCTTGTTTTGTGTGTGGAAATCTATTGTCAATGTGCATCTGGTTCGATGAATTGTTTTATAATCTACAAGCTAAATAAAAAGAGTTTGCAGAGTTCATACAGAGCAGAGCTGAAGCTCAATCTTTTTGGTTGACTTAAATATAAACATTAGCTAGTTGACAACTTTGAACATACAGAGTAGAACTTGAAGGCAATGCACGTTGCAGCACCTGAGTGGGTGTTTCATGTTTGCAGCCCGGCGCTGCAACATGAATTCTGCCAAGTTCTACTCGAACTTACAGCTCAACTTTTAAAATTCAACCTGAAAGATTGATTTATAGCACACTATAATTCCAATGCATACATTTAAAATGAGTAGAAAAGGTAGTTCATTTTACATTGTCAAAACAGCTTACGACTAGCATTTGTTGGTTTCAGATGGCAAATGGTAGCACTTCCTTCTCGGCCCAGGACCTTAGCTCGGTATGTAAGCAACCTCAAGATGCACATGCTGTTATGCTGTTGTAAGTGTTGTTTTTGGTTGGTAGCACTATAACAGAAAGCATGGGCAGCAAGTTGACGTTATCTAGTTGGAAATTTAGAATCAATGTTAGGAAATTTTGTATGGTCATTGGCTTATGAGGGGAAGGGTAGTGAGTTCGTTGATAAACTCTTTGTACCTTGCATCATCATGCTTCTACTGGGCGTAGTGATAAAGTCCAGGTTCAAGGATAATTCGGCAAGGGTCTAAGTTCAGAAAAATTACAAAAAAATTAGGAACAAAATCTATATATATCTAAATGTATCCAATAATTTGATTAGATAATATACAAAATAAGCAATTTTCTTGTTGAACTAAATGAATTATTCATAAATAATTCGTGAAATTTGGGAATAATTCGGTAAACCTAAAGTGAATAATTCAACATACCTAAAATTCGCGAACATTTCGTAATTTTTTGAAAATTTGACGAATTTTGTTACCCTGTTGGGCAGCCCCTTGCGTACCACTTGAGTCAAGCTTCTATGGATCAGCTCCTCCCTGACTTCCCCCATAAAGGACCCACCTCTTTATGTTATGAATCCTTCTGTGATATACATTGTGCAAGATGTAGAACACCAAATTATTTGCCACAGTTTTCTCTCTTACACATCTAATATTTGGATGCCATTATATAGAAACTAACATCCGTCACATGAAGCGAGATACTTTGCCAATTGTCCGGTCACAAATTTAATAATAGTTGTTAATGATTGATCTTTATCAACTCAAAACTTTTGGATAGTTTATACTTTAAACCATAGTTACCATAGCAAGAAGCAAAGTGAAAGCGAGACTAAAAAAACAATTAGGAAGTGAGAAGCGAGAAGCGAGAAATGAGATATAGACGCCTCATTTCCATTATATTAGTATGAGATTATATCTTAAAATTTATCTTACATGAGATATTTGTAGAAAAGTAGATGTTTTAGGTTTCAATCCAATGATACTTGCTCAAAGTACCCTATGCTGTACACTCGGTCTATTTCATCACTTCCCATATACATAGCCCATTTGACCACTCAATGGGATGTGGTAGAAGCAAGCGAGTATGAGAAATGAGCAGCCACCCTTTACATAGATTCCCTATAATTATGGTTTAAACTGACAACACGACAAGCATCATCTATAGAATTTCACAAGTCTTTATGAGCCTTGTAGTGTTCCTCCTATGACACAGCAATGCATTTCTATCCCTTTTGGGGAGAATTACTCTAGATCTTGCTCCAATGTGATTCTGACCTAGGATCATACAGTTCATGGACGCATGGTGAACTGAGTGCTTTAATTTTCAATGGGTGGCCACTGTGTACCTCATATTCCATTATACAGTTTCTGCTATGAGCAAAATATTTAAAACTCTGCTAATAGTAGTTTAAAGATTTCTATCTGCAGTCTTCACTTTACCAATTCTAGCTTCAGATGAACAACCAGTGGGAGATGAAATAATTAACACAGGAATTCTATAATTTTTCCTTAAACCAGTTTGTTTTCGAATTAAAATTGTGATCATCATCACTAATAAATGGATGGGTCAGCATAACAAATACTTGATTAACTAATTACCAATCGGCAAGACTCATGTAAATGTACATGTCATTTTAGGAATGTGTAAATCTATAGTATGGAATTCACACTACAAAAGAAAAGCCAAGGGAATGAAACTAAAAATATCATTGATAAGGAATAAAGCAAACTCATACATTTTGCAGAAACATACATATATAATAATGTAGATCGAAACATGGACTGAATTGGTCTGTGCATCCTCTCAAGGAGTTCTCTTATTTGACCGGGTGATCTCTAGATGTAGGTTTTGTCAAGATCCGCCACTTTACTCTTCTAGTGAATCCAAAGCCCAAGTTGAAGTACTTACACATAGATGTGTGAATTCAAGTAAACTAGGTTCAAGGAATGAAATGTAAGAAATAAAGTACTCGGGAGAGGGATACACTTAAAAAATGTAGAATAGATAGCAAGTCGGGTGTGATTTTGCAGAGCAATTGTGAACGTGTTTGGGACGAAAATGATGAGATATTGCAAGAAAGAGCAGGACAGTTAGATTTAGTTGCACAATGGAGTGTTCCAAATAAAGCAGTTATGAAAAATAGAATGGATAACAAGTCGTCACTAGATCTACTTGATCATTTACCTTTGTAATTGGGATAATCTTATGACAACATATGTCAATCCATCCATAAATCATTTTGTATATCTTGGATCATGCTCCTATGTATCGATTCTTACCAACTCTTCATGCAACTTGAATTAAGCTCCTATTGATGAACTCATTCAAGTAATCTTCTGTAATATCTTCTATTATGCTTTATGATTATTTCTCATAAAGCCTTCAGCTACCCATAATAACACAAATTATTTTCTAGGTTGCAAGGGGTAAACCACCACATTTTCGCCGCTGTTTTCTCTCACTTTCTCGTTTTATTTCGAAGAGAGCAATTTATTAAAGGCGTTGCAGAGCAACTCCCAGCTCTCTTTCATCTGTGAAAGAATTAAGAGTAACTTTTCCTACACCACCCATCCCTAAGCTGGAAATCACCTCATCTTCAATGAGTCGCCAAGCTGTTTTCACTTCATCTTCATCCACAAAACTGATGATATCATGTTCTTCCAAGGAAGGAAAAGAAAGCATATGGTGAAGCAGCCTCATCTCAGAGTTCTCCTGGATCTTAAGGTATGTTCTCTCATCTCCTTTGCAATCTTACAGATCAGTTTAAGATATGAAACCCCATCTGGAGATAATGGCATAGATACCACCGATTGCTCCTTTAATTTTCCTGTCTTGGACCCTTGGTTGGTAAGAAAAGCATCTTTTACTTTTTCAAAAGAGCATCTATTAATTTATCTATTTTGGCCCACTTGTTGCAACTTTAGTCAACATCTACCCACGTTTTTTCTCTTTTTTCTATTGGCTCTAGTGCAGAGTGATGAGGCAGACTAGGCCTCGGATTGTCTCTGGCGAAGCCAGAAAGGGCCCACGGGGTTCCATACATTGTGCACATTGTGCGGCAGCTGGCAGAAAAATGGGGAGAAGTTCTCCCCATGATTTTTGACTTCTCCCCATTTGATATCTCTCCTTATTCTCACACACTTATCGCCACATGTCCATTTGTGTGTGAAGAAGTCAAAATCATGGATCCCATGATTTTGACTTCTCCACCACATGTCACCTATTCTATGGAACCCCGAGATAAGCCCTTTCTGGCTTCGCCAGAGGCAAGCCTAGTTATCTTTTATTCTTACAATCTCTTATTTTAACGAGGGCAGCTCTATTTGTGTCTTGTGGGGTTGTTTGGTTACTGTTACAAGTCTATTTCGTGAATAAAATTTGTGACTCGTTTGGTTGGCTTATGCGTTGCGCTTCCACTCTCAAACCTTGTTCTCACTCTCATTTAACGCTCTTCCTGAACTTATGCTATACCTAAAATCGATGCTCTTGCTATGTGCTTTGGTTGCTTAGGGTAGAGCTACTTGGCAATTGAGAAAGTCCAAAAGATGCAATTCAAGCAGGGACCATTTAGGTCATGTTTGATTGCAATGGCAACTTTGCTCCTACAGTCCTACTACTTGATTTTATTTTTTATTTTTTTTGTGTTTTTTTTTTTTTGGGTTGGGGGTAATTTTGTTCCTATTACTTTTGAGGAGTCTTTTTCAATTGGGTAAATGACTTGTCTACTCTTTCACGTTCACGTTCACGTTCACGTTCACGTTCACGTTCACATGTGGAGTGGAAGGTTACTTATTGAGCAGTGATTTGCGGGCCCGTGGGTCAGCTACTTAAGTTACCGTCCTGTCCTTGTGTCTCATTTAACCTTGATTAAGTTTAACTAATTTAAAGTTAAGATTTTTTTTAAAAAAAAAAAAAAAACCAAGGCTAGATTGCTTAACCCTAGGGGTGAGTGAATCTTAACCATAGTTGATGAGTATTAAAAAATGGGGCATGGATCAATGAGAACCGGACATTTCGTTACATAAAAGCAACTGCAGGCAAGCTAAGCATCTTCCTTTATTGGCCAAGGGAAGAGAAACGAGGTTAAGTCACTTGGGGTCTTCTTCAGTTGTTGGCGAGGAGACCACCAGCAATATTGGGAGGCACCACATACACTGTACGCTAACTGAGACACTAGCACACAAACCAATGCCTCAATTGGCGTACACAAAATATGTGATGTCTCCTAAGTAGATGCTAGAAATATGTGATGCTTCTTGAGTAGATGTTGGTGGTCTCCTCGTTAGCATCAAACAGAGAGGATCCGTGTCTAAGAAGGAAAATCTGAGGGGTAGAATCAACCTGTCTGCCCAATGTATTGCATACATTCCCTTGGTCAAAGAAAAGAAATATTGACTAAATAGAACTTTGAAGAAAAAAATATATACTGCTTCACATACACACTTTTGTTACACACACCTATTGTTAGATTAAGAAAAAGGGGAGGAAAAACGTGACTACACTATAGTGATAGTCTATTACACACTTGAGTTATTATAAGTCTTAAGTTATTATATTGTACATAAAATAACATATACTACGAAGGGTCAAGTCAGACTGAGTGTTTATTAGGCCCGGCCCTCAAGTAAGAGGGCCTTTCAAAGTTAGGCATGGCCAAACCCAATAGCCTTAAAAGAAAATAAAAGCTCTCTATTTTGCACGCTTCGAAGGGTCGGGTTGAGCCGGCCACTTCATCAAAGGGCCGGATTGACAGCCCTATTCTTAGAGTAGGAGACTCAAAATGAATTAGTAGGAGTTTCCCTTAATTGTGTGGTAGGCAGCCCAATCACTCCAGCTCAATGTGGCGCCAAAAAAAAAAAAAACCATCTAACAAGGGTACCCTGCCCAGTGCCCACCCTACCCTTTAAGAAGCGTTTGGGCCTAGTCTATCCAAGCCCTTGAATGGATAGGGCAGGGTTAGGGTCTTGCCCTTATAAGTAAGGGTGGGGTTAGTGCTGACCCTTGCCCTGTCCTTTGACAGCCATACCATAACTCTAACCCCTTAAAATCTTAATCCTAATCCCTTGAAATCTTAACCCTAAGTCCCTGATTGACTAATTACCTAACACTATGATTACAACCTTAGTTTGTTGTCAAGATAGGTTCTATTTTATTTAGTAATATTATTATACTCGTTTTACTTTACTTTATTTTATTTTTATATTATTTTAAATAATTTTAATTGAATTAATTGTTGGATTGGCATTTGGTGTAAAAAATTGTTATCTACACTTTTCTTTCCTGCCCTTTGGCTCTACCCTGACCCTTGAGGGCTAGGTTAGGACCTAGTCAATTCAAGCCATTGAAGGGGCTAGGGGATGGTTAAGGACAGGGTTAGGGCTAACCCCTTACCCTTTGGTTCCTCCACCACAGCCACTGCTTGGTACATTTGATATTTTATCAAGCCAGTGACTAGGAGTGCCATCCAACCGAGCTGCAGGCTTGACCATTGAAGGGGCTAGGGGATGGTTAAGGACAGGGTTAGGGCTAACCCCTTACCCTTTGGTTCCTCCACCACTGCCACTGCTTAGTACATTTGATATTTTATCAAGCCAGTGACTAGGAGTGCCATCCAACCGAGCTGCAAGCTTGACCAATTACTAACATTTCAAACAAAAGCGAAACAGATAGTGGTATATCTGAATTCGTATTCAATGGTATATCTGAATTCGTATTCAATTATTTATTCAGCTATCTAAACTAGGTTAAATATCCAATGAGTAGTGAGATAGAGTGTCTGTATACAACTCTGATTAAAATATTCAAACTCAGATAATATTTGAATTATCCTATTACTCAAAAAATTTTAAAATGCAAAAAAAAAAACATTAAACATTATTTAAATCTAACAAATTAATATTTTATCCTCATTTATATTACAATAACAATTTGATGTCTCAAATTATATAAAAAGTACATATTATTTAATTAATATATTTTAGTCTGATAAACTTATATTAAATTATAAACACTAGCGGAAGGCACGTGTGATGCAAGTGAGTGTACAGTCAAACATTCATAAAATATTAAATCAAATGATAAATGAATTTTTATATGAACTTTTTAAAAAAATGAAATCTAGTACAAAAACATAAAAAAACCTGTTTAGTTAATAAGCCCTTAGCATTCACAAATGGTAAAGAAAATTAGAAGAGTGTCAAATAAAATAGTGGCACCAGAAATGTATAGAATTACAAAAATGAAAAAAAAAAAAATCAATGTTACAAAAATAAGAATAATTAAAAAAATAAAAAGATCTAAAAAATATTTATTCAAGGAACCTGAGAGGAGTAGTAAGTATTACCCAAAATTAATTTTTAAAAATTAGAGAGAAAAAATATTTTTTAAATAATTGATTAAATGTTAAATTAAAATTCTAATCACATGGTTGTAAATATAGCAAAACATGGTATTGATTTGAAGTAGGCTAATATGGCTATTGCTTGTCTTTCCATATCGTCCCCTGGTAACTTTGAATAAACTTAGTTAAAGTCTAACCAACTCAATGTTAACATTTTTTTAAACTAAGTTTAAATGGATATAAACCTAAGAGTAAGTGAATCTTAGTTAATCCAATGTAATTTGAAAGCTCCTTTTAGGGAAGAATGGCGTACTTTAGAATCAATTGAGTTCCTGAGAATTAAAAAGGTATATTGTTGGCTAGGGCTGGAGTTGTTGGTTATATACCTGGAAATGCAATGATGAAGAGGATGTCGACACCGATTGGAAGAGGGTATTGACTCTTTGTCTTCCCAACAAAACGATCTGTTCCTTCTGGCATGCATACTTCCAACGACAACGACTGTCACTTCCATATATGAAGATGCAAATATGGTTGTATCGAAAAGGATGTCTGATTCGAATTTGCTAAACCACATCTTTTGTTAGGATTTATGTTTCATTCATTAGCTGAGAGAGGAAGAAGATGCTAGAATAATTTTTTGTAGATCCAAAGTGGTTTCCACTGAGATGGGTGCGGGTAGTAACCACTTATAGAAATCTGCCCAATTGGCGTAGCAACCCTAAAACTCTATTGAAACTTGACAGGGGTGCAAGATTTAACTTTTAAGTATTGAAACCATGTGTGGATCAATTCCCACAAAATAAAGTAACCGCAAACCATGAATATAAGGGATAACTGTAGTGGGAAAAAATATAGGAAAGGATAATGATAAAATTGTTTCATTTGAAACATGATCTTTATTAGGAGAAGATTTAGGAGAATAGACCTATAAGTTCTATACACTCTTTCAAGTTCTCTTATCCCAACCTCACACGTGGCCACAAACCGGTTTGAATTTAATCTGTGGAGACGTGGCACAATACCCTTAAGTATCTAATCTAGAAATACGATAACATGATAATAAGGATTTAGCAATAGAGTAAGATAAAATAAAAATTAGGGGTAGTTAGGGTCATGTTATCAAAATTCAAATAACGCTTCTATCACCTCTTCTCTCATTATAATAGTAAAGTTAAAGATTTATAAAAATATATCATATAATCGATTAGACATTTGTCATATATCAATATCCGATTACGAATGGATATAAAAATTATTATTTGAATTCACTCAGGGATACCTATTCAGATAATTATCAATCAAATTAGGATACAAATCCAATATAATTCCAGGGTTTCTCTTAATTTGGAAGTTATTACTTAGTAGGTTTCCATACTAAAAGCTCAATCGTATGAAGTCTGTAGCGTCTCGACACACTTAGTAGTAGCTGTTATAGTTAAATTTTTATTATTATAATGGGAGAAGAGGTGATAGAAGCGGTACTTGAATTTTGATAACTTGACCCTAACTACCCCTAATTTTTATTTTATCTTACTCTATTGCTAAATCTTTATTATCATGTTATCGTATTTCTAGATTAGATACTTAAGGATATTGTGCCACGTCTCCACTGATTAAATTCAAACTGGTTTGTGGCCACGTGTGAGGTTGGGATAAGAGAACCTGAAAGAGTGTATGGAACGTGTAGGTCTATTCTCCTAAATCTTCTCCTAATAAAGATCATTTTTCAAATGAAACAATTTTATCATTATCCTTTCCTATATTTTTTCCCACGATAGTTATCTCTTATATTCATGGTTTGCGGTTACTTTATTTGGTGAAAATTGATCCACACATGGTTTCAATACAAGTTAAATCTTGCACCCCTCTCAAGCTTCAAAAGAGCTTTAGGGTTGCTACGCCACGTCATTAATCAATTGAGCAGATTTCTATAGGTGGTTACTACCCGCACCCCTCTCAGTGGAAACCACTTTGGATCTACAAACAATTTTTCTAGCATCTTCTTCCTCTCTCAGCTACTGAATGAAACATAAATCTTAACAGAAGATGTGGCAGCAAATTCCAATCAGACATCGAAGATATATGGAAGTGACAATCGTTGTTGTTGGAAGTATGCATGCCAGAAGGAACGGATCGTTTTGTTGGGAAGACGAAGAGTCAATACCCTCTTCCAATCGTTGTCGACACCATCTTTATCATTGCATTTCCAAGTATATAACCAACAAATCCAGCCCCAGCTAACAGTATACCTTTTTAATCCTCAGAACCTCAATTGATTCTAAAGTACGCCATTCTTCCCTAAAGGGAGCTTTCAAATTACATTGGATTAACTACAGTTAAGATTCACTTACTCTTAGGTTTATATCCATTTAAACTTAGTTTAAAAAAATATTAACATTGAGTTGGTTAGACTTAACTAAGTTTATTCAAAGTTAGCAGGGACGATATGGAAAGACAAGCAATAGTCATATTAGCCTACTTCAAATCATTAACATGTTTTTACTATATTTACAACCATGTGATTAGAATTTTAACTTAACATTTAATCAATTATTTAAATAATATTTTTTTCTCTCCAATTTTTTTAAATTAATTTTGGGTAATACTTACTACTCCTCTCAGGTTCCTTGGATAAATATTTTTTAGATCTTTTTATTTTTTTTAACTATTCCAATTGTTGTAACATTGATTTTGGTGTTTTGTTTTTTTCATTTTTGTAATTCTATACATTAGGGCTTATTAACTAAACAGGTTTTTTATTTTTTTGTGCTAGATTTCATTTTTTTTTAAAGTTCATATAAAAATTCATTTATCATTTGATTTAATATTTTATAAACGTTCGGGCGTGCCTTCCACTAGTAGTTAAAGAGCTATCTTTCTTTTGCATCAATCATTTATTAATTGTTATACTTAATTAGGCTCTTTCTAATTGGGAGTCCGTTTAAAGAGTAGTAATTCTTTAAGAGGATCAAAAATGCACAAGGATCACACCATTTGGCATCAGAGCCTCCCAAAGATCACTCACTGATGACTGATAGGTACCTGACTCAATTTTCTCCATGGCATGTATGGACCTATGGTCGTCAGATCCCCTCCAGGGATCATAACTCGTTATCAATAAAAATTAGTTTTTGTTGCATCTTTTTGTTTTGTTATTTTACAGGGTAGTATCAGGATGTTCAGAAACAGGAGTGCAGATCGAGCAAACACCAGGCCAACCTTTAACCATGTTTCTAGATCACCAGTGGCCTGTTTCCAGTCTCTAAAGATGGGATAGTGCAAAAAATGTGTTCAGAAGTCAAAAGTGAGTTCTGCACACTAAGGTAATGTTGAAATTATGTTTGGATACACTTCTAAACTGACTTCGATTTTCAGTGACTTTTGGCTCTTAAAGAGTCAAAAGTTGGTTAAAATGGTTACTTTTGGCTTTTGAATAGTCAAAAGTCAGTTAAAATATAGTTTGATTAAGAATTTAAGAGAGTAAATTCTCCACAAGTCAAAAGTCATAGAAAGTTAAAAGCTTTTAGGGGGAGCTATCTTCAACTAGCTTTTGTGGGAAGTCACAAATTTTTTTTAAAACTATTTTTCTTAAAAGTTATTCTAAAACAGCCCCCTTTCCTTCTTGGAGAAGTTTATCCAAACAAAACCTTAAACAAGTGCAATTAAAGGGTTCCACCCTGAATGCACTCAGGCAACTCTGGCTGGCTAAATGTTACTGCTGCAGAATCGCCAGTAGGAAGGAAGTCAATCTAAATCCATTACATGCTAGTAAAGAAAATCAGGCATTGAGCTATTTTAATGTAGACTAGGTGAATTGCTGGAGTAAAGATTAGGATGGTCAGTTCCAGAATAATAGTAGACCATCCATTTCTTCAGAACTAGTACATCTCTGATCAAAAGACAGCAGAAATGGATGGGATACTCCCATTAATATTCATAACTACTGCTTCAATAGGAACATCTAAAGAAGGAATTTATTGGGTTGTCCCACATTATCCTGCACCTAATAACCGTTAGGACCCCCTATACTGCCTCTTATCAGGATTACGAAGTACCTCACTTGCCATTCATTTGGGGGCCCTCTTGCTTCCCCTAGTCACCAAATAGAGTGGTGAGAAGTAAATCTTGCACAAATCCAGCTCTCACAGTAGCTTGTCTCATCTTCTCTTCCCGCTCTTCGTAACTCAATGAAGAATCAAAACTGCAAGTAGAGAAAGAAAAAGGTTTTAGTAACTCGGACTGAAGGAGAATGCTTAAAGAAGTTTGGACATGTATCAGACGAGGCAAAGTGCTTCACCATCGTCAAAAAGTATTAGTTCTAAATTGGATCCATGACATAATGACAGGAAATGGTCCAAACTCATCCTCCATTAGATAGAACCTAATATCATGAGCAGGGGCGGAGCCAGGAATTTTTTTGTTTGGGGGGGGCTAAGTTACATGTATCAAGAAAAATAATGGGGCCTGGGGGTTCGAGTGAGATGTTTTTTTATTTTTTTTGAGTAACGAGTCCATTGTGGTGATAAAATCTGTTCATGTTGCATTTCATTAAAGGTTCAATACACAAGGAAAACAAGGGCCCTCCCTAAAATTTGATTAAAATCCTACCTACATGAACTTAGGGTTCCGGCAAGGCGGTGAGAAATTGGTAAAGCTACTGACACCGGCCACCAAGAGATTAGGATTCTAGCAAGAGAAACTATTGGCGCTGGCTGCCTAGATATTGGGGTTTTCTTCCCTTACCGACGGTCTATCGAATTAGTGAAGTAAAAAACTAAAGAGTTAACAACTAAAATTAGGACTGAACTCTTTAAAATTATAATATACTCATATAAAGGGATTGATTAAAATTTAAGAAAAAATCACTTTAAAAGACTTTGGGTCAAAACATAAATATTATATAATTAGATTGTAAAATTCAAAAACTTAGGAGCCACTATATAAATAAAACCAAGTTTGGGGGGGCATTGTATAGAAATACAATATATATAGGATTACAAAAATTCAAAACAAGTTTATCTTCCTTGCTTAATTAGATGCAATGGTTAATAGTAGCAAATCAAGTATTCAACTATAGAACATGAACAATGCCTATAAGAACCTGGAAACTTTAATAGAATACTGTATCATGTGTTTCAGGTATAGCAAATATGGATGTAATCATCCTAGGGATGGAACATAATTACGTATAACACTAAATGACAAATGACAAGTTTCACCTAAACAATCTCGGCAGTGATCTTAATATCAATTTAGATCAAATATACACAAGGAGGAAATCAGGAAGCAGTACAAGAACATCACTGGACCATTATTATGTTCAGCTATTATTGAATCTGAGAGGTAAGAAGACAGCATCAGTTTACTGTAGAGTAGTGAAATAACAAACATGATAAAAAAAATAGTTTAGTAATATAAGACAAAAAAAGGAAAAATAGAAGCAGAGAGAAATTCAACCTTTTATAACTCCATTATATTTTTTGGGGGGTGACAAGTGTGTCCAGGCCTCTTAGAGCACCCGACTAATCCCCCGGCACATGCAAACCCCCCAACCACACGCACCAGGTGACCGCATTTTAACGAGTCCTTGCTAGACCCTAATGCATGCACTAGAGGTCTTGACTACGCGAAGAAGTCTCCTACACTTTTACTACACTAAAAGGAACGTGCTTCAAAAAAAGTTTAGGCAAGCCCTAGATAGAATGGAATAACCAAGTTGGATTCGTGTAGACTGTAGCCGACTCAAAGAGTTGGATAAGTGTATCATAAGGATGTTTTGACTCTTTTTTTTCTTGTAAAATCACTCCGACCCCTCTGCTCCCCAACCTGCACTTCGTCTTAACACCACCACCTTCAACACAATCATTTTTCTTTTTTAAATTTTTATTGTCGTTTTTCAATTTAGAAAATTCAAGCTGTTATCAACAAAACTATTAAGTTAATTCACTGTAGTCAAAATGCGACTAGGCAATGCTTAGGTCACCGCCTCATCTAGCATGGAACCATATCACCTAATTACAATCTAGGCAGTCACTCATTAAGATGAGATCACCTAGGCCTTGTCTCCTGGGCAATAACATGATTATGACAAAGGCGCCCAAGATCAACACATAATAAGATGTTATTTACAAAAGAAAATTACTATATATGAGGCCGGGTAGTATAAGCGTGATGCATCGGCAGGCTTGCCTATGCATCACACGTTTAAGCAATACAGACACTCCTTTGGACTCATAAGAAGAAAATATTCAATATGTGAGTCCCCCTTCATTAACACGTGGCAAAAAATAGTCTAATCAGAGAAGTCTAAGTTGTCCAATCGGACGATAAACTATAACCTAGGTTGAGTTGTATTAATCCTATTGGTTAATACTAACCAACTAGGGTTAATGGCGGACGTTTTCGGCGTCTAGTCAGCTGACCTAGACTTATCCGATTTGGCTCATTTTTTGCCACGTGTTAGGGAAAGAGAACAAGTACATTGGATTTTTTTGTGGGCCCAAAGGAGTGCCACATGTTGCTTTGTGCGGATTCTTTAAGGAAACGAGCGTATCCCATGTCGAAACGCATAGACTCGAACACAGCTGTTGTGACTTATAACTGAAGAATTTGTGATTTTTGAACACAGATGGACACAAACATGGCTAAACAAATTATTTCTAGCTCTCATTATAAAATAAAATAAAAACCAATAGAGGAAGAAGGGAAGAACCAAAATCAATTTGTTTTTATCAGAAGGAAAAAAATGATAAGAAGAATTACCGATTTCTATAGCTAAAAAGAAAAAGGGAAGAGTGGGCGAATAGGGATGTCAACGGGTTGAATTTGTGCCACAAAATCATGTGTTAACTTAATCCACTTTGAGATTGACATTATTTGCTTTAATTGTCTTATTTATATTATTTGATTTAATTTGTAATACATTATTTATTGTTGTTTGCAATAATTTTGTTTTTATATTTACTTTGTTTTATTTTTAATCTATAATATTACTTATAAAATTTAAAGTATCATAATTTAAAAATATGGTAAAATACCTCCTATATCCTCGAATCCTTTTTTGTGTTCATCGTGTCCAACACTCCGTATTCGCGTTTGATACCAACACTCTATGCAACATAGGTGCTACCTATACACACGCACACAATAAAACATTTTACACATGGCTCTATCCCCTTAATTTGAACTATGCTCTCTAGTGTAATTTAGCTCTAATGCATGCTTTATTTCTAATTTTCAATAATCTATGAATATCGGAAATTACTATAATTTAATAAATAAAGTAATTTTGGTCGCCTCGCCTAGGAGACGCTTCGCCTAGGCATCACTTGACATTTTGACTGCATTGGTTGATTTTCATATGATACTAATGGTCGCCTCGCCTAGGAGACGCTTCGTCTCCATCCTGTTCGATATTGATTAAAGGTTCCCCGTATGGATTTTTCAAAAGCTCAAGGGACTTACACCAAGGAGATCCTCTATCCCCCCTTCTCTTTATAATTGTTACCGAAGCCCTTAGCAGGATGATTAAGAAGGCTTCGGAGGTGTTTTGGGATGGTTTTGTGGTGGGGAATCCTGCGGTTCGGATTTCGCATCTGCAGTTTGCGGATGATATCTTGCTCTTTTGTGGGGCTTCGGTTAGGCACCTCACTTCCATTGGCGACCTGTTTCGTTGTTTTGCATCTGTATCAGGTTTAAAAATTAATTTTCTGAAGAGTAACATTTTCGCAGTTGGGGAGGTGCCAAATCTGGAGATGTTTGCTAGTTGTTTTGGGTGTCAGACCGGTGTGGTTCCTTCAAAATATTTAGGTCTTCCTTTGGGGGCGCCATTCAAAGCGAAATCGATTTGGGAGCCAATAGTTGAGTGCTTTCAGCGAAAGCTGTCAGGATGGAAATCTTCGCTTCTCTCTAAAGGAGGCCGTCTCACGTTATTGAAGTGTACTTTATGTAGCCTTCCGATGTATTTTCTTTCCCTCTTTAGGATCCCTGCTTCTATCTCTTCGAAGTTGGAAAGGCTGCAAAGGGATTTCTTGTGGAATGAGAAAGTGGTGATTAAGAAGCTTCATCTGGTAAGGTGGAAGTGGGTTTGTCGGCCCAAAGAGAGAGGAGGCCTTAACATTTGGCCAATCAAGGCAGTTAATGAGGTTTTATTGGGGAAGTGGTTGTGGCGCTTTGGGGTTGAAGGGAATAGTTTGTGGAGAGGGGTCGTTGTGGCGCGTCATGGGCTTAGAGATCGATGGGAGCCAAGGTCACCAAGGGGTCCCCACAGAGTCTTGTCATTGGAAAGGCATTGTCGCAGGTTGGTCCGAGTTTATCAAGTATACCCGCCTCGAGATTGGGGATGAGGTTGATGCTAAGTTTTGGACCGATCGGTGGTGTGGACCCTCCCCATTGAAGCAATTGTTCAGATCTTTCTCGAATTTCTACAGATAAATCGGCGGAAGTTGCGGATATGTTTACTAGGAGAGCGGGCTAGGTAGTTTGGTGTCCATCCTTCACTCGTTTGCTTAATGATTGGTAGGTGCAAGATTTTGCTAATCTGCTGGCCTTGCTGGAGTCGGTGCATATAGTTGAGGGCACTAGAGACCGTCGGGTCTAGGCTAGCAATTCTAATGGGCGATTCTCTGTGAAAGCGTATCTTCAAGTTCGTGACCCGAGTCCTCTGGTGGAGTTCCCCCGTAAGTTGGTTTGGTTTAAAGGGATGCCTTCAAAAGTTTCAGTCTTCCTTTGGTCGGCTTTCTTGGACAAGATCATGACATTGGATAATATCATGACATTGGATAATATCAGAAAGAGAGGTTAGAGTCTTCCCAATCAGTGCTGCTTGTGTTTAGCGGATGAGGAATCGGTGGACCATCTGTTTCTCCATTGCCCGTTTGCAAGATGGGTGTGGTGGTATTTCCTTTCTCAACTCGAGGTGGCTTGGGTGTTTCCATCTTCTTTTAGGGCTTTGTTATCCTGTTGGCTCGCTGTTTCTCTGGATAGGCCACGGGGTAGTATCTGGGCTTATCTCCCAAGGGTGGTTTCGTGGTCTTTGTGGAAAGAGCAAAATAGGAGGGCGTTTGAGAATTCTGTGTTGCCTTTGGAGAGAGTGTATTCCCGCTCTCGGGCCTTATTGAGGGATTGGGTCTCCGTCAATTCTGATTTGGTGGAGATAGGGTTTGACGAGTGTATTTCTTAGTGGGTGCCGCGAGGCGTTTGTTGGGGTTTTGGGATGTTTTCTAGTTTGTTCTGGATTGGCAGCTAGTCTTTTGTTTTTTGCTTTGTATGTTGGCGATTCACTTTTTGTGAATCTTTTTTTATGAAATTGATATTATCGATCAAAAAATTTATATATAGAAGATACATTCTATATTTTACTAATATTTCATAGGAACATTACCTACATACTCTTCTTGAATTTCTTGATATGATTGCTTCCATACCTCAACTCCCACTATCCTCTAAAACAAATAATGAGTTTCTCCAGCTATCAACAATTTGGTAAACACCAATAGCATTATTTTTTTTTTAATTAATAGTTTTCTATAATTCTTTTTGCAACTCCTTTTTGGATTTTTCGGGGTGTGGGGGGGATCTTATTACCCAAACTCTTGTAAATCCTTTCATTTCTTAATAAAATTCTAATGACTTTCACAAACATAAAAAATTACCAATAGCTTATCATCCAAAAACCCAAAACAAAGGAGATATAATAATATACTAAACCGAATAAAAAGCTACACAAGGAGAAAGGGAAAGAGGTACCCTATAGATGAAGTTCTTATTGTTCCTTCCTAAGCTGATGTTCTAAAACTAGGTGGTATATACCAAGGCAGTCTATTTTGTCAAAGATTATCATGCTGAACATATGTCTGTGCCTATTCATAAAGAAGTTAGAAGTATCACTTTTGCTTTCAATGTTATAGTTTTAATGCATTTAACATCTTTATAAAACGGAGAGACACATCCACATATTAGGTTCGTGGCATGTTAGGCAACTCATGTCGTGTAAGATTTCCACAAATCAAATAATATATTTCCTTGTTTAACTTAATCGATTTTAGATCACCTTTGTTGTATTCAAGAAGCTTCTCTTCAATTTCACTGTTCCCAATGAGAAACAGTTCCCATATGTGACGATGTGAAAAGAGTGATTCTTTCAGATATCTAGATTTTTATTTCAAGTCCTTGCTCCCTTCTAGTTTCATCTGTTTTCTTTTCAATTTCATCTTATTTATTGTTAATGTACTAATGAAACTGATCCAAATACGCAGAGTTTAAATAAATTTAATAGTGAACTTAAACAAATTTTCTAAAAGAAAACTTTGGTTCAAAGAGATTTAATCTCAGTAATCTAACTCGCCTAATATTTATGACATGTGTTTCTAGAAGTTGATTGGAAATATGTACCCAGGGGGTCTTAAATAATCAGAAAATTATTCGAATGGTTGAGAGTCGGTTTTGTAGGTTTTGCAACATTTTAGTATATGCAAAAAGAACTTTCTGTAATAAAAAACACTACTATCAAATCAAACAATATCTGGAATACAAGTTTCTGAAGAGTAAGAAGATAGAGATACTTTTAAAAAAACTCCCTTGCAATACCACATTTGGACTGGGTGAGAAAAAGAGAACTAGTAAATAACTAAATACCAAACAGCTTCATCAAAATTTCTAATATTAGCAAGGCACCACCATAGTAACAAAGTTCTCTGAATTTTTCAAGAAATTCCGAATAATGCGCAATTTTTTTATTAATTCCCGAACTGTTCCCGACTTTTTGAAAAAATCACTTCTTCAAAAAACCATGAATTTCACAAATTATTCACTACTTTTTAAAAAAGTCTCGAATAAATATCTAATATATGAGATGTGTTTGTTTATAATTGAATAATTACTAATCTTCTTTAATATTTTTTCCAATCTTACCCGATGTTTTACCGATTTATTTTTGAAAATTTCAAATTTTGTCAAATAAAATTTCAAAATTTTTCCTAGACAAATAATTGTGGAACTCCGACTTGGTAACTATTGTTGGTATCATGTTACTATGGACACCACAGTTTCTAGGTCAATTTTACAATGGGCTGTAGAGGTGAGGATCAGAATGTAAATCTGAAACTCATTCATGCATGATACTCATTACAAAATTGATTGAACTAAATGTTCTAGCGCTTAATTTGATTAATTAGGTCCTCATTTACTTACATCACCCTCATAATGTCAGGAATGTCACCTATTATGTCCTAAAATGGTCCCACATAGATTGACCAAAAATAGCATATCCAAATTATAAGATATCCTATAGAAGCCACAATTGCAGAATCACAATTCATAAACATGGAATCAGTGTCTAATTTGTATTTGCTTGAGAAGCTATGCAGTATATCACACTAGTGCAAATTAGAACAACTGATCGAGGTGTCACAATCGGAAAATAAATTAATAAAAGAAAAGTTGCCGAAAAGTAGAGGTTCCATCCATTATCAAAGGAAAGAAAACCTGGAAACAGTACCTTGGTTTCCAAGTCTGTGTTGAAGTCACATTCTTTACAGAAATATCTTCAGTAGTGGAAACCACAGATTTTGAGATTTCTTCTGCTTCAGATGCAGGGAAGTTCAATACAAGTGATGAAAGGAATGGATCATTAGCCGCATTAGAAGCATTAGCATTGCTTGACCGATATCCTCCACCTCCTAAAAGAACCTGTAAATGAGCCTCACGAAGATCCCGACCCAGCAGAGACAGTGCCTGACTGTTAGGAATAGCAACTCTGCGCAATCTGCGACGCCTTTGCAAGTGGTCTTTAGTTAAAGGAAACAACTATAAGATTTTAATATCAATTAACAGGCTATGGCCAACAAACTGGACATGCATAATCTTTCAGAATCATCAGAAGAGAAATATCCAATGATGTGATTTAGCTTCCTACAACCAAAATATGGAAAGGATATCTTGAATAAGTGTCCATGTTGCAGTGTTATATGATTTAGCATGTCCCTTGCAACCTTAACAGAGCAAATGGGACAAACCTGCAAAGGAAATGAGAAAGGTGGTGAGAGGCTTACAACAAGTGGGTGCAATATAACAATCTTGAATAGTGAATGCCTCAGTCCGAACTAGAAACTGGCTACAGACATATTCTTGCATCAGTTCTAATGATAAGTGGAATTGCAGGTAACAAGTGGTAAGTCTAGTTGTTTGCTTATTCTTTCTTCTTTTTTTTCCCCCTCTTTCTTGAAATTCAGATAGGTAAAATTGAATTCAAGAAACAAAAAACTTCATTCCTGTTGAGCAAAAATGAAGCAAAACAGAGATATCCTACCACAGCAGCCATGACACCACGCTTAGTTAGAAAAACTGCCAAGAAAAATAAGAAACAAAACTAAAATTGCTTTTGGTAGAGAAAGCTTTACCCCCTCCTTGCAGTTAAGGTAACGACTTCGGGGATGGCCAGCTCCCATAGTATGACAAGGAGTGTGTCCAAGGCCGAGGAACAAATTCAATAATTCAACGCTATATGGTCGATCTACAATTACTATCGACTCTGGCTTCATGCAGGCTAGTTGCAGCCTACTATCAGAGCATTCTATACAACCGTAGAGGGCAGAAGATCATCTCCACCATTTTTTTTCTCGTTTTTTTTCCTGTACCTGGCTGACGTCATCATGGGGGCCTGCTGACCTCAGCATCTGTACACCAAGGACCGCTAGAAACTTCTAAAAATGACGGATTGAGATCTGGAGTGGATTATGGTGAGTTTTATGGAATTTGTTGGCGCTTGTAAACCTGTTTTTTAGAATTTTCTTGGAAAATCTGAAAATAAGGCTGAATTCAGTCAATTGGGTGATGCGTTGTTTTAGGGGGTTTTCAACACTCGATTTTGCTTGTGTTTGGATCAAAATTCCCAGCCCCATCCTATGGAAGTGTTCTCGAGTGATTTGGAGCGTTTTTAGCGACTCTATGAACATCTAAGCCCCCACAGTTTCACGTGGAGGAGTTTTCCTCGTGGCTGTATGCTGTTTTTGGACTTCCAACTCCATTATATTATCTTGTTTGGGAAAATAATGGCTGGTTGCCATGCTTAAGTACTGATTTATTACTTCTAGGGGACCGAAGTGTTTCTCCTTGGATTTCGAGGGGTTCAATGGCTGTGTTTTGGTTATGTGGTGGCCCTATACCCTGTAGTTGGGATTGTTTTGTGCAAAACAGGTCTTTTCTTTTTGATACTACCTTGATTGGAATATAGAGGAGTCAAACATAGCCACTGATGGGTTATCCGACGGTGTTTCTGATGCTACATCAAAGGGTCCAAGTAGTAAGATCACTATGCTCGTCACCAGTAACTATGGTGATACTCCTAGTGCACTAATCACAACCATTAAGTTGGATGGCACCAACTTCCTTGAGTGGCCTTAGTCCGCTAAGACTTACTGATGCCCTTTTTTTGTCCTTTGTTCTTCATGTTCCCAATTTATCCACAAATCTGTTATCGATTAGCAGCCTGACCAAGAGTCTTAACTGTTGTGTGACATTTTTACCTACCCATTGTGTATTTCAGGACTTGGTGACGAGGAAAACGATTGGGAATGGTCGTGAAACAGATGGTCTCTATCTCCTGAATGGGGATGGTTCTCCTTCAGCCTTACAGAGTAGTAGTCCGTAGTCGTCCTAATAGTAGTAATAATAATGCCCAAATCAGATTGTGGCACAGTCGTCTAGGTCATTTATCTTTTAAGTCTTTGCAGTTGGTCTTTCCGGAGATGTTTAAGTTTGTTCCTGGTTATAGTCTGCAATGTGAAGTGTGTGAACTCTCTAAACATTGTAGAACTACTTTTTCTCCTAGTATGAATAAAAGTGTTTCTTTGTTTCAGTTGATTCATTCTGATATTTGGGGCCATGTCTCTGCTTTATCTATACATGGTTATTGGTATTTTATTTCTTTTGTGGATGAATTCTCCCGACATACCTGGATTTACTTGATGAAGTCTCGTGTTGAAGTCCCGCACCTAATCAAGAGATTTCACAGATTGGTATTGACCCAATTCGAGAAGCAGATTAAAATTTTCAGATCCGATAACATGAAAGAGTACCTCGAGGGCGATTTATAGCAATATTTGGTTGCTCATGGCATGATCCATTAGAGCACATGTCCTTATACTCCCCAATAAAATGGGGTGGCCGAGTGCAAGAATCGACACATGTTGGGGGTGGCTCGCAGCTTACTGACGGTATGAATATCCCAAAGAAGTTTTGGGCTAAAGCAGTGCACACATCCGCCTATTTGATTAATCGCATGTCATCTTGGGTACTAAAGTTGAAGTCTCCGTATCAACTGCTCTGTTCAACCCAGCCTTTGTTTCCTATCCCCCCATGTGTCTTTGGTTGTGTTTGCTTCATTCATATTTTGGGTCATAATCGAACCAAATTGGATCCTAAATCCATTCGGGGTATTCTCTTAGGGTATTTCTCCACACAAAAGAGATATCGATGCTTTGATCTCGTGTCGAGTAAATGGTTTGTGACCATGGACGTCACCTTTTTTTAGAGTGTTCCATTTTTTCCTCGTTCCTTTAACCTATCTTCGGAGGGAGCATAGTGAATTGTTGGAAGAGAGTTTGCCTTCAGTAGCACTTCCGGCGTTGGTTCCTGATATTATCCCTTCTGTTTCTGTTCCTCCTACTGAGACTACTACTAAGAAGGGCCTAGAGGTTTATACCAGACGCGAAAAGGAGGGTACCACTGTGATAAGGCCATCTCCCCATTCTGACCCCTCTGAACCAGGTAACAGAGTTTCATTGCCTCCTGTGATTTCTATTTTTGTTCCTGATATTGATACTGATACTACTCCTATCGTCATACGCAAAGGGAAGAGCCAGTGTACAGTTCATCCTATCCCTAACTTCATCTCATATGCCTCTATATCACCCTCCTATTCTGCTCTCTTGTCCTCTATTTCTTATGTGTTTTTACCTTCCAGGTTTCAGGATGCCATCTCTGATCCTAAGTGGCGCGATGCTATGATGGAAGAAATAAGAGATCTAGTCAAGAATGGCACATGGGAAATAGTTGAGTTACCCAAAGAAAAAAAAGAAAGACAGTAGGCTGAAAATGGGTGTTCACTGTTAAACATAAGGCAGGTGGATCAATTGAGAGGTACAAGGCAAAACAGGTAGCTAAGGGGTACACTCAAACTTACAGGATCGACTATAAGGAGACATTTGCACCGGTTGCTAAAATGAACTGCATACGAGTTATCTTGTCTTTGGCAGCTAATCACTCGTGGCCCCTACATCCGTTAGACGTAAAAAATGCATTCCTTCATGGAGACCTACAAGAAGTGTATATGTCCCTTCCTCCTGGGTTCAAGCTACCTAACAGTAAAGGAAAGGTCTGCAAACTGAAGAAATCTATTTATGGACTGAAACAGTCCCCTCGAGCTTGTTTGAGAGGTTCAGTCAAGCTGTGAAGATGATGGGTTATCTACAAAGTCATGCTGATCACATTCTTTATGTCAAGAAAAAAGGACAGTTATTTACAACATTGATTGTCTATGTTGACGACATTGTGGTGACTGGAAATGACTCACTAGAGATCCAAAACCTGAAGAAATTCTCAGCAACGAAGTTTGAGATCAAGGATTTAGGTAGTTTGAAGTACTTTCTAGGTATTGAGGTTGCTCGATCAAAAATGGGCATCTTCATATCACAATGGAAGTATACCTTAGACTTACTTAAGGATACTGGAAAATTGGGTTCTCCAACAGCAGACACTCCTATTGAGCAGAATCATAAGCTGAGCTCGAGTGATGGCCCGTTATTAGAGAACAAAGAGATGTACCAAAGAGTAGTTGGTCGTCTCATCTATCCCTCTCACTAGACTTGATATCGCATATGCAGATAGTGTTGTCATTCAGTTCATGAATGAACCTTGGGCTGCTCATTATGAGGCAGTGGAGAGAATTTTGAGGGACTTGAAGGTTGCTCCGGGAAAGGGTCTTCTATTTGCTAACCATGCTCACTTTCGACTGGAAGCTTACACTGATGCTGACTGGGCTAAAAGTGTAGATGACAAGAGATCTACCATAGGGTATTGTACTTTTCTTTGTGGTAACCTTATCACTTGGAGAAGCAAGAAACAGAGTGTAGTGGCTAGATCAAGTGCCGAAGCAGAGTATAGGGCAATGGCTCATGGGGTAACTGAATTACTATGGCTGAAGATTTTACTATAAGATCTGGGGATGAAGGTGGATGTTCCTATGAAATTGTTTTGTGATAACAAGGCGACCATCAATATTGCCCAAAATCCTATTCAACGTGACCGAACTAAACACATTGAAATTGATGGGCACTTTATCAGAGATCAAGTTGCTTTGGGGAATTTTTGCTTACTATCTGTTACAACGGGAAACCAACTGCTGATGTACTCACAAAGGGAGTTGTCAGGGGTAGTTTAGAAAGTGCTCTTAACAAGTTGGGCATGTTGAATATCTATGCCCATCTTAAGGGAGAGTGTTGAGATATGATTGGTTATGTAGGTGTGAGACACCAGATCCTTCATTAAGGGTATTCTTGTAATTGCCCCTCATTAGGGTTATTATAATATAAAGATGAAGAGATTAGAGAGTAGAACTCTCTAATCATGTTCCCCCATATTCTCCTCCTTCTTCTTCCTCTTTCTTCTCCTTCCCTCTCCTAAGGTTGAATTTCTACTTCTCACCCTCACGGGATCACAACCCTTTGTCCCGGCCATTGTAGTAAGTGTGTCGCTCAAGGCACAAGGGGCATGATGGCTTGCCATCATCCTCAACTTCCTCTGGCCTATCAATGGCAATCTGTTCACTGGAGAGGGAGGGGGGTACCACTAATGCCACCCTATTGGGTACGGCTGCTCTCTCAGCCCTTGCCCTCGTGGTTGTTGTCTCTCCCGACCTTCTTGGTTTCAAACTCAACGGTGGCAACTAAACACGAGCATTATGCTATCTGTTGGACTTAACCCAATACCTTACTGCATGAACTGACGACAGTCATGCACTACCAATGTTCGCATTCCCAAAGGCACTCTTTTTCAAGAGGATTTGCGACATGTCAAGCCCTTGTAAGGTTGTTTATTTTGCATCGAATTAAGCCACAAGCTCCACAGCTTATGCAGCCACCAGGAAATTCCTGAAGTTTTGTTATTGCGAACGTACTCTCCAGACGAGATACTTAACACGCTAGCTATAACATTGCACGAGTCAATACACACAACTCCTAGCGTCCTTCATTTAAAGTTAACTCTATTATATTTCCTAATCCCATATGTTCCCCTAGCTTTCGTTGCTCAATGTCAGTGTCCACCCAGTAGAGTGCTTTCGCGTTAATATTCTTTCGATCTCTACACTTTTCACCGCTCCACCAGAAATTCCCTCTGCCCCCAACCATACTCCAATTTGGTAGTTTCCACTGCTTGTCCAGAGTTGAGCCATGGAATGACTTGAAAAGCCGCTTACAGATGCTCTATGCCCAACCATTCTGGATAACGCTTGCATCCTTTGTATTATCGCGATTGCTAGGAGCCCGACACAGTGTTAGACGATGCTTATTCCTCATATATCAGCATTGCTTCTTCTTTAGGAAAATAAGTTCACAACCTATGGGCTTTCTACCTACATTAGCAGAATTGCATCACCATATCATTTTGATGGTGGTGTATTAACTTTAGCATGCATGCTTTACACCCAAGCTGAAGGAGTCAAGTGTGCCAACTTGAGTGCACCCCCTTTATACCTAACCAAAATGATATGTACCAATTTTGGTACACCCAAGCAAGTTAAGAGGGGTGGGGTGTAGGAGGTAACTTTGGACCCCTTTAAACCCAAAGAAAAGAAATTCTCTCATTTAAATATGTAACCACCCCAATAATGGGAACATTACAAGTCCTCTCACGAGGCACCCATGTAAGCCCTACGGGCCCCTTTTAATGGAACACAAACATTTCATCACTTTGTTTTCTCTTTCCTTCTTCTTAATCATAGGTTGCACTTGAGCGTAATTAACGGCTTAGATTTATCTAGACAGGAAGGGGTGTCCCCCACAGGGGATATTTGACACTAAAATTCGAGTGACTCGCTCTCTTTGAGATGCTCGAAATTTGGCTGTACAGTGGCATTGCTCCATCAAGCTTTCGCCCATAGCAGAAAAATCCTCCACTATTGCTTCCCATAAAAGTCTGGGTTGTGTCTCAATCCTAGTGTGGTTGGATCATCCTCTCGAGCCAGCTACTGATCATCACCTTGGTAACCTAAGCCTCACCACTATAAATCGGAACGAAAAAAGGGAGGGGGAATTGTAAGGATTCGATCTATTTTTAGGGTAAGATTTAGGTATTTTTGGATGGATAGCTAAGATTAGTTATTTAACCAATAAATTTATTTTCAAGATCTTTTCAACAAATACTATTTATGTATGCACTATAGGGAAAACAACATTTTTAGGAATGATAATCAGCCTTTAAGCTTTGGTCCTTCCAAATACCTTCGGATGTTTCTATGTTTTAAAAAAATGAGGTAACAAATGTAGAAGATTAATTGATGCGAAAGGCCAGCAAGCTGACCTTCTTCCCACTAAGAGATTCTTAACTACCACTACTAAAAGGTCAACCTTTAATAACTCCTATTTCTTCTTTTCTACTAGCTGCTTTGTTACATAAATTGATCGACTTGTGCTGCATAGCTTTTGCAAGAGTATTATCTGGTTTTACTCTGTCAACAATCTAAATACAAATAATTGAAGGATGTAGAAAGTAGGATGTCTATAAGTAAGATGATGCTACAACATATTTGTCTGCACCTTTCCTTTTTCTTTCTATGTCTAAATTTTTTTCCAAGAAGTCTTGAAGAAATTGAGAAGAGGTGAGGAGTAAATTATGACCCTAAGCAAAATTAAATGGTGGAACCAGACTCAAAACAGTTGATCCCTAACAGTTGGAGCATGTCTAACAGTAACAGTTGGGACATGTCATGTCATGGATGATAATGTTGACCCACACCCAGAAAAATACTCATGTGCAGGGTCTACACCACCTGAGAGAATTTGAAATATCTGAGCACACTAACTTTGACCATGTTAATGTCATAGACACAATAGATTATGCTTTGAATTTTCAAAAAGTCACTCATGTGCCCTGTGAAAGTTATATTCAACCCACATAACTTCATTGCAAACCAACAAAGACAATATCCTCTGCAAACCCTCACTCTATCACGATTGGCTCTTTGCACCTCAAATGTTCTCAACTTGAATTCCAACGAGAGGAAGTAAGAACTAAAAAATACTGCTTATATACATCTTCCCAGTTGATAATTTGTATTTCTGTCTCATTACTCTCCATGTTTACAGGGATAAAGGAGAAATAGAGGCCTTTCTCATAGTAAGCTCCAATTCATGTTTCTCCAACTCATTGCAATACAAGATACTTTGTGGAAGTCTTCCCAATCTCCATAGCTCCTCACAATTCGCAAGTCTCCTTTTTAAGCATTTTTCACAAAGTTTCTACTCTCTGTGACTACCCTCCCTATCAGTGTGAGCCAGAGAGTCTATTCTCAAGTCACAAAATGGTTTGCTTCCTTACTTTTTGCAATTTTTTGCACAACACCAGTAAAAGATCACTAACTCCTCCTACTTGAACTCCTTTTTTATTTGTCCCAGCAATTTCCTTTCCAATGAAATATTCAATTAAAAAATGATGAAGGATCGAGGTTGCAATAATTACTCCTTGCCAACTTAAATGTTGTAGCATTCATCGTAGCACAGTCAAGACCTGTATTATCTTACAAGGTATCAACTAAGAAGTGATTATTGCTACAATTGGTAGGTATTTCACATTAATAAGCTGCAAAAGTACATTTATCGCACACCAGTGATCAAATATCTACCTCGATGACTATTAAACATCATAACCATACAAAATACCCTTGTTCAGGAACTCCTTAGGTCCTACACATTTAGGACATGCTCCTGTATTTTCCCGCTAACAGCAGCTTCCGTTGTATAGCGATTCTTAAGACCGCTCCTTATTCACATTAGTTGCAATCCTGAGGAGCCAGCTTTTCTATTCCAACCAATTTAAGAAGCTGAAAAAAAATGCCTCCATGTGAGACCTCAGATTACAGACTTCTTATATTTTAAAAAAGTCTTAGTTACTGTGGTGACCTATGAAAATTTAACAAGTCCTAACTGTTCTTTGCTTAAGCAACCCCCTCGACTCAATGCCACCATTAAAAAAATGTGAAGTCCACCATTAAATGAAATATTTTAGCAAACAAATTTTATACAATGAGTGTTACAAGGCGAAAATGCAACTCGGGAAAATAGCAATACGACCTCCCTTTACAGGGATAAATTTTACTCCATTCACAATCATCATCACCCCCAATCATGATCCCTATTATTTATGGTCCGCTGCATGAAATCCTGTCCTTCCATTCCACTATTTCTAAACCCGAACTATAATATGAAACATGAATCAATAGTCAATAGGCATTAGCAGAAATAACATATCTTTGGCAACTCCACAGATATCTTTAGCATGTAACAAATGTTCCAATTGCCATTAACCAAGGCCGAGACATAGTAATAAAATAGCACTACTTCAACCACGGAGTTTGATCCTGTCCCTGGACAAATTACCATAACTTAATCACCTGGCCTGGACAATCACCATAACCTAATTACCTGGCCAAACATGTTTCCGCAAAAATTAAAGTTGATCAATATGTATCCAGCAACAAGCCAACCAATCAGCAAATTAGTTATCTCTCAACACAACCAAGAGGGGGGGAATTTTCCCCACATATTTGTCCTCAATAGCAAAGATTGCAACTTCAAGTAAAAGGTTGCAACCATTTTATTTAGATAATCCCCACATATCCAAACCATTACAAAAGAAATAAATAAAAGAATCAATCTTTTTTCTGATAATGCCAAATTCTCAAGTCCAAACGTCAGAAACCAAGTACCCACCTCCTCTAACATAAAATAAAACAAATATTGCAACTTTTATTTTAATGGTTAAGACAAATAATGCAACTTTGCAGCAAAAGCAAATCAGTCAACCATGAAATTGCAGATACAAATATTCTTTCAATCCTAATATCAAATAAAAACGAATCTTCAATCATTAGAACAAACAAAATCAAGAGTTTCAAAAATAAATCTATGTAAAACAACTCACAGCAACTTTCGACTCGAACAGATGCTCATCTTCAAGATGCGAACACAGAGAAGCGATATCGTAATCCTCGTAGCAATATGGACATGGGAAATCTGGACGAGCCTCCTCTTCAACCTCAAACTCGTCGATGTTCATCCGATCTAAAAATCACCCAAAAGAACAATTTTTACTAACAGAAATGATCAAATCAAAGATAACAGTCCAAAATATACAGATCGGATCCAAGAAACAAAAAGTAAGAAACCTAATTGGGAGTTCTGATGGTGCTGCAACGTGAAATGCCGCTTCGCCGCCGCAAGACGAGATGTCCAGAGATCGGAATCCATCGAAAATCGGAAATAGAAGAGGATCGAAGAAATATAAATTAAACTTACCTACTTTTTTTTTCTTTTTTTTTTGGGTTCCAAATTTTCTGGGTTTTTGACTTTTTCTTAGGTTTACAATTTGCTGTGAAGAAACATTTGGATAGGAAGACAAGATGAGAGGGAGAGAGAGACAGAGATGGGTATTTATTCTGGGTTCTCTGGTTGTGGACATGCCTGGTGGATGACGTGTCAATTGGAGAAGGGAGCGATGAGTCAGACAGGCGAGTGTATTTGTTTTGTAAGAAAAATTGTGGGACTCCAGATTTCCTATAAACTTGCCGAAGGAAAACCTGTCCTGCATTTTGTTAAAAGACCCCTGGCGCAAATATGTAATAACCAGATGGATTTCCCTCCGACAAATGCCAGGATAAATTCCGTATTTATTAATTATAAAACTTGGGATCTTCTCCGGTTCTAACTGACGATATGACCGCCAGCACCACTTAATCTCGGACACGAACCGCCATTTGCACGCACCCCATATTTTGTACACGCATCCCAAACTCTATACATGCAATTGAGCCATGTGGCACTTCATTTGGTGGTGTTGGGGGTCTCCCCACAAGAGAAGATCCTAAGTCAATTATTAATGAGCAGCGACCGTGCATTGTCTAGCACCCTCTTAACTGTAGTTAAATTTAATTAAATTAAAGTCAATAATTTTTCATCATCTCCTAAAAAACAAGGATAAATTGATGAACCCTAATGGTAAATGAATGTGAGTCCTAACTACAATTAGTAGATGTTAAAAATTGTCATGGACCAATGATAATTGACAGCTACTCCAAGCATTTCTCATTATAAATTACTAGCTGGTGACACGTGCGATGCACGTGAGAGTGAGGAGAAGGAGTTAACCATAATTAATAGGAGTTAAAAGGGACACTTGTTAACTTGCGGGTGCGATTGAACTCTCCCCAAGTTCAATCAGGGTTGCGATTGAACTCTCCCCGAGTTCAATCACGGTTGACTATGATTCTATTCTTTAAATAGATAGATGAGGGTGGTTTGAGAATTAAAGTAAAACATTAAATTAAAATTTTGTTTTATATAAGGATAGTTTAGGAATTTCAGATAATTCAGGCTGCAGGTACCTCTCCTATAATACTAAAGAAGATAGAGTAGTGGTTAGCAGACCGTCATTTCTCGTGTCTCTTTTAACCTCATTTTGACTATGATTAAACTTAACTAAATTATAATTTTAAAAAAATTAGTTGAATGGATGGACCCTAGTAGTGAGTGAATCTTAACCATTGTTAAAAAGGGGAGTATGGACCAATGAGGACTACGGAGTGCAGGGTGTTAAACATTTTCCTAAATTATAAAAAATAATTTATCCCATTCACACATTATAAAAAAAAAATTCCAACTCTCTGTGTTGGTGCAACACAATTTTATGGGGTAAATTACAATGACCGTCGCTAAAGTTTGGTGAAATTGTAGACCTTCCCTCTTATTTCTGAAATTACATTTTCCTCTCCTCTACTTATGTTCTTGTGAATAAATTTCTCCCTTTTGTTAGTATACCGATATTTTTTATTTTTATCGGACGGTCTATAAATGTTTGATGGAGTTGATTTTTTGTCATGTGTCTCTCAAGAGACCCGTCTTAATATTCAATTAACTAATTTTTTAACAACCCGCCAAGTGTCATTTTATTATGGAACGCTCATTGAAGACTTTATTAAGCATGGCTTGCTAGTAACGTAACACATGACATGTTGTTTTAGAATCCAACCGTTGAATGTCAAAACAAGTCTCTTAAGAGACTGAAAAAAATCATCTCGATCGGACATTTAAAACCGTTTGATCAAAAATAGGAAGATATGTGTACTAAAGAAAGTGGGGAATCTATTGCTAATAATAAAAGCATATGGGAGGTCAATGTAATTTCAAAAACAATATGAGAGGTTTATGCAAAGAGGTCAGTGTAATTTATCTTTTTTTTAAATCAATATATTGTTAGGTCACAACCCCAGTTAGCAAGGTTAGTATCTATTAATTAAAGCCCCATTTGGGTATCTCAATTGAAATACCTATAAATGATGGTTAGTGGTCCATTGAATTTTCCAACATCACACCGATCCTGGACTTGATCCCGAGTCAAGTGAGTGGCGCTAGGTACACTTAATCAATGGGACAAGCGGTGCAGTCTACATGCTAAGAAAAAACAAATTCACATGAGATAAGAAAAAAAATTAAGAAGAAAGTTGTGGCCTCAACCACCTCTAAAGGTAAGTAAAAAAAATAATAATTCATATTCCAACTATAGTGAGAGTTTTTAATTTTGCATATGTAATTAGCATTTCTCAATTATAAATGAGGTGACCTTGAAAATTTAATCCCTAACCCTTACCTGTGTTTGCTCCACAACCCACGCCATGGTAGCATTTTATAAATGACATGAGATCTCCAATTATAGCTAGCAAAAACTACAAGCATTATCTCTAAAACTACTACCTTATCTCAGGAACTACTGCCTACACATTTATATTTATTGTCAAAATAAAGCGTAAAACATAACCTTAGTTGGCATGTATAAAAGGTGTGTGTTGGATCCTACATGTGTTGGCGGCTCCTCACCGGCTACTGAGATTATCCCGTGCTTTTCTAAATTCCAATAATATTTAGGAATCAACGGGTACTCTCAAATATACTTTTAAATCCTAACCGTTTATGGCTACTAGCTAAGGGTCATGATTTAATTCTGAGGTGACATGCTTTAATTTGGTTTGTCTTATTTTATCATTTAAAATGTCATATCAATAATAATATTGACCCTTAATTATTTGGAATTAAAATGCTAGGATTCGTTAGTATTTTTGGGAGTACCTATTGACTCATTCAATACTTATATGTTAGTCGACTTCTATAATTAATGACCATGACTAACTTCTACAATTGTTGACCATGGGTTACACGAGAAAATCAAATCGATCAAAACCTTATTGGCGATCCAACTAAGACGGCATGTTTTTAAGTGATTGTTCCTACTACTTAGCGGTGAAGCCATGAATTTTTCCTTGGTGGGTTATAAGTACATATATCAAAAAAAATTAATGGATTTTATAGAGAATGATCATGTATATACTAAAATATTAAGGTGTCTGGGTTGCAGGGGCGTAACCCCGGTATCTATACTATATACTATAGAAATAGAATGGCATCCTCTTTGATCTCAATTTTAAGATTTGTGATGTCACATCATCACATAGTAGGGTCATAAATACCATCTCTCAACTTCTCATTTTCTCTCATCTATTATTAACTCTCTCTCAAAGCCAAATAGTTTTTTTTCTTTTTTATACATCATCACATAGTGTGAGCCATAAATACCATCTCTTAACTTCCTATTTTCTCTCCCCCATTGTTAACTCTCTCCCAAGCTAAACAATTTTTTTATCTTTATGTTTATCATTAATAGTTCTTTTAAAAATGTTCTATTTTTTTTCTTAAACATCATGGGGTCTTCGCTAAGTGTATATATATATTAGTAATAGATCTATCGTAGTCATAAATTCCTAGGGGGTACGCATAGCAAGAAAATTAACGAGTTTTGTAGAGAATGATCATGCATATACTAAATATTAAGGTATGTCCCTCAAAAGACAGGTGACAAAAAACTAGGCCGGTCAAATATTTATAGTCCATCCAAGTGACTGTTTGAAAATTAGGGAGTTCTATAGCCGAGATATGGTCTAATGAGGCGTAGGAGGTTAATTATGACACATTACGATCGAACCATAGGATCTAAAAATGTACGATTAGACTAATTTTTGCCACATGTCTTTTTTTTAAGGGACTTGCCTTAACATCCAATAGTCACATGTTCTAGATAAAATATTATAACAAGTAATTTTATTTAAATTTGTAAAAAATAAAATTTTGTCATTATAATACGATAAGTAATGACATGGAAAAATAAAGAGAAACAATATCCGTAGGATATGTATGACGTATGGATAAACCGAGCCATGAACTTCTTCATTAAAAAATAAAATAAAGGGACCCTACACCCCTAAACCCATTTTCCTAAGCCTAAAATATTTTGTACTCCTCTAATCATTCTCAACAACTACTAACATTTTCAATTAACCATTACGTAGGCCCCTACAAGAAAATCCTAACTCAGCCCTAGTGCTCTTTACATATAAATATATGTTTTTGTATCTTGGTGTCTATCAACCAAACAAAAGTGAAAAAATCACGTTTTTTCAATGTTTCGTTTCATTTATTTCGTTTCATTTATTTCATTTCATTTATTACCGGTGATCAAAATTAGTTGTAAAAACACAATTGAAACCAATGACACTTTTTTGTTAAAATAGTTAAACACACAATGATGGTTTTAGATGAGAAAAATCTGGAGGAAAAAATTATTTGAACACAAAAATGTTTTGTATAAAAACAAAAATAGTTTTACAAAAATCTTTGGATAGTCTTGATTGAAAGAATGTCGACAACACAAACAAAAGACACGGGCAATTGCAGTACAAAAACAATACTACTAGCACTATCTAACATTTCCATAATAGATTTCTTGGGTGACTCCTATTGACTTATGGTCAGTAGAAGTTTAAAAATAATCATTATAGTGTTGAACTTAGTAAGAAAATCAAAAGTAGGGATGCCAACGAAACAAATAAATGCATGTATTTGAGTTCGTTTACTTAGATAATCATCCAAATAAGTATTCGATGGAGCAAATTCAAATAGTACTTTTATTATCTAATGTGAATTCGAATATTAATATATCCGATTCGATAAATATCCAATCAATTATATAATTAGTACTATATATAAATAATATATTATAAGGGTGAAATGATTTTATAAGTATATACCTTTACATAATTTAAAACTAGCGGGTGGCACGTGCGATGCACATGAGAATGAGGGGAAGGAGTTAACCACAATTAATAGGAGTTAAAAGGGACACGTGTTAACCCGTGAGTGCGATTGAACTTGCTAGTGGCACGTGCGATGCATGTAAGAGCGAGTAGAAGGAGTTAACCACAGTTAATAGGAGTTAAAAGGGTCACGTGTTAACCCGTAGGTGTGATTGAACTCTCCCTGAGTTCAATCGCGATTGGCTGTGATTCAAAATAGATAGATGAGCAGGGATAGTTCCGAAATTAAATCAAATGCAAGGGGTAGTTTGAGAATTAAAACAAACATTAAATCAAAGTTTTGTTTTATATAAGGGTAGTATGGCTCGGAAAAATCATCTACGGCTGCCTCTCGCATTATAATAGTAAATATATTAAAATTTTATTTTTAACATAAATATATAGTAATATTTTTTTTATATTTTAAATAAAAGTTATAAAAATCATATTGTTTGACATTTTTTTTCAAAGTAATCAAATATTCCAAATATTATCCAAAATTCAAATAGTTTAATCGAATTGAGAAACACATACCGTATTTCACTTTTCATTGAATATTTAATTAAATTCACATATTCGGATATACAATCATATACTTTGGTCACAGCTGTAGCAAGAAGTTATCTTTACTATTATAATGTGAGAGGCGCAAGGCGTAGATGATTTTTCTGAAATTCCCATATTACCCTTATATAAAAACGAAAATTTGATTTAATATTTTGCTTTAATTTCCAAACTACCCCTCGCCTTATATTTAATTCCAAACTACCCCTTGCTCATCTATCTATTTAGAATCCCAGCCAATCACGATTGAACTCGGGGAGAGTTCAATTGCACTCACGGGTTAACACGTGTCCCTTTTAATTCCTATTAACTGTGGTTAACTCCTTCCACTCGCTCTCAAGTGCATTGCGCGTGCCACTAGCGAGTTCAATCACACCCACAGGTTAACACATGTCTCTTTTAACTTCTATTAATTGTGGTTAATTCCTTTCCCTCACCCTCACGTGCATTACAGGTGCCACCCAATAGTTGGGAGTAAAAAAAAAAGTCAGGTTCTTATCATCATATGGTCCTATATCAAAATAAATAAAAAGCCAATAATGCCCTTCTATTTTCTCCTCCTCCAACTGGCAATCACACCAAAGGGAACAAGAAGATGTCTTTCGAAAACAAATGAACTCGCTATTGGGAGAAGACAACAAATCATCTCGGTCTTCTTAATCAGATTTTGAGCTCCATTATTTTCTTGGCTGCTTTTGCTATCTCTTTATCTCGATAAGGTCGGCACTTTCGATTTGAGTCTATGCAACAGCAACAGGATTGAAAAGATGTTGCTTTCTTTGCTCTTATAAAACTGATCTCAACCTCTCGTTGTATTTCAGAAAATACCAAGGGAAGATAATAATAAGAACTTGAATCAAAGAAACCACAAATAAAAATCCATTGAAAAGAACAAGAAAAAAAAAAAGGATCAAATCCCATTTGGGATTGCTCTACGCTCTTAACTGTAATGCAATATATCGATGAATCTTCTGTTTCGGCTTTTCAATTTGTGCCGATAAAAGTTGAGAAACTGTCAAGTAAAGAAGATTACCATTAGGAAAATGCTTAGCTTATCGGGGGGGTTGTCTTTTTGTAAGGAAATAACCGGTTCTCATTGGTCTAAGCCTCACTTTTTTTTTGTTTGGTCAGGGTGTCCAGCCTTTAGCCGACTAATCCCCTTAGCGGGTCAAGGCCATCACCCACCACACGCAATTAACGGTTAGGATAATCCGCTGACCTGAAGGCTGGGAGAGGGCATGGGAAGTGGATCCCAAGACGTCTGGTTTTACTAAGCCCCACTTTTTAACGCTTACCCATTGTGATTGAGATTCACTTACTCCGAAAGTTAAGCAATCAAAGCTTGAATTTTTCTTTTTAAAATAAATAAAAAAAAAATTTAATTTTAATTTAGTTAAGCTGAACCAGGATTAAATGAGTGTTAAGGGGGACATGACTACATGAGGGCACACCGGTAAATCCAGAACGCCCAAATTCTCAGGGCACAACTAGTCTTGAACATCTATATATGAACGTGCACAACACCAAAAGAACTATTTTTCTGAGTCTTCTAAAACAAAAAACAACGATCACATGGGTTTGGGCTTGAACTATAGTTAGACCAGAAGAGGCACGATTCGCCCGATCTCTCCTGTTTCATCGTTTAAACCGAAGGAAAAGGACAAGGGTAATATTGTCTTTTTCTGTAAATTTATTGTACTGGTGTATAGACAGCATTTATTGGTGGTCTGCGCGAGAAGCACCCTAATTTTTTTTTTAGGGCTTCATTGTGGCTACGCTCCCTGCCCGGCCGAGTTCATCGCTGCTCCCGCCGCTTGCTCCCGTCGTTGATCCCGCCGGCGTTTGTCACCGGTAAGTGATTTAGGGCATTGTGTCGTCTATCTCTTTCTGCAAACAAAAAGGAAAATATGAAATCAACAGAAAAAAGAGGCCAAATCACTGTATAATAACTTCATATTTTATATAGAAGGATTTGCTTGAAAGTTCAATGGAGCTACAATCTCAACAACTCCTTTTCTCTGATAATTTTGATTATCTTGCTTTGGTTCGTCTCTCTATAGTTTTGAATTTGCTGATAAGAGGGGAGTTGTTTGCAGCTGTAATCCACTCATTGGAAGAAGTAGAAAAGAAACCTTGAAGTGACATAGCGGCAATATCATCCGGCAGCGAACAGAAAAAAGGTATGAACTCTCTCTCTCTCTATTTCTCTTTCAAGTTTCTAGGTTTTATGGATTTGGTAAACCATCTACCATCCACATTGCACTGTCATATTGTAATATCTAGAGTGATCCGATGAATAAATTTATGATTGTTTGCCATTCCAGATGGACAGTTTACAGAGCTAATTACAGGTTCAACTGGATTTACTGTCAATCATTACAGAGCAATGGCATCTTTGTTTAAGGTAGAATTTCTGTTGCTTTGTTCTGTACAGTTCCGTGAGCTTTATGTTTCGTGATTAGTCTAGTAATTCAATGTTTTATTTAGTTTCATTATTATATTAGTGCAGCGGATATTAGCAGGCATTAGTCCTCTATAGTTTGTGCTCATTATTGGGTTTGGTTTGTAAGTAATTTTATTGATTGGGATTGCTTTATTATATCTTTGATTAGATTGCAAGGTGGTCCTAGGGATTGCCAACAAGACTAAACAATCTGCAAGGCAATATTGCTGAAAGATATGTTAAATCTAAATACGTGATTCAATGGGATTTCAAGTTACGTATTTGGTGGCCCTTTTTTAAATGGGTATTAAGCAATTCATTACATTTCAAAAGAAGAAAGAACAAGGAGTTGACCTATCAGTGAACTGCATAAAGGAAGACAACAAGGAAGAAACAATAACAACATAAAGGAAGACAACAAAGAGGAAAATGTAACAACCAAGGGCCCAACCGCCCCTAATCGATAAACATGGCCACACAAGTTCACTACATATTTGGTTACCCTTTGGTTATAATTTGTGCAAAATGGGAGTGTGATAGGAAGATTTTTTTTGGATAGGTAATCACGCAATATATACATATATATAGAAAAACAAACAAGAAGTGCAACAGTCTAAAACAGATCAAAGGATCACACAGATTATGAACCAAAGATCGCAAGAAGAAAATATAAGATAAACCATAACAACAGAAAACCAGAAATACTATGTATGAAAGATAACATGCTACTATAGCCTATCAAGTAGCCCATCATCCTCGAAATACTTTTTATAGCGCACCATGCTAGAAGAGACTGTCGAGTTTTATGATTCACTTGGTTTTCAAAAGATGCAAAATCATAAAAAACTCACCTGTTTCTCTTTTTTCCAAAGGGCTCACCCTATGGCTCCCGGAAGCATGATCCAAATCACCGAGACTAGACCCTTATAAGGGAACAAAAACCAACCTGATAAGGAACTCCAAAGGGATCCAAGAAAGATCCAGATGATTCCCAATTGCAGTGATATGATGATTAGTCATCTTATGTTAATAAATGTGTATATATAATGGCCGTGAGACAAATGAGTTTCATATGATAATAAGTTTACACTGAGTTTCATCTATGAACTCGCATCTTTTACATTTTTTGTGGATTAATTGACAACTTATATTCAATAGGAAGTTCATTGGTGTATCTTGACCAATGTTTTAAAACGTGAAGGCGTGAGGCGAGGCGTTAGGATCTCAAGATGCGTGATGCGTAAGCCTTGAGGCGTGAAACATAAGCCTCACAAGAAAGCTTCTTGCTCTCTCATTTTAACAAATAAATAAAAATATAAGGAAATTTGTAAAAAAATTCAAAAATTTAATGAAAGATTATAGTATATATATATAGAGAGAGATAGAGATACATCATACATTTGTATATATATATATATATATAGTTGAATTCGTGTACGTTGTGTGTGTTCGTGTGAGTGGACGCGTACACATAAGAAATACTATATAAATTAGTTGAAACAAATAACAAAAAAAAAACAACATTTAAGTCACAGTTGTGATTAGAAACCTAATTTTAGTTAATGTATACGATGTAAGACATATACATAAAGCGACCTTCAAGGCATGGGGCGTGTGCCTCATGTGAGCCTCATGAGGTTTAAGCCTCATGGTTGAATCTCAAGGCGTTTTCTTTAAGCCTCGTCCCGAGGTGAGCCTTGAGGCATAAGCCTCACACATTTTTTAAAACACTGATCTTGACATAGCGAAAAAATAAAAATAACAAAATAGGAAGTTCATTGATGTATTTTATTAGCGGATGACGTGGTATTAATTGATGAGACTGAAGTGGTGGTAAATGAAAAAATAGAATTTTTGGGGAGGGGGGGGATATCTTGAAATATAAGTGGTTTAAAATAATGCAGACCAAGAAAAAATGTAAGGAAGGTGACTTTATTAAGAGCATGAATAGGGTTGAGGTGACAGTTAAGAACTTAAGATTGATGATCATGAGTTACCGCAAACAAAGTGACCAGTTCTGGTATCTCGACTAAATTATTCATAAGAATGGAGATATTGAGGAGGATGTTGCCCATGTAATTAGATTTGTGTGTTTAAGTGAAATTATCCTTCAGGAGTGCCCCGTGACCCAAACTTTTTGATTAATTAAAATAGAAAATTTTATAAGACTACAATGAGACTAGTTATGTGCTATGGAGTAGAATGTTAAGTGACGTAAAAATACTATATTCATAGATTTTGTGTAGTCGGGATGAAGATGTGGAGATGAGTGGGTGAAAAAACTAAAAAAGATTAGATCAAAATTGGGCGTATTGGAGAGAATGTGAGAGTAGTTACAACAAGTAATAAAATAATGGAGATTCGAATGATCTTTTGGACATATTTAACGATGACGACACTAATGAGTGAGTTGGTGCATGTCAAAGGCTCCTCTAAAAAGGCGAGGGAATGACAAAAAATGAAGTGGATGGAGATCAAGGATTAAAAATACGGTTTCGGGGGATGTATCGGTCCCAACTCCCGACTGAAACTTGTACGCATCGGTTTCGGATGATACGTGTACTTTTTTTAAAAAAAAAATCGAATTAAAATTATAAAAATAAAATGATTTATAGGAACCAAATTTACCAAATGTAAAATCATGATAAGTGACTCAAAGACAAAATATCAAACACAATTACAACTACACAATGAATTAAAACATAAGTCATGAACAAACAATACGTATCGCTCGTTTCGTACGAGTTCAAAGATCGTACAGGGGACAACTGAAACCATTACCCTTTTCATATCAGTTTCGGCAATTTTTATTTCCATGATGGAGATAGTGCATAAATATTTGATAGCACATGCTTTGACTAAAGTTATAACTTTGAATTGAATGAAGTGAAACAGGATTTGTGTTGCCGACTCAAATATTGGGGATTAGGCAATGATGATGATGAGGGTTGTATGTGTTTACATGGTGTGTTTGCACGCGGATGCGAGTACATATGCATGCGTGTGTACGAGTGTGTGCGGGTCCATGTGTGTGTGCATGTGGTGCGTTTGCATGTTGTATGTTGAGCATGTGCGTGCATACGTATGTGTTGGCAAACATGTTGTGTGTGCGTGTTTAGTAATTGCTGTTATACTAAGTTAGATTTTGATAAGTTTTTTTAAATCCGAAAACTCGACTCGACTCAGAACCTTACTGAATAGTGTCTCAACTTGGAAACTCGGGCAAAACTTGTCAGAGTAATGACACCTAAACCTTGAACATATTTAATATTTTTAAATACTATATATATGGTATAAATTCAAAATTAATGATAAAACATGCCTAAAATGAGATATATAATTCAATATATACTTATACTAAACGCCCCCTTTTGTTTCGTATTTATACTAAGGGTGTGTTAAAAATTAAATAAAAACATAATTTGGTCACTCGGGTAGGCCGGTATACTCGATTTTTTGTTATAACAAAAAAAATACTTAACTCAGGTGAGTCGGGGTGAGTTACTCGGTTTTTAGTGTCACTTCTGAGTTTTACCTCAAACTCAACCCGAAACATGGTCGGGTCGAGTCGACTCGGCCGAGTTCCGGGTCGACTCGCCGATGTTTAATACAGAGATTTTGGTCAATATCTAGATTCTATTAAAGTTGTACTTTTTTTGATGAGAAATGTTCGAAAGTTTTTTATGGAAAGGAATTAGTAGATGCAAAGGAGGGTTTAGTGGATTCTTGACGCTGGTAGCTAAGGATTGGAAGAGATGTGTCTACGAAAGCAAACCCTGCATAGATGTAGGAAAATTGGTTATGATAACTTCAAAGGAAGAGAAAATTTAGCTATTGAGAGTAAAAAAAAGGTTTGAACAAGTTGATGCGTAGTAGGCAGTACGAAGGATGATCGTAATTGCAAAACTCTTTTTTTGTTGATCAAATTTTGTAACAAATTCCTTGTAATGGCAGAACAACATTCGCGCAGCCGACCCAAAATAGTAATAAGGTTTTGACGATGATGTAATATTTGTAGTCAAATGATAAGATTCAACTATGGTCTTAAATTCAGCATCCGCTGCCAATATATCTGAATATAAACTTTTGGACTAATTAAAAAATATCTGTTTTCATCTTGTAATAAAGAGAATGTTTTATTGGGTTTGATGGAGTTGCATTTCGAATTAGCTATAATTAGAGGGTGAAGCGTATGCAAATTTTGAAATAAAATTTTCAATAAAGTTATCCTTATGTGTGTGTGTGTGTGTGTGTATATATATATGTATATATACCCTATATATATATATATATTCATAGTAGGGAGGGTGAGTCGTGCAGATATGAGTCGAACCAAGCTGGGTATTATTTAAGCTCAGATTGCATTATATATACACTTGCTCGAATTTGGCTCAAGTTTGATTTGAGCCTTAGAATGCTAGCTCGAGCTTGGATTGTCTACAAGAAATCGATCTTGAGTTGGTTTGTGATAGGCATGACTTAGTGGCTCGTTGATTCGGTGTCTCTGGAATAAGAAAAATAAGTGCAAGAGCTTAAAATATTCAAAACCCTAAATTCAAAAATAGTAAATCTCAACTATTTCTGTCATTTTTACCAGCTTTGTCGTTTAGGCCTCAAAATGATGTTATAGTCTATAAAAGCAACAGCATTTATAGAATTCCACTCTAACCTATCACAAGTCCTTACTATCTAAATAAACCCTAATAAAATCTGAGGAAAAAGAAGAAATAAATATCTAAGCTCAACTATCCATTTAAAATTCTAAAAGGGGGAAAATAGAAAAAATGCAAACCCCCTATGTAATGTAATTATGCTGGCATACTGGCATCAAGCTCTGGGGATTGAATGCTAGCATGGTCTGAGTGAGAGTATAAGGTTTCTTCTCAACAACACGTCAGCTATTTAGTCCGATAACTTAGAAAACCAGTTTGGTTTTTTGGGGCTATGAGGACGAGGTGGGCAATGGAGAGTGGGAGTCTGTGCACGTCGAATAATTCCTTTACACCATGGTCTTTTGCTTGTTCCGCCCTGATCGTGGAACTCTTCCCTCCACCAAAATCATGAACCGTAGACCTATAGAAGAAAGGAGGAGAATGGAGAATGAGAAGGAGGTTGGATTTGAAAGAGACAAACATGATATAGGGTTAGGGTTTCTTAACAAAGAAGAGAGGAGTTTGATATTAATATTTTGGGTTTATACGTAAAAGAAAATTTCAAGTAAATATCTTAAACTTTCATATAAAAATAGGTTTTAAAGGGTAGTCTTGTCTAGTCCAGTTACTTATACATATACGTATAATCAAGCCAAGCCGAACAACTTGTTGCTCAGGTTTGGCTTGATTATTAAACGAGCTCAGACCCTTAGCTCAGCTCGACCCAACAAATCAAAATGTCCAGCTCAAGGTCGGCTCATTTCGAGTCGACTTGCGAGCTGTCTCGGATCGTTGACAGCACTACTTCAGAGTCTATTTTTACACAATTGCAGGATAAGATGCTTCTTTGTAAGCTATTTTTAAAATCATATATGTTCCATAAGTTGATTTGCATCTCATGTCTGGCATTGTTTTCTGGTATATTACATAGTGAAATGGTCAACAGCTTGCCTTAATATCTAACATTCATTTTGTAATTATATGGAATTCTACTTTATCTGCGTTTCTTTGTTAAACTGAGACATTTTATCAATACTCGGGGGAAATTCAAATTACCTTGTCTTGGAATCTCTTTCAAAAAATTATATTTTGATGATACATGACATTAATGCTTAACTTTTTCATCTTTTGGCATGCTGATTATTTTGACTATGTGAGTTTGCAATTTGCTTTATCTCTGATGCTTTGAGCCACAAAGATGATGATGCAACTAGTTGTTGTAGATTATTTTGGCTTCTCTCATCACCCCCTTTACTATCGTTCTGTAACTTATCTGGTGTTAATGTCAGGATCCAAGCAAGCTTTCAGCATATCGGGATAGAAGATTTCCTGGAACACAAGAAGACTTTGAACATGCACTCCAAACCTCGACAACTGTGTATGTTGGGAATATGTCCTTCTATACAACAGAGGAGCAAGTTTACGAGCTATTCACTCGAGCTGGAGAAATAAAAAAGATGATCATGGGTTTAGATAAGAATACCAAAACTCCTTGTGGATTTTGCTTTGTCTTGTAAGACTCTTGACTTGTTTTTTTTTATCAATAACATCTTGTGAAATAGTTCAGAAGAATATAATTAGGGATCTTGGAATTTAGCCTTAATTGATCTTCAAGGCTAACTATTTCACTTTTGTCATCAGAGCATCTTTCTTATTTTCTGCCTTTTCTGCATGTTAATTATTAACTATATAGCATTACTATATGAAATAACTAGTACTGCTGATGAATATTTAGGAATCAGTTAAAATAGTGGGATATTTTAGACCATGAATTTTGAACTTTTAGTGGTGGAAGAGCTTTCATCCAATGCCATCTTGTTGGTGTCTACTGGACAGCAATTGGAGATTTGTTAACATCATCAATAAATTATATCCCTGAGTTGGAAGTGTGATGTAACTGCACTACGTTATGATGCTCCAGAGATGTCAGTGACCTGGCTCAATCTCTGTCTTGAAAGCATTGTAAATGGATCATATTCAGGAAATGCTGTTACGTAAAACTTTATAGAAGATAGGCTTCCTTATATAAACTATGATTACTTTTTAAAAATAGAAGACATCAATTTTATGATACCTTAGTTTAATATGGTCTGTGAAATTGAGTTGAACACTCATGCTCTTAATATCATGAATTATATTTAATTCAGTTTATGTAAGCATCCACCATTTAGGTTAATAACACTATTTGCTCTTGTCAATTTACGGTTTTTACCTTATTATATTTGAATTTAATGCATGGAGGAAAATTTCCTTATCTAAGATAATAGGAGTGCTAGCCCTACTCTCAAGCCTTTCCTACTCTCAGCCTGAGCCAATCATCTATACAGTTTATCTGTTAAAGCATTGCAATCAGTTAAAAATTGTGCACTTTGACAGTGATATTGGACAGGTGGTTGGCTCAGGCTGAGAGTAGGAAAGATCTGAGAGTAGGAGTAGCATTCCTCTTAGAGATAAAGAGTAGAAAATACATCCCAATTATATTCCATTAAAAGGCAACCTTATATTGTTTTGAATCTTATTTTATTTTATTCCTTTAATGGAACAGCTAGTGGTGTTTTTGAATTTCGTTAGTCCTTACCATGGAAATAAAAATCACCGAACTGATACGAAACGGGCGATATAGGTTTTGGTAGCCCCCTGTACGATATTTATACTGATACGAAATGGGCGATACGTATCCTTTATTAGTTACTTATGTTTTCATTCATGGTGTAATTGTAATTGTGTTTGTTACTTTGTCTTTGATTCGCTTCCCATGATTTTATATTCGGTAAATTTGGTTCCTATAACTGATTTGATTTTTTTTTATAAATTTAATTTGATTTTTTTTAAAAGGAAAAGAACAATTATATGTATCGTCTGAAACTGATTTGTATAGGTTTTGGTTGGGACCGATACTTCCCCTGAAACCTTACACTCAACCTTCATAGAGAGATTATGTTGATGACCTGGGAAGCTGTCTGCCACAGGGTTGCCAGCTTTAGAAGTGGAAAATGGATAAAGCACGTCATAACTCACTTTCCTACAGTCCCTTGGTTTACTTAGATATTTGGTTAATAAAATCATGTATCTATCTGCAGTCTTTATGGAGACGTGACGTGCATTCCGTATAAGCATGTACTCAATTACAGTCTTGGCTGCAGCCTTTTACTCAATAACCCAGAGAATCAGTTCGATAGTAGTCCCTATATTTAATTGATCCACTGACATACGAGTTATGGAGTGATCAATAGTATTCTCTGTGGCAGCTTGTGATTGAACCTATGGATTTCTTGAGGTGTACTTCCACTTATGCCTTTACAAATCTACTAATTTCCCATCCATTTTCTTTATTCCTTCATTCACTAGCAAAACAGGATTGCTCTAAATCCCAATCCAATTATCCATTGTTGTAGCCCTGCTATTCAATTAAGAAACAGCCCTTGCTCAGGTTGGGCGGTGAATCTGAAAGTAGTAATGAAGAGAAAGGAAAATGTGAAGAACAGAAGATTGATATGGGCTAAGGAACCTTGATTGGTGATCGAATTCTAACTCTTTATCTCATTGAACTGATTTGTTATGCTAGTTTTTCAGTTTCCACATAACTTGAACTCAAGAATCTTTTGATGAATTGCTCGTCCAATTGTCAGGCAATTAATCTTTCCGGCCTAGTTGCCCTAAAATCTATGTTTTGAACAACTTAATGGGTTTGTGAGCATACTGGAATTTCCCTTCCCTGCACGTGCTTCTATGAATTCAGGCAGACTTATTTTAGAGGCACACAGCTCTCCGTAATACTGTTGCTTTTCGGTTGTTGTTTTCCGCACTCCGTTTATACTATATTTGTGAAAATTGTTATTTTTCTGCATGCTTCATTCAGAATGCTGTTTTGCTGTTTTGTTTTTCTTCAAATTCAATTGCAACTTAGTTAGAGATTTTCTCACAATTTTCCTTTATTGGTATGTTCTTTGTGTATACTCAGATGTAATTAAATTTGATGCCGACATGAGCTTTTGTCATTCTATATATCGTAGATTCAGAATTTCTGTTATCTTAGTCATGCACTGGATGTGGCAAGGTACTTGTGTCATGCTTCATTACTATAGCTTAGGTACTGATATTACCATTTATTGCTGTGTCTTCCATCAGCAAACTTACATCTACTGTAGATTTGTTTTGTCCATGGGGAAAAGGTCATCTTATTTATTTTTTGTTAAATTGGTGATAAAAGGTCATCTTATTAATGGCAATTGTCTTGTGATATTTTTTTTTGATCGATAAGCAATTGTCTTATGAGTTATGACGTCATTTGCATAAACTGTCACAGTAGCTTATTAATCATAAAGTAATGCTCTAGTTTGATCAGTGTGTAACTGTTTGCTAATCAGATACTACTCTAGAGATGATGCCGAGGATTGTGTAAAATATATAAGTGGGACGATTCTTGATGATCGTCCTATTCGTGTGGATTTTGATTGGGGCTTCCAAGAAGGAAGACAATGGGGCCGGGGTCGAAGTGGTGGGCAGGTTATCTACTCAGTCTTTGCCTGCCATTTATTGCACGGACGTTTCTTTGTTCTGACACGTATTTTATCTTTTTGCACAGGTGCGAGATGAATATCGTACTGATTATGACCCAGATATCCTATTTTTTTTCTTTCACTCACAGCCCTTCTTTCAATTTTCTATGGTTCATGTACTATGGTAGTGCTGCTTTACCATGAAATCATGTATTATTTTTAACAGTTGATATGTTTCATTTTGTGAATAAATCACATTGGCTTTAATGTAATGACAGATATCTAAAGGGTGGGGAAGTCTCGCGTCTTCGCAACTGTACATCGTATGTCCACTTAATTGTCACGACAGTCCATTTTGTAGAACAAGTCTGCCTTTCTCAAAAGTAGTAGAGCTAGGAGGGATATCTTGGAGTCAAGGGTTTTACATTAAGTCAGTCATGATGGAATATGTAAAATTCAACTTTAGTAAGAGCATGCCTAGGGGCCTAGGCAATAATTAATATTTATTCAAGGAGATACACCAAAGTGACTAGTATCTGGTATCTCTGCTCGATTATTCATATGGAAGGTGAGATTGAAGAGGATGTTGCCCATGGAATTAGCTAAGTAGCTGAAGTGGAGTTGTGCTTGTTATGCGACCAACACACCCTATCAAATTAATAGGAAAATTGTGTAAAAAACAAGAACACCAATTATGATTTATGTGATTGAGGGATGACCAACTATGAACAAAATCTTCATGGAAAGATTGTAGCTGATAACCTGATATGAGGATTTTGAGACGTGTGGAAAGACTAGGAAAGATGAGATTAGAAATGAGCGTATTTGAGAGAATCAAGGAGTAGCTACTAGCTACATTAGGTGATGAAATAAAGGATTGTTGATTAAGATGGTTTAGATATATTCAATGTAGTCCAATGTTGGCATTGGTGAGAAGGAATGAATTGATCCAAGTTGAACACTCATAAAGGACAAGAGGAATTCCGAAATGGACGTGGGTCCAGTTGTTAAGAAAATAAACAAAATCAAACGCTCTAACCGAAGTATGACTCTTTTAGACTAGATGGCCGAACAAGGTTTGTGTTGACAAGGCGTTGATGAAGAAGAAGTGAACAAGGCTAGCTTTTATGATGGGAAATTATTACCTAATCTTGAAAGGTCCCCCCCCCCCCCCCCCCCCCATTTTCTTGGTTTACACTGCTAAAGTTTACATGCTATTCTTATTGTCTTCTTGCCTTTTTTAGTCTTATGTTTGCATGCATTCGTGGGATTCTCAAGAAGGTTAACTTTTTAGTTCAGTTTAGTTTGCTACTTGATAAGCAGTTTATTTTGCTCTTCACTTTAATTTTCTTGACAAATCACACGCAGAGGTGGTTATGGAAAATTGGTTCAGAAAGAGTTGGAAGCACAGAGGCAGCTAGTAGACTACGGTGCAGGGTCATTGGGCTCTTTCCAGCCAATTGTGACATCTCATTGTAAGTTCTGGGTGAAACTGTATTTGTTCTCTAGGTTTATAGCTACAGCTGTAGTATAGAATTTGTTTCAATGCTAGAACAAGTCAATTATCTTTGCTAGGGTCTGTCATACTGCATTTAAACAGTTCAAACACAGAATATCTCATATTTTCTTTGTGAATCGTCATGGAGGACAGGCTTCTTTTTTTAAAAAAAATGTTTTCTTAGTTAAGCTTCTAAATAAGTCTACACATGTGATATATCTGGTTCACGTACTGAAAATCCACAGCACTAATTTCCGTTATAGGTAAGCATGATTTTTGTTGTGGCTTGAACTAATGCTTGGTGCATTAGGAATTAAGATTAAAGACATTATGAGCAATGTGATATTAGCTCCATTTGCTTCATGATGATTGGTATGAAGGCCATTTTGAATTAATTTAATCTCCTATGTACTGGTAACAAATTCATATACAATCTTTGAATATTTATAAATAATAAACCTCAAAATCTTCTCAGTCACTACGTTCCTCAAGGATGAACTCCAAAACTGCACCTCTGTACTTGCACAAGTACAACTTCATTATCTTTCTGGTAGTGGCAATGAAAGTCATTTTTCTATGTTTGATATTGTATAGTATACATTTTGGATAACAATTCATGATATATGGAGTGTTCTTTTCATGGCTGGATGAATCTGCTTTAGTGCTCAGTTGGGCTCGGGTTTATGACTTGTATGGTTGTACCATAAGGGCATTTAGTCCTCCATTTAAGTGCTTATCTGCAGTGTTTACTTAGGCACGTGGTACGGGTGCCAAGTGTCCAAATGTGTCTAGAGGTGTTCGGCACAAACCGCACAGCAAGTTATGAAAATCCCAATACGGTGGCACAAACATATAGATTTTTAAAAATTATTATACATTTATATATATAATATATTATCTCAATTTAAAAAAAAATAATAACAAGGATAGAGAGGAGGGACTACTTGTCCCAAATTTTTACAAGTATATACCACAGTTATAAAAAAAAAACTTGTATAGAGAATAGAAATGAGCAATGAGAGAGAGAGAGAGAGAGAGAGAGAGAGAGAGAGAGAGAGGTGTCCCTATTGATCGTTGTTGGTGTCGTTGCTATCCTAGTTACTTTTTCCTCTATGTTTCTAAAAAAGCTAAAAAACTTGACAAAAAAAATCATAGCAATCCAATATATTGTATTTTTAAAATGGCGTGACATACATGAAGCAACACATGCCTAACCATAATGTTGATGTCACCGTGGCACGGTATAGGTGCCATGCCATGGAGTATTGTGTCTAGGTGTCAGCACGGCAAAATTTAGGAAAACTGAAGTGCCTAGGTAACACTGCTTATCTGAATGTTTGATGAACATGTATATATATTTTTCTGATTGATTGATGATTAGTTTCCTGACCTCAGCGTTACTCGTGGGGTTGTGTGGTGCCTGTAGTGCCTAATGGATTGTTCTCTGTGTCACAATTGTGAGGTCATGGAGTTTTGGAATGCTACCAAGAACTTGTCAGTATCAACTTAGGTTCAAGGTCTTCGCTCCTAAGGCATTAAGACCGCGCACTCCTTTTGCTATCCTTCTTTCCTCATTGATCTTCAAGACCTGAGTTGTCTTCCCTTGAAGGCATCATTGATGGGCTCTATCTGAGCACCTTCTGTTAACTGAAGAGATTCCTTATTGCCTATCTGCAATTTCACCATAAATATTCTCCTATTTGCAAAACCTACTCTTGAATGTCGGAACTTGAAAGCAACATCAGGGCTTCCATCAGCTAAATGTTGGAATTGATAGAAGTCTCTTTATGGGAAATGGCACAAACCAGAGTTTAGATAATCACCTCAAGGATTATTAGCAAGGAAACCACCCCCAGCTCCTAGTTGGGCTTTCCTTCTATGCATCAATATGCCACCCAGGCCCCTTTGGCCACTCCACAAAGTGTTTGAACACAATCTTATATGTTGGAAGCACAAATATCAAGCTTCTCATAAGCACATTATGCTCATCAGATCGTGATATTACTGTCCTACACTCCTACTTGTCTCATATCCTTCTATCGATGCCAGGTTATGGTCATTGTTCTTTTAGGTAGAGTCCAAATGAGATTTTTATGGAATTGGTAAGGGAGGTGAGTACATTTCATTTGATAGAGTCCAAATTCTAAAGTGGCTTGTCATCTAAGGCCTGCTGTGGGATTAGGCCTTAGGAGCCTCAAGGATAATTGAACTCTTACGAAATGGCAATGGAGGTGATGAGTGCAATGGGCTCTAGAGAGAGAGATCATTACTAGAAGAAATGGGATTCTGGAAGGAGGATGGAAGAACAAGTCAGTACCATGAAAATGATTATCCTGGGAGTAGAAAGGATTGGCATGTAGAATTGAATTCCCAGGTAGCACTCTGTCATGGTTCTCCTCCTATTCTCTTTTGCATCCTGGAAAGAGGCTTGGCGTAGATTTTTTCTGAATGAAGTGGGTTTGGAGCGGTTCAAAACCTTGTTTGCAGGGGGCTTACACTTACAAAAAACTACTTTTCTAGTAGAGCTGCTGGAGACGGTGAAGGAGATATCATCCCAAGTAATTGCGGTGATGGGGGCTCATTGGAAAAAAAAATGGAATATGGATGAAATTTAACTTTGTACTGTAGAGATGGATCAATTGAGGTCATGGATTCATTGTTAACAGAAAACCAAAAAACAAAAAGAACTTTTAGGTTTTCTTTGCAAGGAAATCCGTCCCGTCACTATTCTAGTAGAGCTTCTGGAGGCGGTGAAGGAGATATCATCCCAAGTAATTGTAGTGATGGGGTCTCATAGGAAAAAAAATGGAACATGGAAGAAATTTATTGATTTACTGGAGAAATGAATCAATAGAGGTCATGGACCCATGGTTAGCAGAAGACAAAAAATTCTTTTAGGAAATCCGTCTGTACTCGTAGAAAAATCTTTCCAGAAACTGATAAGTTTGTTGCTTTGAAGGGCATTCCATGTAAAACCACACCACACTCACACAAGAAATGATATTAATAATAGGAAAATAATCACCTCCTCATCCCGAGGAGGTGATTTACTGTCTCACCCCTTTTTTTGTGCCACGTGTTCCCTTTCACTCCCTTTAATTGTGGTTAAGATTGACTAACCCTTAGGGCTAAAGCATATAACCTTGGTTTAAAAAAAAAAAATTTAACCACGAGGATTAAACCTTGGTTTTTAGAAAAAAAAATTAACCACGGGGATTAAAACTTGTTAACCATAGTTCAAAAGGGCTTTGTGAGGGCAAGGAGGAATAGTCCCCTCCTCGCCCGAGGAGGGCTTTTTGGGTCTTGGAAAAGCAATTTCTATTATACATGTTGCTTTTCCGTCTTTAATAAGGAGCTTCCTTTCTTTTATTATTATTTATAATAAATATTGTCTTCTCCGTTTGCCAAACTCGAGAGCTAAGAGATTGAAGAGGCTTGAAAAAAACTGACCGTGGAGACTGTCGGATCCGAAACCGTGGAGGACATCTCTCACCATGAGCTCTTGAATTCTCAAGCCAAGTTCTCTTATCCTTTACAAATGTAATAATTATTGTACCTTTAAAGGTAATAGTGATTGTACAATGTCATCATCATTGGCAACCAAATTTTTCTTTACCCTTTCCAATGATTTTACTTGATTTCATTAGTGTACTCATTTTTTTTTTGGGAAAGGGTATCAAGTAGTCATTATTGTACTTGAGAGAACAACCTATTTTCTTCTTCTACGGAATTGGTTTGTAATTGATTAATTTTATTTTTTTACAAAAAATAGACTTGTCTTCTTTCAAACGTGAGTCACGTGACTCGGCTTGTGGTCCAAGCATCCATTGCTTATTGTGCTATTCGGTTCAAACCCTTAGAGTCACCAGAAATCTCGGCTTCAAAGGAATTTTTTTTCCAGTAAGTTGTCTTCACCACTTCGATAATACAAAATGTTTATTTTGGTCATTCAAAGCTATCCAACAGTATAGTTTGGTGATCGGAATAAGAGAGAAAATATGTTGCCAGTAAAAGGGTGGCTGCTTCCTGATCTCCAACACTGAGTTCTTCTTCCGTTGTGATGACGCTTGCCAAGAATATGTTGCTAGTAAAAGGGCTGCTTCCCAATCTCTAAAGCTGAGTTCTTCTCCCGTTGTGACGATGCTTGCCAAGAATATGTTGCTAGTAAAAGGGCTGCTTCACAATCTCTAAAGCTGAGTTCTTCTCCCGTTATGACGACGCTTGCCAAGAATATGTTGCTAGTAAAAGGGCTGCTTCCCAATCTCTAAAGATGAGTTTTTCTCTCGTTGTGACGACAGTTGTCAAAAATATTTTGCCAGTAGACAGTCTCTAAAGCTGAGTTCTTCCCTCATCGTGACGACGGTTGCCAATAATATTTTGCCACCAAAAGGGCTACTTCCCAGTCTCTAAAGCCAAGTTCTTTTCCTGTTGTGACGACGGTTGCCAATACTATTTTGCCAGCAAATGACTGCTTCCCAGTCTCAACTTTCCAACTGACTCAAAAGTAGAGGTGGAGGTTGAGAAAACTACTTATTTGGCTTTGCGGTTGTGCCATTATGTTCTCCCTTGCAGTGATGGAGACATACTTCGTCCCGATACTTTCAGGGCAGGAACATTAATGGCATGAGGGACAACTTTTAATCTGGTGCCACCTCTTTTATCGTGTCTCGATCGAGGTCTGGCTAACACATATTGGGGCAAGCATTCCCAGAGAGGTTGGTGCTTCATCGGCATATTGTCTGCTCCATTATCTCTTTGCATGGGTGAGACTTTATTTCCCTTGGGGCATGTTTGGGCATTTGGATATCGAGGGTTCGGCTCCAATTCTGTTGCGTGTAGTTGGTGTCTGCAATGCTTATCACTTTTGGGAGGAAGAGGCTAAGGAAGGTCGAGACTTAATCCGAGATAAGGATCATAGTGACTTTGATTGGCAGCTTGAGATCTTTCATCCATTGCGCGGTGACGGTCAACAAAACGAATTGATGATGAAATGCGTTATTAGTCTACTGAAAAATTTATGGTTAGACCTGGATTTTTAGTATTTCAACTAGGGAATTCTTTTGAAGTGGAGATGTATAGTCCGCTTCGATTCTCTTGATAACATTGCTATTAACAACGAATTCCTAGTACACTTATCCCCATTATCGACCGATTAGATGCTGCTTTGCTTTACTGTCTTTGGTTGTCTTTGACCCGTGTTGCAAGTATGACAACCTTCCACATCCCTCGTACAAAATGAGATATGGGCATCAATGGGACCAAAACTATAATATTCGGTGAAAAGAGACTGTGGAGTCCTCTTTAAATGCGATCGATGTCAAAGTTTTGAGGGAGAGGTGAGAAGTTTGAATTTGATTACAATCCATCCAAAGGGATCAAAGAGCGAAATACTCGTCGTTCAGAACTTATTGTCATTAGGCCTCTCCAAAAGTGTAGTTGTGAGCAAGGACCGCTAGAAGGGCCAATAGAGTTAGCGGAACCAGGCTTGAAGATTCGCTTCAAGATTTCAAAACCAACACCAATGCAGGTTGTGGAAGAGAATGGTTATTCTTTTGTTGAGGTTATCCTCCGGAGATTGATTATTCTCTTCCATAGAATTCGTTGGTGTTTGTTTTGAAATCTTGAAGCGAATCTTCTAGCCTAGTTTTGCTAACTCTGTTGGCCCGTCTAGTCCTTGCTCACGACTACGCTTTTGAGAGGTCAATTACAATAAGTTCCGAACGATGAGTACCTCGCTCTTCGATTCCTTTGGAGGGATTGTAATCAAAATCAAAATTCTCACTCTCACTTAGAGCTTTGACATTAACCGCATTTAAAGAGGACTCCGCGGTCTCTTTCCACCAAATATTATATATTTGGTCGCATTGACGGCACATATCTCGTTTTGTATGAGGGATGTGGAAGGTTGCCATACTTACAACACGGGCCAAAGACAATAAAGCTGCACATCATCTAATCGGCCGACAATGGGGATAGGTGCACCAAAAATTCGTTGTTGAAAGCCATGTTGTCGAGAATCGATGCGGACTATACATCTCTACTTCAAAACAATTCCCTCGTCGAAATACTAGAAATCCAGGTCTACAGTTAACCATAAATTCTTAGTAGACTGAGAACGCATTCCATCATCAATTCGCTGTTGAAAGCCATGTTGTCGAGCGAATCGATGCGGACTGTACATCTCCACTTCAAAACAATTCCCTCGTCGAAATACTAGAAATCCAAGTCTACAGTTAACCATAAATTCTTAGTAGACTGAGAACACATTCCATCATCAATTCGCTGTTGACCGTCACCGTGCGATGGATGAAAGACCTCAGGTTGCCAATCAAAGTCATGATGATCCATATCCCTGATTAAGTATTAACCTTCCTTAGCCTCTCCCTCCCAAAAGTAATAAGCATTGCTGACACTAGTTACATGCAACAAAAGTGGAACCGAAGCCTCAATATCCAAATGCCCAAACACGCCCCGAGGGAAATAAAGTCCTGCCCATGCAAAGAGATAATGGAGTGGACAATATGCCGAGGAAGCACCAACCTTTCTTGGAACACATGCCCCAATGAGTTTTACAAACCTCGATAGAGACATGATAAAAGAGGTGGCACAAGACTAAAAGTCGTCCTTCGTGCCATCAATGTTGCTGCCCTGAAAGTACCGGGATGAAGCATGTCTCCATCACTGCAAGGGAGAACAAAGCGGCACAACCACAAAGCCAAGTAAACATCTGTCTTGGTCTTTGCCTCTACTTTTGAATCAGCTAGAAAATTGAGCCTAATAAATGGACTCACTTCATCCTTTCGAATCCTCGAGACCGTTGCAAACATACAAGAAAATGGCTTTCGTAACTTCTGTTGAGAACACACTTTCTTACTATTAGTCTGTTACTAAAACAAGGAGCTCTCTTCCTTAACTTGAAATCTTGTGTCAATCGAGGATTTGGAATATGCAAAGCCTTTGGAAACCAGGACTTGAGCCAGTCGCTGTGCCGCACTATCATTTTGCTTCATTGAGGCTATGGATGCATAAACTTTGAACAAGTATGGGCAAGACTTTAGCAATCCAACGACATTACCTGACCCCATCAACTCACCAAAAGTGGGAACGGTCTCCTCCTAATACTCTCCCAAAATTGAGAGACCGAAAATCTGTTGCATCTCCCAAAGTGAGATCCCAACTTCTCTGCGACCCATAACAAAAGTATTTATCTCAGGACAACAAATTTCAGAGAGTGCTCGATACATGTTGTTTGAACGACTATATTCTTTACTAGCGATAAGGATTGCCCGGGCCAAGTGTTCTAGTCTCGATACGACTGTATAACCTGTCATATATACCAATACTCAAATCCCATAAAACACTCAAGTATTGGATGTTGTCTTACGCAGTCAATTCTGGTTCCATCGAGTAAAACGTAGCAAAATGTTTTGTGCCAAGATTGGTTTTGGATGGTTTAGGTCCTCAGGATGATGCACGACCCAACACAACGAAGGTTAACGTTTGGAAAATACCAAATCCCTTGGTGACATAGTGTGAATCGCAGGATACTTAAAGTGACCATATCCAAAGTCTTCTCGCATGTCACTTCTCGCACTTTCCATGGGCCAATCATCGGTTCGTGTGTAGTAAGTCGTAACTTTCATGCACTTGTCTTGGGAGAGACTTTACTCTCGCACCTGGAAAACAAATCAAAGTACCTCTTTGGCTGGGATCCTCAACATCATCTATCCACCTCTACTCTGTGAAAGGTTTTCGCGAACAACCCTCTTAGCAGACTCTCCAGAATCATAAAAAAAAGACGTCCCTGCAAAAAAAAAAACATACACAAAAATAGCTCAATAAGAAGGCAATCAGTACATCAATATCGGTTATAAAGAAAAGAATATAGGGCAAATGTCATGCCGAAAGTCTCCAAATTTGAAGAACTTAGCTTTAGAGGCTGGAGCCCTTTTGCTACCAAAATATTATTGGCAACTTTCATCACAACATGAGAATAACTCAAACTTTAGAGATTGAGAAGCAACCCTTTTGCTAGCAAAATATTTTTGGCAATAGTCGTCACAACAGGAAAAGAACTCGGCTTTAGAGATTGGGAAGTAGCCCTTTTGGTGGCAAAATATTCTTGGCAACTGTCGTCACGATGGGGGAAGAACTCAACTTTTGAGATTGTAAGTAGCCCTTTTACTGACAAAATATTCTTGGCAACTGTTGTTACAATGGGGGAACTCAACTTTTGAGACTGTAAATAATCCTTTTACTGACAATATTATTGGAAACCATCTTCACAACGGAAGAAGAACTCAACTTTAGAGATTGGGAAGCATCCCTTTTACATGCAACATATTTTTGGCAACCGTCGTCACGATAGGGGAAGAACTCAACTTTAGAGATTGGGAAGCAACCCTTTTACTGACAACAAATTTTCACTCTCTTATTTTGATCACCAAACTCTATTGTTGAGTAGCTTTGAATGACAAAAAAGCAGTTTGTATTATCAAAGTGGTGAAAACAACTTACCAGAAAAAATCAGTTCTCTTAAAGCCGAGATTTTTGGTGACTAAGGATTTGAACTGAATACAGTTCTCTTGATGCCGAGATCTTTGGTGACTAAAAGTTTGAACCGAATAGTGCAATAAGCAACGAATGCTTGGATCACAAGCCGAATCACGTTTGTATGAAGAAGACAAATCTGATTTTTTTTTTTGGTAAAAAATATCAATCAATTACAAATCAAATTTGTAGAAGGAAAAAAGGTTGTTCTCTCAAGTATAATAATGATTACTTGATACCCTTTCCCCAAAAAAGAGACTGCACTAATGATTTGAAGTACAATCATTAGAAAGAGTAAAGAGAAACTTGGTTGCCAATGATGATGACCTTGTTCAATCATTATTACCTTTGAAAAGGATAAAACAAATGATCAATGATCAAAATATCCGGCTTGTTGGTGGTAGTGACGGCTATGGCCTCCTTAGTTTTGGGGGGTCTAGACGCAGTCGAAGGCTTGTTATCGGACTTATGAGAATCATTTGATCGTGCATCCCCATGTACAACAATGCTAAACTCCATGTTGTTGGCTTGGATAGCTAGTTCTTCGAAGGAGTGGGGCTTAATCCATTTGAGGATATAGAGAAGTCTACAATGCATTCCTTGGATGTACATTTCGATGACAAAATATTCAGAAAGGCGATCCCTACAGTTAAGTGCAAGGTTCCACCATCGATTGATGTAGTCAACGATCGGCTCGTTCTTCCTTTGTTTGATAGCGACGAGTTCCACTATGTTTACCGTCCTTTGAGTGTTATAGAAGCGGTTAAGGAACTCCCGTTCTAATTGATCCCAACTGTCAATGGAACCGGATTCAAGATCGGTATACCAATCAATTGCGTTGTCTTTAAGAGAGCGCACAAATTGTTGGATCATTGAGTCACTGTATGTGGCGGCATTGTTGCAAGTCCTAGCAAAATGAGCAACATGTTGCTTTGAGTTGTCCTTTCCATCGAACTGTTGAAACTTTGGTGGTTCGTATCATGCTGGAAAGCGCATTTGTTCAATGCGTTGTGTATGGCTTGGCGTAAACCAAGGAAGAGTGTCGTACACTCCCGTATTGTGAGCGGATGGTATCAGTGATCATTGCATGCAGCTGTTGGACAAAAGGCGTGGTAACTGATGTATGTGGAGTATCTCTAGCGGGATCTTGCGAGTTGCTTGTATCCAAGTTTTGTTCCTTCGCGTTACGAGGACCTTGGAGAATGAACCTAGGGGAATTTGTTGGCCTTTGACTGGATTCATCCACTTGGTTATTCTTTTCCAAGCGATTAACAAGGCTTGCAATTTGGACATCTTTGTCCTCGATTGCTTTCGTCAACCTTGCAATGGCGTTGGCCATTTGGGTGAGTTGTTCATCAACTGATGTTGTCTATGTTATCATCGCTGGTCAGAAAGAAGCATGTGTTAAAAGTTAAGGATAGCTTTGAGTCCGCGACCCGTCAGAGCCTTGTTATTGAGATGGGGAAGTCACATAATAAGATCCGGAAGTCGACTTGGTATCGGATTGCGCTTTGGAAGGGCTACCAGAGGACATGACCACTGACATCTTGGCCCGCACAAACTCAATCTTTTGTACTGTTTTGTTGACGTGTGTCTTGCGGTGCTGGGAAAGAGCCTCGACCAAATGAGAGGTGCCGGACAACGTCATATGACGCGTCGATCATTGATCATCAAAGACAGTTGGTGCATATTCAGATTCAGATTTAGAAGAAGTTTTGTTCCTCTTTCTTTGAACGGCATTGAGTGCAACAACAATGGTATTCTTTGAAGCCATTGATGTTGTCGAAATCATAGATCATCACAATGCACTTCAGAACTCACCCATTTATAAAAAAAAACATGCTTCCACCTTTATGTTTTTCCAAACTTCTCATAATAAAATCTCTATAAAATGACAAATCTAAATGAAAATTCTAGAGCGGGAAATTATATAATAGGCAAATAAATAGAAATAAAATAAAATAAAAAGGGAAGGAAGCTTTCCACTCACTTGATATCTTTTTTTTAAATCCTAGTGCCACTATAGGCAGAATGAAAGAAGATTCAAACCCTCTAAAATTTCTTTAATGCAAGTTATAGGAGATCAGTGTAGTCAAGGCGTCGCCTAGGCGATTTTGGGCCTGCGTCGCCTAGGCGCCCCTCTAGGCGGGCGATCCTAGTAAAATTTTTTTTTAAATCCAAAATATCTCAATAAATAAATAAATAAATAAAAACATGTAATGAAGAAGTAATAGGATTTTAAACATATTAGGCAGACCCCCTCGAGCAATCGTAGGGGGGCTCTGCCTAATATTATACATGGATAGTGACAAAACTTTGGGTATTTGGCTTAGATTTTGAAATGTTTAATACTCCACTATGTCAACATGTCTTTGGTTATGTGATGAATGATTGTAACAGACTTTTTATTTTATATTTTTGTGGAATGTGGGTGTGGAGTTTTGGTCTTTTGGATGTTATATATAATAATATATATGTGATATATATATATATATATATATATATATATATATATATATATTTATATTAAATTTATCGCCTAGGCATCGCCTAGACGCCTTGACTACACTGTAGGAGATAGAATGTAGAGAGAGATTTCCCAAAAGTCCTAAAATTTTCCCACTAATTTTTTTAGAATATAAAATTTTGATCCTTAATTCAGACGTAAGGGGGTCCCATATAGAAGAAGTGATATAAAAGTGGAGTTTTAAAGCAAGGAAGAAGAGTTTAAAAAAAATAAAACTATCCCTTCGGGGAGGCCACCGTTTGAAACGTCAACCCACCCTGGGGGCCTGATTGGTTGCTCTTGAAAAGTGGATAAGCTTGGGTTCACTTTTGTGTCGCCTACCTAGATGTTGACTTTTTTTTAACAGTGTTTTGTCCGAATTTGAATAATTCAATAATTCTAAAACCTCTTATTTGAGGATTTAAAGTTTTCCATACTTCTTCTAGGGGACACTTATCACCTCCCTATTGGCCTATTATCAATTATCCTTATTTAAAGGTGCTTAGAGGTAGGAAAGTCAGACTTATACCAAACTAATTATTTTGGAAAAATCCCTTGCTTTCCTTTTAAAATACGTTAATGGTATTTTGGTCATTTGCCAATTAGGGATATTTTAGTCATTTTGGAAAACGTTAAGGGGTATTTCTTGGAAACTCTCTCATAGGTCACGGGTAGTCCTGTAGGCTCTACAGGGGTGAAAAAACGGGGTGTTTACATTTGGTTTATAGCCTCAAATCAGCTCATGTGATTATCATATTTAGCCTTTTATTTTAGGTTTATATACATGCAAGATGGTATTTTGGTACCTTATAGATGCAGGCATTGCTTGGTTTGCACAAGGGGTTCTCTAATAAGACTTTATGATTGGCTGAATGCAATTTCTACAAGCTTCTGTTTCACTGAGTTCTGACTTGTCATTCCTGCAGATGGTGGTAGACATGGTGGAGGCCACGGGCATGGGGGTTCTCAAAGACATGGTAGAGGTATGCGCTCTTAATAAGATTCTATTGCAGCTAGTCAGATCTTTAAGTTTCCTGAAGTCATTATTCTTTAGTTTCTGTTTTATGGTGTGAATGATTCACATTTATGCCTTAATTACAGATTACCATCGGAAACGGCACCGTGAGGATGATCGCCATGCTCCTGAAATCTCAAAGAGAGCCTCTGATCATGAGTCCAGACCGGTAATTGCTGAGTGGTTAATGCATACATTTCTTCACATGTTAAGTTCAAAAATCCTTGTGTCTTATGTCTCACAACTCAACAATGGTTTGATGCCACAGGAGAAGAATCCACGTTTCCGTGAGAGTGGTGACTCAGATGACGAAGATGAAGACGATCGAAAGCGACGGCCTTAGCCAATTCCAATTTATCATCTTTATGTATTCTCAGTAAGTATTTATATCTCTGCCTTGATAAATTCACTGTGTCATCGATACTCACTGAATATTGAAATTGGGTCGATTCGAACAAGCGATAGTGTTAGAGTTATACCCATTTCGGTGAGGGTTAAACTACCAAAACATGAACTTTCACATGATAAAAAACATTGCAGCCCTTCCAGTGATGTGAAAGAAGACCAAATCATATAATTTTGTACCCCACTTTGAAGCTGTTCTTTTCAGATTCTTGCATCTGTCTTCAAGGTTATTAGATTGCATTGGATAAATGCTTAACTGCAAATGTTTTCAACATGGATCTATGCTCTTACAAAGAGTTCTCCCAGACATTTGTTAGCCATTTTAAAATCAGGATGTTTCCAGGTTTTCTGTCTCTGAATCTCCCTCTAAAGGAAGGATCTTAAAATACTTGCTTACTAACATCCTCGCTAACATTTACTGTCCAGGCAATGAAACTATCAACATCTTATAAAACAGAAAGAAATAGTCCATTTTTTTTGTTGGTTCTCCTTTAGAAAGACAATTTAATACAAGTAAAGATGTCAAAATTCTACATGGCTGTAACCCATATTATCAAGGGACCATGGCATGTGTGCGAGTTTTCCAAACCCACCTCTCCTACATTACAAACGGTAGTGAATGCAAGAAAATTTTATATATGAGAAGAACCAGTGTTTCTACGACTATATCTACCCAGAATTCACTCAGCATCATTGTAACACGGCCACTCCATTTTCTGAAATTTTATTGATGGTGTCGACTCCAATATGAATGGATTTTTTGCACAGCCTAGGGTCGGGGGTTTATATCTGCTCAACACAAAGTGTGGGGAAACACAACAATGCGGGACTTGAACCCGCGTGTGTAATATGAATGATTGATTTACAATGAGAATGAACCAGAAATACCATCATGATAAGTTACTTTGTTTAAAAGTGGTTACTAAACTCCAACTAAGAAGGCATAAAAAATACTATAAATTGCAATTGCTGCATTGCTAAGGAGTAAAGGATGGCTACATTTTTTATGATCGGTAATCAAGCCAATATTATAAAACAAAGTAGAGAAATGATACATGAACCAAAGCAAATGTGAGCAAGAGATTACAAGAAAAATAAACTTAAACGCAATGCAAATCAACAAGTGTGACACTAGACAAGCAAGGCAATCAACAGGATCGGAGAAGAGAACTCACTTTGTCGAGTTTGGTCTGGTTCGAGTTTTGTCTGTCTGAAAGTTGCAGCATTTTTGGGGGTCTGTTTCAAGCTCAGAGGAAGGCGAAGGGGAGGAGAAAGCCATTGTCTTTTGCTTTTGCGTCCGTGCTCGCGCATTCATTTACATTCTTGACACCTATCCTCGGAACCCTCCCACACTAGGAACTCAACTTAGCACCTCCTAAAGCTCTTCCCCATCGAATTCGAGACCCGCCCATTCCAAAGCAACCAACAAAACACGAGCACATATATGGGATTGAGATGACGAGGAATCCTTAAAGACTCTTGAGATTCCTCTACCTCCATATCATCCATGATATGACACCCGACAACACCGACCAAAGAGCCTCCCTAGCCCCCTCCTCACTAACCTCGACCAATTAGATGAAGAATTATGAAGGGACTCGGGGAATACCTAGTCCATGCCCAAGCGAGAAAGGAAAAAACCTCAAATACCAACCGCAAACGAACAATGGAGAAGCAAATGATCCACTGATTCTTTTGCTTGAAGACACATGAAGCATCGGTTGATCATCCTTTACCCTCCATGTTGCAGATGATTACACGTGATGATTTTATTCAACGTTGTGTTCCAGAGGAAAAAGAAACCTAAGAGGGGATACCTAAATTCCACACAACCCGATGAGGGAACGACCCCAAAGAAACCGAACCCAAAGACTGAACATGAGCACTAATTGAAAAACGACCATTACTGTTGCCGATCTAGGCCCTGTAATCCCCAATCAAAATAAATAGAAAATAAAATATGGGTGTTGGACCTCTTAATCTATTAATACACTATTTTCAACACCTCACCTTTGATCGATACTGTCTTTCTAATTAGGTTTGAGATTTTTCTCCCATTCTTTCCTCTTTAGAGAGAGAGAGAGGAAGAAGCTTTATACGTAGGAGAGGAGGGCTAAATAGGCAAATGAGAGAGAGCGGGTACGAGAGGAGGGCTAAATAGGCAAATGAGAGAGAGCGGGAAAAGGGAGCGCAGGGAGGGAGAGTTCAAATTTTTTTAGGGAAAGAACCCAATTTTAAATCGCACTTTAGTGATGGATTTATTTCTGTCACTAATGGTCTTTTACAATTAGATACGCTCAATTTCGCTTTGTTTTTCATTTTCATTTCTCGCTCTTGTAATTTTGCTTATATCTATAGGGAGACTTGTTGATAATCCAATGAATATTTTGTTGGAAAATAAAAAAAAATCACATTGTTTATTATCTTCATCATCTATATTGGGTTACTCAGGTTTTTGCCAACAAAAGAGAATACTAGGGTTAGGGAAATCTACAAACATGTTCGATTTTTGTTGCGAGGTATAATCGAGAAGCGGGAGAAGGCTATAAAAATGGGGTGCACTGTACAAGATGATTTAATGAACTTGCTATTAGAATCCAATCTTAATGAACTTTCAGATAACAATAATTCAAAGAACATGGGATCGACAATGATCGAAGAATGTAAATTATTCTACTTTGCTAGTCAAGAGAAGACCAATAATTTGTTAACACGGACAATGGTAGCTTTGGGTATGAATCTGACTTGGCAAGCACGAGCGAGAGAAGAGGTTTTGCATGTCTTGGGAAAAAATAAACCAAAATTTGAGGACTTAAGCCAGCTTAAGATTGTAAGTATTTATTCTCAGCATTTATTTAATCATTTGATTAGTAATTTTAGAAAGTCTAATATAGTAGAACTCAAATTTTTATGGTACAAGTAACCGTGATTTTGTATGAAGTTTTGAGGTTATATCCACCAACTTCTCTTATTCGATGCACTCATAAGAGAACCAAACTAGGAGAGATCTTCCTTCCTGCAGGAGTAGAAATCTTTATGCCATTATACTTTGTGCATCGCAATCCCAAACAATGGGGTGAAGATCAGGGGCGGAGCCAGGAATTTTTCATTCGGGGGGTAGGGGGCAAAATACATGTATTGAAAAAAAATTTAATTTGAGGGTATGGAATTTGGGGGTTCGGGGGCGTAGCTCCCGAGAAAATTTTTTTGGGGTAGTTTTTTTATTTTGAGAATTTTTTTCCCGGTAATGCCTTTGAGGTCGCCACGTGTCGCTATTAATACCCCTTAATTGTGGTTAAGATTCACCCACCTATCATTGGTTTTAAAAAAATATATCAAATTTCTTTTTAAACCCTAGTTTAAAATTCACTAACACCTAAGGTTAAAATTATATATATATATATATATATATATTTTTTTTTTAAACCAAGGATAAGTAGGTGAACCCTAAGATTGGGTGAATTTTAATCATAGTTAAGGGGTGTCCATAGGGACATGTGACAACCTCAAGGGCATAAGGGGACTCCATTAGGGGGCACTATATATATGACAAAAAAAATTAGTGGGGGCCATTATATTATATAGGACAAAAAAAAATTGGGGGGCCAAGTATACTTAAATATATTTTTTTCATTGAGGGGCCCACTATTCATAATAGTAGAGTTGGATTTACAAACCCCCCTCCCTCCCCCCGGCTCCGCCCCTGGTGAAGATGCCACTGTGTTCAATCCAGGGCCATTATATTATGCAGGACAAAAAAAATTTGGGGGGGGGGGGGGCAAGTATGCTAAATATATTGTTTTTCATTGAGGGGCCCACTATTCATAATAGTAGAGTTGGATTTACAAACCCCCCCCGCCGTGAAGATGCCACTGAGTTCAATCGAGAAAGATTCTCAAAAGGGGTTTCAAATGCATCAAAGGATCAAATCTCATTCTTCTCATTTGGTTGTAGGCCGCAAATATGTATTGGACAGAACTTCGCCATGATAGAAACTAAGATGGCTTTAGCTCAGATTCTGCAACACTTCTCCTTTTAGCTTTCGCCTTCTTATGCTCATGTTCTTTGCAATGCTATCACTCTCCAGCCACACAGTATGGTGCTCAAGTCATCTTGCATAAACTTTGAGACCATCTTCATCATTGCCACGATCAATAGTGACTATTATCTTCATAGTCTGCTGTATATATATATATATATATATATATATATATATATATATATATATATTTTAAGATAGCTTATATGCAAATTAAATGAGGTTGGGTCTGGTGACATTGTATATCTTGTTTCATCTGAGAATGTACTTGACCAGCTTGGGCTGTGGTCAAGCTACACTCTTGGGTATGAAACATAAATATTACAAGATATGGCATCTTTGGCCTATATTAGTTTTTTTTTTCAATTTAAGTTTCCAAATCCTCAAAGTCGAAGAGTACTTGGCCTTGCAGATGAATAATTCTATAACACTCTTTTGTATTGTAAAAAGAATGTGCTTTCATTATCTGTAGTATCGATGAGAGAGATTGACGTGGGTGTAGGAAACATAAACCTCATTCTAATCTCATACTCTTCTGGCCGAGTATAATCAATTGATAAACTCTATTTAAGAGCTGCTCATATGTCATTTCAGCAAATAACGGTACCAATTTTGATTTTCTACCATTATATACGGAGCCTCTGTTAGAATGATTATTTCATTCCATGTCATAATTAACATCAAATTATTGAAACATGCATTATCGTCAAAATCCATACAACATATATATATATATATATATATATATATATATATATATATATATATTAAAGCAAACAATCAAAATTTCTAGATATATAGAAATTTCCAAGATATAATCTAAATCAAAATTTGATATATCGAAATTTTCAACATATCAAAATTTTAATTTTAATATATCAAAAATTAATTTTGTTATACCGTGATTTTTAAGATTTAATGAAATTTTAAATTCGATTTATCAAACTTTTGTTCATATATCGAGCTTTTATGGATGTACCAAAATTTTTATACTGATGGATAATTTTTTTTTTTATTGACATCAGTAATGCAATTTTGATATACCGATACTGTTTATGCGATCTTGGCAATGTACGTGTGTTTTGATCTAGAACACACGTTCATACATTTATAAAGAAAAAAGTTGCAACTTAACAAATACCTTTTGTGGCGCATAAGATCCTTCTTCATCTAGAGGGTCCTTCCATTTTCTCTATTACTTCTTCATAATCTTGTTTCTACTATGCATAAGGCCTTTCTTTCCTTTTCTTCTTTCTACTGTGCATAGGAGGTATTTTCATCCAGAACAGCAGCTGTATCACCCATAAGCGTGCATGTATCATACACTTGTGTGCGAGCCTACAAAAATAAAATCTCACAAAAGTAGGCCCAGTTTCAGGCTTCTTCAAATCATGAGACCCATTTACAGGAAAAACTCTTTTAAAATGGGACTTTGCTCTCCAACTGAAATCGCATGCACTTAGAGTACGGTTTCGGCCCTAAGATGGTCTCAGAAGCTTTATCCTTTAAAATGAGATCTGGGTTAACCTGAGGACTATATACTCCCAAAAGCTTTATCCGTGTTAATAGACTTGGGTCTCCCTTGGCACAATGCTCTAAGAGCACTGGATTTCAGGTGGGCTCCACCTGAAATCCCGTGCTCTTAGAGCACAGTCTCGGCCCTAAGAAGGTCTCAGAAGCTTTATCCTTTAAAATTAGGTCTCAGTTAACCTTGGGACTATATACTACCAAAAGCTTTATCCGTGTTTATAATGTATCCAGGACTGGAGACTCTCAAGTCCTTAGCACAAAGATTCACGTGCTTCACCGTGACCATATATGATCACGGGTTCAATCCTAGCAGAGTTGAATGCAACCTTTAAGATGGAAGGGCCTCTACAATATAACTCCATTGTGCTTAAAATAAGTAAAATTGTATTATTACTATGAATTTTATACTTCTAGTAGAGGAAAAAGAAGACCGTGACACAATCATATATTGTTGCCGGCCATGGTGGTGAACAGTACCGGGCAGTGGTAGGTAGTCTTGTTGGTGTTGGTGGTTGTTGAAAAAGGTGATATTGGTGGTGATGGTGCATGGTGGAGTGGCGCCCGATGGAAAGGCGAAGGAGGTGGCAGTGGTAGACAATCGGTGGTGATGCCGGCAACGGTGACCCGTGGTTGACAATTTTAATCAGATTTTCCATGATCAAATCCATTGCTTCTTTAATTTCTTGGCTGGCAAACTGAAACAAGTAGTATAAAGACTTGTGTATGGGGTGGGGACAAGCACGGGTGGGTGTTATTATTAGCAGCTATTATATCTTCCCAAGTGCTCCATCCTCATTTTCAGCTGTTTCTTTGTTTCCAATGCCATGAATGCTTATGTAATTATACGTTTTTGCTTCTTTGATAGCAGGAAGTCCCCTTGTATTATTGGTGCCAATGGTGGGAGGGAAAAGGGGCTCTCTATATATCCATCAGGACATATCCAAATTGCTAAACAACTTAGCCATTGGAATGGCGAAGGTGTGACCCTTATTTGAGGTACTCTAGGATCAAGCCCTAGAAACGAAACTCAAAAATTGATTTGTAAAAGTTTTCTTTAATAATGTGACTGGCAAGTGATCCAAATGTGACAAGCTGGCAATCCCAAATCAAGGAATCACTAACTAACTGACTAACCTGCTAATCATGACCGATGGCGTGTCCTTCAATCACAGTCTCACTGACAATCCTTGGGATTAAGATAATTTGGTAGGACCATTAAAAAAAAATATAATCTTAAACCTCAACACAAGTCCGTCCCTCAAATACGGAGAAAAGTAATTTGGTTGACACTAGGGAGACTTGTTACCCTTTTATTTGTTTGGGAAGTGATTTAAAACTCTCCATAGTATCTACCATGGAGCGCTGGTCCTTTGGGTTTCAATCAATTGGTGTCAAGCATAAAGTGAGGCCATCATTTAAAGCATGATGGACATGGGCCATTGGATATTCAATCTGACAGTCCTACCCTTAGTAGTACCTACAATTACTATGGGAGTTATTTAAACATTTTCCTTATTGTTTTGAAGAAATGGAAGATAAAGTGATTAACCTACCCCAGCTGACAAACTCATCCATCAAGACCATTTAACAGATGGGCCACCTATTAAATGGACTAGATCCCACAAGCCAGATTGATTTTTACAATTAATCTAACTCCCATATTATATGAGCATTTAATGTTCTTATTCAACAGTCCTACCCACTGATTATGTTCTAGATTTGATCGATGAGTTGATTGGTAAGGGAATTGAGTGTTGTGGATGGTGATGGTTCACCAAGCATGGTGGGCGTTAGGTTCATTATATCGTCCCTATAATGTTTCACAAGAATGGCAATCCTTGGTTATGCTTTCTCCTTTTAAAAGGCAAACTAGGGTTTGATGGTCACTATTACATTGGGTGAAACTTGGCAGCAATGGTAATTGTAGGCTAGGGCTGCAACCAACCATGGGTTGCTGACACAAGAAAAAAGTTACAAAATAATTTGATAACGAGTCTAAGGAAGAGGACTGCTCCTCTTTAATCATGATTAAACTTAATTAAATTAAAATTAATAATTTTGTTCTACTAAAAACCATAGTTAGATTACTTAACCCTAGGGGGTGAGTGAATCTTAACCATAGTTGATGGGTGGTAAAAAGGGGGCGTCTAAGGTGACCCAGGGGTTTGTTTTCTATTCCCTTTAATAAGAAAGGGAAATGGAAAACGGACAAGCTGATCCTGTCATCTCATTGGTCCACGCCTCCTTTTTACACTCATCAACTGTGGTTATGATTCACTCACCGGGTTAAATAATCTAACCATAGTTTTTGGTAAAACAAAAAAACGAAATTATTAATTTTAATTTAGTTAAATTTAATCATAGTTAAGGTGTTAAAAAAGACACGGGACACTGCGGTCAGCTTCATCTTCTCGGCACTGATAACAAAAGTAGGTAAGACCTTTTTTTTTGTATGAATGTGACACATTTTTTCTTAGACGACAAGGACCATTGCTGCCAAGTCCCACTCCGTCTTGCATATGAGATCGAATCGCAGCTAAGAAGATTAAGGATCCTCTAACACACACACACACACACTTCCCAAAAAAAAAAAAGTCGACAAAAAATAAGTGGATGGAAAAATTGTCTCCTAGTGCTTTTTTTCATATTCGATATCGTGATCTAAACGTAGCACATACACCGAATTTCACCTCCCCGAAGCGCCAGGGAAGGTGAACTTCATGACAATTTTGAATGACTGTCTTGTGTTTTTATTTTTTTAAAGTTGTTAAATGGTTGGAATGGTTAATCTTATAAAGTTATATGGTTTAAACCTTACAATAGAGCTATTTTTTAATATAGAAACCAAATTATCTACGGTGATCCGGTTATCACCCCTAACCCTAAGGTCGCCATGTGTTCTTTTTTTGACACCCTTAAATGTGGTTAAGATTTACCCATCCTTAGGGTTCACCCACCTATCCTTGGTTTTTAGAAAAAATATTATTTTTTATAATATTTAAAAATTGTTTTAAAGGTTTTTTTAATATTAAATATTTAAAAATAGAATTAACTTTTTTTTTACTAAAAACTAAGGATGGGTGAGTGAACCTTAACCACAGTTAAGAGGAGTCAAAAAAGACACGTGGTGACCTCAGGAGTGATAACCGGATTTGCCAAATCCCATTATAAATAAAGGGATTTGATCTCCTCTTTTTAATATAAATAAAGGGAAATAGCAAACTACGAATGAAGATTTTTTTTATTATTATTTTTGGTCCTAATCATTATCTACCTAGGTTAGTGGTTAGGGGGTTAGCAGGTTAGCACTCATGATAAGAGCTCAACAGCCGCACCAAGACTCGAACTCGAGTCACACCTCCTCCAGAGATAGGCACACAACCACCAGATGGCCATCATAAGGTACCCTAATACTGTAATAATGTGAGCAAGGAGGAAATCAAGCTTAAATAATATACATTTTACTGAAAATTTCAGCACCAAGTGAAAAATCAAAGACTTATAATATATTGATATGCCTTAACTTAGAAAACTATGAAAAGCAGATGAAACCATTACAAAAACATAATTTAAGAAGATCAAACACCACCCATAATTAGGTAAATCCCTCTAAATCTTCTTGTTGTGTGATGAACCATTAACCAAAGTTTATGGCACATACCCCTCTTGGCTCTCTCGGTACTCCTCCTGGTTCTGATACTCTTCCATGGAGTTGAACTCATTTGAGTTCTCATTATTCCCATAATAACCTCCATTGTTGTACACATTCCTCGAAGTCCCGAACCCCTCGCTACTTCCTCTTCCTGATTTGTACCCATTAGGATAATAGTTCTCATTATTCACATTGTAATTATACCTGTCATTCTCAAAGAACCTCGTGTCACTCATGCCTTGTTTCTTTGTCTCGTAACCATTATTGTTGTTGTTGGTGGTGGTGGTGGTGGGGGTGGTGTAGCTTGTGTCTACGAACTTTGCGTCCGTCGTGCCTTGTTGCGTGGTCTCGTACTCGTAGCTTTCACCGGTGTACTCAGTTGGGGTTTTGCTTGGGAGCTTGTCATAAGTGTAGTGTGCTTCATTGGTGGTAGTGGTGGTGGTGGTGGTGGGAGAGAATCGGTCCGAGTCATGACCATAGAGGCCATAACCGTTGTGGGTCTCCGGAGTGAAGCTTGGCTCCTGGTCTTGGTTATGTAGAAGTACTTCATTGTCTGGGATTGTGGTCTCCTTCGCATTGTTGTTCTTGTTAATGTTGTTGTTGTTGCTGTTGTTGTTGTAGCGGACGTATTTGCTAAAGAATTGGCTCTCCCTAGCTTTAATCTGGATAGAGGAGGTGAGGAACAAAAGAAAGAGGAAAGAGAAGTGTTTTGGAGAGGGAGCCATGAGTGAGAGAACAGATAAGAGAGGATGGTTTAGGTTGGCATGGAAGTGTAGTGTGGAACAAGCCATTTTATAGAAGACTCTTCTCTCATGTCCATTTTCCTCTCATGGGGTGGAAAAAAGACAAGGAAAGTAGGAGATGATTGTGGTCCCTTGTAGAAGAGCACTTTAATTAAAAAGAAAGACCCCTTTTCTTCTAAAGAGAATAGTACTCTATGGTTTTAAACAAGAAATGCTGTTTTGCTTCCTTCTTTACCATTTGTAGAAAATTGTTTACTTAGATCTTTAACTTTGCTACTTAAGATCCTGTCATAGTGTCATGTGACTCATGAGTTTACTACAACAAGGTCATGAAAACCCTCTAAATATCCTAGTGAAACCAATTTGACTCGGATGAGTTGGACAACTCAGTCATGAGTTTCTAAGATTTTTTTTTATTGGGCATGCTAGCAATAATAGCCAACATATCCACTTTCCATAGATTTCGACACGGGGGTTGCTTCACTGCCAATATATCCACTCACCCACCATGGGTTGGTACAATTGGCTAGCATCTCGGGTTTTGCTCCCTATGGTTATGTATTCAACTCCCACTCCTTGACTTATCTTATGTTGGTTGGGAAAATTTTGAAAGGGTTAGTACGGACACCCCGAATAGACTAGTCCTTGAGTCGGAGGATTTGGGACACCCACTACTACCTAAAAAGAAAGCTATAAAAAAACGATTGTTACTTTTAACCGGTTGCATAAATTATAGCCAAAAAGTAATCTACCTAGCTATTAGAATCGGTGGGACAAGTTGACACTCAGCCAATTACTACTACGTCCTTTTTCGTTAGTGTGGAATTAGCTGGACCAAGAGAGAGTTAAGAGCAAGGGTGTGCTAGTAATTCAGACAAGTGAAGATAGCTAAAAAGTGGCCGGGCAATTATGCGGGGATTGTGGAGCGAGAGAAGGGGGGTGGGGCATGGAAATAATGGCATTTAGTGCACGCTACATGTGCTGTCTTGAGTTTTCAAAGATGATGAGGGCCACCTAACCCTTCCTACTAAAGCGATACTCTCAGTCAAAAGCTAGCTACTCTTTTTCTTATCTTAGCTAAAAGCGACTTCTTTCCTGCTTTACCCTGGGGAGAACAATGTGGGTATTAAGAAAGACGACCTTCTTGACACCCTTTAGAGGCTGCGTTGGTTGAGAGGCCACATCTTACCCTATCTCAGTGTGGGTTACCTTTGTTTCCCTACTGCAACTAACCTGTGTGAATTATTTCTCTTTATAGGGGATGAAGGAATCGAGCTCTAGCTTGGGGTTAATAATTGACTCTATTTAAGGAAGACTAAAGATGGAGGCTAAGAAACCTACTCTATTTAAGGAGTAGTTTTATAGTGTCGCTTACTATTTTAGGAGCAACGCTCCACGTCCCCCTATTGATTTAATTGACGTTTTAAAACAGGTAGGGGTCTTACCTAACCCTTTCCCTCCCCATTGATTAATTTAAGTGACATTTTAATAAATAGGTAGAAGTCTTGCCTAACCCCTTCCCTTATAGGGTGTTTCAAAAAAAAAAAAGAGCCCTAGCTTGGCCCGAACATAGGCTCGGGCCAGACTTTAAAATGGTCAATGTAATTTTTCTCTTTCAAAATGTGTTGTTTAAATTAAAAAACAAAATATATGTCATTAAAGATAAAAATAGTATTACCCAGCCAAAGTAACACATACCATTTCAATACTTGGATTTAAAAGGTAAACTAATATTATCTCCTACCCTGCCCTAAATTAGATAGGCTTCCACTTATTGAGTTCGCCCCTACTTCTTAAGGCTTAAAAATGGGGTCAATTCTGGGCTGAGCCGCTGGCCCATTGACACTAACAACAACAAGTTTGACGCGTAAATGTGTCATGCTCTTGGAGTGCTCTTATGTTTTTGAAGCTTTATTGTCATGCCGTGAAACTTATACACAAAATATACTAATATTTATATAGATATCAAGGCGTGAACCAGAAACAAAATTCTAATATTAATGAAAATTAAAATCATTTAATACTCTATTAAATAGATATAATATCTAGCATAACTAAAAGAGTCAATAACATGAGTTCTCCAAAAAACTAAACCATCTAAGGTTTTCATATAGTTTAGCTCATTACAGTTCTCTCACACTCTAACGAGAAAGAAAACTTTAAGACTGATCACATTTGCTCAAACGAAAGCAATTTCTATTCTTCTTAATCACCACCTGAAAAGAGGAATCAACAAGGATGAGCTCACAACTTAGCAAGAGAATACAACTATAATTTAGATGCATTAACAATTCATATGATAAGATAACTAACAAATTATACATATTCAATTAAGTCTTTATTTATGGTTCAATTCGGTTAATTGATGTCTTACACAACTTATCCTATTAACCAAGAAAATCATTGGGGTCTCACACAGCTTACTCTATCTTTTGGATCTCACACAGTTCACCCATCTAAGAATTGAGTGTCTTACACCACTAACCTCAATCATCAGTTTCTGGGTAGGTACTCTACACGACCCTGAAACCATCATAAGGTTTTGACTTATAAATAATTGATTTTGGGAAAACTTTCTTTACGAAAGTTGTAGATCTTTTTGAGCTTTTTGAAACGATGTACTACTGGATTAAAATCAGACTTAAGGTCATAAAATTATGACCTATATACCAAAACTGTGTAAATTTTCTTTAAATTAACTCAATTATGAAAATTCACCAAATTAATTTCCTAGATCTCTCATATTTGCTTCCCTAAAATCTAACATGTTATTTTATCATGTATTAAAATCACCCATAACATATTTAATAAATCAAAATAATACTTGTATCAAATATTTATTCGATCTATCATATTTTCATACACACAATAATTAGCACAAGAAGAAAAACACATTAAAACTATTGTGTGATTACAACAAATTTTACATCTAAACTATAGAAGTATCCACTTGCCTCTAAATCTGAATTTGAGAAGACAAGATGTTGATTGCTTAGGAAAGATTTGATGTTAACTTGGATGATCCAATTCCGATCATCGGGTTCTCCATTGCATCCGACAGAATTCCAAACTCTACAGCCGCTTTCATCCTTTCCTCCAAAAACGATCTTATCTCGTTTCTCCTATTTAGGTTAGCAAAAAGATAGCTACTAGGTTAAACAATTCTATTTATACTAAACTTCATTTAGAGAATTACTAATATATCCCTACTAAGGCTTGTTTGATTATAACGTAGATTTAATCCATTAAATTAAATCATTGATTTAGCCTTACCCCACCAAGGTTAGCCATAAGACCAAACACCAAAATACCAATAACTAAATCATCCATATAATTTACCAATTTACCCTTAAATATATTTAATTTAAATTAGGGTCACTACATCTATCCCTTTTGTTGGTGGTGTTTGATAAATGTAGTTTGAAGCCATATGAGCCATGAATCGTCCCATAGTACAAAAATGAGTTGAAGCCAAAGAGAGCTCTCTCACATAGAGATCCTCGCTAGCAAGGCGTGGATAAAATTTTCGACACCAAGGTGGCTGGTTAATTCCAGTTCACAATAACTATGGTTTACTGGGCCTCACTCAATTAATTTGCGTATGTGTGGGCTGTCCGACCTATTTATGTTGAAGATTGATACTTCCATTAAAAACCTCACCTGTCGTATTGTAGATTTGCAACCCAATCCAAATATTTGAATGCAAACTATTTAATACTCTTCACCAATCATGATCTCATTAGGAGGTAGATTGGGCATTCATTCCTAAAGAGTAAAAGTCCAATAGAAAGTTTTTATTGGGTAATATAATAGGAGGTAAACTCAACGGACTCACTAACACTAATAATCAAATGCTAATAATTCATAATAAACCAAAGAAAAAAAGTTAATATCTAGACCATGGTAGGAGCTTCTTTCCTGTCCTTCGGAATCTGTATAAATATATATCTACACTTAATTTATACTAATATTTGGATTTTGTAAGAAAGGGTCTCATTTTCTATTTGGATAGACATCTAATTTTTTTTTAGTGGGGTTTTCATGAGGGTTGGTAACTTGCTACAAGGCTTGAAATTTCGGTTATATCTTGGTGATTTGGGTCCTCTAACCCGAACCAAAATTTTGGATTTCTTGGCGAAAATTTGGATTTTTGTAATGCTATATTAAATTTCAATATTTTTCCCGGTATTGAAATAAATTTCTACATTTATTTATAAAATAAATATATGAATTTTTGAAAATTTAATAAAATGAAATATTTCTAAACATTAATAAAAAAAAAACATGGCGTTTCACCTAAAAGGGCATGCTTTTGACATATTTATCAAAAAAGGCATACTTTGCATTTTTGTTACCTAAAAGGGTATGCTTTTGATATATTTACCCCTTAGCTATGCATATAAAACCAAACACTAATGAGGGTAATATTGGAATACAAATCCTATTTGGTAAAACTTTTCAAACCATTCCTTTTTAGGGAATTTTTTTTACTTAGGGCGACTAAACGGTACTTATCCCATAAAAAATAATTAAAAATCTATTTAAAAATAAATTTCTAAATTTTCCCTTGAATTTTCGATATTTTGGTCAAATTTTGCAATTTCGATATAACACATCGATTTCGAGGGGTGAGTACGAACCCTGAGATTTCGTGAAATTCCACTCGGATTTTCAAACCTTGACTTGTTACCCCTAGGGCAATCTTTATTGATTTAAGATTACATTTTGGAACTCTTACAAGGCATGGGTCACAAATTATGGCAAATTAACGAGGTCGCAAGAGTTTGAGTAGCTACTGTGGAGAGTGGGCTCTTGATCGGGGCGGAGCCAGGATTCTCTTGTTGAGGGCTAACAATGGGGGTTCAGGGGCGTAGCCCGGCCCAAATTTTTTTTTTTTAGGACAAGTTCATGGGTCATCGTGCCAGTTTGCATAAAATATATTTTTTCTCAAAGTTTAGGGGGGCTAGAGCCATGTCCCCGGCTCCGCCCCTATCTCAGGCTATTAATATTATTAAAAAAAAATTCCAAAGTTTCAAGGGGGCTTCAGCCCCCCGGGCCCCATGTGGCTTTGTCCCTGCTCTTAATACCTCATCAACTTTTTGGTTGCTGAATTACTACAGAATGTTATGAAACAAAAAATTCATGACGTTTCTTTATTTCGGTCTATATATAAAAACAAAATAATGAAATGGGCTAATTTTCATATAATGTTCTAAAAATCCTAGTTGTCCCAGGAGCGTAGTCATGAGTGGAGTATGAAAATATTCATCCGAGGAATTTCGGTAAAATTTGAAAAAAAAAGAGAAAACAATTGAAGAAATGTTAGGCAAAATATGATAAATATAGAAAATAAAGATTACTAAATATGAAAAATTATACATAAATATATTTTATATAATTTATTATTTAGGATTTTTAAAAAAAGTAATAAATAATTCACATTTAACTCGAAAAATTTATAAAAATATAGAGTAAACCATGCAGATATTACATGAATTAATCTTTAAATTTGCAAACGGCTTGAGAGTTTTTGAAAATTTTTGAAGAACTTTATGTTGGAAAAAATCTGGGTATTTTGGAAAAAACAGTTTTTATAAACTTTGACCCAAAATATAAATGGGACCCACAAGGGTTTTGAGGCGGGTCCAAGTGGATCCGTGTTCTCCTCCATGAGGAGATTAACATGGTATAATTACTTGTCCAAATCAGTGAAGTGATGAATGAGAAATTAATCTCAAAGTGGGCCACTTGAACATGTATTGTAAGTTGAAGAATGGTATAGTATAATAGTCCAACATCAGAAAACTATTGAAACCATAGTATGATTTATATACTATTACCTAGGAGTAAATGGTGGGCCCTTGGGGCATCCAAATTTTGCGAAGGAGTGAGCCCATGCTCCAAGGTGGAACCAACCACATGCACACGCGCCGCCGCCCCGACCTAGCCGTGTCCGGTCCAGCTGGCTGGTTTGGTTACTTAAAGCCTGACTCCTATTTTTATTTTTTGCTGGGCCAAAGCCCATTCAACTTAAACAGAACCCAACAATTTATTAATCCAACAGTCATGTCTATTGGATTTAAAAACTGAAACCTAAATTAACATGACAATTCTGGACTGTCTCCTTAGCCTATTATTTAAGGCTTTTCTGCTACATTTTCTGGAGTACAAAAATCAGATATTCCACTTTCTAGTTTTCCATCTTCTTCTGCATTCTAGTTTGCATTTCAGAGAGAGAGTACTAAACATCCTTGATTCGCTGTATCCTTAGGTTTCTAGTGGTAGTAGCCAGGACAAGACTGTTGTATCTTGGGAGACAAATTGCTGTAGGCTGTGACCACCTGTGCGGGGCAATATTGTCTTAAGGACATTAAATCAAATTCAAGCCTCAGTCAGTAATGTGCCCTGCCTTTTAATTTTATGTTCTATTATCATTGATTATATGTTCTGTAATTGATTTTAGTATTCTCTAATTTGCATCTCTTAATTATATAACATATAGTAATTTTAGACAATATATCCAACAAACTTAAGACAATATTTTGTTATTGTATGCTATATTAAATTCTGCGAAGTATAGAAATCTGAAAATTAGATTACATTAATTTTGTTCTGTTCAAATACTGAAATCTGCTCTTCACAATTTCTGCACTTTAAATCCTGTATACTGAATATTGAAATTTTAAGATTTGCAATCCAGGAATTCTGTACTTAATTTCTGCAATACAGAAATTCTGAATTTCGGTTTCTACATATAATTTCTAAAATCTCAAAATTCTGGTTTTCAATTCCTGCAATTAAATTTTCGGATTCTGCAATTCAAATCTGAAATTCTGCAATATGGAAAACTGAAATTTCAAACACTTCAACTTAACTTCTGAAATTAAAATTCTGCATTCTGGTTTTATAAATTCTGCTATTGGATTCTGCAATTTGCAAATTCGGCATTCTACATTTAAATTCTGAATACTGTTATTTCAAATTCTGCATTTATATCAAAATAGAATTCTGCATATGTTAGACGCTGTTATTCTGAAAAACTGCCTTTGGAATACTGCATTTTAGTCCTTGAACATTCAAATACTGCAAATCAAAAATCTACAACTGCTGCACTTTTAATTCCTGCAATCTGAAACTTAAAATTCTGCATTGTGCATTGTTTAGTTTTGAAAATTAAAATCTTCATTTTCAATTTTGAAATCTGCACTTTAGTAACTTTACAAACTCTAAATTCTGCAATCTGATTTTCAACTTTAAAATTCTGCAATTGTAAATTCCGAATTTACATTCTGCAATTTCGAAATTCTGTAATTCAATTATGCATTTCACAATTTAGAATTCTACACCTTTGAATACTGCATGCTGAAATTGATAATTTAAAATATGTTTTTCCAATTTCTGCAATTCTTAAATCTGAATTTAAATTCTATAATATAGAATTTTGCAATTTAAAATCTGCACTTTACAATTCTGAAACTTTGAATTCTACATTATTAAAATCTGTATTATGTAGTTAGATTACTGCACTAGTAATCTTCATTTGTGATTAATTAAAAGTCTAGAAACTAATTTATATTATTGTTTTACAGTTCAAACATACATATGACTGCTGAAAAGACTGTTGTTCCTATCCCGGTTGTGGCATAAGTGCCAACTATCCCCACTACAGGCCCTATTGCTAATGGTGAAAAATCTGAGAAATTTAATGAGACAGATTTCAAGAGATGACAGCAAAAGATGCTGTTCTATTTGACCACATTAAATTTGACAGATTCTTACAAGATGATGCCCCTACCCTGAAAGAGTGTGAATCAGACCGGATGGCAGTTGTTGTAATTGAAGCATGAAAATATGCTGATTTCTTATGCAAGAACTACATCTTGAACGGCTTGGACAATGCATTATATAATGTATATAGTCCAATTAAGACCGCTAAAGAATTATGAGAGTCCTTGGACAAGAAATACAAGACTGAAGATGCCGGGATGAAGAAATTTGTGGTTGGAAGATTTCTTGATTTCAAGATGGTTGATTCAAGAATTGTGATTAGCCAGGTTCAAGACCTCTAATTGATCCTTCATGAGATCCATGTAGAAGGAATGATAATAAGTGAATCATTCTAAGTTGCTGCTGTAATTGAAAAGTTGCCTCCATCTTGGAAGGACTTCAAAAATTACCTTAGCATAAGCGAAAGGGAATAAAGATAGATGACTTAATTATCTGACTCAGAATTGAGGAAGATAATAGACCAATGTGGATCAAAGACCAATGTGGTGAAACACAAGTCCAGGAAAAGGAACCATTCTGAAGCAGGTTTAAGTCAGAAACCCAAAGGCAAGGAACAGAAGAGGTTTAAGGGTAACTATTACATTTGTAACAGGCCAGGGCATGTGTTTAAAAACTGCAGAAACCGAAACTTCCAAGGGAAATCCAAGAAGGGATCAACTTATGCTCACATTACTGAAGTAGAGAACATCACTGATGATGTTTCTGATATGCACTTATCAGCTGTTGTTTCAGAGGTAAATATGGTGCTGAATCCCAGACAATGGTGGGTAGATACTGGAGCAACTCGATATATCTGTTTCGATAGGAGTGCATTCAGTAACTATCATAAAGTAACTGCAGTAGAAAAACTCTACATGGGAAACTCATCTACTTCAACTGTTCAAAGATCCGGGAAGGTTGTTTTGAAGATGACTTCGGGGAAAGAGCTTACCTAGAATGATGTCTTGCATGTACTAGACATTAGGAATAACCTTGTTTTAGGAGCACTTCTTAGTAAGAATGATTTCAAGTTAGTTTTTGAGTCAGACAAATTTGTTCTGACTAAAAATGGTATATATGTTGGCAAAGGTTATCTCTGTGAAATATTATTCAAGATGAATATAATGACTGTGATGTCTTCGGGCAACAATAATAATGAAGCAAGTTCTTCTGTTTATATGCTTGAATCATTTAATTTATGGCATGCTAGATTAGGACATGTTAATTCTGATTCACTTCGTAGGCTTGCTAATTCAGATTTAATTCCTAATATAAAATTTGACTCAAATAATAAATATGAAATCTGTGTGGAATCCAAATTATCCAGAACTTCTTTTCATTCAATTGAAAGAAGTACTGAACCTTTAGGGTTGATTCACAGTGATATCTGTGATTTAAAATTTGTGCAAACAAGAGGTGGGAACAAATATTTCATCAACTTCATTGATGATTGCACAATGTACTGTCATATCTATTTGCTAAATAGCAAAGATGAGGCTTTGGACATGTTCAAACTTTATAAAAGTGAAGTTAAAAATCAACTTAACCAAAAGATTAAGATGTTAAGAAGCGATAGAAGAGGTGAATATGTGTCACCATTTGATGAGTTCTGTAAAGAATATGACATAATTCATCAAATAACCGCTCCTTATTGCTGAATGCAAAAACCGAACTCTAAAGGAAATGATGAATGCATTATTGATCAGTTTAGGTTTGCCTCAGAACTTGTGGGGGGAAGCAATATTATCTGCTAATTATATTCTTAACAAAATACCCCACAAGAAGTTAGACAAGACACCTTATGAGTTGTGGAATGATTGAAGACCTTTCTACAAATACTTAAAAGTGTGGGGGTGTCTAGCAAAGATAATAGTTCCTGCTCCTAAGAAGGTTAAAATAAGACCAAAGATAGTGGATTGCATCTTCATTGGATATGCTCACAATAGCAGTGCATATCGGTTTCTTGTACACAAATCAAATATTCCTGATATACATGTCAATACGATCATAGAATCAAGGAATGCATCTTTCTTTGAAACTATATTTCCTTGCAAGGTTGTACAAGAACATAATCTTATAAAAATGATACATGACACTATTAATAGTGATCATCAAGAAAATGTAGACCAAAAGTCTATAGATAAGAACAATGAAGATGAACCAATGCATAGTAAAAGAGTAAAAATTACTACATTTTTCGGTTATGATTTTCTAACTTATTTGTTGAAAAATGAGTCTCAAAGCTTTAAAGAAGTCATGTCTTCTCCAGAAGCACCATCTTAGAAATAGACTATAAATAGTGAAATCGAGTATATCATGCAAAATCGTACTTGAGAACTGGTGGATCTTCCTCTAGGAAATAAACCATTAGGATGTAAATGGATATTCAAGAAGAAGATAAAAGCTGATGGAACGATTGACAAATACAGAGCTAGACTTGTAGTAAAAGGCTACAAGCAAAATGAAAGTGTCGATTATTTCGATACTTATTCACCAGTTACAAGGATAACATCCATCCGTATGTTAATAGCTATTGCTGCTAGAGATAGATCAAATAGATGTGAAAACTGCTTTCTTAAATGGTGATTTGATTGAAGAGATATATATGGAACAACCAGAAGGTTTCATGACAAATAACCAAGAAAAGAAAGTATGTAAACTTGTTAAATCACTTTATAGATTAAAACAAGCTCCTAAACAATGACATGAGAAATTTGACAATGTTATGATGTCAAATGGTTTTAGGATTAACGAGTGCGATAAATGTGTTTATGTGAAAAGCACTAAAACAACATATGTCATTGTGTGTCTCTATGTGGATGATATGTTAATCATGAGTAGCAGTAATGAAATCATTCAATCTACCAAAAAGATGTTAAATAAAAGATTTGACATGAAAGATCTAGGTGTTGCAAATATAATTCTAGAAATGAAAATCACTAGAATATCTGAAGGACTCATCTTATCTCAATCTCATTACATTGAGAAGATTCTTGAAAGATTTATCAAGGATGATAAAAGTCTTGCAAAAATACTAGTAGATGTAAATTTACATCTAAGTAAGAATACTGGACATAGAATATCTCAGTTAGAGTATTCTTGGATCATTGATAGTTTAATGTATCTCATGAACTGCATAAGACCTGATATAGCTTACTCAGTCAGCAAACTAAGTAGATATACAAGCAATCCAGGGGAAGACCACTGGAAGGATTTAGGGTTCTCAAATATTTGAGATATACTCAAAACTATGGATTGCACTAAACAAGATATCCAGCTGTACTTGAAGGGTATAGTGATGCAAATTGGATATCTGATACTAAAGACTCAAAATCTACTAGTGGATTTGTCTTTAAACTTGGAGGTGCATCGGTATCTTAAAAATCTTCCAAACTGACATGTATAGCTAGATCTACTATGGAATCTGAGTTTATATCTTTAGATAAAGCTGGTGAAGAAACAGAATGACTTCGTCACTTTTTAGAAGATATTCCAAGTTGGTCAAAACCTGTGCTTGCTATCCGCATACATTGTGATAGTCAATCTGTGATTGGAATGATACAAAACAGTATGTATAACAGTAAATCTCAACATATACGTCGAAGACATAATACCGTGAAACAGTTGCTCTCAAATAGAATCATTTCCAATGATTATACAAAGTCGAAGAATAACATAGCGGATCCGTTAACCAAAGGTTTGACTTTAGAGCAAGTGTATAAATTATCGAGGGGAATGAGACTAAAGCCTATATCTAAAGAGTCGACATAATGGAAACCCAACCTAACTGTCTGGAGATCCCAAGATCTAGGTTCAAAGGGACAACCTAACTGTGTGTAACTCAGTAATGTCACTGTGAAGAATAAATTTCTTCATCCCATTTCTATGATGAAACAGTGAAAGAATTTAGGGTAAGCAAAACTTTTAATGATTCTTATATCTTGAAAATTCAAGTGGAGTATGATGAGATACTCTTGATAAGAGATTACCTATATAAGTGTGAAGAGGGGCCGCTTCTATAAAAATTTTAAAAGGCAAAATTCTTTAAGAGCACTTATGAAAAAATCAGGAGTTGTTCAAGGTCAAAATGAATACAACTATGAAAACCAAATGTGTTCGAAAAGGAACTGTGTAAGTTCTATTTTTTTGATTTACACTACGGCTGAACAGTTCAAGACATCATGTTCATTGGATAGCCAGTAAATCCAATAGTACTTTACTAAAGAAGGTTCAAGGCCAAAAGCTAATTTTCCCGATGCAGTAACTTTTCATTTGTACTCTCTTTTAGTGTCTGCATATATTCTGTATTTTATCCAGGAATTCTCATTCATGTGGGGGATTATTGGGAAAAATCTGGGTATTTTAGAAAAAACAGTTTTTATAAACTTTGACCCAAAATATAAGTGGGACCCACAAGGGTTTGAGGCTCCAAGTGGATCCGTGTTCTCCTCCATAAGGAGATTAACATGGTATAATTACTTGTCCAAAACAGTGAAGTGGTGAATGAGAAATTAATCTCAAAATGGGCCACTTGAACATGTGTTGTAAGTTGAAGAATGATATAGTATAATAGTCCCACAACGGAAAACTATTGAAACCATAATATGGTTTATATACTATTACCTTGGAGTAAAGGGTGGGCCCTTGGGGCACCCAAATTTTGCGAAGGAGTGAGCCCATGCTCCAAGGTGGAACCAACCACACGCGCGCGCACCGCAGCCTTGGCCCGTGCCCGTGTCCTAGTCCGGTCCGGCTAGCTTGGCTTAGTTTGGTTTGGTTTGGTTTGGTTACTTGTGGGCCTTTAAGCCTGGCCCCTATATTTATTTTTGTCCTGGGCCAAAGCCCATTCAACTTAAACAGAACCCAGCAGTTTATTAATCCAACAGTCATGTCTGTTGGATTTAAAAACTGAAACCTAAAAGACATGACCATTATGGACAGTCTCCTTAGCCTATTATTTAAGACTTTTATGCTGCATTTTCTGGAGTACGAAAATCAGATCTTCTACTCTCTAGTTTTCCATTTTCTTCTGAATTCTAGTCCGCATTTCAGAGAGAGAGTACTAAACATCCTTGGTTCGCTGTGTCCTCGGATTTCTAGTGGTAGTACCCAGGACGAGACTATTGTATCTTGGGAGATAAGTTGCTGAAGGCCATAACCACCTATGCGGTGCAATATTGTCTTAAAGACATTAAATCAAACTCAAGTCTCAGTCGGTAAAGTGTCCTGTCTTTTAATTTTCTATTCTATTATTATTGATTATATGTTCTGTAATTGTTTTTAGTATTCTCTAATTTGCATCTCTTAATTATATAACATACAGTAATTTTAGACAATATATCCAACACTTTATACTGTGCCAAACTGCAAGGAGAGCATCTATCTAAAAAAACTATAGCCTTTACTTTTTGTGAGCAAGAATAATTTTCTGCAAAACCTATACTTTGTTGCATTCAGAAAAGCCCTTTAGAACCACAATATAAGGTTAGGCATTTAAGATGTAAGTCAGCAAAGCCCTTTAAACCTCAATAAAATAAAGAATTTAGTTATTTTTTTAGTCTAAATATGAACATGAACTTCGTTCAACAGATAATTGGAGCTCTCAAAATAGTATTTTAAGAATTACAATTTTGAAAGAAGGACACGTCCGTCTATAAAATTTTAGTGTATTTCCTAAACATCCCCTCTACTGCAGATGGTAGGTTTTCTATTAAAACGGCTTTTGAAATTTGCAGAAGTTGCAATCATGTTACTCATTTGTGGAAATGAGTCTGGTATAAAAAGACGTACGACCTTCTAAATATGATTCTCACCTAGTTTAGTAATGCTTCATCCAGATTTCAAGTTGGGTATCTAAAGGCATAACCTCTTTGATTAACTTTTGAGAAATTTGATTAGAGATTACCAAAAAAATAGAAGAGAAATTTGGCTAGAGAGAAACTTCAAGAAGTTTGAAGGAAAATCTCATAACATTTTGTTTGTCATTCATAAAGTTAAAAAAATGGTTGATAGATATTTTAGGTTTGCTAAATCTATAAAAGCTTGCTACTAATATTGAATATTAAATGTGATATCTTTCAAACCGCTGCAAATTATTAAGATTGAAGTCATGGCAAAAAGACAGATTATTTTGAAATGAATTTGGCCGGACTTTAATAACATTAAGATCAACATAGGTGGCTCCTCCCTTGAAAATCCTGGTGTAGGTGGTGGTATCATTTTTGATCATATGGGTGAATTTGTGGCTACATTTGCTACTCATTTTGGAGAGTGTACAAATAACATAGCTAAGATCTCTGCACTTCTTGAGGGTTTAAAACTTTGTTTGGAGAATGGTCTTATACATGTGAGGTTGAGTCTGATTCGAAGCTTTTGGTAAATTGGGTGAAGAGGAAGAACTTGCCATGACATCTTTCTTAATAGTGGTCAGAAATTAGTTTGTTGTTAAGTAATTTTAGTTATACTATTTCTCATGTGTTCCATAAAATTAAGTAGGTTGCCGACCAGCTTGCATGACTTGGTGCTTAATCGTGCCAAAATGAGATTTTGAGTCATAAATAGATTTTCCACATTAGATTCGAGCTTCAATTCGCATGGAACAATGAGGTCTTCCTTATATAAGGCTATAATCCTTCGTTGTCCAAAGTTTTGTTAAGGTTTAGTATAATCCATGCACCTTATTATTATTATTATTATTTCGTTTTGCATAGCTTGCATCTCCAAGGGGTAAGGTACACACGTCCCCTTTCTAGGTGTATCTTTTTCCTCTAATAAATAATATTAGTCCCTCCTACTGTAGAATTTCCAAAAAAAAATAAAAACATACATATATAGTTTGTGGTATGATGAAAAGGTTGCAAAAAAATAAAATAAAAATATAGTCTGTGGTGTGATGAGTGGAAGATCTTTGCAATAGCCAATTGTCACTCTCTTGTTTTCACTTTAATTAGATTTGGCACAATACAATGGGTAGTTAGGAGAGCTTCAAAGCCCATCTTGTTGTGGTCTAGTTTGGGCTTCTTGCTGTAAGCCCATCAAGATCTCAGCCGAACATGTATTTTTTTTTGGTAAACTCAATAACACCACGAGGTGATTACAAGGAAACACTCACACACACCATGCAAACCACACACACACCACACATGCATGTCTGCTTTTTCTTGACCTCTTATTTTGCTACATTTACTAATAGGAACCGTATAAAAGTAGCATGTAAGCCAAAAAGAATAGTTTGCTCCACAGGCGAGGAGCAAACTCTTACTCCCCACTCTCACACAAAGCCCCTTCAACCCATGAACTTTGGTTAAATTTTATTTTATATTATTTTTCTAAAAATCAAGAGTAGATGGGTAAACCCTAGGATTGAGTGAATCTTAACCACAGTTAAAGGGAGTTAATAGGGGACATGTGGCAAAAAAAGGGGCCTCTTCTTGCGAGAGTAGGTGATTATTTTCCTAAGTGAAATATCTTTTAGCACGTTTTTTGTTTTTTGTGTTGTACGGAAACCCCTTAGGATAGAATCAATGAAAATGGAAAAATAAATATAGCAAACAAGAAAACACACCACAACGCAAGATTTACGTGGTTTAGCTTAAATGCTTTCGTCCACGGTCACAGCATACCAAATATTTTCACTAACCCAAAAGAAGAATACAAAGAGAAGAACCCACAATGAATATCAAATCTCAAGGAAAGCCCACAATGCTCTCTTTTACAAAAGTCTTCTTGTTCTCTCAACCCAAACCTTAGCTATGACAATCTTACTTTATTTCTTACAAACCCTAACCCCAAGCATCTCTTTTATAGCCCAAAAGAGACCCTAAACACAATAGGAAACGAAACTCTGCCCAAATAGAAGTTTCCCAAAGCTAAAAAATCTCTAAAACAGATTTTAGGAGTTTCCCGGACCAAAATACCGATAGGGAGATCGATCCCCCTTTGGGGTGATCGATCCCCCTGCCCAAAATTCGAGCTAATAACTTTACAAATCTCCACCTTGACTAGAATCCCACGAACATCCTTTGATGCGCCATCTCCCTTTTACCAACATAATCCAAACCGAATGCAAAGCTCCACCTCGCTTAACTTGGAGTAAGTCTAAACAACTTTTTAGACTTCTCCACCCAAATTCTTTCACCCTATTGCGAAAGATTTGGAGTCTTCGACTCTACCTGCAAATCTTCATCAAAACTGAATGTCATATATTTAGTCACCTTCATCTTCAACTACAAACCCTCATTGTTTGTCAAAACTCGCGCCTCCTTTGTCAGGCTATAATTAGGAACATGAGCTTTCTTCACTTAGATGCTCCACCAAAAACTGTGTTTCCTTGCAACACATATAAGTTCCTTCTTCTTCTGCTAGTCATCACAATCGAGGCTCCCTTTCGAACCTTTAGCACTCCACCATGTGCATAGAATCTGCACCCCCGAGAGTCTAAAGAGCTCAAAGAGATCATATTTTTCTTTAGATCTGGAACATGTCTCACTCTAGTCAATGTCTTCACTACACCATTGTACATTCTTATTTTGATTGCTCCTATCCCAATAATCTTACAGGGTGTATTATTACCCATTAAGATAGTGTTGCCTTCAACCTTGTTATAGGTAGCAAAACAGCCTATATTTGGACATACATGATGGGAACAACCAGAATCAAGAATCTACTTGTTCTTAAACCAACTATTCTTTGTAATAACTGAAAGAACCATGAGATCATTGTCCGGATCCTTAGAATCTTCATTAGCCACATTAGTTGTATTGAAGGATTTTCTTTCCTCATCATCCTCCTCACTTTTCTTTAACCGACAATACTTAGCTGTATGCTATTTCTTATGGCAGTAATAGCACTTAACATTCTTGTATGATCTGGACCCATTTCTAGATCCGTTACTCCTCATCTTTCCCTCTATTAGTAAAGCTTGTTCATGACTTTTACTACTTTACGCACTCTTTCTTAACTCATTAGAAAGAAGAGTAGCAATAACATCTTCCAAATTTGATATCCTCCTTTGCATAGATCAACATCGTACGAAGGTGCTCAAACAAGGAGGTAGGAAAGTAACAAGAAGTAGGGCTTTGTCATCTTCATCAAGTTTTACACCAATACTTGTTAATTCAGCAACAATCTTATTAAATTCACTAAGATGATCGAAAATTTTCGTACCTTCTACCATCTTGAGTGTAAATAACTTTTGCTTAAAGTATAACTGGTTAGTGAGCGATTTCGTCATGTAGAGGCTCTCTAACTTCAACCAAAGTTCTAAAGTTGTCTCCTCTTCGAGAATGTTGTATAGTACCTCATCCGCTAAGCATAGACGAATCACACTCATCACCTTCAAATCGAAGTCCTCCCAATTTTCTTCCTTCAGATTTTCAGGCCTCTTATCCTTCCCTTTCAAAGCTTTGTGCAAGCCTTGTTGGATCAACAAGTCACGAACCTTTATTTGGCATAACCCGAAGTTTTTACTTCTATCGAATTTCTCCACTTCGAATCTGGAACTCAAAGTCTTTGTCGTCATTCTAAACCAATAGTTCTGATACTAGTTTGTTGTGCGGAAACCCCTTAGGATAGAATCAACGACAATGGAAAAATAAATATAACAAACAAGAAAATACACCACAACGGAAGATTTACCTGGTTCGGCCTAAATGCCTACGTCCATGGTCACAGCACACCAAATATCTTCACTAATTCAAGAGAAGAACACAAAAGAGAAGAACCCACAACGAAGATCAAACCCCAAGGAAAGCCCACAATGCTCTCTTTTATAAAAGTCTTCTTGTTCTCTCAACCCAAATCCTATCTATGACAATCTTACTTCACTTCTTACAAACCCTAACACCAAGCCTCTCTTTTATAGCCCAAAAGAGACTCCAAACACACGAGGAAACGAAACTCTACTCAAATGGAAGTTTGTCAATGCTAAAAAACTCTAAAACAGATTTTAGGAGTTTCCCGAACCAAAATACCGATTGGGCGATCAATCCCCCTTTGGGGCGATCGATCCCCCTGCCCAAAATTCGAGCCAATAACTTCACATTTTGTGTGATTTAGATTTTACGAAAATGTGGCCAAGCGCAGTTGGAATAAATGTATTCCGCGTTAGACACATCAAAACTAGGGTGTAGCCAAGCCGAGCCAGCTTGAAGGCTCGACTTGACTTGATCATGCTGAGTTCAAACTTGAATTTTTGGCTCCATCGAGTCGAGTTGTGTTTTTGAGCTTGAAATGTGTTCAAGCCGAGCTCGAGCCAAAGCTTGTTTGATTCAACTTGGCTCTATTGAGGCATGATTTGGCTCGAGCTTGGCTCGAATATCATATATAAATAATAAAAATAATATATTATTTATAATATTAATTTTTTTAATTTAAAAATAGGTTTTTAATCAATCAAGCCGAGCTCTAGAGAAGCTATTGTATTCAAGCAGAACTTCAAGCCGCTTTTCGAGCTCAAGTTTGGCTTGAAATAGATCAATCCGAGCTTGAGCTTGACCTAGCTCGGCTCAGATACACCCTAATGAAAATGCCACATTTAATATTCTCCTTCAATAACTAAAGTATTCCATGCAAATTTAATTTTTTTTAGGTTAAGTGATAATATAACACCCTAGCTCTATTTGTTTGCAAGGAAAATGGAAAACATAAATTATTTCCAAATGAAAACAATTCATTCACGTGTATTTATTATTTCCTAGAAATTTTTTCTCTTAAGAAAATATTTTCCATTAAAAAGGGAGGGAAGTTATTTCCTTCGTCACTCAATGCTGTTTGATATGATCCTCGTGAGAATATCAATAAAATTATAAAATAATGCAGAATGAGATTCTATATGAGGGAATCGAAACCTCCAAGCCCCTTTAATGGAGTCAAAATAATAATTCTTGCTTCTTTTATTCAACCTGATTATCATTGTTTTATAGGAAAACCCAACAATTAGGAAACTAACTAATAAAAGAAGTCTCCCTATCCACAATTTTGCTATTGTACTGGAATAAAAGAAACTCCTAAAAGATCTAACTACACGCATCACAAAGAAACCTACTACTAAAGGACTTCCTAGACTAAAGAAGAAATATGATAAAGGATAAGCATGCATGATTGTGGATCTTATTATTCCACCCCCATGGCCGTAACCTTGTCCTCAAGGTTCATCCTTCCTGCCTGGGTCATTGTCAATGAGTGATTCGTCCTCATTAGACCATGCGCCCTCCATAACAAACAATTGTTGTTGTTTGCATTGGTGGCCGCAATGAAAGCGTTCATCACAGTTATAGCAAAGGCCACGGCTTCGTCTGTCGTTCATCTCTTCTGGAGTCAATTTGTGGATTGGTATGCTTGTGTTTGGCGTTGGAAACTAAGGGCCGGGAGGGCGGTTATTTAATGGCAAACACCCAATGTAAGATCGACCATTTGAGTTTATTTTTTCTTCTGCCATGAAGGCAAGACTTCCAGCCTTGACAAGGGTTTGCAGATCCAACATTTTAACTTCGTTCCTTACATCGTCATGTAGACCACTAAGAAAGCAATCCACCATATAGGCTTCTGGTAGAGGAATTGTGAGGTTCGCTAAATGCTCAAATTCATCTTGATAATCAGCAACAAACCCCTTTTGTTGTAATTTAGAAAGAGCCTTGCCCGGTTTTCGGAATATGCCCCGAAAACGAGCACAAATGGATGACGCAAATTCCTCCCAACCCCACATCACGGAAAATCGTTTCATCCAATTAAACCATTGAACCGTCTTCTCTTCTAGGTGAAATGAAGCGATATAAATTTTTTCTGTATCCTGTGTCCGGTTGTAATTGAAAAAATGCTCCACTTGTTAGATCCAACTGACTGGGTCATTTCCACTAAACTTCAAAAAATCAACCTTTGTGTATTTTGTTTGGATCGGCTGGAATGATGGATCCGGTTGAAAAGTACCCATTGCCTTGGCGCCAGAGGAAGTTGCAGTATCTCGTTCACCTAATAGCCGTTGTATCATCTCCGTGATAGTCGCCAATCATTGATTACCTTCCTACTACTTAACAGAAATAGTGTCTACTCTCTCTGTCAACCTAATCAGTTTAGTCTCTAGATAATCAATCCTCTCTTTGTTAGTCATCCTGGATCGAATGCTCTGATACCAATTGATATGATCCTCGAGAGAATATCAATAAAATAATAAAATAATGCAGAATGCGATTCTATATGAGGGAATCGAAACCTCCAAGCCCCTTTAATGGAGTCGAAATAATAATTCTTGCTTCCTTTATTCAACCCGATTCTCATTGTTATATAGGAAAACCCAACAATTAGGAAACTAACTAATAAAAAAAAGTCTAAATAAAAGAAACTCCTAAAAAATCTAACTACACGCATCACCAAGAAACCTACTAGTAAAGGACTTCCTAGACCAAAGAAATGAATAGGATAAAGGATAAGCATGCATGATTGTGGATCTTATCACTGTCGACCCTCAAACTTAGACCCTTCTTCCTTCACCCTCATTGACAGGAATCACACCAAGATCAAATCTGACTCTAAATCCGCCATTTGATTTGCAAGTACAAATCTTTATCGTAAACTCAATCTCCACCACCACACCCTAGATCCGAATCTAGGGTTTCGAAGGGATTGCTCACTTCTTCTGATGATCTTGCTCTATCGATTGGTGCATTAAAAGCTTCCGGGTGCTTGTTCTTTGAGACGACATCCATGAATTCTGCTCTAAGAGTTTTGAAGGGAGAAGATTGAAATGGAAGAGCTGAGAGCAGAATTCTCAAGGCTCAAGGCTCACACGGTCATCAAAATGCTCCAGATTTTTCTCAAAAGTCTCACATGGGTATACAAGAATCTTTGCATTGAGACCTCTAGCAAAAAAAAGTTTTATTTTTTTGATGGACTATAGATCTTCATTTGTTACAACAATAACTTGAAAGTCGGTTCTCAAGGCTCACATGGCTATCAAAAGGCTGCAGATTTTTCTTCTCTACGTCTGTATGAGGATTCATCCCATTTTCTGATTTTCTGAAGAAAAAAAATCCCTTCTATCCAAACAGTAGAAAATAAAAGATTTAGGAAAAATATTTCCATTAGAAAAGTTCTCTTTCATCCCATTTTCCTTGCAAACAAACACAGCCTAAATGCAGCATTTGACCAATTGGAGGCAAGTTTTGGTATGATGGATAAGATCTTGTGCCCTTCAACCCCCCCAAAAAAAAAGATCTTGTGCCCTCAGTTTGTGCCTGAGAGCTTTATATAAACAGGAAAGACAATATAAAAAAAAATAAAAAAATCTGTAATCTTGTTAGATTCGTCTGTACAAAACACAATGAGAGAGCATTTGTTCCCAAACAAATTGATAGTCATTCTCAAGTTAATCCATTTGGGTACCATTGGGCCTAGATAACCTGCATCCCGGCTTGTCTGTGAGCCGCTCTGGGCCTAGTCCAAATAATTAAGCAGGCCAAAACCTATTAGACTATACTTTTAACTGGGTTTGGCCAGGCTGGCATAACTCAGTAAGGCTCAATTATTTAAAATCTCTAAGGTTGTGTTCTTTTGTCAGTATTTCAAAAGCACAGTACTTTTACTTTAAAAAGCCCGAGCTTTTTAAGATCCGGGATTTGACAAACTTGAACATCGGTTGTTCTGTGTTCTTCAGTACCAGGACTTTGTGTGTGACTTCGTGAGTGAATGTCAAGATTTCAAATGTTAGCGTTTTTTTAACACGGGACAAATCTACCGAGACTTTGAGATTTTCTTTTTTTTTAGATGATTTAAAAAAAAAAACTATAATCTATAGTGACAGTAGTGACAGTTTTGAGAAAATTTATCTTAGCATAGTTACAACATTGCCACCAACTTTACATCAATCTCATTACAAATGAAAATGGTGATCCTTGAATAAAAAATTTATCTTACCATAATTACAACATTGCCACCAACTTTACATCAACTTTACACTGTGATGACACTTCCATCTAAGTGGTGACTCACCCAACACAAGGTCGGGCCTTGAACAAGGGGGATAGTAGTTCACCCTCACTGCTTGCACGGTCACCCCAAACATCTCATCGAAGGTGTCTCGGTTAAGGCCTACTGAGCTACCCTTGCCTTGCTGCAACACTGGCATAGCTTCCTTATGTTTGATGAATACATTTCAATAGTCTCACTGCAACAAACAAAAAAAAAACTAAGTATAAAAACAATAGAAGAAAAAAAGATCATTGAATCTTCTGGCTGAGCAATAGACACGAGCCAGGAGTTGGTGTTCACAGAAAGGCAGCAGTAGAGATAGTCACCTGGCTGAGCAACTAACCTCATAGCAAATTCCCTCTGGAACATTATGACAACACACCTGAACGCTGGTCGGTGAGATAATAACATGAATGTGAGAGGAGAAGAAATTTGATAAGGAATATTTGCAACACAGATATCAAAATAGGGAAGGTCACACTTGAGTACATCTCCTTGGATAACCTGTACACATTGGGATAGGAGAATTTAGTCAGTTTTGATTAGCTTTACAATCAAATTATATACATACAAACAGCACACTGAAGGAGAATGTGCATATGAAATTCTTTGTATGGTGAAGATAACATGCAAAAGATTAAAGAAGAAACCATGTTAGAACATCAACGTGATTCAAAGCAATGTTATTTTTCTTCTCTTTTTTCCTTGAAAACATGTTATGATCTTTGTGTAAGTTACTGATACCATTTGGTAATTCAGACAAATTAAAAAACTCAAGCTAAAGAACAAATATAACTAGCTTCTGGTTCATATGGAATTTCCATATAATAGAGTCCAAGACAGATCATTGTTTTGTGAACACAATAAACAAGGAAGCACAAGTTACATAAGTTAAAATTGCGCTTTCTATCCCACAGAGTTGCCATAGCCCAGTGACTTCCCAGTTCACAAGTTGTCCGGCTGTGAATGACTCCCTGTGTATACCACGCTTGCTCATGCATTGGCTCTGAGGCTCTGACTGAGTCAGACCAAGACCAAGAATTTAATATTTGATATCCAAGTTGTGTAAGAGTGTTGTAAATGTGAGCAACACCCTCTTGTTGAAATTGTGATGAACACATCATATCTCTAAGATATCACCTGTATAGCTCAAGAGGAGATATTGTCTGTGAATCCAAATTGCTAGATAAAGATGATGACAACCATTAACACATGAAGAACATGGACAGCAAACCTGTGAAAATAAGCGTACTCTGCCCCCTATTTATTGTCCCCCAAGGTTTAAGACTCCTTAATAAAACCTGAAGGCTTGGGTTTAGTCAGGTGAGGAGGCACACAGACCAACAACCCCATGAGCCTCACTTCTTTAAGGGTTTCATAAGTCAACCACCACCACCACCTTCTCTAACCCATTTTTGTAATTGACAACATAAGAGAAGAACAATAGAATCAGCCCCAAGCTATTAGACTAGAGCTATATTCTAAGATATTATCCAAAAAAATTATTGCCCCACTGATCTGAGAGGATGATAAAGACTGCAGAACATGAGTAGCTAAACCTGGCATGACATGCTAATTTTCACCCAGCCCAGCATCGCCCACTCCAATCCCTTTGCCCACTAACTTCATAGTCTTGACCCTCTCTGATAGGCTTCAACACAACCTTATTATCATTATCAATGCAATTGCCCTTTAACTAAAATCCTTCAGTAGGAAAACCAGACTTAGACATAAGGCTCAACTTAGAATAAACCTAACTTACCATAAATATTGTAATCGCTGCAAATAGAACTTGACTCTAATAAGCAATATATTAGATGCCAAAAGGTTACACTATATGTCTTGGTTCAAGAATCCAAACTGGTTCAAACTCTTGCATTTACTGATTTGAGAGCCAACCTTGAAAATGGTCTCAAGGATCATACAATCTTCAATCTCATCTTGAAAATAGCTACATTCCATGTCTAACTGAACTTCTATTTTCCCATTAGAACACATAAAGGATCTCCTTAATTTCCAACCACCAAAGGGACCTTGTCTCTACCTAGTCACATAAGGACTTGCAAACATGGATGGGGTAATCCCCTAATAAAAAATCCATGTGGGGCCATGAGTGGGAGAGGAAATGACCATCGAAGTTGAGCTCGAATTGTCCATGTATCAACTTCTTCCGCATCGGCATCGTTGTGTTAGCCAGAAACGTCATTATACTGAAATATCCATGTCAGACACTTCTATTTAAGCATTAATCTAGCTACGGATACGTATTCATTAGGCTCTAAACAAGAACAATTAACACATGAAGAACATGGACAGCAAACCTGATCAGGCTGAGCAACATCAGAGAACATGACATCCACCATGCCAACTAGCAAACCTGCTTTCTTCCTGAGAAACTGGTGAATGCTGCCTTGCTGGCCTTGTAAGTGTTTACCAATTGCATCTAAACATCCTGATAAACTGGTGAATGCTCTTTGTATTCCATCGTGAATTCGCCTTTGCCCTGCACAGTCAGGGATCCACCAACAGAGTGAAGATATAAGCATCCATGTGCAAGCATGCATCCACACATGCAATTCATTCATCCTTGGACATAAAGCAGGGCATGGCACTGCAGTTATATGCAAAAACTGCATGCGGCAACTGGAAGATTTAAGATCAAGCATTTTTTTTTATCGGTAAGATCAAGCATTTTAGTGCAACTATGGAGCATTCCAGTGATCCATTAACACAATCCGTGAAATTCTGGAAGATCTTGGCAAACACTAGAAATTTTAGGGCACCATTTTGATTATCAAATGAAATGTCATACCCTAGATATTAAATCAAAGATAATGAATCAAAAAATGAAATAAAGATTGAGAGAAAGATGATGAATCAAAAAAATTACAGAAAAAAAAGAAGAAAATATGGAACAATTTGGATTATCAAATAAAATGACAAACCCTAGATATTAAATCAAAGAGAATGAATCAAAAATTGAGATCAAGATTGAAAGAAAGATTACGAATCAAAATTATAGAAAAAATGAAGAAAAGGAGAAGAAAAAATGGAGATAAGGAAGAACTTACCTTGGGACAGCGACAACAGTAGCCGACGCCGGTGACAACAGTAGCCGGAGACCGTGAAAACAGTAGTCGGAGACGGCGAAGACGATGGTAGTGTCGGCGACGGTGACGGAGACAGCGATGACACTCCTTCCGTAAGCTATCGAACAAAATGGGAAAGATGAAGAAAATGGCTCTGGGTTGATTTTTATCGGGGTGTCGATATTAAAGACTCCCAAAAACTCGCGAGCGTGTGCTTTGAAATGTCCGGGTCTTTTGCTTGGGTGTTTAAACACTGACTTTTTAAAGTCCCGAGCTTTTGGTTAAAAGAACAGTGTATGCATTCGAAAAATCCGAGACTTTAAAAAACTCCCCTCAAATACCCAAGAAAAAAACACATCCTAATGCTATGTTTGGTTGTCGAGAAAATAGGTGAAAATATGGAAAAAAAAAGAAAATTTTAAATTTCTAATACAATTGTTAGTTGTATTTTGTCCAACTTTCTTTTATTTTCTTTGTTTTTATTTATTTTCTCAGCAACCAAACATAGGGTAAAGGGAAATACTTAACGTCCTCGGATTTTCATTATGTAACGAAATGGCCGGTAGTATTCTTGATCCATGCCCCACTTTTAAATATTCACTAATTGTGATTAAGATTCACTCACCCATAGGGTTAAGCAATCCAACCTTGTATTTTTTTTGGGAAAAAATCTTTAACTCTAATTTAGTTAAACTTAACTAGGATTAAAGGGGTGTTAAAAGGGACACTAGGACACGGGTTAAGTTAGGTATGAGTCCGCTAATAACTGCTCAAAAACATCTTATTTTTTCTTCATAGTTTAGATGGGCTTATTCCCTGTAGGGCCCGGCCCGGTTAGGCTAGAACTCAGCCCAGTTGACACGCCTCACATAATCTCCTCTTCTCCGTTGGCTAGCGACAGTAGAGCAATTCCTCTCAATTTGATATCCATTTGATTCGAATTTCGAAATGATCTTCCGTACTGGGTTCTTCTGCACTACTGATACGTCCCTCATTGTACCGTTTGACTAGGTCGCTCCTGCAGCCCTCCATTCTCTCTGCAAACTCCAGAGTCCAGAGTCTCTTTTGGCCAAAACAAATACAGGAATTTGATTTTTGGTTTTTTAGGCTTCGGATATTATATCAGTGTGTTCCGTCTTCTTGAAACGCAAAAATCTGTTCCCTAATAAGCCCTCTTCTTCTGAAACCAGAGAAACCCCAACTCCATTTCACCAAAATCCAGATGGGCCATTCAACTCCAACCTCAGAATCATCTTCGTTTTGGGTTGTTGTACACGTTATTTCTTTTGCAGGTTTCATACACTCTGTTTCTGCAATGATATTGGACTCGAAATGGGAATGCGATTGGATAGTGATCGTAGCTGCTTTGGCATTCAGCTGCCTCTCCAGCGGTCTGTTTCACCAGCTATTGTTGTGCGTTGCAAGCTTTTTCCAAGCTATCTGGACCAAGGAAAAGTGGGTTGTGGCTCTTTCCACTATTGCCATTACAAAAGGGGTTTTAGGAAACACTCCTCTAGAGTGGATCATCATGGGCTCTTCTCTCGCAACGGCCGTGGTTTCTTCTTTGAAGTCCCAAAACACAGTGGATCGATCAGGGCTTAGTGAAGCCTTTCCGCTCTGTGTTTTGGAGATTGCGGTTCATGAAACCGTTCACGGAAGGGCCTGTGAGGCACTTGTTGGATTCTTCTTTTTCTTCATCATGGTCGGAGCTGTTGTAAGTTTTTTTTTTTTTTTCTGTTGTTCTAGTTCTTTGGGTATTTCATAATTTTCATTTCATTTTTTATTTATTAGATTATTTTTATTATTTTTCAGATTCGAGCTCGTTGAGAGTTAGGAGCTTCGGTTGTTACTGGAATGATGATGATGGTGGTGTTGGTGGGAGTCTGGGAGGTTTTTTAATTTTACTTTCCTGTTTCGCTCTTTGAGTCTTGAAGGCTTGTTTTGGAATGTGGATTGTTAAGACTTAAGACTGAGAATACGCACTACTTCTTGTTGATAGTTTACTCTGCAATTACTCTAAGTGACTATTTTGATATTTCAGTTGTTCCATGAAGTTCATGTTCATCCTTTGTTTTTCCCTAGTATGGTATCATGTGATTTGCTAGCATTTGTGTTCTAATATATAATTCTTTTTTATTTTTTTGTTAATTGATAGATGAGCTAGGGTTAGTTTGAGAATTAAAGTAAAACATTAAATCAAAGGCAAGTGGTAAGTTTTTATATAAGGATAGTTTGGAAATTTCAAAAAAAATCATCTGGGCATGCCTCTCGCATTATAATATTATAATAGTAAAGATATCTTATGAGCTGGTTTAAGATTTTGATGGGTTTTTTTTTTTTTTCGGTATGGATGATGGAAATAATGGGTTAAAGAAATTTTATTTTTATATTTTCCTATATGAAAAAGAAGCACCACATTGACTATGATGTCCATGTTCAAGTAAGTGCCAAAATTTTAATCGATCGGCTTATAGCTAGTGAAAATTCTAAAGCCAAAAGTTTTAATTAGTTCGTGATTAGATCTTTTCAAAAATTTAAAAAATAATTAGTGAGATTATTTTGTCAAAAGTTTTGAATTTCTGATTAGTAAATAGTAAATACATAACAATATGGTTTCATACTTTAGGAAATTTTCAAATTAATTGAAAAATTATTTATTATTAATACTAGTTTTAAATTTTTTTATATAGGTTGATAGAGTTTTGCGCAGGACGCTTTCCACAATATTGATGAAATGCTTTTTTCAGTTGATTTTGGGATGTAGAAGCTTGTAATTCATAGGAGGGAGGATGGAGAGGGACATATGTAGTTTTATCTGCAACCCTAATCTCTTTTCATAAGCCTTGGCGTTCAGGTCAATCCCAATATTTTTGTGGTTATTCATAGGTGATTTGATCTCATGTCTGTGGTAACTGGTAACAATCACTATTACTTGGAAAAACCTAGGTCCTGTTCTATACTGAGTTTTGACACATTTTAAGTTAAAGAATAAAAAAATGGAAATCCCATTTCTGGCTTTCAATTATAATGGTTTTTGACTTCCAAAAACAAGCGAAGTGTCTTTTTTTGGTTAAGGTAGCCAACAACATACACATGGACCAACATAGCAAAATGTTGTATTTGAATATGATATTTTACACCATTTCATCTCTGAATTTGTCAATAAATTTAATTCTTCACTTGGCATCGTTAATTAAGTAGTTATTATTATTTATTTTTGTACTAGTGTGATTTCTATTCAAAGCAGCAAACAGGGATTCCTTGATTAAGAGAATTCTTGTACCAACTTCGTTTGAATCTTTCATACATATTTATTTGAATATGAATACTCATTTAAAAAAAAATAAATTCTAGAATTATACTATGGTTTTCCATTAAAATGCTTAATTATTAAAATAAATGTATCTTACTATCCCGGTTCTCTTGTGACCTAACTTTTCATTATTTAAACAACCTAAGACCTTTTGAAATATTCCATTAAAAAAAAGAAGACCTTTTGGAGTATTAATTAGGTTCAAATCTAAGTAATTTTACTTATACTGATTCTCATGTGTTCCATAAAATTAACTAACTAGCGTTTGGATTGGATTTTTTAGGCCAAAAATCAATTCTTGTAAAAATGATTGTGTCGAAATTAATGGTTAAATGATAATTCAAATTTTAGTGTTCGGAGAATACGTAAGTGAGTCTCTCAACTTCGTATTCTCCAAAAAAAAAAAAAAAAAAACTTCGTAATTCTCTAAACAAACAAAAAAAAAAACTTCGTAATTCTCCAAACACTATTATTTGAAAAAATGATTATTTGATCACGAATTTCTACACAATCAATTTTATCATAATTGATTTTTGGCCTAAAAAAATTTCAATTCAAAGGCCACCTAGGTTGCTGACGTGGTGCTCAATTGTGTCAAAATGAGATTTTCGGACTTAATAGATTTTCACGCAGGGATAAGGTACACGCGTAGCTTGCATCTTTAAGGGATAAGAATTTCAAGACTTTCTCATATTTACTAGTTTTGCATAGCTTGCATCTTTAAGGGATAAGGTACACGCGTCCCCCTTCTAGGTGCATCTTTTTCCTCTAATATTATCCTTTTAGGTGTATTTCTTTCCTCTAATTAATAATATTAGTCCCTCCTATTTCAGAGATTCCAAAATAATAAAAAAAAAAAAATACATAGTTAGTGGTGTGATGAGCGGAAGGTCATTGCAATAGGCAATAGGCAATAGTCACTCTCTTGTTTTCACTTTAGATTAGGTACAATGTAATGGGTAGTTAGGAGAGCTTCAAGGCCCATCTTGTGGTGGGTCAAGTTTGGGCTTCTTGCTTATTTATGCCCATCAAAATGTGGGCCGAGCTGGCTGAGCCGACATGTGTTTGGATGTGCACTTTTTCTTGATCTCTTATTTTGCTACATCTATAAACCGGAACCATATAAAGTAACATGCGTAAGTGAAAGAGCAATCCTTTGCTCCACAGGCGAGGAGCGAGATCTTGCTCCTCACTCTCATAAAGCCAAAAAAAAACTCTCATAAAGCCCCTTCAACTGCCCATGAACTTTGGTTGAATTATATTTTGTATTATTTTCTAAAAACCCAGGGTAGATAGGTGAACCCTATGAGTGATTGAATCTTAACCGCAATTAAAGGGAGTTAATAGGGGATACGTTTCAGAAATAGGGGCCTCGAAATGTCTCCCTTCGCTCCTCCTTGCTTGGGAAAGTGATTATTTTCCTAAGTGAAATATGTTTTAGCTAGTTCATTTTCTTTTTGCGTGTAATACATTTTGCAAAAATGTGGTCAAGCGCCATTGGAATAGCTGCATTACGCATTAGACGCATCAAAACTAGGGGTGTATCCAAGCCTTAAGCCAAGCTATTATATTTGAGCCGCTTTTTGAGCTTGAGTCAAGCTCAAGCTAAGTTTGGTTTGAAACAATTTAAGCCAAGTTCGAGCTTCTAGCACGACTGAATACACCCTAATCAAAACGCAACATTTAATACTCTCCTTCCAACAACTGTAATAGTTTGCTTTAACCAATTCCAGACAATTTTTTTTCGGTTAAGTGATAATGTAACAGCCTAAACGCAACATTTTGCCAATTAGAGGCGAGTTTAGTATGATGGATAAGATCTTGTGCCCTCAGTTTGCGCCTGAGAGCTTTTATATAAACAGGAAAGGGAAACTGTATTCTTGTCAGATTCGCCTCTACAAAACATAATAAGGGATGAGAGAGCAGTTCCCAAAAAATTTGATAATCATTCTGCAAGTTAAGCTAATTGGGTCCCAAAGATCAGTGTCTATGTTAATGGGCCGAGATAGCCTGCATCCCGACTTCTCTGTGGCCCACTCTAGGCCCAGCCCAATTAATTGAGCAGGCCTGAGTTTAAATTCTTAGCCCAAGCCTATTAGACTATAATTTTAACTGGGTTTGGCCAGGCTGACCTAGCTCAACAAGGCTCATTTATTAAAAGAGCAATAGTCACCTCCTCATGCTGAGGAGAGGACTATTCCTCCTGGTTCTCACAAACCCTTTGAACTATGGTTAAAAAATTAACCACTACCTGTGGTTAATTTTTTTAAAAATATTTTTTTTAGGAAACCAAGGGTAGATGTGTGAACCTTAGGGGTTACTGAATCCTAACCACAGCTAATAGAAGTAAAAAGGGGACAACGCGGCCTCAAAAATAATAGACGAGACGGTAAGTCACCTCCTCGGCCCGAGGAGGTGACTATTTTCCTTATTAAAAAGCCCCAAAACAACCTGTTTTCTCTTCTTATAGCTTAGATGGGCTTAGCCCATTTACTAATTGGACCTAATCAGGCCTGGCTAGAACTCAGCCCGTTGAAACCCCTAACATAATGTCATATCCTTTTGAATTTTGATTCGAATTGCGAAATAATCTTCCGTACTGGATTTGTTACGATACCTTTGTTAAGCCGCTGCCCAACTGCTACGTCCCCATATGACCGTACCGATCAGCTGTCGCCTCTGCCGCTTCCCATTCTCTGCAAACTCCAGAGCCTCGTTTCGCCAAAGCAAATAAAGGAAATTGATTTTTTAGAAATTATTATTTATAGGTATTAAGAGTAAAAAAAAAAAAAAAAAATTATATCAGTGTGTTCTGTCTTCTTGAAACAAAAAAACTCTGGGGCCTAAAACCTCTTTCTGAAACCAGAGAAACCCTAACTCCATTTCACCAAAATCCAGATGGGCGATTCAACTCAGCTGAACCCTCCAAGCCCTCCTCCTCCAACCTCACAACCATCTTCGTTTTGGGTTTCTGTGCAAGTTCTTTCTCTTGGTTGTTTCATATACAGTGTTTTTTCGATGATTTTGGAAACGAATTTGGAATGCGATTGTATAATCATCGTAGCTGCTTTGGCATTCAGCTACCTCACCAGTGCTGTATTCTACAAGCTACTTCTGTCCATTGCAAGTTTTTTCAAAGATATCTGGACGAATGAGAAGTGGATCGTGGCTCTTTCCGCTATAACAATTACAAAAGGGGTTTTAGGCAAAACCCCTCTAAAGTGGATCATCATGGGCTCTTCTCTCGCAACTGCGGTGCTTTCTTCCTTGAAGTCTCAATACACAGAGGATCCATCAGGTCTCAGTGAAGCCTTTTCGCTCTGTGTTTTGGAGGTCGCGGTTCATGAAACTGTTCAAGGAAGGGTTTGTGAGGCACTTGTTTCCTTCTTCTTTTTCTGCATCATGGTCGGAGCCATTGTAAGTTTGTTTCTGTTTTCTATTCTATTTTTTTTTCTTTCGAATTTCATTTTTATTTTTATAAGATTATTGTTATTGTTTTTCAGATTCGGGCTCGTTGAGTTGGAGGATTCGATTGCTGTGGTGGGAGGTTGGTGAGACTGCTAGCATGGAGAGTTATGACTTATGACTTGTGCTTTTGTTTCTAAGGGACATATGTGTCTTTCATACATGTTAATTCGTAATACTTCTTGACTCTTGTTGATAACTGTTTCTGCTTTTGTTTCTAGTACTTCTTGACTCTTGTTGATAAATACAAATACGCGAAGTAACTCCTTTGATATTTCAGTTCTTCTATGAAGTTCGTGTTTATCCCTATCTTTTTGTTTATTTATTGAAGCGATTCTCTTAAAAATATATTACAATTGAGTATGGTATCTTTTTGTTATTTATTGAAGCGATTCTCTTAAAAATATATTACAATTGAGTATGGTATCATGTGATTTGCTAGCATTTGTGTTTTAGTATATAACTGAACAGTGGATTTTTCCAGTTTTGGTGGGCATAGGTATATGAGTCGAAATGGGTGTTGTATTGCATATATGTAAATACAATAATATATTTGTTTATTTATTTTTTTCTTTATGCTATGTTTGGTTGACAAGAAAATTAGTGAAAACATGGAAAAAAAAGAAAAACTTGAATTTCTAATACAATTTTTTGTTGTGTTTTATCCAATTTTCTTTTCTTTTCCTTATTTTTACTTATTTTCTTGATTACCAAACATAGGGTTATTTAATATCATATGAGCTAGCATAAGATTTCGACAGTATGGATGGTGGTCGTGGATATAATGGGTTGAAGAAATTTTGTTTTTATGTTTTCCTGTATGAAAAAGAAGCTCCACATAAAAATAAGCATTTGGCGGTCAAGTCAATCCCAATATTTTTTTGTGTTAACTCTTTTTGTTATTCATTGTAGTTTTGATATTATGTCTGTTGTAACAAGCACAGGCTTTGGCACTATTCCTTGGAAAAACCTGCAAGATTCTGCATGGACTCTGTTTGTTGCCCTGTTTTCTACTGAGTTTTGACACATTTTTAGCTTTAAAAAAAAATGAGAATCTCATTTCTGGCTATCCAATTATTTATGACTATAACTCCTAAAAAAAGTACAATTTTGTATTTAAATATGCTATTTTTTTGGTTAAAGAGATAAATTAAACACACACATCAGACCTTAGGTAGATCTTAGGTAACCCCTAGGGCGCCATAAGTGTAAACTCACACCACCACACCAAAAGGGCCTGACGTAAGGAGGGTTTGTGGTTCCTTATACACCTCTGCGAAGGCTAGTACCCAATCGACCCTGTGTGTGGATGTGCGCTTAGTCTTAACTTGTAAAGTTGCTTCATCTATTTGCATAAACTGTATCAAAAAATAGGTGTAGGTGAATTATCTTTTGGCTCATTTCTTAGCATTTTGTGCGTCACACATTTTGCGAATATGCTGCCAAACACCGTTAGTATGGCTGCTTTAGATGCATTAAAACGCATCATTTGATACTTGTTTTATTGCATCATTTGATGCAAGGTTTTGGTATGATGGATAAGCTCTTGTGCTCGGACAAGGGAAAATGTCTCAGAAGGGGAATTTTAGTCCCAATATTGTCAACCTTTCTTTCTTCTCATTAAAAAAATAAAAATAAAAATTAAAAGTATTTGACCCTATCACTCCACAGTGGGAGTGAAAATTGACACTTGCATTCCTTCTGGATAGGCTGTCATTGAGCTGAGCTAGCTCGACTCAGCTCAAAACAAGCTTCATATATTTTTATGAAGGTTGATAGAGTTTTGGCGGATTAGTTGTATGGCACCACTTTTAAAATATGTTTAGACTTCTACTTTATTAGAATTCATCTTGTGCGTAATAAAGGGAAGGAGTGTATCCCACTTGTGTGGTTATTAGAGGTTTTAATTAGTGCTTTAGAAGTTTTAATTGTACAGAATTCCTTAATCAAAATTCATAGAATTTTAGTGTATTTTGAAAATTAGTGGTTAGCCCATAAACAGTAAAAAATTGAGATCTAATTACAAAAATAGATACATAAAGTAAAGATCATATAGAATAAAAATTTCCAATATAAGGATAACAAGTTCGAAGAAAAATTTATTAAATAAAAGATATATTTTTCTTGAAAAAATCTTTAAAATTTCTAGAACTTTTACTGTTGCTCTGGATCTTTTCCATCATATTGATGAGGTGTTTTTACAATTGATTTTTTTTTTTTTGGGGGAGGGGGTTGAGAGTCTCTTCTATTAAGTCTGTGGGAGAATTAAGTCTCCCACTTCTGTGGGAGAATTAAGTCTCTTCTATTAGACTGGGATGCAGTTAGCACATGGGGAGGGGACTTGGGTGGTTTGTTGGGGTGAGACTCTTTTTGGGTTAGGAGGCCCTGAGTTGTTAGTAGGGACTTTTATCTTCCCCAGTTGGCTCTTATTTTCTTGTGTATTTCTTTTCTTAGCTGAGTTTATGTGCTTGTAAACTTGTACGCTCATTGATCTATATATGATATGATATGCTTTGCTTATCGATAAAAAAAATAAAAAGCCTTGGTGTTCAGGTCAATCCCATTATTTTTCTGTGTTAACTTTCTTTATTATTCGTAGTAGTTTTGATCTCATGTCTCTGGTAATAAGAGCACAGTCTTTGCCACCATTCCTTTGAAAAACCTGGATGATTCTGCATGGACTCTGTATGGCCTGTTTTCTGCTGAGTTTTAACACATTTTAAGCTTTAAAAAAAAACCCATTTCTGGCTTTCCTACTATTAATGACTTTTAACTTCTAAAAACATGCAAAATGTTGGTGTTTTTTGTTTTGGTTAAGATAATACACAACACACTCATACACAGGCCAACAATTCACACACATGGACCAACAGAGCAAAATATTGTACTTGAATATGCCATTTTACACAATTTTAAGTCTGAACTTGTTAATAAATTTAATTCTTCACTTGGCATTATTAATTAATAAGTTATTATTATTTTTATTTTTTGTAATTGTGTAAGTTCTGTTCTTTTTGGTAACACACAATACATACCCACCTCAGGCATCCACCAGAGGTAATCCGAAGCCCCCACCATACACCACTCACACTGTCACACATGACACATCCACACGCCCAGGCAACAAGGCCAGTGCAGCAAACAGGGATTCCGTGAATTAGAGAATTCTGGTACGGACTACATTTTTTTTTTGGTTGAATTGGAATACTTTTAAAGTCAAAATTTTAGTATTATGTGTGCATTAGGATTTTTAAGGGAAATAGTTAACGGACCCATGGGTATGATAGCTATCCTAGGGATCTCTCTTCAAACGCCACTTGTGAAGGGAGCGAATTGTTTACCTTTTCATCAGGTTTCACTTTTAAGGAATGAAACATACCTCTATTTAGCTTAATAAATTACAAGTCTACCAAGTCAATCACTTTCGTGACAAACATACCTGTGGGTAAGCTAATCGGTGCTCAATATTTAACTATCAAAATAAATATTCTTGCACGGATAGTTGTTATGACCTAACTTTTCATTCTTTAATTAACATAAGAACTTTTGGAGTATTGGTTAGGTTTTCAACATTTAAATGGTAGGAAACTTAACCAATACTTCAAAAGATCCTAGGGTGTTTAGGAAGCATAAAGCTAGATTGGTCCACGATGGCCCACTTTGTGGTGGCTTTCATTCTTGCCTTTTTTTTTTAATAGTCGGAGGCATCTTGAGGGTATTTGTCTATTTGAAGAGATGATCGGAGCTCCAAAATAAGCTTTATAAATGGGGTGTTCTAGGAATTATAATTTCGAAGGAAGAAAATGGCGGCCTATTCTGTGTTATTGTAATTCCCAATTACCCAGTAAAACCTTTTTTTTTTTGGAAAGTGATGAAAAACTCCCATTTACTAGGTAAAACAGGTTTTTTTTTTTTTTTGGAAAGTGATGAAAAACTCTCGATAGTACCTACTACTGAGAGTTGGACAGTTGGATTTAATATCCAATGGTTTCAGGTCTTCACGTGCTTTAACTGAGGACCCCACCTAATGCTTGAAACCATTGGATCTTGAATCAAACTGTCAAACTCTTGATAGTAGGTACTATCGAGAGTTTTAAATCACTTCCTTTTTTTTTGTTTGCTCATTTGTATTAACTGGCATAGGATCAATTTCTCTTCGAAGCACTTTTTCTCGAATAAAATGATGATGAACTTCAACATGCTTCGTATGTTTCGTTCTAGCGTGAAATACTGGATTTTCTGTCAGTCGAATTGCGCTTTCATTGTCGTAATATAGTTTGATCTCATAATTTGTGGTTTGATGCAAATCAAACATTAACTGCATTAACCACGCACTTTCTTAAGCTGCCATAGCTGCAGTCCGATATTCTGCTTCCGTTGTTGACAAAGACACAGTTGGTTGTCTTTTGCTGCACGAAGAAATAGCACCCGAACTAAGACTAAACATATAGCCTGTAGTTGATCTTCGAGTCGAGAGATCACCTGCGTAGTCTGCATCACAGTATCCTACAATTTTGCATTCGACAGCTCTTCCATACCAAATACCATGATCCATTGTTCCTTTTATATATCTTAGAACTCTTCGAACAATCTCAAGATGTGGCTTTCTTGGACTATGCATAAATCTGCTCACGACCCCTACTGCTTGAGAGATATCAGGACGAGTTAGAGTTAAGTAGATCAAACTTCCCACTAACTGTCTGTACATACAAGAATCTTCAAGTTCTTCAATTTCATCTATACGAACTTTAGTGTTGACATCCATCGGCGTAGCCATCGGTTTGCAATCAAACATTCCAAACTGCTTCAATAGGTCACTGGAATATTTTTGTTTATATAAAAATATTCCATATTTATTTCGATCTATCTCAAGTCCGAGAAAGTGCTTCAGCTCTTCAAGTTCCTTCATCTGAAATCGAATTCCAAGATTCATGCGGATTCTTTTAATTTCTTGTAGATCATCTCCAGTAATAATCAAATCATCAACATAGACTAGTACAACTGTAACTTTGTTTGTTACAAATTTTACAAACAAACTCGAATCAGTTGGGGCTAGAATATAACCACTGATTGTGAGAAACTCAGCAATCTTTCCATACCATGCTCTCGGAGCCTGCTTCAACCCATATAGAGCATTTCTCAATTTGCAAACATATTGAGGATAATGGGGATTTTCAAATCCCTTGGGTTGCTCCATATAAATTTCCCGATCTATTTCACCATGAAGAAATGCATCTTCACATCCATTTGCCACAACCTCCAATCCTTACTAGCAGCGATAGCAATCAGAATCTGTACTGTTGTTATCTTAGCCACATGACTGAAAGTCTCATCATAGTCTATTCTATACTGTTGTGAAAAACCCCGGGTAACTAATCGAGCCTTGAATCGCTTCACTGAACCATCTGCTCGGGTCTTGATCTTATATACCCATTTGCAAGAAATAGGTTTTACATCATCTGATTTTGGTATTAGATTCCAAGTGTCATTCTGCTTTAAGGCTTGAATCTCATCTGCCATAGCTTCCTCCCATTCAGGAACCCCTACTTAGTAGGTTAGTATTTATTCTAAGTCAATAGGCGGGTGGAGATGACAACACTCATGGTTCCCATCCTGTAATAACTTATAAACCATAACTCATGCTTCCCACCCTGTAATAACTTATAAACCATATTTTGGTGAGTTCTGGTTATTCTGAACGGAAGCTCATGCTTAATCTTTTCAATTCTATAGTTTTGTCAACCTTAGTGTGAAAAATAAGAATGCCTTCTTCTTTGCTCGGATAAACCTAAGTGACGAGAGTGAGAGCATCAGAAAATTACTTGTAAATGCAAAATATATATATTTAAATTATAAAAATGAATTGATAAAATCATTCATCATTTAAGATTTGTAGAAACATGACTATTGATATTAAATGTCTCATTCCAAATTCAATTACAATATAACAAATAATTGACAAACCTTGCAAGATTAGGATATTAAAGGGTATATTTGGGAGTACTTATAGACCGACTCCTCAAAAAAAAAATAAAAAAAAATTGCGTCTTAGAAAGAAGGGGAATGCTCTAGTCTCAATCCAGTCAACCTTTAATTCCCCTCAAAAACAGAAAATAAAAAATGGAGTGTTTTTATCTAAAAGTATGACTTTTAGCATCAGTGGCATTAAGGATTAATGCGATTAGGGATAGGATTTCTTCTAGGTAGGGCCATAAGTGAGCCGAGCCGGCTCGACTCACTTCAAAAGGAGCTGAGCTTAAACACAATGAAGTAATTTGTTGAGCCGAGCCGAGCCGAGCCGAGTTGATAATGTGAGTTCGTTTATTATACAAGCCGAGTCAGAGCCCGAGCAATGGATAATTCAGCTCAGCTCAATTAATTCTATTATAAGTTTTTTTTTGGCGATTTATACACTTGGTAGTATTAATGATTACATTAGAATTATAATGAATTTTGTTAATGTAAGAATCCTTTTTTTTTTTTTGGCTTTGGTTACCATTTACCTACGGTAGTATGGTTAGTGGTTAGTTTGGAATTAGAGCTCTTGTGGACTCATCACTCGAGGGAGGGGCGGATTGGATCCCCAGACCTCCCTCAACAACAGAGAGGCCACACCCTACCACTGGCGCAAGTGGTGGGGTGTTAGTATAAGAATCTAAAAATGTAATTTTACAAGACTACTAAAATCTAAAAGAGCTCTCCTAAATTGCTCCCAACAACCCCGGGGTGTAGCGTGGCCGAAGGACGAACCGTAAACCCAGAGGTCTCAAGGTCAATTCCTATGCTTCTCTCAATATCGGTTGTATGAGGGTGGTGAGGGTATTCTCTATGCAGCACGTGAGGCTAGTCTAGCCCAGTCGCAAATCTTGCAAAGACGCAATTGGGTGGCTACAAAGGAATTATTTTCCAAGATCTAACAAATCCGCCCCATCAAAATTCAATCTGCCCGGATGACTCAGAATTCAGAAATTACACGCAGGCAAGAGATCATAAACTATCTTGATCACTAAATCAAAGGAATACCAGATTCTCAAAATTCAATCTGCCCGGATGACTCAGATTTAAAATTAAAAAAGTGTTTTTAGGGTTTTTTTTTTAAATATTAAAAAAATAGAAATTTTTTTTCTTTCTAAAAACCAAGGATGGGCCCTAGGGGTGGGTGAATCTGAACCGTAGTTAAGGAGTGTCAAGGGGGACACGTCGCCACTTCAAAGGGTGATAACCGGATTTGTCAAATCCGCTGATAACCGTAGAGGATTTGACTCCTAAATTATATTATTTGTTGCAGTGCTTCTCCTGTGATTTGCATGCATTTGTGTCCTAATACTGTATATAACTGAACAGTGGATTTCACGATTTTAGAGTGCGTGTTACATGACAACTTTTCCACCAAAAAAAAAAAGTGGATTTCGCTAGCCTTGGTGGGCATATATATATATATATATATACTTACTGGGAAACCTTGCTCTCTCTATATATATGATCAAAATGGGTGTTGTATTGCATGAATGAAAGCACAATAGCATATTTATTTATTGATTTCTTTATTTAATATATTATGAACTGGCTTAAGATTTTGACAGTATGGAGGATGGATAAAAATGGGTTGAAGACATTTTATATCTATGTTTTCCTATATGAAAAAGAAACACCAAATTGACTATGATGTCCATGTTCAAGTAAAAAGCCTGTCATGGTAGCCTCTTCAGTTTTGTTCATTCATTTTGTGGCCCTATTCTTGGTCTCCTTACCCATATATAATTTATAACTCTACCTCAAACCCACTTCTTCATCTATCTTAATGTTGCTATTATTTGAAATAATAAAATTTTGTTATCCAAAAATTTAGTCGGTTTTTAATTAGATAAGTTCTTGAGACCAAACTTTAAACTTTTAATTAGTTCGTGATTAGATCTTTTAAAAGTTATTTTAAATAATTAGTAACACTATGTTAACAAAAGTTTCAAATTTCTGATTCGTAAATACTTAAGGTTTAATACTTTAAGAAGTTTTCAAGTCATTTGAAATATTACATATTATTAATAATAGTCTTGATTTGTAGTTAATTTTATATAGGGTGATAGAGTTTTGGTGGATTTCTAGCTTGTATTTCATAGAAAGAGAGGAGTGGAAAGAGATGTATATGTATGCAGTAAAACTGTAACTGCAATCCTACTCTTTTCATAAGCCTTGGTGTGAAGATCAATCCCAGTATTTTTCTGTGTAACTTTCTTTATCATACATAGTAGATTTTGATCTCATGTCTGATAACAAGCATAGCTTTGTCACTATTCCATGGGAAAAAACCTGCATGATTCTGGAGGGACTCTGTAGTCTGCATGACCTGTTCTCTGCTGAGTTTTGATACATTGAAGCTAAAGGTGGAAAAATAAATAAATTGAAAATCCCATTTTTATGAATAAATTCTTCACTTAGCATCCTTTTTATAACCATAATAATGAGCGTGCATAATTTATTATTATTTTTTTTCAAAATCGTGTAATTTTTATTCAAAGCAGAAAACAGTGTTTCCTTGAATAAGCTGTGGAAAAATTACATTGACGCCAACTACATTTGAATCGTTGATAAATATTTATTTGAATATAAGTATTTAAATTTATTATTGAACTAGCAGGTGGCATTTGCGATGCACGTGAGAGCAAGGGGAAGGAGTTAACCACAGTTAATAAGAGTTAAAAGGGACACGTGTTAGCCCTATGTGCGATTGAACTCTCCCCAAGTTCAATCGCGATTGGCTGTGATTATATTTTTTTAATTGATAGATGAGTAAGGGGTAGTTTGGGAATTAAAGTAAAATATTAAATCAAAATTTTGTTTTATATAAGGGTAGTTTGAGAATTTCGGTAAAATCAGGCTATGCCTACCTCTCCTATTATATTATAATAGTAAAGATAATTTTTTGGAGTTATATTATTTTTATTTATTAAAATAATTAATTATCAAAATCATTTTTTTATTGAATATATAATGATTTCCATTATATATAGTTTTACAGTATATATATACTATAGATACTACATTTCTTTCCAAAAAAAAAAAAACCAGTCTACTTTGTAACATAAAAATAAATATTATTATTTTCGAAAACAATTAATATACAATTTTTTTAAGAATTACTTTTGTATAAATTAGGGGGTTCATTTGTTTATGTCCCAATTCATCCGGATGATTATCTTAAAAGATAATTATTAACATATGCATATAAACAAACATATTAATTAACAAATAGATTTTTTGACATCTTAAAAGTGAGCTTAAATTTCTAACTTATTTTCCAACAAATTCTACAATCTCAACTAAACAGTGAAATTGGCCATAAAAAAAAAAAAAAAAAAAACAGTGAAATTAATATTATATTGGCTTTTTGTCAATTCCGTAGATATTGCAATGCCTATACATTAAAATTCTGATGGATGTTTTAATTCCTCCATCCAAAATAGACCCACAGATGAGGGGATTAAGAGCTAAAAAGAAAATTGCCATTTGGTAGATTGTGCAGCCGGGTATTTGATACCTAAAAGTATCAAACAATTTAAATTGGTGAATCATGTTCATATCTGGGAAGCCTTTAAGATCTATTCTGAGCTAATTTATAATGGTTTTGGAACTTTGGATGATGCATAGTTGAATTGAATCATGTTCATGACAATATCAGGGCATAGAAATGCATATCCCTCCAATTCCATTCTAGAGAGAGAGAGAGAGAGAGAGAGAGTCCCTTCCTACAGTACATTATAATTAATTAGAATCCATTTTATTTTGAGATTATACCACCCATGCTACAAAAGTTTCACAATTTGTCATCTATGAGAACTTTTATCTCATTCGATAAAATAAAATAAAAAGAGAAAAATTACAAACATAGTTCTCAGAATTCATTAAGGGGAAAGGGATCCCAAAAGAAAAGAGAGAACAGCAAGAGATTTGGGAGCAAAATAGGAATTAAAGGGTGAACATTACTTCCAAGGCGTTTCCTTCTCAATCTCTTTCTGAAATACTCTCTCTTCTCTGCTTCTCCCCACTGGGCTTCTTCCACTCCTTTAGCAAGAATCAATGGTGGGGGCTGTTGAAATGGGCATTTGGAGCGCCAAGAGGTCTCAGGAAGACCCAATTTAGAGACCCTTTTGAGGAAGAGAGAGAAACCCCATTTGAGATGCAGAGATGGGAAAGTGTTGCAGAGGACAGGTGGGTAGTCCCAGTTGAGGTAGCATGGGATTTGTGTGGAGATGAAGAGCTGGGAGTGGAGAGATGGGTTTGTTGTTGGGTGTGTTAGTATGTGTGTTAGCGCTTGGAGTCTCTGTTCCCATCTTGTTTCTTCCATTATCTCAAGAAGATGACTCTCACTGATTAGTTCTAGATTTTACCCAGATGAGGCTGAGCCAGGGCAGTTTGGGTATTTTACATAAAGTTGATTTTTTGTTGTCGATCGATAATGGTGATGAATGATGTGTTAGAACCAATGTTATCATAACCCCACCGGTCCTCGAAGGGAAGAGTGGCTGTTCCCGGTTTGACCAACTTGACCGTATCCTTTTTTTATTAAAAATAATATTTTTTTTACATAGTTATGGCCGGTTCTGACCCGTTCTTAAAGAGTACCGGTTTTGAGAACGGACAAGGGGCCGGTTCCCGGTTCTACGGCTGATCCGGTCCGGTCTGCCTAAATGCGTTTTGTAGAACCACCGTGTTGATCATTATTAATTTGTGTATTAGGGTACACTATTATAGCATAGGATGTGTTCCACCTTATAAAAATCCCTGATTCCAAAAACTAATCATAGCCATTTGTGCTGTTGCATCTTATGTTTGAGATTTTTTTTTTGGTAACCACAAGGCAATGACTGAAGGCAAAGACAAGGGAATACTCCCACCACCCAAGCAAACACACACACACCACACACATGCAGCTCTTATGTTTGAGATTGATTGAGATTGTTCGATCAGTTGGAAATTCTTCCAAGAAAATATCTAAATGGGATATTGGTATTGCATCTGCATTGCTTACCATGCTGTACCAGATAGATGGTCAGCCCCATGGATTGATTACACTTTTCCTAGTACACGTACATGATTGCAGAGACCCACTTCTGATCTGATCGAAGAACAGTTGAAACCACCTAATTAAATAGTGCGACTTTATCAGATGGTTAGCATCACCCAACTAACATCAGCTGGACCTATTGAATGGTAGATCTCAGCTCCCCTGCCAGTGTTATACATGCACAGCTCCCCTGCCCTCTTTTTTGAAGGTTGTGGGTGCTGTGCTTTGTTGCACCACGGGGTGTGTGTGTGTGTTTTTGAGTGCTATATATACCTTACCCCAAAAAAAAAAAAAGAAAGTTGAATAGGCATATCTGCTTCCATTGATGGCATACCATCTTGAAGAGCCATAGCCTTCCTAATTCAAAAAATAATCCTTAATTCTAGGCTTTTGCTCCGCCTAGTCGCTCGGTGTAGAGTGTGATAGTTAATATGTCCCCCGACTAACTAGAACAAATACTAATGAAACTAACCAGGCTTGCAGCCTAACCGTGTAACATGTACCTAAAAAAAAGAATCCAATTATTGGCAATTTTTGGGATATGTTAAAATATTTGGGTCCACAACACAAATCAGGTTCCACCATTCCATTCTGACTGTATGATACAGACAGTTATGTAAGACTATACAGCGAGTGACCATAACAAGCACCATCAAATGAAACTCGGGTATGAATGGACATAAGAGTTGTGGAAACTGGTAACAAGCAAAAGAGAGAAAAGTTTTGAAAATTGATTCAGATTAAGAAGAAAGCGTTAGATTAAGGGATTAAACACCAGTTTGATTTGTTCAACCAACACCAGAAGGGATAGTATGGGTTGCTACCCGGTCGAGTTGGTACCATATGTATATATGAGTTGTCCTGACTCAAGCTGTTTTGGTAACCCCTGAAACTGAAATGGTTTTCTTTTGCACCATGATGACTTGAACCCCTATCTCTTCTCTTCTCTTATCCTCTTCTATTCTCTTTTAACAAGATAAACCCTCATTTTTTTTCTTTTTAAAACCATTTTTCCCAATCAGATAAATGGAGTCTTTCCCTCTGATTAGCTGAATAGTGATGAGAGAAACATCCAAGCGCTCATTATTGGGAAAGCAATTAAGGCTGAAGCCTGTAATACACAAATTAATAATGATCAACATGGTGGTTCTACGAAATGCATTTAGAAGTTGAAGCTATATTCAGTAAGAGAAAGGAAACCTCGACTGAAAGTGGAATAGATTGATTAAAAATATACCACAAAGAACACCACTTCCTTGTTGGCAAGAGCTGCAGTAAATTCGTTCCCCTCCATCTCGTGCTTGACAAAAACTTGCAGCTGCAAAAATAAAAGATTGTCAAAATTCATCAGGCGACAATATCTTCACTGAATACTTCGAATTAAAGAACAAGAAAGTTCAATGGACAGTTAAATTTCACATGGAAGACGGTGGAAACTGCTTCTTAACTTGCCATCTTCTCTAGGATCCAGTTTTGGCAAGTTGGGAGTAGCTAGAGGGTTGGCTACAGTGACCGAAAGCAAATAACAATAGATATGAATAATGTGCCCCAAGAATGTCTCCAACCAAGAGTCAGATATGAGATAACCATCATTTCAAGGAGCCACGAGGTGGCCACATACTAATGCCCTACTTACTCATAAGAGATTCAGACAATGGCAATGAGGGCTCGTTCTTTCGCAGAGACTTATAAAGTCTGGCACTTTGCAAGTTTTGTCAATGGACAATCTGCATTTTCTTTTCAAAACTAGATGTATGCTTTTCATCTATTGGGTTGCAATTCCCATAAGACTTTAAATGCAGCAAAAAGAAGGAGATCAAACTCATAAAATATAGTAAGGTGATGATAAGAGTTAATCTTGTTAAAAACCTTGACAAAGTGACTCAAATTTTCTACCAACTATCATGACAAAGTGTAAAGTGCCAAGCTCTATCAGTCTCAACAAAAGAACGGACCCTAAGAGTAACCATCATGAAAGAATCTGAAAGACCACTGTTTAATCATGTTTTAGTTACGTGCTGATGGAAAATTTGTCAAGGATTAGCTAGGAGATCCAATACATTATCTTTTAGCTAGTGAGACTGATGTGTGGAGCCACCTCCGATCGTCTAGCTAAAGTTAAAGTTCCAAGTAAGTTTTATGTAGGGCATTTCTGCTAACAACTTCAGTGACAAGGAGAGGGCAATACCATTCTCAAGTGCTTTGGGAGTTTAGAAGCATTGGAGGGTGAAGTCAGGGGAGGGTGAAGTCAGGCTCCATGATATTGGATCAAGTTCTAAATGAGATCCTCAGGCAACTATATAGATTTGAGGAAACTAGATCAATGTAACAAGTAGTCGAGGGGATCTAAACATAACAGGTGTAGAGATCCAAAACTTGTTTTTCTTTATACTAGTGCAAATTGAATGAAAATATGGAAATTTTGCTTAAAACATTTCAATTGATGTTATTTGATGATTAACTATGTCTAAATATGTCTATGTAAAGTTTTAACTAAAGTTATGAGTATTGCATGATCAATGGTTAAGATTTAAAGTAAAGAAAATGGTTAAAATAGACAAAATTGTCTCTATCATAAGAGGGGTATTTTGATCATTTTCCGTCATCCAAAATTTATGAAAAATTTAGGGTAGATTCTATATGACCTAAAGTAGCTATAATTCAAATTTTAGGATTATCTGATAAGATTGAACTCTCTAGAATTATTCAAAGTTTAGTGGCAAAACTGAAAATAGGGTGAATAGTAACTACGTGAATAGTATTTCATGAATAATGTTTTTAGCAATTCTAATCACTTTCCAACTCTGGTATTGCCTGTATAAGGACCTTAACTCATGGATTTTAGAATTATCATTCTAAAACTTATTAGATAGAAAAAGGGAAGAAAAAACTAAGATTTTTTAGGGAGTTCTCATTAGAGAAGAAAGGAGAGCTTGAAGATCACTCCAAGGCCATTCTAAGGGGAAAGATCATAGGGAAACGATCAAAGAAGGTACCATGTGCTGTACTTTTAATGATGTTATGATAAGAATATGATCTAGATATGCTTGTATGTTATTCTTATGCTTTGTTAAAGAATATGGTTTGATCTTTCATGATGGAAAAATGATGTGATTCATGATTTGTTATTGATATTAGAAGAATATAATGATATATTATTGTTTTATGATTTTTGGATTAATAATGATCATAGTAATTATTATATAAAAACTGAATGATTATGGAATTGAGATTATAGACTTAAGATGATGAAATTATGGTTATGGACTTATTATGATGAAATTAGGGTTATGGAACTACAATTTTAGAATGATGATTATGTCATTGGATATACCTTAATGTTGATAACTATGTTTATATGAATTAATTGTGATAATATATTATAAGTATTATTGTTATATTGTTGTCATTGGATATACCTTAATGTTGATAACTATGTTTATATGAATTGATTGTGATAATATATTATAAGTATTATTGTTATATTGTTGAGATGTAAATTATGAGTAATTATGCATTATGATGGTAGAATTTCAAAATGGTAAATACTTGGAAGATGATATCAAAGCCTTGAATTTGTGATAATTAGTTATATGGGTGGCTTTGGAGGAATTTGATGTATTGATATCGGAATCTAAGGGATAACCCTAATGAAAATTGACTATGACACTCAAGCACATTATTCACGACATGATAAGTTGTTAAGGACACGAGTCTCACATGATCATGCATAGATACAAAAATTGACTAAAATTTGTTATGGACCTTGAAATCTGGTATGTACATGGACATAGTTATGGATACACGTTTTAGATACAGTTGCGCATTAACCTGCAACACGTTCTAAACACAGTGCTCGTTCCAAGTATGAGAAAAGCTGGTATGAAACCTAGACTGACAAGGACCTTGAACCTTGGTATGGACATGAGAACTGACTGTTACTATTATGACTTTCATGCATATGCACATGTCTCACAAGTCTTGCATGGAATGATGGTATGAACATTGCTTTTATGTTTCTACACTCTGATTATATATAGTATGGATATGTATGCAACTGCATGATATGTTATATTGTTAATTGTACTTCACATGCACTGAACTTTCGTTTGCTCAGTTGTACCTTTATGTCAGTAGTTTCAGGAGGATTCGATATATGTGCTCCAGGACTTTGGATTGATGAAGAATACCAAGAAGAACAGGATGGATTATCTCGGGGAGGAAATCAATCCGGATTATTATCCATATTATTGATCTTTAGATAGTTTGTTTTTAATTCAGTTGAAAGGAATGTAATAAGACAAAATTAAAGATGTTGCTTAGGTTTTAAATTCAGTATTGAGATCATATGGGTGATCGGATTATTATTTGTTAACCGGTCGACAGTTGATTTATATTGTTAGATTGAAGTTCTATTTGGTTTAATATAGAAGAAATTTACAAACTCATATTTAGTTTGTCTTGCATGTTATACAGATATGGATATGGAATGTAGTGTCACAGGTCCAAAGTCCTATTTAGGCCAACATGAGATTTTGGGGTGTTACAATAGGAGATGGAACATGTGATAATGATGAATCATGCAACACTGAATCATCTCCTCAAAGATTACTCTCCACAAAATATATTATGTATTTATGAAAAGATTTCTGTTATCTATTTTTGAAATTTAAAACTCATGTAACCTCTCTATATAAATGTATACACACTTTGTGATTTCGGTATTAAGAACCGATCACCCTTTTCTCAAAAACCTTTTATGGTATCAGAGCAGGTTTAGAAAAGATCGTCTCTTTTTCTCTCTTCTTCTTTTCAAAATGGCTTCTAGCACTATTGCAATCGGCAACTCTTCAAACATTCCTAACATCTCCATTTCCTCCATTCTAACCCTCATTTCAGTCAAGCAAACTCCCACAAATTACCTTTTATGGAAAAGCCAATTCGTTCCTCTCTTAGGCAGCCAAAAACTTCTTGGATATGTTGATGGAACTCTACGACCTCCATGCTCTCTCTACGCCAGTCTCTAAAACTCCATGATTTGAGAACTTGCCGAATGAGGTACATTGTGGAGGAAGTGGATCTACAATATTGTGGCCCTATTATCTCGAAGAGATTTGGAAGTTCTGAGTTATTTATTTGAAGATTCTGAATAAAGTACAAGACCCAAAATCAAGAACTTTAATTGGAAATGAAATGACACTTTTTACACATCTTAACTAAAACATTAGAGACAGTTTCAGTTATCCAATTCGTTACTTTATAAAAATGATGCACGGAAAATCTTGAACTAGAAGATATGGAAGCAGATAAAAGTTCAGCAACATCATATTTCATTACTTAAAGAAAGCGACACTGATTACCAAGAACAAAATACAAACCTCATGGTGATACTTCTTTGTTGCTGACATGATTCTTTTGAACTGATGCAGAGCTCGAGGCATGTAGGAATTAAAATTAGACTCCTTCCCAAATAAATATGGATCCAGCACCCCAATTATTTTTTGGAGATGATGTCCACAAAGGTCCTTGATGAACTGTAAGCCACATGAGCATTAGTATTTGTTTCAAGACATACAATATAAAAAAAATACCTTCCAAAAAAAAACAATATAAAAGAAAATAGTGGAAAAAATAATACACCTTTTGATTATGAGAAAACATTGATATCATTATTGCTACTAATGCATGCATGAATGTATACATACATATATATATATATATATATATATATATAGATGCCAATATATTATATGTAGCTACAATATATATACCATAGTTGCATGAAAGCTATGTACAGGGTGGGAAGCTCGCTTCCTAGGAAGTTCGTTTCCTTAGATAGACTCGCTTCCTCTGACAAACTCGCTTCCTAGGAAGCTCGTTTCCATTACCTCTCATTTAGTAGTCAAAGGGAGCTATATGTGTGAAGTGATGGGGTAGACCATAGTCTATAGCTTAAGGTGTAGACCATAGTTCAAAAAAGGGTTTCGGACACCGTAACAGACACGGCCGAAACCGTTACGGTACACCATTACGGTACGGTTTCGGCCTTTACGACTTTTTTTTTAAACTTAAAAAAATCACAATAAATAGGAAAAAAATAAAAAAGATGTAAAGAAGAAGTAATAAGAAAGAGTTTTTTTCACTAAAAAATATCGTTTTACCTTTAGTAGATTGCCCGGGGGGGTGGCAGGGGGGGCGGTATGTCGAAAATATTATGGTACCCGTACGGGAAAAAAGGGTGTAACGTAACGGTATCGGGTAATGGTTTCGGCGTTTTTTAAAACCATGGTGTAGACTCTAAGCAAGTATCGTCGGTTTGGAACCTAGGGGACCTAATTTTCTACAAAAATCTCATGTAAGATAAAATCACAGATATAGCTACCCATACTAACATAATGAGAATGAGGAGGATATATCTCATTTCTCGATTTCCGTTTCCTAAGGTTTTTTTGAGCCTTGCTTCCCGCTTCTCTTTTTTGCTTTGCTTCTTGTTTTCGTTTTTTGCTCTGGTAACTATGATATATACATATATATATTATGTGTCATGATTTCATATTTCAGTGAAAATTCGAAATTTATACAATGTAATAACGGAAAAAATGGACCAAAATATTATTATTATTATTATTTTAATATTGTTTTTAATTGACAGAAAAAGAATAGCTGCCGTGTTTTCTCTTGGCCAATAAAACTCCTGATCATCAAATATTTTGATGGAGATTTCTCTTATTTTGGATGATAAAAATAAAGTACAATGATTATAAGGACTCGATTATGAAGACTAGCGTATTTGTTTGTATTGTCCGACATAATGATAAAACTTATAAATCGACTATATTGGTTGAAATTTTATAATGAAATGAATCAATTAAATCATAAAGTATTTTGGGTTATAAAAAAAACAAAATTGACTTAACTCATAGTACCAAACATCAGGGAAGATTGCTACATAAATTGCCGATGGAGCACAGCCACATGATAAAACTTGCGATCATCAATTTGTATGTGGTGTTATTTGCTTCTAATTAATTCAATTATCATTTGAAAGTCCGTCTTTTATGGTCATCAATTTGTAATTTTAATCTTCATGAATTAGAAGACAAATTTGTAATCATGAAGGCGCCATCTTCAAGAAAACTTATCCGAGCAATATGCTAATATGCTATAGATGAGAACTAAAAACAAAGCTTTTTTCCTCTCACATTTGCATGATGTGCAAGTATTCTTAAATAGTGTTTTTATCCATTGTGTGGTGGCCAGGGAGTTTTGGTGCCAATTCCTAAATCTGGCAAACTGCATCTGGGTGGTCCCTTTTGATTATTGAAATTACTCAGTGGCATGGAGACCATCTTCGGAGCCACAGATGTGTATTCTGGGAGTCTTCCAGTCATACTCATGCTCATGCCATCAAGGGGTTATTTGGGAGGAAAGTAAAGTAAAAGTTGCTTAGCATTCCATGTACAGGTGAGAAGATTAATTCAGAATTGATCATTGGGTGCTCACATATGAAGAGTTTAGAGGGTTATCTTCCAATGATATGAATTGTAGCTTGAAGTCCTTTTCATCTCCCTGCATCTCACAAGGTGGTTGTTCAGTGTTGCCCTCCTATTGGGAATGCTATCAAACTTAACTTTGACTGCTATTTGCATGGTAATTCAAGCACCTCGGTTATTGGTATTTTTAGGGACTCTGCATGAAGGTCAATCCAGGTTTTTCCTGGTCTTTTTACACTGTGAATCTTAACAAATCTAAAGCTCTTATCTCTTCTTTAAGGTTGTCTTGAACTTAAGAAGCCTTGTTGTTGAGGGAGATTCTAATAACACTATTTGTTAGGCTTCTAGGAATCAAAAAGATCCTTAGAGAAGTCGAGCATTCTTCCTTGGGCTTTTGGGTTGGCAAATGGGCATGTTACCGGAGGAATTAATCAGCTTTGCTCGTTGGTGATGTAGCTGTCGCGGCTGGTACCCGTTTTGTTCTTTCTCTTGCTTCTCTTCTCTTATATCTCCCTCTTGTCTTTTATTAATAAACTTTTCCATCATTGATAAAATAGAAAAATCGTAGTAACTGATATAAATGTCGTGTTCTCACATTTCCCTCATTGCTTCTTGTTTATATCATAATTTCTTTCCTAAATATTTGCAACATATAAGTAGATTTACCTTTCAAATTATATTCCTTGATTTCAATCATTCTTAATTATTTACCCAAAATGCATCTTTCTCTTTCCTTTTTGTGCTATAGCCGGCCCGGGTCGATCCCCTCCCCGCATCCGTGTTTTTCAACCGATGTGAAGCCGAGATCTGTTAGAGTCGCCACCAATCAAGATTTTTGGGTGTGATTGGTCACCCACAATTAAGAACTCTCGATTGAATAAAAAAAAAAAACCGAGAATGGGTCCGGGGATTCTTTTATGAGTTGGGGAAGGTGTTAGGCACCCCACCTCATCCGTCGAGCGACGGTTACCTCTTAACTTTCTCCATTAAATTAATTCGAAATTATTTTCTATTTTTTTATTATTATTTCGAGAAAAAACCACCCCTCCTCGACCGAGTTAAGGCGATTTCAACCCTACTTGTTTTCTTTTATTTCGAGATTGGAAAGCCACCCCTCCTCGACCGAGTTAGGGTGAATTTCTCTCTACTTGCGCGGCAAAATCCCTTTTCCCTAAATCGGCGAACGGCCACACATCCCTCCTCAACCGAGTTAAGAGGGGCCCCGCCTACATTTGGATGGAAAAGGGACAAAACTACTAACAATAATAAAGAAAAGCTTAAAAAGAAGTCGAAGATCTAGTCTTCCGGCCCTTTCTTTCACCCGGATTTCCTCGTCCGCACAACCGTGAAGAGGGAAATCTCCGAGCTACTCAGAGAAAGTGAGGGAAGAAGAGACTTGGACGGGTAGAAACAGAGGATGAGGATGTGGCATACCTTTTCCCTTTATAAATGGTCCAAGTGGTTGAAGAGAAGAGAATGCTTTGACGAGATCCGAACTTCCAAGATTTCTCCCAAAGTTGGTGAAGATCACTCCTAGGTTGATGGCTGGAATTTATGGGATTCGAGGGCTAAGCTAGGCTTTTTCAGAGTTCTCCTTGGTTTCAAGTTGAAAGCCTAAAGGATTCTCCTCTGATTCTCAAGAGTTCTCCTCTGGAGTTTCCAAGATGATCTATGAGTTGGAGTAAGGCTCCTTTTATAAGGTGAAACAATATGATTTTTACGCTTTTTTTCCGATGTGGGACTAAAAAAATAACCCCGAAACGTGTTGGCCCGCAAAACGAGATTTCAATTAGGTTTCCGTACGCCGCGCCTTTATGAAGGGCGCGTGACTAATCTTGGCAAAAAAATAGGGGCGCGCCCTTATAAAGGGCGCGGGTTAATTTCAGGCTTAAAAACAAGTCCCCCCCCCTTGGGCTCGAGTTGGTTTGGGCTTGGGTTTTGTTCTCGGCCTTGATCTTCGACCTTTCGGAGTCCGGATCTCGTCATCTTTCTCAATACTTGGGCACCACTGGGTTTTCTCAGGCCCATGCAAAATAGGGTGTCTACAGCTGCCCCTCTTTGCCGGATTTGCTTGCAAAGAACGGCAAAGAAAAATAGACATAAGCCTATTTTGCATGTGAAGATTACTCATACTCCTTGAAGTCATTTTAAATATTAAAAATCGTTTTATCAGAATAATTTGAAATCTCGATGAAAATGGGTGGAAAATAAACGGAGATGGGTCCGGCACGTGGGCCTTTTCATGGAACCTCGATCCCCCTCACAGGCTCGATCCGAGTCCTACGCAAAATAAGGTGGTGTGAAAAGAGAGTTTCAAATAATTTTTCAAAATTTTCTTTTAAATCTTTAAATAACTTCAAGGTGTATAAAGTACGTTGTTGGACAAAATAGGGAATTTTAACGACTATGGTTATGGAATAAACCACCTCGTTACTTGGTATGCTTAAGTTTACTTTATAGCATGACCCCCTAGCTTGACAGTCATTGATTGGCTGTAGGCAAAGGAGAAGTGGGTCTTGCTCAAGGTCGTGCCGCAAAAGGGATCCTTCCTCTCTTTTTTTTTTTTTTTTTTTTGCTGATTTTCCTTCACCGCGCCTTCCTGGAAGGCGAGGAGTGCATGTTACTCCTCACGCGCCTGGCCCTACTTTCCTCTTTCTCTTTCTCTTTCTTTTCTTTTCTTCCTTGTTTACTCTGTGGTCCCTCCTGAAGATTTGCTCCCCACTTTGATGACATAGCCTTCCTCCGACCAAAAAAATCCGGCGATCCTACCCTATTTCCGGCCGTCTTCTCCGGCGACCCTCCTTTTTCCGGCGACTCTTCCATTTCGGCATTTCAGGGCTGTTTGGGGGTTCTAGGGCATCAAGAGAACCCCCAATCTCGCTATTCATTCTCACGATTTCAGCTCTTGGGCGATTTTCCATCACAGGTTGCTTGACTTAAGGTAAGCCTCATGGAATCCCTCTAGATTTCGAAAAAAACTTTCCATTTCTTCTTCTTCCTTATGCGTGAATCCTCTTTCCATTTGCTATCTTGCTCTACGTATTTTCTCCTTTTCCTTGAACCATGCATGTATACTTCTACGACAGTGTTTAATATGTAAATGGAAATCGTTACCACTGTTGTAGATCAAAGCCAATAGGATTTAAGCTTCTTTGAGATCGACAGTGTGAATATTTCAGCTGTTGATGATAAAAAAAATCAAGGAGCTTACAATCCTATCCTTTCCTGCAATCTTAAAAAAAACCTTTAAAATATCTCCAAAAACGGATCTATAGCAGTATCACCACCCATCTTCTTGATGCCATGGACTGTGATTGATGTCTAAAATTGATTCGAGCTCGAATTCATCCCCTCACAGTGTGTAGACCCATTAGTAGTTGTCACAGTTGATGTAAAACCGAGTGATCTGATGGAAGTCGGATAATAACACCCTGTAAAACCTCAACACTTCTTCCCCTTTTTTTTTGAATTTAAGCCCTGAACTTTAATTTTACTCTGAAAACAACCATGGTACTGTTGCATTATCCCTGTTGTTTTTATTACTTGCTCTGAGTTCCTGTTTCATCATATTCTTAATTGGAAGTGTACGTTAGGGATAACAAATATTATCTTTTTAATGCAGACATGGTCAGGCCGAAGAGAATGAGGTCTGGGGGGTCTTCCTCGGCTCGCCCCGAGCAGGATGAGGATTATGTTCCTCCCACGGATGTGGAGGAGCATCCGATTGAGAGCTCTCGGGCGAGTGCGAGTTCTAGCGGCGCAGGGGCTTCCTCTTCGAGAGGTAGGAGGCGATCAGGCTTGGATCCAGTGCCGGAGGTGTTAGGTGTTCCTGACACACCACTTTTGAAGGGTCTAGGAGAGCATATCTCGGCACTTTGCCGAAATCAGGAGGTAAGAAAAATGCAGACTTTTGCTAGAATTAATCGCTTACCTTTACCTGTTGCACATGATTAAACTTTTACCCTTGATTTTGCAGAGGACACCCATCTCGGGTTGGCGATGTACGTGGAAGAATGTCTTGACATTCTATCAGGTTGCTTCACCTGCCTTGAGAGATGCTCTAGGGAGGACCCCGCTTGGTTCATTCTTGACCATTCCCCGGATCCAGAGTGATCGGAGATTGATTGCTGCCCTTTGCGAGAGATGGTTTGGGGACACTAACACCTTTCATTTTCCTTGCTGCGAGTTGGCGATCACTCCCTTTGACTTTGTGATGCTGACGGGGATCCAGATCGTTGGTGAGGTGATTCCACCTCTTCCCGATATTTCCATGGATCAGGCTGCTGCCTTGATGGGAGTTTCACCGGCGATTGTAGCATCGGATAGCGGATGGGAAGCGGGCAAGGTGAAGCTCTCCTGGTTGGGCAGTATTCTGGGGAAAGTAGCTCTTGCAGTTATCGATCTTGATTCCCCTGCATTCACCAGTACACTCCGCGTCTTCCTCTTGTTTATCCTGGGTTCTTGTTTCTTCATGACCGATCGATCGTGCGTGGATTCTAGCTTCCTATCCCTGATGGATCCGATCGACCGTTTTGATACTTTTGATTGGGGAGGAGCTATCTACGCTAGCATCTTAGCAGGACTCAGCCGAGTCTCTCGTGGGGGAGGTCGATCGGCCCGTTTCTTCTATCCTTTCCTCGAGGTATCTCCCTTTCTTACTGTTCACCCTCTTTATCTTTGTCTCACGGCTTCTTAATAACTCATTGCTTGCTTCAGATGTGGGCTCATGAGTATCTCGATCCTTTCCGCCCGACATTGAGGATTCCTGACATTACTTCTTTCCCGAGGTCCTCTCGATGGAGCGCGCCTTGCTCCAAGGTTGATAGTCATCTCTTGGATAAGGCTAGAGAGGAGTTGGATCGTCTGACTATGAGGAGGGTAAGATGATACTTGATTTTGTCGATAACTGCTGTCCTCTTCCCCCTTTTTGCTCATCCTACTTGCCGTTTCAAATGCAGGTGACTCTTTGGCCCTTTGTTGATCTTGAGGATATGATCCGGCTCCTTTGCAGAGGGGCGAGACGCTTCCTGGGCCGCCGTGTGGCCTTCTCGTATCTAGGGACTTGCGAGTATTTCTTGGGAGAGCGAGTCCTTCATCAGTGTGATGGAGAATTTCGGATTCCGCTTCCCCCTCCGGAGATGACGCCCATATTGGACCATGATGCTTTCATGGGGGAGATGCGCACGGCTGGTGTCCCTATCCATCATCTGGCTGGGGAGGTTGTGACGCATTCTTTCTATCTTTCCTGGTTCCGGGGCGTGTCTATTGGTCCCATCATGCGCCCATTTTCTACTCGTCCTGGGGCCACCGAGGTTGGAGGCAAGCTGGTGGAGAAGTATTTCCAGATGGTAAGCTTTCTTTCCTGTGTGCTTCTCTTTACTTGATATCTTGAACTTTTGCTTTTCTAACTTTCGCTCTCTCTTTACAGAGACCTTTACTTGCTATCCTGGAGGAGGATAACCGGGCATTGACTGAAGAGAACGTAAGTTTTCATCATTCTTTTGTAATGGTGCCAGCAATTCCTTTGGTCTGATTTTTTTTTTTTTAGCCTCAAAGAATTTGGATTAAAAGATATATATGTTAAAACCAACTTCGATGGTGTTCAAACTGATATAGAATTACCTTGTGCAAGTCTACCGTGAGTGTCTCGAATTATCCCAAGTACCGTAAGTAAGAGGCACCGTGGTCATGTCGGGCTTGAAAAATTCTTGTGCTTGAGTTGACTCTTGATTGTGACAAAATAGACACCTCCTTTTTTTTTTTTTTTTTTTTTTTTTTTAATGCCTCTTTTGCCCTTAGCGCCTGTTACGGTTTTCACCAAGTCTGGCCCACGTAATTTTTGCGCATTGGCGCCCCGAGGGGTTTTCACCAAGCCCGTGGCAATTGATTCTTGCCATGATATGATGTTTTTACTCACAACGCCCTTTCGGGTTTTCATTGTGCCCTTTCATATCATGTTTTCTTTTACGGTTTCTCTCAAGCTATCTCGTTCATCCTTGCCGGAAGGAAAGGATTATGCGTAATTCATACCTCAGTACTTATGGTTATCATTAATCTGAGAGGACTTAGTAGTAGGACGAAACATAGGCTGGGGTTGAGGTTTTTGAAACAAAAGGGATATGGCTCAAAAACTCTTTGCACATGATAGAATCAGGTATGACATTGCTTGCTTTGAGGATCCTTGTTAGTCTTTGCTCTTTTCCTTTTCTTCTTGGGCTGTCCAATTCTCTTTTCTTCCCCCGTGTTGTTGTTTTTTTTTTTTTTTTTTTTTTTTTTTTTTTTCAGGGGTGACGAGAAAAACTGCCCCAGTATAAAAGTACTGGAGTGACATGAATTTCTTGAATCGCAAAATTTGCGCCGGTATAAGTTGGACACTTTGCCTTGATTTAATTCCTCCTTTTACCAGAAATGCCCCAGTGTGGGGTGCAACCAATGTCATTGTTTGGTGAATGAAATTTTTAGGCTCAAAGGGCTAAGCAAAAAGGATAACTAGGAAAATTGTGGGGGTTACAGCAAAGAAGGCCTCTCTTCATTTTAACTTTAACCATGTTCCTATGGGGTTGAGTTATGCATAATACCTTTTAACTGAATCTGAGTTGACCGGCTCAGGGAGATCGTCTCCATCCATCTCTGCCAATATGAGGGCTCCTCCAGATAATGCTTTTCTGACCACGTACGGACCATTATAATTAGGCTTGAATTTTCCTCGTGCATCAGTCTGATGTGGCAACATTTTTTTGAGTACTAGATCACCTTCTTTGAATTCCCGTGGTCGGACTCTCTTGGAGTAGGCTCTGGCCATTCTCCTTTGATAGCATTGGCCATGACATATAGCATTCAGTCTTTTTTCTTCAATCAAGTTGAGTTGGTCGAACCGGGCCTGTACCCATTCTGTTTCTTCAAGCTTAGCTTCCATGAGTACTCTGAGTGACGGGATTTCAACTTCAATTGGTAAGACAGCCTCCATACCGTAAACCAGTGAAAAAGGGGTTGCCCCTACCGAGGTCCGGATTGATGTTCTATATGCATGAAGTGCAAATGGTAGCATTTCGTGCCAATCTTTATAAGTAATTGCCATCTTCTCAATAATCCGCTTTAGGTTCTTGTTAGCTGCTTCGACTGCACCATTCATCTGAGGACGGTACGGAGTGGAGTTATGATGAGTTATCTTGAATTGTTCGCATATCGCCGTCATCTGCCTGTTCTTGAAATTTTTGGCATTGTCAGTGATGATCTGGTTTGGAACTCCGTATCTGCAGATAATGTCCCTCTTCATGAACTTGACTACTTGGCCCTTTGTTACGCTCGCATAAGAAGCTGCTTCTACCCACTTTGTGAAATAATCAATTGCAACTAGTATGAATCTGTTCTCATTTGACGCCTTCGGATTTATTGGCCCAATAACATCTAGGCCCCACATGGAGAAAGGCCAAGGGGTTGTCATATTATGGAGCTCTGAGGCTGGAGCCTGTATCTTGTTGGCATAAATCTGGCAAAGGTGACATTTCTTCACATGCTCATTACAGTCGCGTTCCATGGTTATCCAGTAATAACCCAACCTTAAGATCTTCTTGGTTAGCATATGACCATTCATGTGTGGGCCGCATATCCCTTCATGGACATTTTTAACAATCTTTTCCGCTTCTTTCGCTTCCACACATCGAAGGAGTATGTGATTGAACGTTTTCTTGTAGAGATTCCCTGTACTCAGGAAGAATTGTCCGGCCAATTTTTGAAGAGTCCGTCGATCATTGGCATTGGCTTCAGGTGGGAATGTTCTATCTCTTAAGTACTGCTTTATGTCATGGTACCAGGGCCTTTCGTTGGGCTCATCTTCTCCAACTTCTTCAATCTGCATGCAATGGGCTGGTTCATCCCTAACCTCGATCTCAATTGGCCGAATGTCGATCCCTTCAGGAAGGTCAATAATCGAGGCCAAGGTGGCTAGGGCATCTGCAAATCTGTTCTCCGTTCTTGGCAGGTGTATGAACGTGATGTGCTCGAAATTGTCGCTGATGTTGTCCAAATACTCATGATAGGGAATTAGCTTGGAATCCCTTGTTTGCCAATCTCCTGTAGCCTGGAAAATAATGAGAGTAGAGTCTCCAAAGACCTCCACTGCCTTAATGTTCAGGTCCACAGCTGCTTGTAGACCGATAATACAGGCTTCGTATTCAGCGACGTTGTTTGTGCACTCGAACCTCATCTTCACCGCAACGGGAATTTGCTTACCCTCTGGAGACACTAAGACTGCGCCTGCTCCATATCCGTATTTGTTTGCCGCTCCGTCGAAGTACATTTTCCAGTTGGTCCTTGACTCTTCTTCTACTTCGCCAGCCATGAACAGTATAGCTTCATCGGGAAAATTGGTTTTCATTGGTTCATAGTCTGGTAGTGGATGGTCTGCCAAATGATCTGCAATGGCCTGTCCTTTGATCGCCTTCTGGGTCATATAAGTGATGTCAAATTCGGAGAGAAGCATTTGCCATCGTGCAGTCCGTCCTGTAAGGGCCGGCTTTTCAAAAAGATATTTGAAAGGATCCATTCGAGCTATCAACATAGTTGAGTGGCTCAACATGTAATGTCTTAGGCGTTGTGAGGCCCAGACCAATGCACAGCAAGTCTTTTCAAGTGTCGAATACCTTGTCTCGTAATCAGTAAACTTTTTGCTAAGATAGTAGATAGCTCTTTCCTTTCTTCCGGTTTCATCATGCTGCCCCAGTACACAACCCATGGAGTTCTCGGAGATTGACAGGTACATCAATAAAGGTCGGCCGGGCATAGGAGGTACCAACACTGGTGGATTAAGCAAATAATTCTTGATCTTATCAAAAGCTTGCTGACATTCTTCATTCCATTCTTTAGGTTGGTTCTTTCTGAGAAGCTTGAAGATGGGTTCACAAATTGGTGACAGTTGGGATATGAACCTACTGATGTATTGGAGTCTTCCCAGAAAGCCGCGCACTTCCTTTTCTGATTTTGGAGGTGGCATATCAATTATCGCCTTTGCTTTTGCTGGATCTACCTCTATTCCTCTTTGGCTGACAATGAAACCAAGCAGCTTACCCGAAAACACCCCGAACACACATTTTGCAGGATTTAGCCGTAATTGAAACTTCCTCAGTCGCCCAAATAGTTTCCTTAAATTAATAAGGTGATCTTCTCCTTTTGGTGACTTGATGATCATGTCGTCAACATACACTTCAGCTTCTTTGTGGATCATATCATGGAACAAGGTGGTCATGGCACGTTGGTATGTAGCTCCAGCGTTCTTGAGTCCGAATGGCATTACCTTGTAACAAAAAGTGCCCCAAGGAGTTATGAACGCGGTCTTCTCTCTGTCCTCTTCAGCCATTTTTATCTGATTGTATCCTGAAAATCCGTCCATAAAGGAAAGTGTTTCGTGGCCCGCAGTGTTGTCGACGAGGATGTCGATGTGAGGGAGGGGGAAATCATCCTTGGGACTGGCCTTGTTTAGATTGCGATAGTCGACACACATACGGACTTTCCCATCCTTCTTTGGCACTGGAACTACATTGGCTAACCATTCTGGATATGAAGAGACTACCAGAAAGCCTGCTTGAAACTGTTTCATGACTTCATCTTTAATTTTCAATGTCCATTCAGGTCGGAGTCTTCTCAACTTCTGCTTGACTGGCTTGGCTTCAGGGATGAGCGGGAGCCGATGCACAACTAAATCTGTATCAAGTCCTGGCATGTCCTCATATGACCAGGCGAAGATGTCCTTGTATTCCTTCAAAAGCACGATCAAGTCAGTCCGCTGCTGGGTGGTGAGTTGAGTTCCGATTTTTACGAATTGGGGTTTTTCCTCAGTTCCCAGGTTTATTGACTCAGTCTCTTCTATATTAGGTTGAACACCTTTTTCATGACGTTCCAGAAGATCTAGAATCTCTTTTGGAGGTTCCAAATCTTCTTCGTCATCTTCATTTTCAAGCTCCATGAGTTCATCTTCTTTTCCAAATTCTTTAAAGGTTATTTTTTTAGGTTTTTCTTGAAAATAACTACGGCCAGGAAAACTGAAAATATTTTTTGGATTTTTAAAAAGGTGACCTCCTAAATTAATGCTACTCGAGGTCGAAGGTCCACTCCTGGGTAGCTGACTAGGAAAACAAAAAATGTTTTTGGATTTTTTTATAAAATGACCTTCTAAATTAACGCTAGCCGAGGACGAAGGCTCATTCCCCGGTAGCGATCCTTCATTCAATGAACTTTTTTTTTAATGGCCATTTCGGCATTCTCGCCGTGGTTGGCAGGGCACCATTTCAGACTTGATTCAGGGGCCATTCCGGTCTTCCTACCGCGGTTGGCTGGGCACCGTCGGGAAATCGCTTCCCAATTCTTGAGTGATTCATTTGCTTTCAATGGGCGAATTGACTTTTCTAGTCCATCATTTTGCTGATTACCAATCACCATTACATCACATCTTTCTTGTTCACATCTTTCCTGCTCTTCTTCCTGTGGAGTTCCCTGTGATCCTGAGGTACTAAACATCGCAGAGGAGTTAGAATCATTTAATGTCACTTCTTCGAAGAGAAGTGACAAATCAAATATTTCATCAACTTCAAATTCAACTCTATCTCCGGGTTGACTATCCGACTCCGGCCGAATGACGCAGGATGGGTAGGGGAAGGTTTCCCTGATGTGGGGTATCCTTCCTAAGCCTTTCTGAGGTCCATCAAGCTTAGCCATTCTCAGTTCTCTAGATTTTTCAATCTGTTCTTCGGCAGTTGGTTGGTACCTTAAACCAAATCTGAGGGGTGAGGTCTTTGGTACCAAAGGAGTGGTAATCCCTTGGAGGTTTCGGCCTAGGCCTTTTCCTTTCATATATCCCTGGTTTGTCATAATCCTTGTTATCATCGTACTGACATCGATGCCTTCGGGCTCCACTAGTCCTCGCATCCTGGGTATGCTATTCACCGAAGTGAACTCAAATGAGTGAAACCCAGGAACCTCTTTGGGATATTCCAAGTCGATGAAAGGAATATCAGATTGATGTCTTATTGAGGGCATGTTTTCTGCGAGGATCGTGATGACCTCATCGTCCTTAATGTATTTTAACCTCTGGTGGAGGGACGATGGCACTGCCCCGGCTGAATGGAGCCAGGGACGACCAAGCAAAAGGTTAAATGCTGCAGGGATATCTACCACCTGAAAGGTGATATCAAAGTTATGTGGACCTATGGTCACTTCTAGGTCAATCTCTCCTACAACCTGCCTTTTGGAGCTATCAAAAGCTCGGATAGTCATCCCGTTAGGTTTGATGTTTTCTTCACTAATCCCAAGGCTCTGGATAGTGGCTCGTGGGCAGACATTTAAGGCTGACCCGTTGTCAATCAAGACCCTCGCCACAATCATCTCATTGCATAGCACTGTGATGTGTAGTGCTTTTGCATGGTTAGTCCCTTCATGACCTAATTCTTCTTCATCAAAATTTATTGTGGTGAGGGCCGTGATATTACCGACCACTTTTTCCAGTTCCTCTGGAGATATAGTTGATGGAACCTGAGCCTCATCCAGTACTTTTAACAAGGTTTTACGGTGTAATTGAGAGGATAAGAGCAAACCCAGGATTGAGATTTGGGCAGGCATCTTGTTCATTTGCTCAAGAACTGAATACTCCGCCTTTTTAGACTGTTTGAGGGCCTCCAGGACTGACTCGTCGCTGACCTTGTATCTCCTGGTCCTTTCCAGATTCTTTCTCTCCTCTTCCCTCTTCCGGTTCTCTTCCTCTTTTCCTCTTACCCTTCTCTCTTCCTCCCTTGATTCCAGGGCTTCCCTTTCTCTGCTTTCCCTGACTTCTTTCTCTATTGCCGTCTCGTTCATTTTTCCTTTTCCTTTGACCTTTGACGGGTCGGATCTGTAAACCTGCCCATATCGATTGAGGTTGTCCACGTCAGCAACTGCTCCCTTAGCCTTTCCTTTTTCTGGTTGACGGATGTTATCATAGTTAAATGGCATCCTTTTTAAATCCACAGGAGGTTGTGGAGTGGGCCAGTCGAATATGATTGGCTTAGGAGTTGGAACTTGACTAACTTGAGGGACAGGCCAATCAAACACGATCGTTTTCGATTCTTGGGCCGGTGGAGGAGTGGGCCAGTCGAATACAATTGGCTTAGAGGGAGCGGCAGTGGGAGAGGGCCAATTGAACATGATTGGCGGCTTTTGATCATTTACAGTATTAACCGGAAGTGATGCTCTTTGGTCCCTGAAGTAAACCCTGAATTTTGCCCCAGGTTTCTGGATCAATTGAGATGGATCAAAGTCAAGGTCGTCCCACTCAAGGGTATTGACAGTCCTTGAGGTGGACGCCCCATTGTGGTTGTAAGTAGGAAGGGGGTTCTGATGAATACCGGAGGGAGCTGGTGGGATTACAATTCTCCTGCTCTCAATTAGATCTTGGATCTTGTGCTTCAATATCCAGCACCTATCTGTGGAATGCCCCGGAGCATTCATATGGTACTCACAATTCTGATTGGGGTTGTAGAATCTAGAAGTCTTATCTTGTACTCCTGGCTCGACCGGGCTCACAATTCCTTCTTTCAGTAAAGTGCACAGCATTTCTGACGGGCGTGCAGGGAGGGGGTCTAAATGGCGGTACCTTCGCTGGTATCCTTGGTTCTGACCCTGACCTTGGTTCTGATACTGTTGCTGCTGATGATGCTGCGGGGCCGATGATTGGAAGGGCTGGACAAATCCTGGGTTTGTCACCGGAGCTGGATATCGGAAGGATGTGGGTTGAGCATAAGCAACTTGCCCATATGCAGTGGCCGTTGTCCCAGATGCCTCACTTTCTTTTTTCTTATTTCCTGTGTAGGTCTTCTTTGCAATATGTCCCCCATTTGCGTACGTGTCCATAACTGTACGAAATGTAGCATGATCCATGATCTTACCTGTTTTTACTCCTTCGTCGATGCCTTCCCCATATTGAATGATGGTCGCGAAGCCTTGCTTCGTCTGTGTTACCAGACGATCATAATATGGGGCCTTCAAAGTCGATACGAAAGTGCTGACCATCTCTTCCTCCATCATAGGAGGTCTGACCTTCGCGGCTGTGTCTCGCCATCTATAGGCGTGTTCCCTGAATGATTCAGAAATCTTTCTCTCCATTTTAAGGAGATCCATTCTGGTAGGGACTACCTCTGTATTGTACCGGTATTGCGCCACGAAGCTTTCCGCCAAATCCCTCCAACGCTTGATCTTGGAATGATCAAGTTCAGAGAACCACTGCAGTGCCCCTCCGGATAAACTCATTTGAAAGAGCTGCAGCATCAACTGTTCATTTTTCCCATATATCCCTAGAGTGCCTCCATACAGTTTCAGGTGGGCTATGGGACAGCCTTGGCCATTGTATTGCTTAAACTCTGGGATTTTGAAGTTAGGTGGAAGGTTAGTTACGGAGTATAAGCATAGATCGTCAACATCTATCTTAGTGAACGGATCCGCCCCTTTAACCAATCTTAGATCGTTTGTGAGTTTTTCTACTTGGGTGGCCAATGAACTTTTTGAATTCTCATGACGCCATTCTTCTTCTTCGTAATGGGTCATCTTTGGATGATCAAAATAAACAGGTTGCTCCTCTGTGTGACCCGGATCATTTGGTGGGGGGGGGTGGTGGTGCCCCTGTCCGTGCTTGCCTTGGGAATCTTGGTTGATCATTCGACCCTTCCGGGTTATCCGGGCTCCTGTCTAACCGAGCCAGAATCTGTTCCATCATCAAACTCATGTTCTGCATGTTGCTTCTCAATTCGGACAACTCATCTGTGGTTCTCAATTCGAACTCGCTTCGGACAGGTTCATGCTCTTCTGCCATTTTAAGAGAGTTTTGTCTGGATCTTAAGAAGTAAGGACTCCGAACAGGTTGAGTCAACGAGGATAGAGCTTTCCTCCTCGGAGCTATAATGAATAACCTGAGAATAAGAAAGAAAGAAAATGATCAAATATGGGAAGAATCTCTGTTGATGAACACTTCTTTCGATGGGGAACTTTCCTTTAGCTGAGACAAATACTTCGAACTTATTTTTGCTTTTTTTTTTTTTTTTGTTTGTTTTTTTTTTTTGTTTTTTTTTTTTTTTCAAGAATGAGTCAAGATCAAAAGGCGGGATAGAGGTTTTCAGCCTCTAACAAGGTTGCCCGTAGGACTTAGGGGAATTTTAAAAATAATGGCGGGATAGAGGTTTTCAGCCTCTAACAAGGTTGCCCGTAGGACTTAGGGGAATTTTAAAAACAATGGCGGGATAGAGGTTTTCAGCCTCTAACAAGGTTGCCCGTAGGACTTAGGGGAATTTTAAAAATAATGGCGGGATAGAGGTTTTCAGCCTCTAACAAGGTTGCCCGTAGGATTTAGGGGAATTTTAAAAACAATGGCGGGATAGAGGTTTTCAGCCTCTAACAAGGTTGCCCGTAGGACTTAGGGGAATTTTAAAAATAATGGCGGGATAGAGGTTTTCAGCCTCTAACAAGGTTGCCCGTAGGACTTAGGGGAATTTTAAAAACAATGGCGGGATAGAGGTTTTCAGCCTCTAACAAGGTTGCCCGTAGGACTTAGGGGAATTTTAAAAATAATGGCGGGATAGAGGTTTTCAGCCTCTAACAAGGTTGCCCGTAGGACTTAGGGGAATTTTAAAAATAATGGCGGGATAGAGGTTTTCAGCCTCTAACAAGGTTGCCCGTAGGACTTAGGGGAATTTTAAAAATAATGGCGGGATAGAGGACTTAGGGGAATTTTAAAAACAATGGCGGGATAGAGGTTTTCAGCCTCTAACAAGGTTGCCCGTAGGACTTAGGGGAATTTTAAAAATAATGGCTCATTCTCCCTTTTCTTTTTTTTTTGAAGTCCGAAGGTTCAGCTAAAGAAATATTCCTCACAACTAAGCGTCCATTAACAGAGACTTAGAAATCTCGAAGATAAAGCATGGAGATAACCAGTATAGTGAACAGGGAATGTTCTAATGCCTGAGCTTTTTGGGTAGTTGCTCTGTAATATCCAGTGCGGATACCAAAGACTTACGGCACCACTCAGTTGAACATTGTGCAGATGACTAATCTAAACATTAACATCATTCAATACTATCATCAGAAAACAATGCAAGGCAACGTGTCCTCAACAAATATCTCTATATGAGGTTTGTAGGGTCCTAATGTCCATCTAAAATAGGTCCCACAATCATAGAATATCCGTGCACGATCCGTGCACTTCCTTTATTCAAAACGATTGGGGTCGGAATGTTTCGTCGCCGTTTCCGGGATGCTATCCACGGTCGTTCAACTACTTAATTCCGAATATGGGGGTAGGTCCGGTTTCGGACAACATGAGGGGAAGTGGATGCCGTGAACAATAGTGCAAAAGATGAAGCAGAAGAAAACCACAAATAAAAAAATGAAAATAGCAAGAAATTAATTTAATGGAGAAAGTTAAATTGAGGCTCGAGTCCTCTGATTCCCCAGCAGAGTCGCCAGCTGTGCTATAGCCGGCCCGGGTCGATCCCCTCCCCGCATCCGTGTTTTTCAACCGATGTGAAGCCGAGATCTGTTAGAGTCGCCACCAATCAAGATTTTTGGGTGTGATTGGTCACCCACAATTAAGAACTCTCGATTGAATAAAAAAAAAAAACCGAGAATGGGTCCGGGGATTCTTTTATGAGTTGGGGAAGGTGTTAGGCACCCCACCTCATCCGTCGAGCGACGGTTACCTCTTAACTTTCTCCATTAAATTAATTCGAAATTATTTTCTATTTTTTTATTATTATTTCGAGAAAAAACCACCCCTCCTCGACCGAGTTAAGGCGATTTCAACCCTACTTGTTTTCTTTTATTTCGAGATTGGAAAGCCACCCCTTCTCGACCGAGTTAGGGTGAATTTCTCTCTACTTGCGCGGCAAAATCCCTTTTCCCTAAATCGGCGAACGGCCACACATCCCTCCTCAACCGAGTTAAGAGGGGCCCCGCCTACATTTGGATGGAAAAGGGACAAAACTACTAACAATAATAAAGAAAAGCTTAAAAAGAAGTCGAAGATCTAGTCTTCTGGCCCTTTCTTTCACCCGGATTTCCTCGTCCGCACAACCGTGAAGAGGGAAATCTCCGAGCTACTCAGAGAAAGTGAGGGAAGAAGAGACTTGGACGGGTAGAAACAGAGGATGAGGATGTGGCATACCTTTTCCCTTTATAAATGGTCCAAGTGGTTGAAGAGAAGAGAATGCTTTGACGAGATCCGAACTTCCAAGATTTCTCCCAAAGTTGGTGAAGATCACTCCTAGGTTGATGGCTGGAATTTATGGGATTCGAGGGCTAAGCTAGGCTTTTTCAGAGTTCTCCTTGGTTTCAAGTTGAAAGCCTAAAGGATTCTCCTCTGATTCTCAAGAGTTCTCCTCTGGAGTTTCCAAGATGATCTATGAGTTGGAGTAAGGCTCCTTTTATAAGGTGAAACAATATGATTTTTACGCTTTTTTTCCGATGTGGGACTAAAAAAATAACCCCGAAACGTGTTGGCCCGCAAAACGAGATTTCAATTAGGTTTCCGTACGCCGCGCCTTTATGAAGGGCGCGTGACTAATCTTGGCAAAAAAATAGGGGCGCGCCCTTATAAAGGGCGCGGGTTAATTTCAGGCTTAAAAACAAGTCCCCCCCCCTTGGGCTCGAGTTGGTTTGGGCTTGGGTTTTGTTCTCGGCCTTGATCTTCGACCTTTCGGAGTCCGGATCTCGTCATCTTTCTCAATACTTGGGCACCACTGGGTTTTCTCAGGCCCATGCAAAATAGGGTGTCTACACTTTTTTTCAGACATTTCTGCAAAATTAAAAACCCTGATATATATATATGTATGCATGTAGATGTAGTCTATATGATATTTTAATGACAGTGTAAATATATAAGAATGTAACATGAATTTTGAAAGCTCAACCTTATTTTCCTTCTAGTACATCCCACAGAAGGGCCTATTTATGTGATACTAAGACAAACTCGAATGCAATTAAAGGACATTTTCATGTTGAAAGATGGACAATTCACTCAACTCGTAAAAAGCCAAATGCTTTACATGCTGACCAAAGAGTCTGACATGCTTCAACTAGTAGATGAACGCAATTTGGAAGTTTGGATAAAAAAGGTCAAGCATCATATTACCTTCAAGTGTGTGCATCTGGTGGAGCCTGCTTTCTTTTGAGCCTTCAAAGCTCTCATCTATTAAAAACAATTATTCAGACATGGAGTCAAGACAAGAGCATATATAAAGTTCTCTAGTTTGTTGACATATTTATAGAATACAACTAGAGCTGTTTGCGGTGAGAATACTTCTGTAATTTGAAGTGCCTGCTCAAGTTGCCGAATCTGGATCCATTGTTCTGTAATAATGTTTTCCATCTGGTAGTAAAGAAATAATGATTGAATAACTAATGCATTGACATAGAGCCAATAAAAGATAGGTAAACTCACTTCAAAGTTCAAACATTCAGGATTTCTCATAGTGATATCATGAGATGACAATTGACAGCTTTAAATATGCAAATGATTAAACTATAATATCTAAAAGGCAAGCATCATTGGTACGATACAAATGCATCAATCTATTTTTCAGGATTAAATATTATTTCGTGAAAGGGAACAATTAGAATATAGTATATATACAAGCAGAGGAATAAATTAACACTACACAGAATCAGGAAAAACCATTTACAAAAGGATCGTATGAGTCTTACTGGGCTGCCACAGATCTTGGCTTCATTGAATTGCAAACTATAGACAAAAATAATTCTCGAAACAATGCATAATGGTAAAGTTAATCTAAGTAGTTAAATGTTTACCTCAGAAATGGAATTCAATATCTATATAAACTATCAGATATAATATACTGCTATTGTTATGCAAAAAAAATAACTAGCATCATTAACTCAATCTTCCACGAAAATTAAATACATACTTAATTTTAATTGTTTTGAGCGAACATGTTTGTGGCAACACATCTGACAAACAATCAATCTTGACAGATTGAGTCAGGGACTTGGTCTCAAAACCTTGCTGAGCACCGATTTTCAGCTCTATGTACTTTTCAGTACATTTTTTCTATAGGTCTGTACTTTTGAGAAGTGTTTCCATTTGCATTTTCAGACAAGAGAGGAGATAATGGCCGTCAGGCACTTTTATATTTAATGCAGAGGACTACGTTTCAACTTGACTGAGGCTAGTATCATAATGCATTTGTTGGATAGTGGCAGTCTTGTATTTGCAAATAAGATTTTTTTTTTCTGATAAGTAATTGCAAAACAGTACTTGCAGTCATCAAGTACTAAATGATAGTGTTATAGATAATACTCTTTATGCGATTAAAACTTTAAAAGTTATAAAAAACACTGAAGTTCAAAATAATAGTAAAAACTGTTTTCTTGTATTGTTCTACAGTAGGCCGGTAGGCCGCCTTATAATTAATAATCAAGGTAGAAAGAGATTTAATTAATTATACGAAATGTTATATATAAAAAATCATTCTATTCATACATCATAATATTGTGGAGCATAGTTGCAGGGAAGCTATGTACAGAGTGGGAAGCTCGCTTCCTCAGACAGATTCGCTTCCTAGGAAGCTCGCTTCCTTGGACGGACTCGCTCCTTAGGAAGCTCGTTTCCATCTCGTCTCATTTAAGATCAAACGGAGCTATATATGTGAAGTGATGGGGTAGACCATAGTTTATAGCTTAGGGGTGTAGACCCTAAGCAAGTATTGTCGGTTTGGAACTTAAGACATCTACTTTTTCACAAAAATCTCATGTAAGATTAAATCAAATATATAGCTACTCATAATAACATAATAGGAATGAGGAGAATATATCTCATTTCTCGCTTCCCGTTTCCTAAGGTTTTTTTGAGCCTCGCTTCCCGCTTCTCGTTTACGCTTCTCGCTCCGGTAACTATGTTGTGGAGACTTACTATGGGTTCCTCATCAAATGCTATAGAATGCCAAGTCAATGTTTGATTAGAGCAGAACATTTAATAATACTAATAAATATAAAAACCTGCCTGACTATTTCAAACCAAATCCCAGAAGATACAATGTCATCAAACAAAACCTCTATAGAGAATGAATTTCTCTAACATGAGTTGATAAAAATCTCTTATGAGGAGCGATAGGTTGAGTGCTGAGTAAGCTGGCCTGCTGCATCTCGAGCTCGTTCACATTCAACTCTTGACCCATCACAATGATAAAAGGAAAACTCAGATCAGAAACGTCGTTCTTGCAAACCAAGCTGCTTTCCCATGCTCTTCAAGAGCTTCTTTGCGATGAATGTTGCATAAAGGGTTCCTTGTCATTTTGGTGTTTAATGGTATGGTGTCAAAACTCTGGCATTAAGAAGAAAGGAAAGAAAAAGGAAAAGGGAGAACATGAAAATTCCTCAATTTGAGAAAGAGAGATTTTGTATTCTATAACCTAAATTGGGCCAACATGCCCTTGGTATTCTATGAACTTCACTTATTGAAGTTTACACGTGTGAGACAGTGTAGTTAAGGCATCGCCTAGGTGTTTTTGGTGGTGGGGCGCCCGACTAGGTGCTTAGGTGGGTGGAAACAGCTAGGCGGTCGACTAGGCGACGCCTAGACGCCTAGGCGTTGATATCTGGGCGGTCGCCTAGGCGGTTTGGCTTATAAAAGCTTTTTTTTTTCTTTTTTTGCTTAAAAAAATTCAAAAAATCCTAATAAATAGGAAAAAAATAAAATAACATGTAATGAAGAAGTAATAAGATTCTAAATCGTTTTTATCACTAAAAATATCATTTTTTTCACTAAAAATATCGTTTTCGGCGCAATCTGCTGAAGGTTGTACATTTCAAAACAAACAAGATGCTTCTAAAGCCAATATGAAACTCAAAATTTAGAAATAAGAAAATTAGATGGGTCGAAGGTTGAAACATATAAATAATCAAGTCCAGATAGGCAGATACACACTGTTGGGACAGCATGCGATGAAGCTCTTCTTAAAAACTTTACTATTTCTTGGGTTCAAATGATGAAGTTCTTTTATTATTTCTATATTACATAATCTTTAACATCATGTTGTAATTCTGAAGACATTTTTTAGGCTCTAGGGCCTAATATTATACGTGTAACATGGACAGTGACACGAATTTGAGTATTTGGCCCAGATTTTGAAGTGTTTAATATTCTACTATGTCAACATGTCTTTGGTTATGTGATATGAATGATTGTAATAGACTTTTTATTTTATGTTTTTGTGGAATGTGGGTGTGGAGTTTTGGTCTTTTGGATGTTATATATAATAATATATATACGTGATATATATACATATAATTATATATATATATATATATATATATATATTTATATTTATATTAAATTTATCGCCTAGGCAACGCCTTGCCTAGCCGGGGCTAATCGCCTAGGCATCGCCTAGACGCCTTGACTACACTGGTGTGAGACATGGTGTTTCACAGCAAAACATGTATAATAGCCTACCAAAAAAAAGGGATATTGTATCTCTAGTATAATATGTTGTACCTAACTACCTAAAGCATGTAATATATATATATATATATATATGTAATGTAAAACTACAATCTTACATTTAATAATACACAAAAAAAAATTCTTAATAAAATATTAATTATTAAATATAAGAGAATATTAATTATAAACCGTGGAACCAAGTTGACAAGTTGGTTCCTCAAGAAAATATTAGGGGTTATTAAGTTATAAAATATTAATTGCAAGGGAGCCTACTGCATATTCTTATATATAATGTTTCATTCAATTCTCAATAGTAGTTGAACAAACAAGCCCACTAATAGCTTCTATAGCGGCCTTCCACTTTTTTGCTACTCTTCCAGCTCAATTTCACCTCCCCCTAGTCCTGTAGGAAGGAATGGAGCCTTCCCTACATCATATTCCTTCATTTCTTATTCTTGTTCCGGTGAAGTACCATGTTCTTCCTTAATAATTATAATATTATTATATCATTCTGATCATCAATACAGCTTACTAATTAAGAATTAAAGAAATAAGATATGAAATCAGGCCTCGTGTTGCATACCAAAAAGGATCTAACTCTCATCATCTGGCAATGAAAGTTGAGGGAAAACATATTGAAAGGATACTCATCAAAAAACGGAACTAAATGAATGAAAAGAACACACGAGAGAGATACAAGCATCAAATTGTTTCCATACTAAGTTCAACATCTTTAAGAAAATCCTACAAAATTGAAGTTAGAGAAGGAGGTCAATCATTCAGAAAATAAAATTTGAAAAATTAAATTAGGTAATGCTCAATGCTTGAGAAGGATTGTGGTGCTAATTTGAGTAGAAATGAATCAAACTAATCATTTTCCCAAAAAGAAAATCCATCCGTTTTTAAACACAATTTACTTTGTTTTCCCTGTTGGCAAAATCTCAATTAAGACAGACAAAAATAATAAGAAAGAGTAATCAAAATTTTGCAAAGGTATTCATCTAAATGCTATGTACAAATGGGATATGAATTTTGTAAGCCCCTGGTTGTCCCTCTCTCTAGTATTTGGAATGAAGGAGATTCGTCCATCATTAAAGGATTCATACTCCAAGCGAAAATTTCTCTATATTCCAGAAAATAGATTTTTGTCGTTTTCGAGTCTGCCATATTCATAGAGAAGGAAAACCAGCAGATAAGCTTGGTGATGTAAGAGTCAGAAACTCTATTTTGTTGTTTGGTATCAATTCCCTGAGTTGTAACTTCTTCCTAAAGGCCCATTTGTACTTTCTGCCTTTTCTTTTTTCTATAAAATTTCACCTTTTACAATTAAAAAAAAAAGAAAAAAAAAAAAAATCATGTGCATAGAGTATGTTTACTCATTTCACACTTACTGAAACCATCAGCCTAAACACTCGAATAAGAAACTATCATTGTCTGAAACTAATATCTTTAAAGAAAGGTTTATGTATGAGGCATAGAACTGACCTTTTCAACTTGCAAAGTGACCACTTCTAATCTGTCCTCAGCATCTCGTGCTTTAGATTCTAAATTATGAAGATCAAAATTGTTCTTTCTTGATACAGCCCAAAGTAGTCGTACCTTTTCTAATCAACTCCATAAATTAGCTCAACTTTCAAATAAGCATCAATTAAGGTTTTTCTGTTCCTTATTATGGACAGAACAACCAATAGAATTATTTTAATCAGGAAAGTGCAAATTAAACAAAACAGAAGCAAACCTCTTCTTCTAGTGCATTAACCCTTTTCTCAGCATATGATGAGTCTCCCTGCAATTTATGCAAATACGTCATTGTACCACTATTAATATGATAAATCAATGATAACTTTAGCTTCAGATATGAAATACTTCAGCTTTTGTGACCGAATGCTACATTAATTCATTTGATTCAAAAGGAACAAACTATACACTATAATGCATTCATGTTATTCCTCATGGCATCAACTCATTTTACATAAATCGTGAACAACCATATCCAGTTGTAACACATTAAAAAATAAAAAATTTGAAAGTAGCTTGTTAAAATCACAACTTGAGTAAAATTTTATTTAGACTGTTAAGTACAGAATGTATCCAAATTCTTAAGAACTACATGGACACAATCTTTCTCTTGGCAGTGGTACATTAGGTCCACAAAATTCTATAGAGAACTTTGTACCACTGCCAAGAGAGAGATTGTGTCCATTTGGGCACAGTGGTACATTAGGTCCACAAAATTCTATAGAGAACTTTGCACCACTGCCAAGAGAGAGAGAGAGATTGGGTTCATTTGGGCACCTATAGACATGATAATGTTATAGTCTTATAGATATATTAAGAACTACACCACTTACTGACATCCTTCCCTACTAATTGTGTAAAATTCTTATGAAAATTTCCAGCATATATGGGACCTATGAAATTGATCCTCAATGCATCTATGAATTATATTGTGATTCTCTTACATTTTCTATATTTTTAGCATTATTTATTATTTAGACTATAAATTTTCATCAAATTTGAACACACAAAGTCCATGTAAATCAAGGATTACAAATACGGTTTCGGGGGATGTATCGATCCCAACCGAAACCTATACGTATCGGTTTCGGTTTCGAACAATACATATAATTTTTTCTTTTTAAAAAAATAATAAATTAATTAAAAAAAAATTAAATGAGTTATAAGAACCAAATTTACCAAATATAAAGTCATGGGAAGCAACTCAAAAACAAAATGCATATACAATTATAATTGCACAATGAATGAAAACATAAATAACTAATAAATGATACATATCGCCCGTTTCATATTAGTATAAATATCGTACAAGGAGCTACCGCAACCTATATGAACCGTCTGTTTCATATCGGTTTCGGCGAATTTTATATCCATGAAGTAAATAACAAATTTAGAATAAATATTACAAATCTTTTATAGACATACGAATTAACATTGTTTTAGTTACAAATTTATTTTTTCAAATATCTAGTTAATAATAAGTTTTAGCTATCAATAATTAAAATGTATTATATTTTTGTCTTTCGTAGATCCATGGATGTGGTAGATTAGCATGGATCAGTGATCTATAATTGATTAATCAATGATTCAACAACGTTTAATTGAAAAAAAACTTTTTCTTTTGAAAAGTTTTGGGTTTCTCCAACAATTCAAAAGAATACCTGTGGATCTCTCTCAAAATGGATCATGGATTTGATATCATCATGGATAGATAATCATAAAAAAAGTTCATTAATTTATTTTGCGAAAGAAAAGAAGATAAATGAAAATTACTGAAATTCAAAAATTGGAGAACGATCTTCAAATCCACTCAGAGGAGCTTTTTAATTTGTGTTTTTCAATTACAATTGTAGGGAGGGATAATTGGATAGAGAGGTATTTTCAACAAGAAATGAGGAAGAAATAATGGAAAAATAAACAAAAATAAAATGGTTTTTTTAATGTATTTCAGCTCGCACTTAAGGTATCTACCCGTGGATGTGGTTTGATACAGGCCAATACATTAATGATACAGGGGAATTAACTATCCTCCAATGTTTTGCATGTGTAAGTTAAAACCTAAAATAGAAAATTGGTGCCCATTGACAGAACGAATTGGTACTTTCAAGTTCCAACCAAACTTCCAAGTGCTTTTCTCTAGAGATATTGCAGGGAACCAATAGGACAAAAAGGATGCTTGCAAGTTAGTTTTTGCACTTAGACAAGGATCCTTGACCACACACTGACTCAGCCATTATGTGCTACATTGCATCACAAAATTAGGGGTGAAGACCACATCAATAGCTCTAAGGTTCTTGTAAATTATATCAATCATGGTAATAAAAATCGCCGAAACCGATACATATTGAACAATACGTATCGGTTTCATTTGGGTCCTGTACGTTTTTGTATACTGCTATGTTTTTTATGCATTGGTTGTAGGACTTGTCCGAAACCGATACGTATCAGACAAGTTTTACCGATATGTATTGGAAAAGTTTTACCAATACATATTGGTTTCGGACATAAGACTCGTTCGATGCTATACTTTTATATGGGTTACCGTATAACCATAAATACTTAGATCTTTCATATTTCTCTCATTCCCTTCTTATACTACATCTCAAAACTCAAATTCATCATCCGAAAACGATACGTATCGGATTCAGTTGGGACCAATACAGTCTCCGAAACCGTATTTTAAATCCTTAATATCAATAGGCTAGAGTGTTCCATTTTTTCCCAAGATCCTGCGTAGAGCTCTAAAATAAGTAAAGTAAGGAGCTCAACAAAAAAAAACTTGATTTGACTTGATATACCTCTTAATATTCAGTAGAGATGCAGGTGAGGCTTTCTTTTGTATGCATAATCACCCATCTGGATGTAATAGTCCTTCAGTATCACCTTTGAAAATCTAAAAATTTGCATGCATTAAAAAACTGTCGCCAACGATTGCAAAAATGAGGCACTCAATCTCCTCTAGGATCTATTAAACCATTGGACAGGCTTCAAAAATTTTACTTTCATTGCCGCTCTTTCCTCACAATTAGCATGGTTCCACCCTTTTTTTTTTATAGGTAAATCTACTCGTCAAATTAAATGAAGAAAAACAGAGTACAAGGATTCACAAAGAGTGAATCAAGCTACAAAGAAAAGCACAAACGCTAAGAACACAAAAACTAGACCATGCACAAAAGTGAAAAAATATCTATATTCTTACACAGCAGGGCCCACAATCCCACTCTTTCAAAGTCCCTCAGACCTCAAATTTGCAATAATTGACCAATATTTTCATCCACCAAATTCGGAGGGAAACCTAAGACTGAAAATTATATTTAAATATCCTCCCTTGGAAGAATAGGACATACATATAGCTGCTCCTCTTTGCAGGTCCACACTAAAAGGATACGACAATCAGCCCTATGATCTACGTACCCTGGCTAAAAATAACACAAAATCCTCCATTAGAAGAAGCATGATCTATCCATTGCACGAATTTTTAACATAGCTTATATTTTCCTCTATCTCTCAAAGTATGAGACAGATATAGCATTCCTCTATTTCTATCTCTCATAGTTGGTATTTTCCTCTCTCTCTTATATCTTAAGGATATAGGCAGAAAGAAATGGTAAAGAGGTTTAAAAGAGAAGAAAAAGAAATCCAGTTCATACAGTTGGTTGAATATTTTTTCTGCACTCTTATCATTCTGGGCAGTTGAGTATTAAGGAGATTCTCATGCTAGAGGTGCTGTATTGCCTTTATTATAATAGCTAAAAATATCATCCGTGATTATCGATAAAAAACCAGTCGTTTGCTATTTCAATTTCCCGAGTGGTATGAGGATTTAGAGGAGTGGAGTAAAGAAATGCATCCATAATGGTATTCCATTATCAGAAGCAGAATTCCGAAAGACTGGTTAACAGATGGTATTCAGATAGAAATCCTGTTTCCTTTCTGTCTGAAACCTTGGTGCAGATCTATGCTACAATCCATCATAGAGATCAAATGAAAAGAAAATGAAAAAAATATGAATCTCTATGCTTACAAACTTCACACCTTCGGCCATTTCTGTTGTGACTACTCTTCATGAAATGTGAAATTATTCGTTAATTATTATTCTGAGAATATTGATACCATGAGTAACTTCCAAACCATAGGGGAAGAGAAATCCCTATATACAAAAGGGAGTTATTTACATCACGTTGGCAAGACTATCAGCTAGGTCATCAGCACTTTGTTGAGTTACATATCTAATCCAACATGAAAGGGCATTGACCTTTTTGAAGTGATAGTTATTTCCTTTTGCAGAATGTAGTATAATTATGATTTATGAATCCTAGGATACATCGAGAAGCAAATGGTGTTGGGGAAATAACAGAATAACACCGACGGAAAAGAATAAACAAACAATGACACAAACAACACACCAAGAAAAAACATGAGATGTACGTGGTTCGGCAATAACCTGCCTACATCCACGGGTCAAGATCTGATTGCTTCTACTTTATTCAGGAAAACCTTGAGAAACCCAGTACAACAGCACTCTCCTCTCAAATTAAATCCCAACTTAAGCCCAGAGCCCCTCATACACTCTACTCAAGTCACCTTCTCAATGAACCCTAAGAACAATCCCTATCTATCATCCCTTCAACCTTTTCCCAAGCCCTAGTATGTTTAAACTCTTTCTATTATCCCCCACTCCCCATGAGAATTACCAGGGCTCTCTCCGAGAGCAAACTCCGCTCTCCCCAGGAGCCCTAAAATATTCACCTTGTTCTCATAACCATTACCTTACCCTCAACCCATAATCCCCTATTTATAGGCCCATTGCGCATGTCTACGCCCACCGATCGATCAGCCCTACATGGCCGATCGATCGGCCATCCACGGTTTTTGCCAATCTCGAGCCAACTTCCACAAATCTCCACCTTGGCAAGAATTCCGCAACACCACCACGAACCAAGAGAATAGATTTGCTAATCACCAAGCAAACCTCCAAGATAGAACACCGCCTCACCCACATCCGGGAAACACCTCCACCTTGAACCAAAACCTTTCTCAAAGTTTTGTCATCCCGTTTGCAAATACCGCAAACAACCGTTTAGTCTACTCGTATCTACACCATCTGCGAAAGAGACCCACCAAACAACCTTTTGGTATACCCGTCTCTGCACCATCTGTGAAAGAGATCTACTAAAAAACTTTGGACCTAGCCCGCCTCTGCAGCATCTGTGAAAGAGACCTACCAGCTACACACCCTCAAACCCCCTTGAAAAGCACTCCACTGGATTTGATAAAACCTGGTCAAAACCCATGTATAGCCTGAAAATCCATCCTCCATTCTGGAAGAACCCCGGACGAGGAAATCGACTCATCCTCTCTGCCAAAGGCACCTCACCATCTCCATCCTTTTAGAAACCTACCGAAATACCCATCTCTGCCCAGACTACGAAAAGAGACCCTAGGTGAGCTTTCTACCCGCTGCATAACACCCGGTTTCTGATTCCTGCAGACCCCATAATAGCTCCACCTATGCCCGTATTCCATTCAGGAGATACACATCATCACACTTCTTCCCCTTTATCAAAACAAAGAATCCTTGCTTTCCCCACTTTATTTTGATCACTCCACCTCCTGTTCTGTAGCAACAGCCCCAGGGAGTATCACTGGCCTAGTGAAATTAGATTCTATCGCGACTTAGGGACATCAACTACCCCTCCCAAAGTCCGAACCACTCTGTCGAACAAAACCCTCGAATCCAATAACCACTTTATTAGAAGAATGTTCATACTATTGGAAACTGTGAGATCATCTCCAAAGTATGCCTCCATCTTGCACTATTTCAACAAAATGAAGCCCCTTTTCCGTCAAACCTTCTCCACAGAAAATTGCCCAAACTAAACTAGAGCTCTGATACCACTTATTGGGGAAATAACAGAATAACACCGACGGAAAAGAATAAACAAACAAGCACACAAACAACACACCAAGGAAAAACACAAGAGATATACGTGGTTCGGCAATAACCTGCCTACATCCATGGGTCAAGATCCGATTGCTTCTACTTTATTCAGAGAAACATTAAGAAACCCAGTACAATAGCACTCTCCTCTCAGATTAAATCCCAACCCAAGCCCAAAGCCCCTTGTATACTGCACTCAAGTCACCTTCTCAATGAACCCTAAGAACAATCCCTATCTATCATCCCTTCAACCTTTTCCCAAGCCCTAGTATGCTTAAACCCTTTCTATTATCTCTCACTCCCCATGAGAACTATCAGGGCTCTCCCCGAGAGCAAACTCCGCTCTCCTCGGGAGCCCTAAAATATTCACCTTATTCTCATAACCATTACCTTACCTTAGACCCATAATTCCCTATTTATAGGCCTAAACTCGGAGTCCTAGACAATTAGAAAGACTCCCACTCAAATTAGGAGTTTCCCAAAGCAAAACTAACTCAAAATAGCAATTTCCGGACTAATCCCGCTTTGGCCGATCGATCGGTACACCCCAGCCGATCGATCGGTGGTCCAAGCTCAAGCCACAGCGCGCATGTCTACGCCCACCGATTGATCGGCCCTACCTGGCTGATCGATCGGCCATCGACGGTTTTTGCCAATCTCGAGCCAACTTCCACAAATGACATGGCTGATGAGTTAGGAAAACAAACTTTTATTAACAGATTTATGGAATTGGTGCTTATAGGGTAGTTTTATTGTTCAATTTCTTCCTTCTGGTTTCTTGAAAATATTCAGTCTATTACAAGCGAGTAAGCGACAAGCCAGATATAGATATCAATTACTTCGTTGCCATATGAAACATAGTTACCAAAGCGAGAAGCGAAAATGAGAAGCAATGCGAAAGCGAGAAGCGGGAAACGAGGCTAAAAAAATCCTTATTAAATGGGAAGCGAGAAATGAGATATACGTGCTTCATTCCCATTATATTAGGATGACCAATCATACCTTTGATTTTATTTTACATGAGATATTTGTGGAGAATTAGGTGCCTTAGGTTTCAATCTAACAATCTTTGCTGAAGATCTACACCCTAGGCTTTAGACTCGGGTTCATCCAATCACTTCCTATATAGCTTCCTTTATAACTAAATGAGACATGATAGAAGCGTGCAGGAAGCGAGTCTGGGAAACGAGCTTCTGGGGAAGCAAGCTTCCCACTTTGTACGTAGCTTTCCTACAACTATGGTATGAAAACCATCACACAGAGATTATGACAAAGATGCATTGTCCTCATTGTATAAATTTTACAACTCTTATCTACACCCACAACAAAAAGAAATGTACCCATTAGAGGGGAAAAACGGAATGGAACAATAAAACGGGCTATAAAATCAACCATGCCACTGACAAGGTTTCCAAGGAAGTAAATATAAGAAGAATGGGAATGTAATTATTTAAGTAACTTTGCAGAACATCTCACTTCAGTATCTTGGAAGGGAAAATCAGACCTTAATATTCATCAGAGCAGTTTGCAGAAAAAGGATCTTGCTTTCCATCCCCTCAATTAGCTTCATCCCTTCTTTGAGATAAAGGCTTTTAGTATTTAAGTTTTTAATACTTTCCTCCAAGATGGATTCTGCGTGCACATAAGAAAATTGAGATAGTATAATAAGTAAAATATAACACAGTTTTTTTTTAGTTATAGCAAGGAATACCTATTGAAAAACAATAACTAAGTTGATATTCTTGGCAATGATCAAGTTCCAGGATAAAACAATAAATTGGTTTAAGCAATTCTATTTCTTTTGAAAGATTAAAACTAAATTTATCAGGCATGCTTGTGATATATTGCACATTGTTGCTGGTCATTCTTTTAAATTCAATAGGAAAATCACAAGTACGACATATCAAAGGCAAGCTCACATAGAAATTCCTAACCATGACACTTGTTCATGCTAAAAAAATGTTTACAATCTGTGAAAAATTCCATTCAAGCAGATGATTGCTTGTAATTGTAAAGCAAGGTTTACAATTTCAGGTTCCCTTTGTAGCAAGCAAGGTTTTGAGATTCAGTTTTTGTATGAACTTCAGTCCCCTTGAAATTGAAAATATTTCAAGAAAGTTGAAGTCTACGAAATCATTGCAACATTTTCGGAACCAATGGAAACATTATGGTAACAATTGGATAGCCAAAAAGAGTACCATGGATAGATATAAAGAGAAGTGCTGATTTTTGCGAGCTTCCTTTCATTTTGCAAGGATCATAGAACAAAGGAGTCGAGCACGGATGATAACCTCATGAAAACTGAAAAATTGAACCTTATCCTCTCCGTCCATATGGAGGTTTTCACCTATCCAGCAGTTAAATATTTCCACATCCCTGGCAAAGATGACTCTTGAGGGTTTCACCATTTCTAGTTAATAAGGCTATAACCTCAAGATTTTATCAGTCAAACAGAATGTATAGTTTTAAGGGCATATTATTGAATTCAATGTCAAACCAAAATGTTATGAATTGGGTATCGATCCCTTGGTTGGAGGACGGATCTTGCTACATATAGAAGGATGTTAATCACCACATTGGAACTACCTACCATGAACCTTCTACCCCGAAATCCCACCACCTAGAGTCCATAGGAGGTGGCGGGATGGGAACTATCGAGGCAACACCCTACCAACTACCAAGGGGAAGGGGAAGGGGAAATCGTAGTAGGTTTCTATTGAACCCGATTTCGGTATTTTCGGCTCCCTCATCGATAAACTATAACACCACTTAAGCATTTACACAGAAGGAGATCATCACCTCCCTGGACCCCATTACTGTGGCACCACAATACACCTTGGAACTCAGGCTGATCCATCTATTGGGCTTTAAATGTTTGACTCTATCTTCAAATGATGACTTCAAGGAAAGTTAAATCTCCCCTTTGGATCAATACCTGATTACTTCCAACAGAGTCAGGAGCACTAGAAGTCTAGAATTAGACAAATAGACTTTTGAGAGCTAAAATCATGTAAATTCCATGAGAACAAAGTATGATATACAGTGCTCACAATGCCACAACGTGAGGGGTGGGTTTAAGATTGATTTTTGAAGTGACTTCCTCAAGCAAGATCTACGAACTGAACTGAACTGAAATCAAACAAGTCCAATCGCAACTAATGTACCGAAAATTTCAGGGAAAAAAAATAAAGAGATTAAACAAGTTCTATTAAGTTGAGAGTAAAAAAAACAAGTCCAGAATCAATGCCAAAGAACAAAAAAAAAATCAACAAATAAATGAAAGAGAACTCGGAGTCCAAAGCGATGGAAAGAGGAAGAAAAAATCTCACCCAATCGAGCGATCTTGAGCTTCATCTCCTGCAATTCGCAGATAAAGTCGTTGTTGTGTTCTCTGCAAACCGATTGAGAGTCAAGGCGAGGAAGCGTGGTTTCGGAGAAAGCGACAATGGAAGACAGTAAAGCGAGAAGCAGAAGCAGATAAACCACCATTTTCGATCCTCAATGCTTCGCCAGCAACCAAAATGTCGCGGCGAAATAGTGAGCTTTATTAGTCTTCGGTCATTTATGATGAAGACTTGGGAACCAAATCCTCTAAGGTGATAACCGGATTTGGCAAATCCGGTTTTGCCCCCGAGGTCGCCACGTGTCCCTTTTTGACACCCCTTAACTATGGTAAAGATTCACCCACCCCTACGTTTACTAACCCATCCTTGGTTTGTAGAACTAAATACTAATTTTTTAAAAAGAATTAATATTTTTTTCTAAAAACCAGTGATGAGTGAGTGAACCCTAAGGGTGGGTGAATCTTAACCACAGTTAAGGTGGTCAAATGAGACACGTGGCGACCTCAGGGGTGATAACCGAATTTGCCACCGTAGAGGATTTGGTTCCGTTTGTAGACGGCTTCAGATTTGCTATGGTGTACGCTCGAGCTGGTACATCTACTTCATCAGGCACCTACCCATAAAATGGCAGAGAAGTCATTTCATTTTCTCCCACTTGATATGATTGACTTCTCCCCCACTTGATATCTCTTTCCTTTGTATGGTCAGGTGTTTGATGAAGTGTGGGTGCCCGCCCAAGGCCCACCAGAGCAAATTCGAAGCCTTTGTACACGTTACATCGCCACTCTCGCTCCCTAAAGCTGCCCCCCCCCCCAAATATTTTGTAAATCCTTACTCTACTAGTATGAATAGGGGGCCTCTCATTAAAAAAAAATAATTTAGTACTTGGCCCCCTAATTTTTTTTGTCCTGAATAATATAGTGGCCTCCCCTAATTTTTTTTGTCATATATATAATGGGCCCCCTAATGGAGTCCCCTTATGCCCTTGAAAATTGCCACATGTCCCTATTGACACCCCTTAACTATGGTTAAAATTCACCCAATCTAAGGGTTCACCTACTTATTTTTTAGAAAAAAAATATATAAATAATTTTAACATTAAGAGTTAATGAATTTTAAACTAGGGGTCAAAAAGAAATTTGATATATTTTTTGTAAAACCAAGGATAGGTGGGTGAATCTTAACCACAATTAAGGGGTATTAATAGTGACACATGGCAACCTCAAAGGTATTACTGGGAAAAAAATTCTCAAAAAAAGATACCTCAAATTTTTTTTTCTTGGGGGCTATGCCCTCGAATCCCCAAATTCCATACCCTCAAATCAAAATTTTTTTATACATGTATTCCCCCCCCCCCCCTAATGAAAATTTTCTAGCTCCGCCCCTGCCTACAAGATGGGTACTACTCCAGAACTAGACCCCCAGTTTGGATGACATGACTCATGAGCCATCAGCAAAATCCAATACGTAGGATGATCACAGCCATCCGATTGATTGATCCATAGCATTCATTTTTATTATTGGAGAAAAGAAAGGGAAAGTAAAAGACGATGAAAATATTTCCATTGATATAAATAAAAGAAAATTAGCTTGGGACCCAATTAGCTACAAAATCCCTCCATAAATGAATTATTTAGAGGTCCGAAATAGAGAGCTTAAAATATTTAAAATTTTAGTGTCAAATTTTTTTTTTTTTTTGGTAAACTCAATCATACCACAAGGCAATGACTGAAGACAAATACAAGGGAATACTCACACCACCCATGCAAACCCACGCACACAATTTGAAACTACCATTCCACTAGTAGAAGTTTCTTTCGCTAATAATTCTTTAACCAACTAACTGACTAATCAATTAACAATAATTAGCGCAAAGTAAGACAAAAGAAAAAAAGAAAAAGGAAGCATATGAAGAAGAACATACTCGCAAAGTTGCACCTCATCCTGCCTTCAATGCAAATGCTAGAATGTTAAAAAAAGCTACGGACCAGTGTAAAATTTGTGCAACTGCTAAAAGGTCAAAATTTAATAAATAAAAAATGCATATCAAGAAGACAGATGCTCTAGCGCTAATTAAGTAATTAAAAATGGACTTCATGTAGTTGGTTTGAAGATGCAAATGGTATCAGGGTCACCCAATCGAACAGCTTCAAACCTCCATAATGGCACGATAGAACATTGTCATGGAAATTTCTATTTCATTGTGAAATATTAGCTTACTACATACAAAACAGATTACAGACGTATGTTGTTATACATTCCTCTAAACAGATAATCAGAACATGGAACCAATGGACAGCTCAATCTGGTCCATAGAGTTCATATATTTATTAACAAACTACAATGCAATTATAAATAACCAAAAAAAAAATATCTATAAAATTTACACAACTGGTAGGGATTTTGGCGATCTCGTAGTGACACACTGAAGCCGCCACTGGTCCATAGAGTACATATATTTATTAACAAACTTGAAACTACAATGCAATTATAAATAACAAAAACAAAATCTATAAAATATACACGACTGGTAGGGATTTTGGCGAAAACATAGTGACACACTGAAGCCGCCAGGAAACTTCAGACTTCGGCTTGAGAAAAGCAGTGAAAGACTATTCGCTAAACTTCGTAGGAAATCATATTCAATTCACTGAGATCTTGCTGGAGCCGGAGGATGTGATCACTTGCTTCTATTCTACTGTTCTCTATAACGAGGGATTGGTGATCAAAATGGACATTTGCATGGTTCAATTCCCCAAGTTTTCTCCGCATACTCTTCAATTGTTCTATCACTGCTGAATCTCCCTGAACTAGCAGTGCAAAGGATGCTCATCTGAGTCCATTTCTCTTCATCAACGAATGCCTTGTCAGCAGCAGCCTGCAGTTGACTTCTGTTAAGAGTTCAAATCCCAACACATTTGAAGCAATAGAACCCATGGTTTAGGAACCCTTGCGGAAAGAAGAATACCTGTGCTTCTAGATAGCTCCCAAAATCATTCCCGAGGAGATAGAAATCACCACCACCTTCTAAAGTGTCACATAAGGATTTAAAGTAGTCCTTGAAGCCAAAATAGCCTTCACGAACCATCCTAAATGTATTTTCACAAGCAACTAAGAGATAAGTCATCGGTAATGGAAGTCAAAATCTGAGATAGCCATCTGCTTACAATCACATGGATGCTGCACATAGGACGGTATCCAAATGCAGCCCCAATGCGTGCATGGTGCACAAAAACAATTGAACTGAACTTGTTTCTCCAGTGTTAATCATGCATATTTTGAGAATGTGACGTGCAGAGGGTGGCTCCAACAATTCAATTATATGCTATCTGAATGATTTTCATGGCATATGAGCATGCAAAAACAGAATACGGTCAAATTGAGTATATAGGGATAAATCAGTACAAAATTAACTAGAAGTGAGACCCAATCCTATGACTTTTCTTATAAGTTTCCTAAAAGTTACACAACATAAATTTCAAGTCATCACTGGGGTTTCAGTATCCACAATCCAGTCTGAAAAGGTACCTGCTCCAATGAGTTTGAATTTCAATAGTAATTGCAAAACCAATCCATTAAAATCGCCTCAATGCAGAAATTTAGATTGAAGAGGAATAATCTCCTCATGCCATTAATTAAACTAAAGAAAGCATAAAATGGAGTCCCTAGACAATTATTGGATAGGAATTTGTGAGAAAGGGGTCCCTCGAGGAATAATAGGATATATCAACATCGTTAGGGATATGTGTGAGAAGTTGTAAGTAGCGTGAGTACAATTAGTGAAGAGACATGTTTCCAGTTGCAGGCATCACTGAATGTGAAGTAGTGAAAATTGTTCAAAGGCATACACATAGTAAGAGGATATTGCAGTGAAAAGAACAATGGAATGGGGTTCATGTAGAAAGCATAAAATGAGTTTTTAGAAGAATATCTTTATGTTATTAATTGAACTGAAGAAAGCAAAAAATGGAGCCCTAGAAATTAATTTGACAGGCAATGTGGAGAACAGGTCCCTAGAGGCAGAAGGAAGCATAAAATGTAGTCCCTAAAAAATAATTTGATAGGCACTGTGGAGAAAGGGTCCCTAGAGGCAAGAGGATAGGAATGATAAGTGGTCAATAGAATGAGTACAAATGTTGGAGAGACATGAGTTTCCAGTTGAAGGCATCACTTGAATGTGAAGTAGTGAAAATGGTTATGGCAGATACATAGATCCCACATAACAGAATGGTGGAACACAGGGGCAGCTGTTCATTTGCTAATGGTTATGTCATCTTAAACTAAATAAATAATATAAAACTTACTTTTTTTTTGTTTTAGTTGAGGGAATTATTGCTCCATGTCTACTACGCCCTCTTAAATTACATTATGTAAGTAAAATTTTTATTTATTTTTTATTCTCAAAAGTTTAGGAGGGGCTTAGAGCCCCCACTGCTACCCGGCTTTGCCCTTGCTCCCAGGCTGCCCATACTGACACATACCTTATAAAAAAAATCAAAAGTTTAGGAAGGGGGCAGGGGGCTTCACTCCACCCCTGGTGGAATACCAAATCGAGTTTTTAATCACAAAAACTCAAAAGAGATTTGAGTTTTGGGGTATAGAATAGGAAGGGTTATACGGTAACCTGTATAAAAGTATAGCATCGAATGAATCTTACGTCTGAAAACAATATGTATCGGTAAGACTCGTCCAATATGTGTTGGTTTCGGACGAATCCTATAACCCATGCATAAAAAACGTAGCAGCATAAAAAAAATGTATAGGACCCAACCAAAACCGATTTTTATTGGTTTCAGCAATTTTTTATTACCATGACAAAAAGCGGAGGGAAATTCTAAGAATCCATTCAACTACTCACAAGATGTGAATTGAGACGCGTCTAATATAGAGCTAAACATGGGAAGGTGGAAAATATAGTAACATAACACTTACTTGAGGATAAATCTAGACATGAATTTCGAACCTCAAGAGAACAGCAGCGTAATAATTCAGTTAAATAAAAAGAACTAAATGATAAAAATTTGCAGAACATCAGTAATAATCCTCCTTCAAATCTATATTGGACTTGCATAATACCCTCTTAAATTGATCCTTACCCAAAATAAATATCAACCCTTCATCTCAGGCAAAGAGATTTCTAAATTAGATACCTAAAATAATGCCAAATGGGATATCCTAATCCACTTAATTTACGACTTAATATAGATAAATAAAATGGAAAGAAAGAACCAAATCACACTCCTGTGGAGCTGATGCTTCTTCCTAAAAGTACCCATGCTTTATCTCCCCTTCTATTTCTTCTTCCTAACAGATTTGTAGCTCGTAACAGCTGTCATTGCCCCCATTCTCGTGCTAGAAAATCAGCCCTGTCAAAAGACACCTATATTTCTCTGAACTTAGGTCTTTTGCAGAATCACCATCCATCCTCTAGTCTAGGGGAGTGTTGGCTGTACTTCAAGGGAAATTAGCAATTTCCCCAATTCCCATATTATATACCTCGAGCTGCACAATGAGGACCAGCCAATTATTGGAACTTCACCTCTTTCACCAATTCAACCCCTAGGAGAACCCCACATAATGGATGCTAAATTTAGCCATGATGGTTGGTTTAATCTCCATAACTAAAACCTAGGTCTCGGTTGTGACACTAATATAATCTCCAGTGAGAAAATACATTTGAGGAACACATGGTATAGAATGAACAAATGTACTGAAGAGAAAGAAAATAACTTTGATTGTTTACCTTACAACACGTGCAAATTGAAGAGGCACTTTAGTGGCAGGTCCTTTGTCACGTAGAGCTGACACTTCATGTAGTTTTGCACCAAATAAAAACTAAAGAAAAAGGGAAATCACAAAGTATGCATTAACAAATTGTTAGTATTGCATGAACTACAAAAGAAAGAAATATATAAACAGTAAAATTCAGATAAAGGATAAGATAATGACTTGAGTTACAGTGTTTTTAAGGGCTTGTAAGCCCAAGGTTCTAAATGTCGATATTGCACGACATGCATATATCGGGGATATATTGTTTATCGGGATTTTGCATGCGTCAATGGAAAATGGGAAAAAACATGGAATTTGGCAGTGAAATTCCAACAAAAGTTAAAAATATATGGTAATACACATTTTATAATATTTTAAAAAAAATAATAATAATGTACATAAGAGATGCAATGAGAAGGGAGCAAAGATGTGCGTTGACAAGTGACACTCATGTATGATTGATTAATATTAATATAACTTACATAAAATATTTCATTCATAAGAACAAAAATATACAATCAAAGTTTCATACATAATACATCAATGATGACATAATCCAATCGACCCCAAGAACTGCAATCAGAGCCACATGGAGTTACGTGGAAACTCGAACTCATCTCTGTTTTGACTAGGTTGACAACAATATTGGTTCTCCACATAAGTACAATATTGTGTCCAACTCATTATATTATAGTGTAATGATGTATACTCATCTAGATAACGTTGGTAGTCATCTAGTCCAAGATATAGCAACACTCCTATTAGTGAATGTTGTGAGTACGGAGTGCTGATGCACAATTGTCATTGGCACTGCCACATAAGGCTGTACACCTCCATACTCATATCCATACGGCTTATACCCATAAACATATTCATATGATTCTTTTGGAATTTAAATTAGAGAGTATTTTAAATTGAGGATACCCATAATATGCCTAATTTTTTTTTATAAAGCTTGAATGCAGGTATTTTTTTAGTTTTTACTGAACTATTAATCGACTTTTTGACGTCATAGATGAAAATATTTTTGAAGACTAAAATATAAGACTTTTTTCACCAAACTTTAGTATTTTAGTAATGTTTTGATATGATGGAATTTATAAAATTTTAATATTTGAGAAATACCTTAGCATTTGAAAGTTGAAATTTTGACATAATTCCTAAAAGGCGCTAAAAAGCAGATTTTGTTCTTTGAACTGACAAGTTGACTTTTTATTCTTTAGGAATTTGGATCTAGGATAATTTTTATTGAATTAAAATTGGAGGTATAACCTTATTTACATATAAACATCTTAAGTAAATAGTAAAAAATTAAAAGGAGACCATTTACTTAAAATATTGTAAATAGGATTTGGCTCTGTTTCATAGCTTAAAAACCAACATTCTTCAAAATATTGCACAATATCGTGGATATATAGTTGATATCATGCGACATGGTGTAAAATTTATATACCCCATGCAGATGTGTAGGTGATTTTTTCATTTTTTTAAAAAAAATTCTCTATCCTAGACTTAAATTAAGGATTTCTCTATCCTAGACTTAAATTAAGGATAACTCAAATCAGCTTGGTTTGAAAATTTAAAAAGATAAAAAGTAAAACAAAACTCTCACCCCATTCTAACGGCATCCCTTTTCTAATTTTTTGTCACAACATTTCATTCCTTTTCCAATTTTTTGTCATAAAAAGAATAATATAACCATGTTTGGTTAAAAACTTAAAAAGAACAGAAAAGAACTCACCCCATTCAAACAATACTGCTTTTCCATTTTTTGTCACAAAATATTTTTTATATTTATTCACTTGAATAGGCCCTAAATTGTGCAAAACCTTTTTTTTTCCTTTTTATATTAAAAAATATATCCTTGCTGTATCTTTTAATTTAGTGAAAAATTAAAATCTCAAAATTACGGAATAGGAAACAATGAATATGCACATTTGACTTTTATTTAATTGGAAAGTTAAAATTTTGAAAATTTGAATTTTCATAACTTCTCCAAAATGTCATAAATTTTCTAGTTTTCTCTTGTTTATCCTATTTATTCTTAAAAGGCATGCAGGCAAGTCTTACACTCATTTTGACTTTAATTTGATTGTCTGAAAATCGAAAGATTGAAATTTGAATTTTCATGGTTTTTCCAAATATGTCGTAACTTTTCTATTTTTCTCTTGTTTTATATCCTATTTACTTTTTATCAGGAATGCAATGAATGCCTAAAGGCCTCTCAAAAGTAAGTCACTCTTAGATGCATTAGCCCTACTAATATAAAGAGAATACTTGTGTTCAAATATTGATCAAAACTTTTTTAATGACAAAATAGTCCCTGTCGTGCCCTTTATTTCTCTTCAAAGGGTATTTTAGACTTTTTTCAAATTCAAAGTAAAGTTATCTTCCATCTCTGTCGTGCCCTAGCCCATTTTCTTCCTCTTTTCTTATTCTCCTTCTTCCTTCCTTCCTTCCTTCCTTCCTTCCCCTTTCCAACGAATGCCAGTGCTAATCCGACGACGGATCGGCAAAGCATTTGCTTTGGCGGTTCTTTTCCTCCTTTCCGGCACCTCTTTTCTAGTGCAAATCAAAACATTTTCTTCGGGATGGGGTGGCGAAAACACACTGTTGGCCGAGGGTTCCAAGCTTGGTTCTTCTTCTTCTCCCGTACTTATTGCTATTGCTCTAGCAACCATTAGTGGCCATCGTGGCGTTGGATTCTCGTCTCAACTATTGGATTTTCATCTTGGTAAGGGATTCAAAACCCTTATTAGAAATTTGGGTTTACAAATCTAAATATCCAATCGTTTAGGATTTTATGGTTGTATTTTGGGTTTGAACCTCTTGGATTATTATCTCAACTGAACCTCTTAGTTAGGGATTCAAAACCCTTATTGAAAATTTGGGTTTAAAAAATCAAGAAATTTAAATCTACAATCATTTAGGATATTTAGTTGCATTTTGGGTTCAAAATTAGAGGTCACCGAAACCCTTATAGGAAAATAAATTAATATTTGTGTTTAAAATTTAATATTCTAAATCTCCAATCTATTAGAAAGTTACAAAACTTGACTTCTAATATGTTTTTTCTCTTTTTGTAAGTAAATTATTGACAGATTTAATTTATTTGATTTCTAATATGTTTTTTCTCTCTTTTTAAAGTAAATTGTTGACAGATTTAATTTAGAGTTTGTATGTCCAAAAAAAAAGTTTGGGGGATCTCTAATCGTTTAGGATATTACTATTGTATTTTGGATTTGAACCTCTTGGTAGGGGATTAAAAACCTTATTGGAAATTTGAATTTAGAAAATTAAGAAATCTAAATCTTCAATCGTTTATGATATTAGTGTTTTATTTTTGGGGTTGAAATGGGAAATAAGTTAGTGAATTAAAATTTCACCTAATTATATAATTATGGTTGTCAAATTCTAGATTTTAGGATTTTCAGAGATCTCTAATTGTTTAGGATATTAGTGTTGTATTTTGGGTTTGAACCTCTTGGTGAGGGATTCAAAACTCTTATTGGAAATTTGGGTTTAGAAAATTAATAAATCTACATCTCCAATCGTTTAGGATATCAGTGTTCTATTTTTTTCATTAGATCATTTAATATGATTGTCAAATTCTAAATTTTAGGATTTTCGGATTTAAATTTAAAAATTCATATCTAAGGCATTACATGCTATTTTAGGGTATTTTAGTAATCGTTATTTCCATTTTTGCATCAATAATCAATTATAGTGAACTGCAATTTGATCAATCGAGAAGTTTCATCATTTTTTTCCCTTATTTTCCAATATTTATGGTTAGGGTTTTACTTTAAAAGCTTGAACTCACTTTTGCTTTTTTCCAATTGATTAATACAGTTTTATATTAAACTACGTATTTGCTTGGTTTTTGTTTTGAAAATATAAAATTGTTGATCATGATGATTTTTTTAATATGCTGATGCAATTCGTATTTTTCAAGTCTATCATTTTATCTAATTTTTTTTTCAATCATTAGGATTGGACTCTCACGTGCAGCCCACTAGTTCATATAACTAGAATTCAGATAACTAAGTTAAAGAAATTTTTAGTTCACTCAGAAAAGAATGATCATGGTCAATCTTAAAAATCTGATTTTCAATATCAAAATATATGGAAAAACTGTCCCCATTACTATTCTTAACTAAAAGAGTGTCATGTCAGTAAGATTATTGAATCGTTTCATTCCCGAGGAGCTAGATGAGAGGAAACTCTCACGTCCAGTTCTGTAATAGAGATGAGCGAGGCTTACGCTTGAGTCCTAGGCCTCAAGCTTTAGGCAAGTGAAATGCCTAAAGATTAACAAATTAGATAATGACATTGACTGCAGAGTTGGCGTAAATAAGAATACAATTGCAAAGTTCTCACCACAGCTTGATTACAAAAAATCACATTATCTGGAGAATTGGCATTAATTATATTTCATTTTGGAGATTATTTCTATGTTAGGGAATCACCACATTATCAAATTTTAAAAACTGTTTTTATGGAACCTAAACATTCTTTAAGTTCAGAAGAGGCACATATCAAAAACCATCCTACTATTCACATAAGATAAAAATGGATAGTTATTAATGACTCCATGCATGTACATGGCTATGAAAAATGTTAACCCGTGACCACAGAATAATAAAAAAAAATATGCCGGAATAATAAAAGCTGCTGGGTCCTATTGAGTACTGCCTACAAGCAGCACTTCTTGGTGTACTATAATAAATCATGCCGTTATTAGCTTAGAGATCATTTGGACGGTTATCATAGTTCCAGGTATAAGACTATTTCTGACCTTCAGTGTTACCTAGACACTTTGAGTTCTTTTAATCTTGATGAAACTTGGAATCCATTGCATTGACATCATCAAAATATCTTAGAATGGTAAAATAGATTTTTCTTGGAAGAATAGATATTTTACATCTTCACCTCCTTAAAAATGTTAAAACGGTTTCTCTGGCCATACATCCCTTTTAAAGTTTTTTCTTTCTTTATTTTTCTTTTAAATTGTTTCTTGGATTGTAACTTTCAAATGAATTGGTTAATTCAAATTTTGGAGGTTGCAATGCAAAACACTTGATAGAACTTCGATGTTTGGCACTAGTGCTAAATGTGTAGGTAACACTGTTGACATCTTTTGACAACTAAACATACACTTTTGAACAATTTCAAGATTTTTAGAGTAGCTCTAGCTTATACTGTTTCTCAAGATTACCCCAATCATAAGTGGGCCAGGAGGCCCAGGACTTCCAATAGAGAACCCATCAAAATTTTGTTTCAACATACCCATTACCCACAACTGATCTCTTCCGGTTAGGACCAATTCACAATCGAGGCATTACATTCAGTTACAGCTTACTAATTGACTTCCGTTTGAGATATATTAGTTTCAAGATGACTAGTACTGCCATCAGAAGAAATATCCACACGAAAATCACGCATGACCACTTGTCCACCAACACATGTAGAAAGCCTATGCAGAATTTCTGACAACATAAAAATTCAATTCAAGGATGATCCAATCAACAATTAGATTTTAGATGTCATCCTTATAAACCTTATTTTAGATGGAACTCACCATGTTATCTTCTCCTATTTCTTCAATAATTTCAACTGTAGACCCATCTGCTGTAGCTAATAGTAAACATCCATTCATCAAAAGTTTCATGCTGCCGGTTCCTGATGCCTCATGACCAGCAGTGCTGCGAAGGAATTAGGACACATCATACAACAAGAGGAAGAAAAACTGTCTATCACAAAAGCATATTCAATCTTTTTTTCTTGGAAACTAATGTTCTCTAAGAATTGGAGCAGGTTACCTCCACTACAATTTACTTTTGATAATTAGCAAATGAAGAGAAATATAATCTAGGGAATAGTACCCATGATACATAAAGCACATTTACACCAATTTTATCCAGAGAATGAGCAAGAATAGCATATCTAAAAGTGTGAGAGTTTGACAAGCTGCTTATTATACACATGAAAAATATTAAAATAAAACACAAATCCAAGATCTTTCTGCTGATCTTTAAACATTAAAACATCACTATGTGCTCTTTTTCTCCCTCCAGCTTGCTCCCTCGGGACCGGGGCTCATCCCCTCACTCCGTTTTACTCCACTCAGGATTTTATCTTCTTTGCTTCCACTCTCTCTTCCAAACCCCTCCCCCTTGCTCATCTTTCTCTCGGGGCACCCCAAAAATCCATTCTGGACCACCCAAAGGCTAATAAGTAATAAATAACGTGGCCGTATAAACATGTTGCTAGAGGAGTGCCAAAGACATTTCGAGAGTGCTAACCAAAAGAATCAAGTAGAGCTGTTGGATGTAGCAAACTTTAGCTATAACTTGCTGAAAAGCTCCGACTCTTTTCCAAGACGAGTTCCTTGGAAGTATAAGACACACTTTGAAGAAGGGGATAGGGGACAGGGCATGGGTGAAAGCGCCTATCACAACCAACAGCTAGAAAACTCTGTGTATTACACAGTGTTTTAAAATCCGAAAACTCGACTCGACTCGGAAACTTGCCGAGTAGAGTCAACTCGGGCAAAACTCGTCCGAGTAATGACACCTAAAACTCGGACATATATATTATTTTTCTAATAATATATATGGTATAGATTCAAAATTAATGATAAACCATGCCTAAAATAAGATATATAATTCAATATATATTAAACATCCCAATTTTGTTTTGTATTTATACTTAAAAATGAGTGGGGTGTGTCAAAAAAAAGAAAAAAAACATAATATGCATTTTACTCGATTTTTAATTTTAAAAAAAAAGTGCAAAAACTTGGGCGAGTTGAGGCGAGTCGGGGCGAGTTTCTGTCAAAACCGAGTTTTCCTTGAAACTCGACTAGAAATCTGGCCGAGCCGAGTCGACTCGGCCGAGTTTCGAGTCGACTCGGCGAGTTTTAAAACTATGGTACTACATTATAGTAGGTCACTGTTGAATATAAAGGGGCATTTGGCATCGCTCCTGGGGATTGATTTTCGGTTACATTTTGGGCATCGCTTGTTTTCGGAATGCTTCATAAGATCATTCTGTTTCTAGAGGTGTTTTTCGAAACAAAAAAAAAAGTCGTTGCCCGATTGAAATAGATGGTTTCACAAAACAAGCGTCAATGCTTTAAAGACCCTTTTGTAAACTCTCTCGCTTCTCCAGTCTCCTCCAACAGTTCGCTATGATCTTTAACGACATCTCCTCTACGACGTCAAGGTATTCCTCCCCCCTTTCTCTCTCCCTGCTTCCTCTCTCTCTCTCTCCCTCTACCCTTGCTCTACCCCCCCCCCCTCAATCAAGCCAGCCCCCTATCTCACTCTCTGCAACTCCACTCTCTCTGTCTCGACGAGCCAGGTATAGCCACGTATAGTCAGTGAGCTTCTCCATCTCCACAGTTTCCATCACTCTATCAAGGGAATGTTCTTTCATCTCCGCAATCAGATTTTGAGCTGCCCTTCTAGCCGAATATTGAAGTTGTGGGTAGTTCTCGGCATGATGCATCAATACATGCAGAACCATAGTGACAAAGTTGGTGTTTGGGAATACTTCGGCAAGGGTTAAGTTCGGAAAATTTTGGAAAAATCCAAGAAATATTCGGGAAAAAAATAATTATTATAAAGATATCCAACAATTTGATTAGATAATATACAAAATAAGCAGTTTACTTTGTCAAACTAAATAAATTACTGTGAAATTCGCGAATAATTTGTGAAATTTTGGAATAATTCGCAAAATCCTTGAATAGTTCGAGACTAATTCGGCAAACCTAAAATTCGCGAATTTTCAAAAAGTCGGAGAATTTTGTTACTATGAGCAGAACTACCTTATCTATGTATTTCCATACCTTCTGGATGAACTCAGTAGGAATGCTTGATATTTCACTCACAATTCTCTATAGGATAGTGAGAAAAGTAGTTTGGGAGAGGAAATTTGGGAGTCCAGTCCCTACAGCTTCCTCCAAATATGTAATTTCCAGCATCAAAACTTTATCTGGAGACTCCCTGTTCTCGCACTTCAATTAAAGTTCTTTCGAGAATTTGTTAAGCAGATCTGCCAATCGAGTTGTGCAGTCCATCTCTTTCTCATCTAGATACTCATCAAATTCTCCTCGTATAAAGATTTTCCTCAAAGATTCTTTTGCAAATCCAAGAATCCTTGAAGAATAGATGGGGAGACATTTTTGAAATTTATTTGGCGCCCTCAACTGCTGGGTATCTTTACGCAGGTTGCTGCTAATTTTTCGGTAATTCTTTAATCATAAACTAATAGAAGAGAATAAGAATCTAGATGAGAAAGAGTACTTGTCAAAATACAGAGAAGGAGATGGGACCTTTCATTTTGTTTTTTTTTTTTTTAAGAACTTTGGAACCTCTCTCTCTCTCTCTCTCTCTTTCTCTCAATCTCTTGAAGCCTCCCCAAAATTCTACCAGAACCTTTACCCCTCACTCTCTAATTATCTCTGAAAATCTTAAATTAATAACTCGTTCTAACCAAATTCTAGATGAAAACAAGGTCAATAATAAATAAGATTCTGTCGTTTCTGTTCTCCATAACAGAATATGGCTGACTGCTTCCAAATGGGTTCTCAGTACAGAACCGTTCCAAGTAATCTAGAGTGTTCCATTTTTAGAATCAGAGAATCACTAGGATGCGAAACAGCCCCTAAGTGAATAGCAGATTGAGAATGTAAATCATTGTAATTCATAGCAGAGTGAGTGTCGCATTTCGATACAAGATACTGGACACTCCTCCATCCTCCATCCCCTCCCCCCAAGAAAAATTAAATAAATAAAAAATACTAGATGTGTGGACACGTGTATAGATATATATATATATATTATGTGTGTCGTGTGTATTTATAGCTACTGCAAGTAATTAAAAAAAAAAAATACTCACAGCAGCAGTAGAACTAGAACCCGATCTTAAGAAGAAGTCACTTACCTCCTTGCTTGCAAGCTACAGTTTCTCACCGAAATAGCTTGCTCTCCATGACAAAAAGAAGAAACCTACAGTTACTTTTAGGGTTATAAAAAAAATTACAGAGTTATCTTGTTAGTCAAATCATAACCTCCCAATATAAATTATATAATGCACAATCCCTATGCATTTTTTTACCAGTAACACGCCCTTATTCATTTTATAAGTAATACAACAATAAGCGAAGCAAAAAATTATAGCGGGAAACTGTTCATAACACGACTTTATGCACAAAGTAGAAGCAAGTAAAGATGAACATGTCTGCATATCTTTAAGCTTGTGCACATTTCAACACAACACAATGGCCATCTATAGAGAAGTTGTTCCCCATATATGATAGGCTTAATGGTAGTGCATACCAAATATCAAATGAGTCAAATAAAGATAGATAAAATCCTTGCAACTGATATTAAGGGAGATATGAGCTAAATGATTACGATTTGCATACTACAAATTTAACAAACCTTATGTGTTGCGAAAGGTCGCTCCCTGGTATTACCAGTTCAGCAACAGAGACGTTATAATCAGGAAAAAAGACCTGCAAAAGGGGGAAAAATTAGATACAAGCCAAATTGTGTTAAAAAGAACATAAGCAGAAACACAAATCTCCTGCCGACCAAACTTATGCATGCTAAAAAGATAACATTCTCTTTGTTTCCTGAAGGCCTAGAACTTTGGTCCTCAATATTGTGCATAAATAAAATGATAAAAGCAAGAATAAAGAATGTTTTCTCTTCAGATCATACTCATGCATACTAAAGAGCAACCAGAAGTAACGTTACGAGAAGAAAAAGATTTATGTCCCAAAGTCCCGAGGCTTGGACCTCCATCATCAATTCCCCCCGCCCGCTCATGCCCCTAACCAACAACCCAGTGGTTTGCTACAACACCATAGGTTGGAAAAATAACCAGTTGGCTCCTTGCCGCAGCACATTAGCAGAACAAAGGATGCAAGTTTCTCAATTGGTTTCCTTTATCCTGTTGCATATTTCTGCAACTCGAGAAAAGAAAGGCTTCTATTCTTGTGAATTAGAAAGAACTGAGAACTTATTAATAGAACCTGCAATCTATTGTCTTTTTTCAAGGTCAGATTTGAAAATTCGGCGAAAGATCCCATTTTTTGGCTAGTATTTTTCAATGTCCCGAGTGACCAAAAAATAGTGACATGCATTGGCAAAAAAAATTGGATGGAACTTTGGTGCAAATTTTCAGAAATCTCGATTTATCAGAAACAATAATGTCATTGATAGATATAAATATGCATTCGCATGACGTCGATCATTTTATCTCTTAGTGAGAAGAAAATGAAAAGGTGTCTTGGTCTTAGTGACCTAGGTGATCAAGATGAGGTCAACATGATCGGATGATAGCCATCCCAATCATGAGGCCTTTTGCAGACTGACAAGGATAAGGCATTAGAGATGCTTGAGAAGGTTAATTATTGAGAGTTGATTGGAGTAGGCTTGTATGGTGTTTGTAGAGTACTGACAACTCCATTACGACTTGTCTCCTTCAAGCCATGTAAGCACGACCTATACCTACTAGTGACAAGATTGATCTCTATTCTCGTTATTGTGCAAGGGGCCAATCTTGTAGGTGGTCCATGTACCCTGCCTATAGAGTACTGATGACTCCACGATGTGTGTCCATGGTTCAAAATATCGGTATCGGGTGCCGTATCGATAAGTCCAAAATAGGATACGTATCGGTGTATCGGATTGTATCAGATGGATACGACATAAAAAATCAGGATATGTTAAGAAACGTTTGGATGCACAGGAAAATCTTAGATACCTTGACTACAACTTTTTTCAATACAAATATAAGTTAAAAATAAACTTAATGAAGGCCTCCAATTACATTTATAACCATACATACGAGAGTTAAGAATCTTATAAGATAAAAAAAAAGCGTGTGTGCTGATAAACAGATAAGCAAATATGAAAATACAAACTATAGTCACTTAGCTAAGTATAGGAAATACTTAAAACAATACATTCAATGAGTTAATTAAGAATGCATTGAATTACAATAATAAATTATAATCTTGAATGTCAGTCTTTTTATGTGGAACTGTTACATTGTTATTTGGCTTTTAGTAATGTTGTGATATAGTAGAATTTATTATATTTAGTATTTTAAAAACACATTACCATTTGAAAGTTAAAAATTTGACCTAATTCATAAAAGGCGCTAAGAAGAGGATTTTGTTCTTGAGCTGAAAAGTTGACTTTTTATTCTTCAAAAATTTAGATCTAGGATAATTTTTATTGAATTCAAATAGAATGTAAACCTTATTTACATATAAATATCTTAAGTAAATATTTTATGCAAATAAGTTATGTGTGTCGGGTCTGTGTTGTGGGTTCTAGTGTAAATAGAAGAAAAAAAAACTTTAACTGAAAACTCCCCCATATCCACCCATTTTGGGCGTATTGACCCATTTTTTTCAGTGTACCAATGTATCAGGTACCTAAACAGGATACGTATCGGCCCGTATCGGTCAATACATGCCGAAATTTTAAACCATGTGTGTGTCTCATTCAACACATGTCAGCATGACATGTATTTGAGTTACTGGTGATGAGGTTGATCTCTATTCTCATTATCATGCGAAGAGCATATCTTGTAGGTTGCCCATGTACCCTTGACTACCCTTCACTATTTTAGGATGATAAGGCTTAGTGACACTACTTTAGTGTGCATTGTCAAGGCCATACAAGATTCGGCCCAATTGTGTTTACGGCTAGCCAAGCGGCAAAACTAATGCCAAATAATGTATGTTATTGAGCAAGATCCATTGACATCATATTATGTGGGTGTACATAGTTTTGAAGCTTACCCGCTATGACATAATCGAGTATTAATCGCGAGTCTTTTACAAATTGATTTTACCATAGTTGTCAAGGCGACTTGAGGTAACAGACCTCGTGGACGCCTGAGGCGTCACCTGATGAACTTTTTGTTGCAGAAACCCCCCAATACTAGATCTATGTATGACGCATTTCCTTGGATAAAGGGTCCTGTAATTCATGTAAATTACAAAATCTCTATTGTTAAGATACACTTTAATAGAAGTAGAACCATCCTTGAAGATTTTTTCTAAGAACAATAAAGGGGGATTTCAAGTGTTGGGGATAAAAAAGACGGAACAAAAAAAAACAAAGTCTACAATGATCGTCGAAATGGGGGAGAGAGATTATAAAAGATAAAAAATAGAAAGAAACAATAGTCTATAGTAACAGCCGAACATGAGAGGAAGAATATGGGAGAGGAGGGAGAGTGTAGGATTGAATAAATAACATAAAAATAGTCCAACGGTCAATATGACGTCTAACATGATAGAGACAAGAGAGGGGGAGAGGCCGTACATCTTACTCTCATTTCTTTTTTCTTCATTTATCTCGATTATACTCAAGAAATATAATAACACATATATAATTGGTAAAATATACAATAATGAGGTTTGCACTTTTTAAAATTATAAAAGACCTCTTTAAATATGGATTTATGAGAGTTTTAGGGGTCCTAGAAGAAATTTGAGGCATTTAAAGGTCTTTTTTTTAATTATTGGACCGCCTGAGCCCACTTGTATGCTTGGTCGCCTAGGCGACGCTTGTAACAACTATGCAAAAGCAAATGAGGACCATATGGTCCACCCACAAGGCACAAACAGAGGAAGAGAGAAAGAGAGAGGCCAATTGTTCACTTGTTGAGCGAGATAGAGGACATGTTAACATGAGGGAAACATACTTGACACCATTCCTCTCTTCTTTCTTCTTCTATTTGTAAACTTTTTTTTTGTTGAATATACAAACCCTAACATATTATATGGTAAAAAACATGAAAAGTATATAAAATAACATTTTTTTGGTTTACCAAACTACTTTATTCAAATAAAGTAACTTTTATATCTTTAAACAATAATAATATTACATAAATCCGATTGATAATAATGACTGTCTGAGGCGGTCAGTCGACTGAGCCCAACAGAGCGCTTGCTCGCCTAGGCGACTGCTTGAGACGACGCCGTTAACAACTATGAATTTTACAATCTAATTATTTTTGTAGATATATTAGTTTGAGAAAGAGTTAGCAAAACCGTATTGTTTACAAGATAAGTAGATAAGTGTGTATGGGTTGGATGCGACTCTAATCAGTTGCTTGTGTGGGATTGGAGCTCATCTAGTCCAATGTGGCAATGCAAGTTTAGGACACACTTATGAAGCCAGGATTATCCACATCAATCAGATCACTTATGCCACTATCATAGATATATGAGGGAGTTAGGATGACTTTAGATGCATGGAATCATTATGGTGTAGTGTGTGCAGAAATTAGATCCTAACTGTAATATACATAATTCCAAGCACCTTGTTCGTAAGAGAAAATAGGGAGATGCCCTTTTATTAGTAAGTAAATCATGATTACAGTAAATACACCATACATGCTAAAAGAAATATTGATTAAAATATTTTTGTCATAGCCCGAAAACAACCGAGTAGTACAGGAACAAATGGTTCACAGTCTCTTCCGTATTCAGACACAAATAACATCGATTAGCTAAACTCCACCCTCGACTCTTCAACTGATCCGTAGTAAGAATTTTATTAGGAGTCGCGGACCCGAGGAAAAAAGATACATTCGTGGGAACCTGGTTAGCCCACACAGCCATATGAGGAAAAAAGTGCGAAGGAGCAAGGTCAAAGGACTGCAAAAGTGATCTCACTGAAAAACGCCCGTTGCTGCTACAAGACCACACCCTACAATCGTTAATCTGGGACCTGGGGTAGGAGGAACTCAACCGAGTCAAAAGTCTCTACATATCCTCAACTTCCCAATCATTCAAAGCCCTTCTAAATCTAGGACACCAGACAATGGCACTACCCAAACGCTCGACACACTCAGCAATAGACGCCCCTTTGTTGATAGCCAGAAGGAAAAGAGACTTAAAATCTTCCTTAAGCCTTGACTGACCACTCCAAACATCGTACCAAAACTGGATGTCAACCCCATTACCCAACTTGAACCTGATGAACGGATCTAGGGACACAACAACCCTCATAATACCTTTCCAAAGACCCACCCCATGGGGGCCTCTCACTCCCCTCGACACCCAAGAAGAAACAAGTACATATTTAGCCACTATCACTTTCTGCCAAAGACTCTCTCTCCTCGCCAAACCCACCAAACCCACTTACCCAAAAGAGCCCTATTCATCTTACTTTTGCCAAATAAAAAGGTTGAAATTTGAAAGTTGTACACAATGTCACAATATCACCTTCCTTTATTGTTTTCTTGATTCTTTAGTGAGAATCAAGAATCCTTTTGAAATTTTTTTTCTTCAAAATAACATTATTACGACTCGTATCAGTAATCAGAAAAGAGATTCTAGAAGCGAAAAAGAGGTGTATAATATCTTTGTTTTTATCGATTACAATTGTTTTCACAGAAAAGAGATTCTAAATATTGGGTAGTCTCAAATCCGTTACGTATCAGCCCATTTTGGCCTATACATATCGTTATTTTGAACTATGTGTCACAGTAAATTGCATTCACTGAGCAGAATATTTTATATTAAAGAGAGCTGGGTAAGGTTAAAGGTTAAACATATCTAAGAAGAGGTTTCATGTGTTGATTCCACATAGACAACTGAGCATGGGCACACACATGCATCTAGCATTGGTGAATTTATGTGTATAAATAGAAGCAATCATAGCATCAACAATACTTCATACCAATTTCAGAAGATCTCCAACATCCGAATCATTATTAATCTTTTCTGCAACAGCATGACAGAGTTTGATTATCTTCTTTGCAATTTCATAACCAGGAGCAGCTTTTCCTCCGATAATGCAGACACGGGGTACAACCTTCCTTCTGTTACTCTTCTCCATGTTCTGCAACAAAATCGGGATAAAGTAAAGCAAGACAATAGTTAACTTACCATCCAAAAAAAAAGACAATAGTTAATAAATCAATTATACAATCTATGACAGATGTGCGAGGCCTCACAAGGTCGGTGACTGATGATGGTAAATAGTACATCCAGAAGAAAAATGTTGTACATTGCTTCTCATGCTAAGCTGGAAACATTAGTTCCAGATTGATAGAGAATCTAAACTATACATGGAAAAGTACAAAAGCCAAAATGTTGACAGTCAGCATACTTTGGTGAATTCGTTGCAGGCGTTTTAAACACAACCCAGCACACTATGGAAGCTGGCCATGCACAAAGACGTCACTGTATCCTCATGTAGGTAGATGTGAAGGCGAGGATACAGACTAGACTGAATTCAACACAAGTTAGTCATACAAGAAGGTGGGGCTCAATCACTCCTCTCCAGGGAGAGCCTTTGCCTTTTGTTATTTTGGTTTAACCAACTCAACTTTGATTTTTAGTATAATATCCGAATTTTTTTAGACAAGTAAAAGTTGACATCACATACCTTTATACAGTCATACCGATGAATAATGCCAAGTAAATTAAGCAACTGTCTTTTATACTCATGTATTCGCTTGATTTGGACATCAAACATTGCATCCGCACTAACCTGCAATTGAAGGTGATAAACTGGCAGGATGAAATCACTAGGAAGCTTGCAATATTCTCACTATATAACACTTTCTTAAAAGCAAAATGACACCAATGATTCAAATTCAGAGTTAAATTTTGTGCAAACCTTCACACCACTCATTGCTTCAATGTATTCGGCAAGCCTCATTTTATTAACCTTTCTGACCTGAAAATGATTTTTATTATATTTAAACCACTCCATGAATAACAACTAACTAGTGTGTACATGTATTTAGATTCAGGCGCAATTGCATGCATATCAAAGCTAAAGTTACCATCTTCCATTCTTGTTGCAGAATAGCATCTGCTGCATATTCTCGTAATCCTGTTAAGAGGTCTGCATCACGTATCCAGGCTTCTGTTCCAAGCCATTTGGAGATAAGAGCACATAAACTGGGATTGCTCACCACAATCCAGCGACGCTGAGATACCACATACTCAAAAACTTAAAGATGTTTCACATGTAAACCATCATCCAGTTTGTCAATGCTTAAATCAATGAATGTTATCTGCCCCAGATGCATCAAAGTATAAGAACCACATTTCTTAGACTTTATATATGGCAATAAGAAAATCAATTTTTCTGCAAGAATAAGAATTTTTTTAAAAAAAATTAGAACCAAAAAGAGAGCAACACACTGAAGGGGTACTGTTAGTATAAACTGAAGGTGTATGAGCTAACAGGATATTGCAAAATTTACTAGGACAAAAACAGTTGTTACTAAAGTAGAACATACTGGAAAGGTGTATATAGTTGTGATTCTATTATAGACTTGATCCTAGTAAAGTAGAACATACTGGAAAGCATCGAATTATAGACTTGATCCTTTCAGATAATGTCTATGTCTTTCATAATTTCAGTGAAAGGTGTATATAGTTGTATAGAAGAGACTACGGTAATCCAGGGTTTTTCAAGCAAAGTTTTAGCTAATGTAATGGATGGCTCAAAGGTTAGGATCCATACTGATAAGAGTTATTTTCTTAAGTGAGCAAAGGTGTCTCAGGGTTCAGATTGGATTCTAATATAAGAGTCGTGATATTATAGAGTTGATTCTGGCCTCCAATTGATAGTTTAAAGTCACTTTAAGAATTACTGGTCTCTTGATAGTTGATACTAATCATGGCTTTGCAATCAGGTGCAGTAAGGACCAGAAGGGACATGGAAATCCTCCCATATTCCAGAAGTTTACAGGGTATCTCATCCATATTCCACTTACTGCAAACTAAACAAACCAAGGAGCATACTTAATCCACAATATACATATCAGTGAGACTTAGGGCAATCTACCTGAGTAACTCCATTTGTCTTGTATTGAAATTTCTGGGGCCACAGCTCATAAAAATCCTGTGTAGAGGTCAAGGAAGTGTTGAACTTCCATTGAAGATAAAAGAAAAGCAGGAATCCACAAAATACAAAATTACAAACAACTTGGAGCTCCAAAAGGGGGGAAGAAAATGTGATCGTGCAAATGATAAATATTATGGAGACTATAGGATATTTCACTATTGAGCATATTCATAAACAAACACTGAAGAAATTTACTGAATATACAACATAAGATGCAAGTTGATGTCTGGACAACATGATGTTCTGATTGCAGGTTGGAAACTCTGAACTGTTCCTACGAATAGATCGAAGCTACATTGTAAGTTGGAAACTCTTAGCTGTTACTAAGAATAGAATCATAGATTGAAGCTAACTATTTGATTATGACACCAGTACTAGCGGGCAGCATCCCTTTGCTTCATTACAAATTCAAGAGTTTGAGAAGATAAACTTTTTATTAGAATGTATTGCTGAAGAAGCAACTGAGCATGTTCAAAAATGGACCCTGATTAAATTTAGGGTTAGAGGTGTGTTCTCTAGGGTTTAGAGAGAAGAAGAGGAAGAATAAAAAGAAGAAGAAATTGTTGGAGAGAGAAAAAGATACCCTACTCCCCAAGACTCATTAGTATTTACCCCAGTTGTTGGATATTTTGGGTTCAAATTCTAGAAAATAAATTGTAAACAGAAAATAAAATGAGGATATAGTCGAGGCGTGATGATAATCAGTCGGCTTGAAGTTGATCTGCCCTCCTAAGACTATGTCCTCTAGTGCAATAGGATCTTGGACACCCAACCTCCAGGATACAACGATTGTTGTCCAATCACTAGTGTGCACTCACTGTACGTGGGCCCAAACCATCATATAGGATAACCCAAACAAATATAAAAAGAACAATAAAATAGTGAGTGTTTACAAGAGTAATAACCTTGAATATGTGACTAACAACTTGTGAAATTGTGAAGGAGGGGATGCCTTTATAGTTTATATAGACATAACAACCCTTCACAAAGGACTTAAAACCATTAGAATTCTAATGGTTTCAAGAGGTAATGGAAACATAATGTTTCCCAAGAGGTGTGACAAAAACTATTTTCGAAATTTTTTTTTTTTAACTATTGAATCACAACACTAAAACACCAACAATCCACAATCCCCCACATGATTCAAATTTCAAAAAACAAATTCGGGTTAAGGTGGAGAAGAAGTGCATGGGGTGCCCATGAACAAAGCCTTAATCATCAATTAGAGTAAACAAGACAAGTTTACAGGAGTTAGGTGAACAGTCTCTTAACCTCCCTCTTTTAATGTAAAACCATAGTTGCGAGGAAGCCATGTCCAATGTAAGGAGTTCACTTCCTGGGACTCTGTTCCTCAACTCATTTCAAATCACGAGTTTGGTGAACTAGAGATCCTACTTGATAGTTCCTCTACTCATTTTCGTTCATTTCATAAATGGACTTTGTAAATGGTAAAGTTTGAAATTCTCCAAGAACATATTGAAGTTAAAGATTCAATTTATCATATCTAAAAGAAGAAAAAAAGTGGCAAAATCAGTAGTTACTTGAAGAAAATAGGAAGCAGAATAAGAACGGTATTACCTTGAATACTCTTGTTTTCAACAATTCTGAATGAACTCTAGATACACCATTCACAGTATGACAACAAACTAATGATAGGTTTGCCATTCGAATATTCTGTAGAATCAAATAGAAAATACGAATCAGGTTATTTTCCAATCTTTCCGTAATCCATTGCAAATAAAGCTTAGTAAGGAACTCAAAAAAATAAAATCCTTAAGAACCTAAAATTAACCTACTAAAAAAGGCGAACAAATACTAAAGATTAGTTTGTCCCAACATGCACATGATGTCAGTGTATAAATACATACTTATAAACATGCAAAAATGTATTATTGGATACATAAATTTAAAAAAATATAGAAAGGAAGATTTTCTGTACATAACGTGGTTGGGTGCCAAATGGCACATATTTGGGCATGCCGACCCCGTGAATGTCTGGTCTAATCCATGATGAACCATCCTCAAAAATCAGCCTATTGGTGATTCCTAGCCATTGGATTTGAGCATTTTCTTCACCATGTGTTTCACGAACTGGCCAATGAAGTCCATTGATGAAAAGTATTGGGTGATCCCATATGAAAAACACTCAAATATAATGTCTAGAAATCACTGATCAGGTTATTTTTAAGGTGTGGATTCATCAATGGGTGGGACAAATATTAGCGGGACTGGTGACACAAATTTGTGCCACATGGCAGCAAACCAATTCAAGGATTGTTTGACATTTGAGCTTATTTTTATCTCAGCTATCCTTGTTACCGTAAGAAACAGTATATATCAGATAATCATAAAGTACCAATATAAAATCAGAAAAGGATGGTCTTTTCGAATAATACCTTGATGGCACCTTCCTCGACAATTGACATCCGAGAGAGTCGGTTATAATCTAGACCAATCCGTTTTTTCAACTCATCCATGAAAATAGAGTTTATCTCATATATGATCTGGAAATAAGACAATGTTGTAAAAGCTTATGAAAATGCAACAGGAGTGAAAATAACAAATTGTTATTGATAAAAGACGAGTCTATAACAAATTACAACTTGAGGAATGCCATCAGTTGGGTTGTTGGTCTTGATAGAGGTTGTTGAAGTTTTTCTCATGCCAATGCCAATAGAGAGATTAGGGACTTAGATATCCAAAAGAATGCTTCATTCTCTTGGATTCTTAGATCTGCAAATGGCGAGGTTGGCTACTTTGCTAAAGAAGAGGAGGCTATTGTAGTCTCCACTCTCCACACACGCACACACACATAGGGTAACGATAATAGAAAAAGAAAAAAAGAGGAGTCTATTCCAAAATTGGGCATTTTCATTGCCTACTCATCACCTGCTTGCTATTGAGTATTCTTTCAAAAAGAAAAAAGAACTTATATACGAATCAATAAGTTGCAATAATCTTTTAAAACGTACTTGTAAATGCCGTGGAAGAAGACTGCCCAGCAGGTCAACAGGGATTTTCTCTAGTCCTTCAGGTAGTACTGTGTGAGTTGTGAAAGAGAAAATTGTGCACACAATGTCCCATGCTCTATTCCAACCCAAACGTTCTTCGTCAACAAGCACTCTCATGACCTCAGCTATTGCAAGAGATGGGTGAGTATCATTCAGCTGCAGAGCTACCTGAATAAGATATGAAAACATATTTCCGATCAGCAAAATTGAAGTACTAAGCCCTAATCAGAGAAATAGACAATACAATAACAGTGATAACCTTGTCCTACAGGAACCAGAAAATTCACTGTCTCTCAATCCCACACCATCCAAATCATGAGTGTATGATGACGGGATGTGGCATCAGGCTGTCACAACAATAGCTTAAGAGTGCTAACAGCTGGACCAATCCAATAGCCATCACTTATGAATTTGCAATGATGGATGGACTCAGTCTTTCCTGCCCCTAAATAAAAGGATCCAATTCTAAAAACTCATATTGGAAATTTTATGATTATATTTGGTGTGTTCGTCTTGCAATCTATATAGAATCGTAGATCGAGAGTACAAAATATCAGGATTAGCAGAACCTTCTCAGGAAAGTCATCAAAGTTATTGTGAGCTTCTTTGAATCTCCGAATGATGTCTTGTAATGATGCTGAGACAAAGAAATACTGTTGTTTCAACCGCAGTTCCTTCCCCTAAAAGAAAGCAGCTCAAGTTGATGGTTTGAAATGGAAAATATGTACAGCACCAAAAGGGAACAATAAAACCAAGATATTACAAAGACCAAAAAGAACAAATGATGTGATAATCATACAATAAAAATGTGTAAAAGACGTATTTACTTATTTTAGTTCTTATCTGTGGCTAAGCTGCACTTAAAATTTTATGGGAGATTACTGTGATTACTGATACAATATTTTGTTTCTGCTACCTTATTTTGAGAAAGAAGATTTCTAAGCATATTGATGTCTGTAAGGGCAATTCCAGGGGAACCTTCACCACCAGACTTCTATGTGTACATGCTGGAGAAGGAAATCAGGGAATTAGTCAGAAGGCCACAGTTTGGGAAGATATGGAGACCACAATTCCTCCAAAGGTTCGAGCATTTGTCTGGACTTCCACCCTAGATAAGATCTTCACCATAGAACACCTCAGAAATCTAGGAATGGAGATCCCTAACAGCTGTTGCATGTGCCTTGAAGTGGAAGAAGAGTGAGCCACCTTTTCATTGCCTAGCAGCATGGGTGGTTTGGAGTTTCTTTCTTTCTTTTTTTGAGGTGGCTGTACCTTTCCTAAAAGAAGCCGGGGGACATCATTCTTGAGGTGGTCAGATGGAGCCTTCTCCACTAGGGTTAACTAAATATGGAGGATGATTAGTATGCAGTCTGTTGGGGGTATCTGGAGGGAAAGAAACAGTAGGATCTTTGATGTATCCAAATCTTTCATTCCCAAGTTATGCTCTTCCATAGGTTGCAACTTGTGTAATTGGGCTACTTCTCTCAACGAATTCTTGGGATCCATCTCTCAGACTTTGTAAATAGTTGAAGTCAAGCTGTTTTCTGCTACTCCTGATTCCGTCTCTGGGTCTTTTCTTTTTGCGCAGAATTCTCATTCTCCTTTCAATTGTTTACTCTATTTTTTCCTAATAGGTAATACAGTTCAACTTATTCATCAATATAAACATAAATATATATATATATATATATATATATATAGATCAGATGGAATTTCAAAAGAAAAAAACGAATGAATAGAACCAAAATTTGATGAGTTCAAAACATATAGATGTCAATTAATCCAGTAAATTACACACCATGGGCTTATCTCAGTGGTCGTGTATACCTTCACTAGGAGGGAGGTCCCGGGATCCATCCCGAGAGGTGAGAGTTGGTTATCTCACCACCCTTAGCCAAGCTTCTAATGTTGGGCCTTCACTGACAGATACTAACACTACTGACACTTAAGAGTGTACCCAAAAAAAATCAATCAAGTAATTGGGCAATGCTACCTTCACTGCAGACTGCATCCTATAAACTGCATCCATGAGTGTAAGAAACTAAGAAGGAAAACTAGTTACCAGCTTTTTAGAATCTGCAATTCATATAATAAAAGCTTATGCATGGACATTACAATTTACGAGGACTTTTGGAAATCAATATTGAGGACTGTCCAGTTAAAAACGAGAGAGGTCCATGTACGTGCACAGAAAATCAACATGAATATTGTTCCATAATCACACCATGCGGGGTAAAAATGTAAGTAAAATTACAAAGTCAAACATTTAGTCATACTCATTATGAATGAGATAAAAAGATAACAAACTTAAAATACCACAACTTTAACATTGTCCCTTGAGTACAAATTTTCAAAAAAGCAGTATGAATAATTCTTCTTCCATCTTTAGATCTATCATGTAAAACATAAAAGAATCCCCCAAGAGACATATCATGAGCTCCAGAAATCAACATAATATTTTGAACTTCCATATATATAAACCATAATAAGAAAACTATTGCTGTACCTGATAAGAGCGATCATCAGGATATAAAACAGTACTTATCGTCTCAGCCCTCTGTCTGTTAATAACTTCATTGATATAATCTCCAGTATTATAGGATTCCTGTAGTAGTGATATATTTTGCAAAGAAAAGATTAATGATAAACAAAAATTCCTCTAAAAACTATATAAACCTGTGATAGCAATAAGAATTTACTTAATTTTATATGAAAGGAAACATGCTAAACTAAAAACTGGAAAGCGGACTATAGTCAAATAAGTCTCCTCTTTGATGAGGATTTTCATGCTTTCTTATAGTTATAATAGGTCAAAAAGCAACTGCAGACCTTTAGGTACAACAGAACTTAGTATATCCCCTTCAAATAGTTTGAGCGATGGCATCTTCTAAGTTCTAATCCAGATGCTTTTCTTCAAATGTGTACAATGCAGAGAAAAAGAAAAGGAACCATATAGCGCTCTAGCTATAGACAGAAAAAAATAAATAGATTTGTAGCAAAAATACTATCTTTTTACAGTGGAAAATCTAGCAGCCTTAAAATGACTGTAACAAATCAAATCCCCATAGTATGAGATTAATCACTATGTATTATTACCTTCCAAAAAAAATCACTATGTATTATTCATATGGAAAAGAAAGTGCTAACCAAACAAGAAATGACACTCTAGTCAAAATTACCATATCATACTGGCCGCTTGGTTTAGCAGCCCACAGGCGGAGATTAATTGTATTCCTCGTTCCATATCCAGGTATTGGGTTGTCATAAGCAACAGCCTCAACCTATCAGTGAGGCAAATCAGTATCTTAAACAAAGGTCAAATCATTCAGCAAAACTGTCTTGCTTCAGTTGGATATGTAGCTTCATAAAATCAAATTAAATGCAAATTATTTACTTGGAATAAAATGGATTCTGGGAAGAGATGAAAAAAATGACGTACCATTTCTCCAGGGACCCAAACCTTACACTTTTCTCCATTCAAAAACTCCTCTTCAACAGTCCCATAGAACTTAATCATCCAGCAGAATACAGATTGGAAGTAAACATAGAAGTTTTACACAGAACAGAGGATAGAAAGATATCAAACAAGTAAAAGACGAACTAAGAACTTCATAGGGAAAAAAAAAAGGATAAGGACTTGCAAACCTTCACTGCATATGACACATGAACACGCTCTATCTCCCAAGGGTTTCCAAAATTTAACCAGTAATCAGGTTGCTCGTGTTGAAAACCATCCAATATAACCTGACGGAACAACCCATACTGATAGCGTAGTCCGTAACTGCAAAATGAGAATGTAATTCTATTAGATTTCTGTAAGTACTAAACAACTTCCTATCTAGAAACAATTCGTAGTCACGCAAAGATTCGGGAAAATGCCAAGAGACTGAAACTTTCAACATATATAAATTGATTGAGTTTCTCATATTTGTCAGGGAGATGAGCCAATCTGATTGCATTAGCTATATATGTATATCAGAGCTCATTTTTGGGATCACATGCCTCCTTAGTACTCACTGTGAGATAGCCGGCTTGAGTTGATCTCCTCCCCACACTAGCACTTTTGCACTAGTGAGAAGTCGAGACCTTAGAATCGCCGCAAATCAAGAGATAGGGTGTGATTGGTCACCCAAAGTCAACATCTTGGTCCGAGAACCAAAAGTCGGGATTTGGGGGTTCCATTATGAGTCGGGGAAGGTGTTAGGCACCCCAACCCATCCATCGAACGATGGATGCCTTTTAGTTTCTCTCCATTATTTTAAAATTCCATAAGTAAATATAAAAAATAAAAATGAACTTAACCGGTTACTTTCGAGATCATAATGCCTCTCCTCGGCCTAATCGAAGCAATTCTCTCTCTACTTTTTATTTTTTATTTTTTTCGAGATTGGAATGCACCCCTCCTCGACCGATTCGGGGTGATTCTCTCTACTTGAGCGGCAAACCTTTTTCTTTAAATTAGCAAAGGTCAAATCTCTCATCGACCGATTCGAGAGAGACCCCACTTACATTGGTGGAAAAGGGGAATAATTAATTTAAAATAAAGAAAGGAACCATAATAAAAAGAAATCGAAGACCTCTTCTTCTCACACTTTCCTTCACTCGGGTTTTTACTTCGTCACGACCGTTTGGAGGGAACCTTTAGACTACTATGGGAAAGTAAATGAAGGAGAGACTTGGATGAGTAGAAGAATAATCAAAATAAATAACTAGAAAATAAAATCGCAAACCTTTTGATTGCCCTCCAATGGATTCCCGTGCTCCAAGCACCTAAGATGAAAATAACAAAGTAGATCCGAACTCCGTAGCTCCTTCAAGGTGGGTTAAGGTTTTCTCCGGGGTTTTGGATCTTCAAGAGTTTAGGATTTTTTCCCCCAAGAATATAGAGAGTTCCCGAGTCTAAAGATTTTTAAAGTAGATGCAAAGTTTATGACTTTCAAGAGTCTCCAAGACTAGGGTTTTTTTGGTGTCAATGAGAAAGAGGGGTGTGTGGCCTTTTATAAAAGTGAAAAAGAGGGAGGTTCTCTTTTCTAAGCAATGCAGGACTAAATTTTCTATCAAAAACTCAAACAGTTTTTAAAGAACGAATTTCTCCCCTCTTTTGGGCTTGGTCTAGCTTGGGCTTGGATTTGGGCTTTGGCTTTGGCTTAACCTCAGGTTATTTCGGAGTTCAGATCTTCTTCATTAAGTCTATCTTTTGATACTTGAAGCTAAAAAGGGCCTTTGCCCGTGCAAAATTAGGTGTTTACACTCACTGAAGGGCATCTTTTCTTATTTTCACTGTATATAAGAATCATACCTGCTTGATAGAGTGGGTATGGTAAACACAAAAATTTTCCATAGAAATCAGATAAAATGATGGATGATTCTAACAATTGAATTACTACTATTTTTTTTTTTTTATCACAATTCTATTTCTCTTTCATAAAATTAGCAACTTGGATCATCTTCAGAAGAAAATAAATATGATGCTGAAATGTTATTTGGCTGAATTTAACCCAGTCAAGAGAGCTGAAGGCACTGCCAGTCTCGGTTTTCAAAACAATGATTCCCCAACTCACGAGAAATAGAAGACTTTAGATTAGACAATATCAATTTTTGAAACACTGATTCTCCCACTCGAAAGAAATAAGAAATTTCTAAATCAGAAATCAGGCAATATATCAGAAGGCCAAATGGCATGAAAATTTCTAATATGAAAATAGGTTGCTAGATTACTGCCATCAATTTGCTATTATACATTAATTCTAAATTTCTAGTATTAGACCTAAGAAGTGCTAATAGATAAATGTTTCCAAAAAGGATTTAATCTGAGGTGGTGGTACACATTAATAGAGGATACGACCTTTAATAGAATGAAATGGCAGCACTGAGCTAGTGTAATCGATCCCAGGTAGATGGGACAAGACTTAGAAGACACTGATGGTGACCTACTAAATAAATGTATATCAGTTTATTCATAAGACAAAGAACAGCATCATACCCAATGGCGGGAAAGTCCAACGTTGCTAAAGAGTCCATCTGGCATGCTGAAAGGCGAGCTAGGCCACCATTACCAAGGGCCGCATCTCCTTCCTTGGAACACCACAACAAAAAAACTTAAGGCATAGTAGAAAAACTAATTGATCATCTGAATCATAAACAAATAAAAGAATAATATTACAATCCTGATACATGACTTAGAAAGTTAAATGTAATTGTTTACAATTTAATGCTTCAGAAAGAAGGAATATACTATTGAAAACAAAGTTTCAGCCGATACAAATAGGGGAATAAAATCAGTAAAATGCACACTTGGTACATGATGAAAAACCAACATTCTTGAATATCTATAACTAACAGGGGTGTGGATTTAATATTACAGTTATGTTGTTGAAAATTAGTCAAACCTGGACTCTCCACAAATCCGTTTCGTTGAAGATTTGTCAAACATGAACAGCCCACAGATCCATTTCAAAAGCATCTATAACATATAATGTAGTAAACGAAGAACAATCAGATAGGAGAAAACAAATATCTTGCTAACCTGTTCGGCCACGACTTCAAACTCAAAACCAAGCTGGTTTAAAGCATCTGCACATTGGTCCCTGATGCCTAAATTTATAACGCTATTTGATAAAGATCGACCTGAAAGACCAAGTGGCACTTATTTTTTAGCAACCGGTATGTTGGAAGTGAAGAAGCAATAAGACCAATACACCACCCCACTTCACCAAAGCAAGCGAGATCAAGTGCTAATGGTGTCCATTAGCAATATAAAAGAAAAAGAAAGGAACAAAATCTCATTCAATCACTTATAAATTACCAATACAAAGAAGGTGTCAAGTGCTAACGATACACTAATTCTCTGTTCATAACTATAGAAAATGTCAAAGTAAATATGCCAGTGGTGCAAATAAGGAGGACACCGATATAGTCTTTGGTTTTTGCACCTTCTGATCCTTTTCCTCATAGGATTGTGTGGAATCCCGACATTACTTTAAAAGGTATCTTTCTTCAAATGGGATGCTATGTTGAATAAGAATTTAACTTGTGATCACTAAAAAGTAGAGAATGGCGAACTGTTGTTTTTTGTGCCTTCACTTAGAAGAGTTGGTGGATCACTTGTTCTTGCATTTTCCTGTAGTGTTTAGGATTTAGGGTCATTTCATCTCCAAAGTAGGAGTGGATTAGGTCTTTCCTTCTTTCTTTCACAACTTCTTATCCTATTGGTCTTTGGAATGCGTAGATAGTGACCAGGAGGTGCTTTGGTTGGTTCTTCCTGGAGCAATATCGTTGACAATATGGAAAGAAATAAACAGCAGGGTGTTTGAGGATTCCCCCTCTTCACCAAACCGCATATGCTCACGCATCAAACTGCTCGCCTTAGAGTGGTGTTCTATTCAGCGGACAATGAGTCAGGGAAGATCTAGGGGTGTTGTTAAGGGCCATGGTTTCGGTCTTCGGGTTTATACATTTTATTATGGTCTTCTATTTCCGTGAATTTATGTACTTGTAAACTCTAAGCCTGTCATGTTTGCTTATGTACTCCTTTATTAATATAATATTTGATTACAGATAAATAAATAAATAATAATAATAATAATAAAGACACCAATATAAATGTCATCAAACAAGTTAGAACATGAATTTAATTCTTTCAGGCCTAAGCAACAGCATTCAAACTGTGAGGTTAATTCCATGGAAATATGTCAACCATATATATATATATATATATATAATTTTATTTTTTTGTAATGGAGGTGTCCCAAACCCTTCAAGGCAAGGACTAGTCCCTTCGGGTGTCCGCACCGACCCACTCGAAATTTTCCCTATGGACACCAGGGTAAGTCGAGGAGTGGGAGTTGAACCTTAGTAACCCAAACTGTCTACCCTAGTTCCCGTTCCCGCTCTCAAACCGCGCTCTCACGGTTTGAGAGCGTATTCGCATCAAGAGTGCGATTTTCTATTTTAGAGAGCACGATATTTTATTTTAAAGCACAATATTTGAACAAATGGGACAGAGCTTCGTTCTTCCATAGCGGCCATTTTCACCACATTGTAAATCTATAATGAAGAAGACAAAACAACGGACTTCAAAATTTTATATTTATGAAAGGATAAAGACATTTCAGCCTTTGAACAATAAGGCAGTAGTGTCAGGCAACTCAGACATCTGTTCTACCTTTTTTGAGGTTATTTATTTCTTTATATTTTAGTGTTTACTTTATTGGAGAGATGAGATCACATTCACATATTCATGTCAATTGCGATTGAACCTCTCCCTAAGTTCAATCGCACCAAGAGGTCAATAGGTGTCCTTTTAAAATTTAAACTGTTGTTAAAATTAATTAATTCTTAAGATTCGATAATACAACCTTGATTTAAAAATAAAAACACTAAAGTATTATTTATATATATGTCGGCGCTCCGGAGGCGCTCTCAACCCTATCATAAATTGAAACTTGACGCTTTCACGCTCTCGCTCCTGCTCTGCGCTCTGGTTACTTAGAGTTGAACACACAACCACAAGGATCAAATCCAGGAAGCTAGCCAATTGCACCAATCCAGTGGGTATATATGTATATAACTTATAAGTATATATATATATATATATATAGAGAGAGAGAGTCAGCATGGTTTAAAATTCCGGTACGTATCGACCGGTACGTATCCTGTTTAGAGCTACCCGATACGTTGGTACACTGGAAAAAAATAGGCCAATACGCCCAATATGGGCGGATACGGGGGAGTTTTCAGTTAAAGTTTTTTTTTCTCCTATTTACACTAGAAGCCACAACACAGACCCGACACACATAACTTATTTGCATAAAATATTTATTTAAGATATTTATATGTAAATAAGGTTTACCTTCTATTTGAATTCAATAAAAATTATCCTACATCCAAATTTCTGAAGAATAAAAAGTCAACTTTTCAGTTCAAGAACAAAATCTTCTTTTTAGCGCCTTTTAGGGATTAGGTCAAATTTTTAACTTTCAAATGGTAATGTGCTTTTAAAATATTAAAATATAATAAATTCTACTACATCACAACATTACCAAAAGCCAAATAACAATGTAACAGTTCCACATAAAAAGACTTACATTCAAGATTATAATTTATTATTGTAATTCAATGCATTCTTAATTAACTCATTGAATGTATTGTTTTAATATCTAGATTGTATTTCCTATACTTAGCTAAGTGACTAAATTTTGTATTTTCATATTTGCTTATCTGTTTATCAGCACACACGACTTTTTTATCTTATAAAATTCTTAACTCTGATATGTATGGTTATAAATATAATTGGAGAAATTCATTAAGTTTATTTTTTGCTTATATTTGTATTGAAAAAAGGTTGTATTCAAGGTATCTAAGATTTTCCCTGTGCATCCAAACATTTCTTAGCATATCCTGATTTTTTATGTCGTATCCATCTGATACGATCCGATACATATCCTATTTTGGACTTATCGATAAGGCACCTGATACAGATATTTTGAACCATGATAGTCAGCCCTCCTCTCCATTATTTAATGATTTGTCCCTTATGAAAATACCAAAGTAGCCTTATATTTAATAGAATGGTATTCAATACATAGAGGTAAAAAAAGACTAGTGAAGGTTAACAAGTTCACTAGTCTTAGTGAAGGATAGAATTCCCCATATATATATATATATAGATATGAATGTATCCACACACACACTCACATATACATGGGGAAGGAAACATATGTCTGACACATGGGGCAGTTTCACTTATGTGTGAATGTTTTGATGCCTCAGGGTACACTTTCAGACCTGTTAACCCCCGGCATTGTCCCCACCATTTGGTGAATTCACACACCACAATCAGCCTAGTCAGTAGCTCATAGCTTTTGGATTTGATCCACCATTGGCTTGCACCCAAGATTTTTCATGCCTAGGCATTAGAGGCCCTGTTCATGAAGCTCATGGTGGAACAAAACTCAATCAAACGGCCAGGAATCACAGAGTAAGCTAATTTTGTGGTTTGTGGATTCACCAATGAGTGGGGCAAACATCAATGCCATCACGGGCCAAAAGTTGCCACATGGCACAAAAACACTTCCCGCATAGAGAAGCTTCCCCATGCGACTATGGTCATACATATTCTCCCTTTCCACGCATACAAATACATATTTTTTTGTGTGTGACCCAATAAAAATTTTACTAGCATGTACTAGTACTTACCGTTATCTAGATATACAGCAAAATCCATTTATGCTATTTTTCAGGGAATCACCAAGTTTGATATCTGTATTCATATTGGAGTCCGAAACTAATACCTGTACACGATCAAAATAGCTACAAAATAACATGCAATCGGTAGAACGTGGGCCTCCAAAACCCGGTGTCTTAGGTTCAAATCCTACAAGATCTCATGCAAAGGATGATATTACAATGTCGCATAGTCAACACAAAGCCAAGTGGTCAAGCAGTCATCCAGCATAAGGGCCGGCCTAAGCACATGGACAATAGGCAAGCAACAGAAAACCATGGAGGAGCTGCAGCCCGGCAAAGATTCTGGCATTTGTTCACAGCCATGCTGCAGATGAAGCATGTTTTAGTTTGGTGGCTTGGCCACAAAAGTCAATCACAAATTCATGGGAGGCAGTCACATTAGATCCCATACAAAGACCTAGAGAAAGGAATATTTGGTTCAATAAATTAAATATCACACTCTAGCAAGGACTTCCATTCCAAAAGCATCAATAAAACATGACAAACAACTAAACAAAATATTAAAAGGACTCAAAACTTGATCTTCTTTCAGGCACAATATGCAGGTAAATGTTTATATGAGAGACTGTAACACCCATCCCCTTTAATAAATTTAGGGATAGTTATCTTTCCTTATTGAAATTCAAATTCAGATCTCCACATCCTGGATTTCACTTCTAAAGAAACAATTGAGTTTAACATCATCACACAAGAACTTTAAAGAACATAAATATTTTTAGTTTAGTACAGAATTTACTGAAACAGATATAGGCAAGCTCAAAAAAAAAAGGAGAAAGAAGATTTCATCAACTTATAATGTTGTGAATTTTTAACATCTTGTCGAGAAAATGTTCCATACTAAATTGCACAAAGATAATAATCAGACAACAAATGTTCATCGACAATGCATTGAACAAAGATAAACATGAAAACATCTTCACAAAGTTATAAAAATACCCATAAGAAACTCGAGCGACAGGAAGTATAGGCGCTTTGGGTCTTTCCTCTTGAAGTATTGTTGAGTATCGTGCCATCGCTCAATCAACCGGTCTCTTACACTATGTGATAAGGCCTACAAATATCATCATATCAAAACTAACTTTATGGCATTAACTGTTACAGATATGACCAGAATGAATATTACGAATAAAGGTGCAACTTGGTCGAAACCATTGTATTTTATCTTTTTAGCAGGTCATGTTCGCAACATGCATGAAAGAAATAGTAGGAATTCCGACATCCGGATGAGAAGTGTAAAAGCACTCCCCAATAGCAGGGACTATCCACATAGTGAGACTAGTTCATTTAATGTTGAAAACAAGCCTCAACAAAAGAGCATAAAACCTTTTTTTTTTTTTAAAGATGTTATTACTAAACCAATTGCAATTCATGCTCTGTTGTATAATCTCTAAATTAGTCAGTTTCAGTTACAAATAATAAAACACAAACATGATAGAAAATGCCCCTGAACCTATGTGCTGCCTCCTGTAGGCAGTTAGCTTATCTTTGGGTTCTATTCAGTGCAGTGAAGCAGTTTTGGGATTGAAAATAAACCTCTAAAAGCGAAAGTTTCGGGATTGGGGAGGTACCAAACTTGGCGAAATTGGGGTCATGCCTGGATTGTAAAACAGGGACATTTTCTGCATCATATCTAGGTTTGCCCCTAGGGGGCAAGTATAAAGCTTCCACAATCTGGGACCTAGTAGTTGAACGATTCACCAAAAGGTTATCAAAGTGGAAATCTCTATATCTGTCAAATCACCAAAAGGCTATCAAGGTGGAAATCTCTATATCTGTCGAAAGGGGTAAATTAACACTTCTCAAGAGCACTTTGAGCAGCCTTCCAAGTTCCAACTTACTTTTTGTCCCTTCTCACCATCCTGGCCCCTGTTGCAAAGAAAGTGGAAAAGATCCAACGAGACTTTCTCTGGAATGACTAATGAGAGGGTTGAATCTAACAAATTCCTCTTGGTAGATAGGAATTCAATCTATATTCCAATGATCAGTGGTCTAGGGAGTGAAGTCTTTGGTGGAAGTAAAAAAAAAGTGCTTTTGTCAGTGTGGCGTTTTTGGGGTGAAAAGAGATAGTATGTGGATAAAAGTGATTTCTGCTAAGTATGGGGAGAAGTCGGTTTGGGAGCCGAGAGTGGCCCATTTCTCTCATAGGGTGGACCTGTGGAAGGCTATTATGCACTCTTGGGATGACTTCCCAAACCATTTAGATTAGGGTGGGAAAAGGGGATTATGTAAAGTTTTGAGAAGATCTTTGGCATGGGCAGTTAACACTTACAGAGGAATTTGGGAATCCGTACTCATTTTTTTTATTATTGGTAAAGCAGATCAAAATATGGATTAAAGCAAAGGCAAGGAAACAAACCAAATTCACCGATAGGTGAACTAGAAAAAGGAGAAAACAAACCAAAGAAAGTATGAGCTATACATATATGAGCAATGGCAAAACTAAACAGATAGTATTGCAAAAGTCAGCCAAGGGAATGCACATGAGAGTGCAGTAGAGAGGCAAACTCCCGAATGACCTCGAAGTCGTCCCTGATAGCGATCCACTCAGATAACCGGTTTAGGATTTCTACATATATTCTTTCAAAGGATCTCACGGAACAATTAAACACCTTCCTATTTCTTCGCTCCACACACCCCAGCAAACTGCTCCCAGGTATTTGTATTTGTTGGTTTTACCGTTATAGATAAGAGTGCATCGGTAGCGTTTTATTTTAAATGGGTTGTTGACAAAGTTGTATGGTGTCCTAGCCTCTTAGGCTTAGACGTAATCTTAATGACTGAGAGATGGAGGATCTCCTTGGTCATCTTAAGGTTGTCATTCGTTGCCCTTCCCATCGGGATGACCGGTTGTGGATTAGAAACAACAGCGGTCACAGTGAGATCCTATACTCTATCTGTGTGGGTGGTCCTCTTCCATTTCTATACAGAGTTGTGTGGAATCCCAGTGTTCCATCTAAGGTATCTTTGTTCCTATGGGTGGCTTCCTAGGACAAAACCGTCACTTGCAACAATCTAAAATATAGAGGGTGGAAAATGGGCAATCGTTGTTTATGTGCTTTGAGTAAGAGGAAATAGCAGATTATTTGTTGTTTCATTGTCCCTTTACTTGTAAAGACCCGAATTTAATTCCTTGGTATTCGTTCTATTTTTACAAATTTTCAAGAAAAATGTACCCAACCTTAATGCATGTGTCCCTAAGGAAATTAATGTGGAATGTCGAGAAATAGATATTCAATTAATTCGCTCATTTTAGCTCGTTTTTATGAATAAATTGCATGAAAATAAAGTTACCGAAAAAGTGGCAAAAAACTTTTTTTTTTTAATCGAAGGGGTGCCGATCGATCGCCCGGGTAATGATTTTTCCGAAAATTGTGAATTTCAATTTTTTTTAACTCTCTTAGGGTTCCAAACCCTACATATTCGTATTCCGTGAGTTTAGGGTTTCAAAAGCCTGCTAAACCTAAAAGAGAGAGAGAGAGAGAGTAATTTGAGAGATTCAAAGAAGGAAGACTTAGAGATCACAAGATTCAATTGAAGAATAAGGAAAATGGTATGAAGATCTAGATCGATCCCCATTCGCAAGATCGTAGGGAAGCGATCAAGAGAGGTAAATATGGATTCCCTTCTATCAATAAAATATTCATTGATGTACATAAGAAGAAAAAAATGTAGATTCAAGGTAAGAAATCGATCAAAGCATGTTTTAAAGTATGAATTCCCTTTAAAAAAAGATTTTCCTGAATGATTAAAGTAAGATGTGAATAACCAAAGTACCATGTGAATAACAATGAGTAGGAAGTGAATAACCATGTGGATTTTTGTCTATGTTTGAACAAGGGGATTGAGATTTATTATGGATGTATGTGAAAGAACGGATGAATTTCTGGAGTTGAAGTGAATGTATGGAATATTTGAATGATGGATGTGGACTATTTGTGCAATTAGGGTTTTTAGTAAAATTGAATGTATGAAATTATATGTGTGAAATTGATATATAATGATTATTTAATTTCATAATTTTATTGTAAAAACTCTATCGAGCATGTTTTAATTTACCAACCATGAGATTTATGATATGCTTTATTTTGATGCATGATGTACCAGTTGCATGGATGATATATGTTTGGTTAAAACAAACCTTGAATTATGGTTGTGTGACATAGGAGTATTATCATGGCGGCATTAGTCGTTTGGCGATAATTTAGGGTGTGATTTAACCGAGAGTTTATCATCGTTCACTCACACTCACTCATGACAAGGGAAATGCACAAGCATGATGAAAAGCACGATTACAAGTATTTACACAAGTATATGAGTACACAAGTATAAATGTATTAATGAGTTTTGCACTGCCCGAGTACCAACAAGTCTAAGATCAAGGCAAGAGAAACCAAGAAAGTTAATCACAAGCAAGCCGTGCGCACCGGATAATGTGCTAAGCCGTATGCACCAGATAATGTGCTAAAGATTAGGTACCTCGGTTAGTAGAGTATATGTTAGTGTCTACCCATATATGGAGTGGAGTTATTTTAAGTTATTGCGCAGAGCATATTGTTGAATTCACTCACGGACAAGAAAGACAAGTCAGAAAAGTAAGACAAGAAAGACAAATCAGAAAAGTAAGAAAAATAAATATAAGTGAGCGTATGTAAGAATTGAAAAGAAAAGATGTTTCTGCACTCTCATTTATGTATGTGTACATGTATTGTTAATTCATGTTATATGCCTTACATTAATGTTTATAATATTGTTAGTTAGGAGTTCATTTACGCTGAATGTTTTCAATACTCAGCCGAACTGTTATTTTCAACAGGTTCCGGGTTCGATATCTGCGCACCTGGACCGTGGGAAAAGGAAGAGTACGTAGAGGAAGATCCAGCAGGTGATCATCCCAAGGGGGAACATGATCTTGATTATTGGTCGTACTATTGATTTTGATTTATCAGCATTTAAATTGAGTTCAAGGATTTGAAATTGAATTTGGTTATGAATTTATGGTTAAGAATCACGATGGATGATTCAGAATTTTATATTTAGTTTAGTTATGAATTTTAATGAATGCTTATTTGAAGTATTAATTGTTATTAATTGAGGAAAAAAAATTCAGGTTCGTATTTTAGTTTGCCTTAAATGCTTTTAACAGGATGGTATAATGTGTAAGTCACGTGCCAAGGTCTCACTTTAAGCTAGGTGGGACTTTAGGGCGGGACATTACTTCTGGCATTTGGAACGTTTCTTATCCAGGATGGGGGTTGTGTGGGTCTTCCCTCTCTCCTTTAAAGACTTCTTATGTAATTGTCTTTTGGTGAGGTTGGAGGTTCAATTCTCCTTCTTGCCCTACTGGTTCCCATGGAATGAGAGGAATAGGAAAGTGTTTGATGATGTTGCTTCCTCACTAGAGCAACTGAGCAAGTTTGTAGGAGGATCCGTCAATTACTCATCGCTTGGTGCTAAATTAGGAGAGACTTCAAGGTTTGGGCCATTCATCGAGTTTTTTGAGCTTCTAAAACTTTTTGATTTATAGGTCCATAGACTCCATACTCCTCTCTTGGAGATTTTTCTTTTCCCTTTCTCTTCCCATGCGTGCATTTGGTTGGGTTCACAATCCATGCAAAGTGACCAAACTTGTTGCAAAGATAACATCGGGAAGATGTTTTTCCTTTAACTTTTTTCTTTCTCAAGTATCGCCATTTGCGTTTCTTCTTAAAGCGAGGAGTCTGTGGATTAACGACTGGGAGACTATAGGATGTAAAGACTGGGTTGCTACAGGCGTTACCATGGTTGCTAAGGGAGTTACAGTAGAGGGTAGAGGTAAATGCCTAGTGGGTACTGGAGGTAACGGTAATATAGTAGGTGATGTAGAGGCTGTAGAAATCCAGGGGTCTGATCTAAAAGGATTATTGACTGTATCAAAGACCAAATGTTGCATATTCATATGACTAGGAGGTGTGTACCTGGGTGGTGGTTGATAGGTAAGACCTGGAGGTAAACTAGATGCAAATGTTGGTGGAGGAGGTGTACTAAGATGCGGATAGTAACCACGTTCATGTTCAGCCTGTCGAGAATGTTCTAGAGATCTGAGTTGAGATTCAAGATGAGTCAATTGAGAAATCTTGGGATTCATCAATTGCCATTGATAATTCAAATCTTTGATAGTAGAAGTGATTTGATATATTTCAGATCTTAAGAGAGAAATCTGACCTTGACAGTGTTGAATTAAAATATCAGTATTACTGAAATACTGAGAGATGGAAGAGGTTAAAGTCTTTTGGTTTTCAAGGAGGGAATGGAGTGTGATATTCTGATGGCGAGAGTTTTCTACTTGCCAATTCAGAGATGCTTCAGCAGCAGTAATGGCATGAGTAGGTTTGATTTTCCATGTATGTTGTTCATTAGATTGAGGATAGGAAAAATCAGCCAAAGGTGAAAAGTCTTGAGGGTAGGTAGCTGAAGAGGGTTGAAACATATTAATTTCAGGAAGTTGAATATTACGATCTATACCTGTACTTGAAGTGGGTAACTTACATTGTAACATAAGGTCATTGGAGGTTGAACTAGGAAGTAGCTTAAGAACCTTTTGGTAGTAAAGGTGACAGAGGAGGTGAAGCTGATTTGCATGGAGAAGAAGAAAGATCTGGTGGTTTACTTGGTAATTCTGGTGATGTTCGTGATAAATCCGGTGGTTTACTGGATCTAGAGTAAAGAACATAATAGTCAAATTTACCAGAAGGATGGCCAAGAAGACCAACGTCGGGATCTCCAGCTTCATATCGTTCTTGAAGAAGTTGTTGAGATGTTTTCTTCCTAATACCAGGTTTAATGGAAATGATATCATAATCATCATCAGAATCATATGATAAACAATCGTCACACTTACAGATATCACATGGGATATGAAAATTGTTAGGTTGCTCGGGAGTAAGCAACATTTGTGTAGAAGTATTCGGGAGAGCAGTTGTGAAAACCGATGGGGTTTCATTTGCTATCGCGGGTAAAGGAGTAGTGAAGACTGATGTAGTTTCACTAGTGGTAGTGGGTAGGAACTGTGTTTCCACAGTACCGTCGGAGTGTCTGATGAAGATAGGTCTGTCTGATTGAACTGGTTTGTGTTCATTATGAATAGATTCATAATGTGTAATCCATTTAAGAGGGAATAGAGAGGTTAATTCAGACGGACTAAGTTGGCGAGGGACATAGGTACATTGCGGAACTTTGCCGGCGTCAACTTTGATCATAAGAGCATCATCAGTTTTAGCAAAGTCTGGAACCATCATATCAAAGGCATGATTTTGAAGTCTATAAGCCATTTGATAATGAAGAGTTGCTGCATATGTTGTTGATATTAAAGGAGCACCATCTATTTGGATCTGAACCTTAAGAGCGTCGACAACATTAGGATCTTTTAGAGACATATTAAAATTGGGAAAGAGGGTAATGAATACCGTGCCAGCATTGAGTGTAGTTTGAATTGTTCCGATAGTGGCATGTTGGTATTCCTTAAACCTTGAGTCTAAAAGAGCTATTCGGGAGACAACAGGAAGACCTTTTCTTCCATGAAAGGTTAAGGCTAATTTAATAGCACCAAAGTGAAGATGAGTGTATCCTTCGTGAATCCATGGGATAATAAGTTCTCTGGGTAAAGAGAGAGTATAGAAGGATTCTTGATCCGATGCAGGGATTTGGAAGTGATCAAACTTAGAAGATTGAACATATTCCTTAATAGACTTAGGAGTATTTAGACCGACTAATTTTTTTATGGATTTTGTGACTCTATTTTCTGACACACGACCATAAATACTATAAGGATTTACAACAGGGTAAGATGTAGGAGGGACTCGAACATCTTCGGGTTGATATTCTATTTCATATAAGTAATCTAATCTAGAAGCAGTAGATGTGCGGAAAGAAGGAGAATTAGATAAACTAGAAGTAGATGAAGTTGAAAGACGTGCAGATTCCATGATTGATAAAGAGTCTATCCCCTTAGCTATTAACCAATGAGTAGCAGTTTAACTAGTGAGCAAAGCTGGTGTTGGCAAGTATTTCAAAAGTAGTTAATTGAAAGATTTTGACAAACGTAGGCAGTGAAACCCATGATCATACACCGCATGCCCTTGACCACATAACGGCACTCTCCTGGCCTCGGAGGGTCTAGGCGTTCCCCAGTGCGTACTGATCACGTTTCCCACGGACATGTTTATACTTATCTCATAAGCTATGAGATGGTCCGTACTTAATGTTAAGTTAAGTTTCTAGTGTTCTGCCGGATAGTCAGCCTCCCGTTTTCTGATGTGAGAGATCCACGCGAAGTGGCAGTCACAGAGCATACTGGTCAGGGGGACTATGCTTCATACTAATCTGAGAAATTAAAATAACGTACTCAGTAGAGAAATATTAGCCAACAAAGATCCATGCTCAGTAAGTTAAACAGCCATCAGAGGTAATAGATCCAGGGATAGGATCTGTATTTAAGCGATCATGTTCTGAGAACAAGGAGCCAAGTTAGGCTCTGATACCATTATATGGGGAGATGAGAGAGGTGAGAGATAAACAAGATAAACAAGCCAGGTAAGAAACCTTAATACATAGAAGTAGTACTTACAGTGGACTGAGGCCGAAGCCTTGACAGACTAACAGAAGAAGAAGATGAACAGGAGCCTCACTAGGCTAGAAGCACACACCAAAGAAGACTAACTAAAAGCGCTCAAGAGAGCTAAGAGAGGTCGGGACACTACCCCGGTTATGCCTCAAATGAGATGTAGTTTCACTAGTGGTAGTGGGTAGGAACTGTGTTTCCACAGTACCGTCGGAGTGTCTGATGAAGATAGGTCTGTCTGATTGAACTGGTTTGTGTTCATTATGAATAGATTCATAATGTGTAATCCATTTAAGAGGGAATAGAGAGGTTAATTCAGACGGACTAAGTTGGCGAGGGACATAGGTACATTGCGGAACTTTGCCGGCGTCAACTTTGATCATAAGAGCATCATCAGTTTTAGCAAAGTCTGGAACCATCATATCAAAGGCATGATTTTGAAGTCTATAAGTCATTTGATAATGAAGAGTTGCTGCATATGTTATTGATATTAAAGGAGCACCATCTATTTGGATCTGAACCTTAAGAGCGTCGACAACATGGGGATCTTTTAGAGACATATTAAAATTGGGAAAGAGGGTAATGAATACCGTGCCAGCATTGAGTGTAGTTTGAACTGTTCCGATAGTGGCATGTTGGTATTCCTTAAACCTTGAGTCTAAAAGAGCTATTCGGGAGACAACAGGAAGACCTTTTCTTCCATGAAAGGTTAAGGCTAATTTAATAGCACCAAAGTGAAGATGAGTGTATCCTTCGTGAATCCATGGGATAATAAGTTCTCTGGGTAAAGAGAGAGTATAGAAGGATTCTTGATCCGATGCAGGGATTTGGAAGTGATCAAACTTAGAAGATTGAACATATTCCTTAATAGACTTAGGAGTATTTAGACCGACTAATTTTTTTATGGATTTTGTGACTCAACAAACTTCGTCTTGTTATCAATTATCAACCTTTGAATTGCTTCCTTGCTGATGATAAATTTCCCCTTCCTATGAAGCATAGTCTTTTTCAGCAGTAATCAGACTACTTTCTTTCGAAATTTCGAGTTTATTGGCAACAAGATTAAGTCTACTTGTGATAAAAGTTATCTTTCTATCAAATGCGATAAACGTGATTGCTCTTGTCTTACTTGTCTCTCAAAGCACACCAAGTCCAAGTCCAAGTTTCATAAGCATCACAAAAAATCTTCTAAACGACATCCTACTCGTCCTCCTGACGATAATCCACAGACTCCTCGCTTTAAGAAGAAACGCAAATGGCGATACTTGAGAAAGAAAAAAGTTAAAGGAAAAACATCTTCCCGATGTTATCTTTGCAACAAGTTTGGTCACTTTGCAAAAAATTGTCCCAACCGGGATAAAAGTGTGAAACTCTTACAGCAAATTGCTACATATGCAGCTGACGAATCAGATTTCTCTGATATCGAATCAGTCTTTTCTCTTGATGATGAGTTTTTACCTGCAACTATTGTCGCTATTGGATATTCCAGTAGTGATGATGATGATGAACCTCCGGTTCACAATTCTACGCTCCTTTGTGAGCAGTTTGCAAATATTGGAATTACAACTACTATACCTCAGGTAGGCAGAACACTAGAAACTTAACTTAACATTAAGTACGGACCATCTCATAGCTTATGAGATAAGTATAAACATGTCTGTGGGAAACGTGATCAGTATGCACTGGGGAACGCCTAGACCCTCCGAGGCCAGGAGAGTGCCGTTATGTGGTCAAGGGCATGCGGTGTATGATCATGGGTTTCACTGCCTACGTTTGTCAAAATCTTTCAATTAACTACTTTTGAAATACTTGCCAACACCAGCTTTCTTCACTAGTTAAACTGCTACTCATTGGTTAATAGCTAAGGGGATAGACTCTTTATCAATCATGGAATCTGCACGTCTTTCAACTTCATCTACTTCTAGTTTATCTAATTCTCCTTCTTTCCGCACATCTACTGCTTCTAGATTAGATTACTTATATGTTGGTTTGTAATGTCTATCAATAAAGGCTTTGCTCTTTCATTTGAGGCATAACCGGGGTAGTGTCCCGACCTCTCTAAGCTCTCTTGAGCGCTCTTAGTTAGTCTTCTTTGGTGTGTGCTTTTAGCCTAGTGAGGCTCCTGTTCATCTTCTTCTTCTGTTAGTCTGTCAAGGCTTCGGCCTGCCAGGAAGGCTAGGACCAAGAAATTGGTGTTTAATGGTCAAGTTGGGAAAGAGTTTAACTAATATAGGTTTACTGATTTTATCAATAATGAAACGTTCACCATTGACAGCACGAAAAGCTTGTTCATGAGGTTTCCAATATTCTTTGGGGATAATATCAGGATTAAGGATAGATTGGGAAGCACCAGTGTCAAAGAAGGCTATGGCTGGAATAGGTCTGGAATAATGATCTGTAAGGATCTGAACTTGGGCCATTATATGGGGAGATGAGAGAGGTGAGAGATAAACAAGATAAACAAGCCAGGTAAGAAACCTTAATACATAGAAGTAGTACTTACAGTGGACTGAGGCCGAAGCCTTGACAGACTAACAGAAGAAGAAGATGAACAGGAGCCTCACTAGGCTAGAAGCACACACCAAAGAAGACTAACTAAAAGCGCTCAAGAGAGCTAAGAGAGGTCGGGACACTACCCCGGTTATGCCTCAAATGAAAGAGCAAAGCCTTTATTTATAGACATTACAAACCAACACTGTAGACTCACGGGTCTACTGTTCACACACTATTCACATCAACTGTAGATGTCACTGTTCACATCACTGTAGCAACGGTCACTGTAGCGTTACTGTAGCAGGCGTGACATGAGAGTTATCCATAACTTTGAGAGATATTTTTGATCATATGTGAGCCATCTACTGGACCAGCTACTGGTGACAATACAGGTGGAGACTTATCAGGAGATCAAGTGCCGGGAGAAGTCAGGGAGCAACAGCTGGCTCAACTATGTCTTCAATTGGAGGATCGGGAACGAAGAAGTCCAGATCAGGGTCATCAACAGGGTCTGTATCAATATATTTCCATTCTTTAATATGATCCTGATTAAAATATCCAAGAGGACTGAGAGCGGAGTTGCAAGCGGTATGTTGGTAAACATGGTTAAGAGCGCCACATACTTCAGAAGAACCGAGAACGGTGTCATACATGATATCATAATATAAGGGATGCCAACGAAGAGATAGTTGTCTATCTTTAGTGCAGACTATAATCCTTTTGTTTGAGTAAGGACACGCCAATTGGTAGTTCTATGTAAGAAAGTTTGAATGCGCAGTAATCCATTGACCTTCCTTCGTTGAAGTTCTTCGACAATATAAAAGGGTTTAGTTCGGATATGAGCAGGAGGATTGTCATCAGGATCAAAATGATGGATAAGGATGATATGTAAAGAAGGATGACAAATGTAAGACTCATGATCCCATTCAGGGCAGGAGCTTATCACTTCAAGATAAAGATATTGATTGAAAGAGTTAAAGCGAGTGATAGAGCAAGCTTCCTGTAGACAGTCAGGAAAGCCAGAGAGATCAGCTGGAGATTCAGATTCAATACCAGTAGCAAAGCCGTTTTCAAACAACCAGATTTTGTCATCTTGATTGGCATCAGGGGGGATAACCATGAGGTTATTATAGTAGACTTGGTAAAGACGACCAAAAGAAATGGGTGGATCATTTCGTTCGAAGGCAGCATAAGTATCAATCCATTTTTGTTCATCAGCCAGAGTAAGGCGATGAATTTTATCTTGGATGTCACAATGGAGATCATAAATAGCACATCGAAGATTTAATTGGACTGTACCAACAAGGGCTTTCTTCAGATCTAAGGTTCGAGAAGAAGTGGGAGAACAAAAGCTCATGTAGATAGGACTAGGAGGATGATAGACATCAGAACCTTGTCCAGAGTAGATATCAGTATGATCATCAAAAGTAGAATGTATCGTAAATCGTTTAAGTTCTGGATCAGGTTCAGAAGATTTAGTAGATAAGAAATGAGAGTGAAGGGCTTGTATTGAGTCTTTGAGGTGGCCTTTGTATTTCCTGGAAAACCATAAGTTATCCAGAAGACAGATTTCATTTTTAGAAAGTCCTATCACAGGGAAAGGATAAGCATAATGCATGTTTTGAATGTGTTCGAGGAAGATATCTCCAAACTGTTCACCAGGTGTAGGCTTTTGTTTTTTATTTGGAGAACTAGTATCGGGATTTTGAGAGCTAGAACAGGCCATGATTATCTGCAAAATATATGTAAAAGTTAGTAACAATAAACAGATAATAGTGAAGTGGAAGGACCAAGCATGTTTAATTTTATCAATATCTTGATAGACATCATCTGATAAAAAGGGGAGCAGAGGCTCGTAGGAAGGGATGATGGTGACCAAGATAGATAAAGAAGTAACCATGGTTGGAGGTCTTCCAACAGGTTGTATGGTATGGAACCAAGATGGTGGATATGATTTCTGGATTGCAAGAGCAAGATGTTCTGGATTCATACCACGATGACTAGCTTTAGTTGGATTAATATCTTCATTCTTTTTTAAGGGAAGATGAACGAAGAATGTCGAATTGGTCCATAAGGGTTTAGGGTGTTTCCTGAGGAATTCGGAATGAGAATTTGCACAACAGTCATTTATGAGTTTGGTTTTGATGGGATCAAAAGGTTCGGATAAATGAAGGTTAGGAATTTGGGACCAGGTAAGGAAGTTTTGTTTATGGGAAAGTCCTTTGTCTGACCAACGTAAATTTCTGAATTTATGAAGGATATCGAAGCCAATCAAAAGATCTTTGCCAGGAAGGCTAGAACCAAGAAATTGGTGTTTAATGGTCAAGTTGGGAAAGAGTTTAACTAATATAGGTTTACTGATTTTATCAATAATGAAACGTTCACCATTGACAGCACGAAAAGCTTGTTCATGAGGTTTCCAATATTCTTTGGGGATAATATCAGGATTAAGGATAGATTGGGAAGCACCAGTGTCAAAGAAGGCTATGGCTGGAATAGGTCTGGAATAATGATCTGTAAGGATCTGAACTTGGGCCATAGGAATAGGTTGAGTAGAAGTGACTGGATATAGTGCTTGTACTGTATATACCTGAGGTATAGTAGTTGTAATTCCAATATTTGCAAACTGCTCACAAAGGAGCGTAGAATTGTGAACCGGAGGTTCATCATCATCATCACTATTGGAATATCCAATAGCGACAATAGTTGCAGGTGAAAACTCATCATCAAGAGAAAAGACTGATTCGATATCAGAGAAATCTGATTCGTCAGCTGCATATGTAGCAATTTGCTGTAAGAGTTTCACACTTTTATCCCGGTTGGGACAATTTTTTGCAAAGTGACCAAACCTGTTGCAAAGATAACATCGGGAAGATGTTTTTCCTTTAACTTTTTTCTTTCTCAAGTATCGCCATTTGCGTTTCTTCTTAAAGCGAGGAGTCTGTGGATTATCGTCGGGAGGACGAGTAGGATGTCGTTTAGAAGATTTTTTGTGATGCTTATGAAACTTGGACTTGGACTTGGTGTGCTTTGAGAGACAAGTAAGACAAGAGCAATCACGTTTATCGCATTTGATAGAAAGATAACTTTTATCACAAGTAGACTTAATCTTGTTGCCAATAGACTCGAAATTTCGAAAGAAAGTAGTCTGATTACACAGGGTTTCTAAAGCTTGAAGAGTAAACTGGAAAATTTCACCAAGAGAAACTTGTTGAAGTGTAATACGTTTAGTATTCATAATAGTAGTGGTGTTATCACCAAGAGGTTCTGGTAGAGAAGCTAGAAAAGCCTGTTTGAGATTAACATCGTCCATACCGTTAAGTATGTAGAATCGTTTGGACATTCGATCATAATGCTTTTCTAAATCAGAACGTTGATAAGAACAGCATTTCATTTTAAGAAATTCATCATGACATTTTTCAGTATGAAAAATAGCAGATCCGATAAATTCTTGATGAATGGAGGATAAGACAGCATCAAGTGTAGGAAGTTGACGAAACTGAATTTGTCTGTATTCACCAAGACTGTTATACCATTCACGAAGACGACCATTAAGGCGAGTGACTAGTTTTTCGATGACCATACTCACAGTAGTACCAGGAATATGGAATTCAGTATTGCACCAAGCAAATATTTCGAATAAACGTTCACGCCATTTGGATGGAGGAATGTCATCTATAGTGAAGAATTTTTTAACATCGGGATGAGGAATCCGAAGATTAGGTGGTATATCAGGAGGTTCAGGAGGTTCTTCAACATGAGGATCATCTAGATCGGGAGTGTCCATCATGAAGGTGAGAGGGACAACCTGAGATTGATCAGATGAAGTAGTGTCATCATCTGTCGGAGATTCAGTGGTAGAATGACTTTCAGTGTCTGTAAGAGAGACTGGAAATAAGTCAGATTCGACTGGGTTGGTTAAGTGTTTTAGAAAGGATGCTATGGGATTAGGTTGATCCTTTTCTAAGAGAAGAGAAAGAGGTGGTTCAGAAGAAGAAGCACCTATAACAGGGTCGTTTGGAACATAAGGTGGAGTAGGTGTGTAACGTGTTTGGCTTAACGACTGGGAGACTATAGGATGTAAAGACTGGGTTGCTACAGGCGTTACCATGGTTGCTAAGGGAGTTACAGTAGAGGGTAGAGGAGTTACAGTAGAGGGTAGAGGTAAATGCCTAGTGGGTACTGGATGTAACGGTAATATAGTAGGTGATGTAGAGGCTGTAGAAATCCAGGGGTCTGATCTAAAAGGATTATTGACTGTATCAAAGACCAAATGTTGCATATTCATATGACTAGGAGGTGTGTACCTGGGTGGTGGTTGATAGGTAAGACCTGGAGGTAAACTGGATGCAAATGTTGGTGGAGGAGGTGTACTAAGATGCGGATAGTAACCACGTTCATGTTCAGCCTGTCGAGAATGTTCTAGAGATCTGAGTTGAGATTCAAGATGAGTCAATTGAGAAATCTTGGGATTCATCAATTGCCATTGATAATTCAAATCTTTGATAGTAGAAGTGATTTGATATATTTCAGATCTTAAGAGAGAAATCTGACCTTGACAGTGTTGAATTAAAATATCAGTATTACTGAAATACTGAGAGATGGAAGAGGTTAAAGTCTTTTGGTTTTCAAGGAGGGAATGGAGTGTGATATTCTGATGGCGAGAGTTTTCTGCTTGCCAATTCAGAGATGCTTCAGCAGCAGTAATCGCATGAGTAGGTTTGATTTTCCATGTATGTTGTTCATTAGATTGAGGATAGGAAAAATCAGCCAAAGGTGAAAAGTCTTGAGGGTAGGTAGCTGAAGAGGGTTGAAACATATTAATTTCAGGAAGTTGAATATTACGATCCATACCTGTACTTGAAGTGGGTAACTTACATTGTAACATAAGGTCATTGGAGGTTGAACTAGGAAATAGCTTAAGAACCTTTTGGTAGTAAGGTGACAGAGGAGGTGAAGCTGATTTGCATGGAGAAGAAGAAAGATCTGGTGGTTTACTTGGTAATTCTGGTGATGTTCGTGATAAATCCGGTGGTTTACTGGATCTAGAGTAAAGAACATAATAGTCAAATTTACCAGAAGGATGGCCAAGAAGACCAACGTCGGGATCTCCAGCTTCATATCGTTCTTGAAGAAGTTGTTGAGATGTTTTCTTCCTAATACCAGGTTTAATGGAAATGATATCATAATCATCATCAGAATCATATGATAAACAATCGTCACACTTACAGATATCACATGGGATATGAAAATTGTTAGGTTGCTCGGGAGTAAGCAACATTTGTGTAGAAGTATTCGGGAGAGCAGTTGTGAAAACCGATGGGGTTTCATTTGCTATCGCGGGTAAAGGAGTAGTGAAGACTGATGTAGTTTCACTAGTGGTAGTGGGTAGGAACTGTGTTTCCACAGTACCGTCGGAGTGTCTGATGAAGATAGGTCTGTCTGATTGAACTGGTTTGTGTTCATTATGAATGAATTCATAATGTGTAATCCATTTAAGAGGGAATAGAGAGGTTAATTCAGACGGACTAAGTTGGCGAGGGACATAGGTACATTGCGGAACTTTGCCGGCGTTAACTTTGATCATAAGAGCATCATCAGTTTTAGCAAAGTCTGGAACCATCATATCAAAGGCATGATTTTGAAGTCTATAAGCCATTTGATAATGAAGAGTTGCTGCATATGTTGTTGATATTAAAGGAGCACCATTGAAGAGGAAATGGAATTACAAGAAACTAAAAGCGATCCCAAGATTGTGAACCCAACCAAATGCATGCATGGGAAGAGATATATATATATATATATATATATATATTTGATTTACAGAAAATAAGTTTAACTTCTATGTCGTTTCTCGTGTTGTTGATCCAAATAATTTAGAACTGATAAAAATAATATATATATATATATATATATATATATATATAGAGAGAGAGAGAGAGAGAAAGTAGTGTTTTGGAGAGCGTAGCTCACTATAACCTATAGTGAGCGTAGCTCATCCTCGCCCTTCCTATAAAATATCCCTTATACAACAGTTTGAAGTGAAGATGTCAAAACAGGAAAATTCAAAAGCACAAAACCACTTATTTTATAAAAGAAAATCAAGGATTTCTTGTGCTTGTATCTCAAAAATCAAATTAGCTAAAAAAAAATCAGAAGGAAGGAAAGGCCCTATTGCGAGGGTTAGGGTTTCGTCAATTGCTGGCGAAGGGATTTTGTAACTGCTGGAGAAAAGGAATTTCGTGCCAAACGAGTAAAGATCTTTCGTCAATCGCCGGGTTGATACAACAATGTTGTCGATGCCTTAAGTCTCAAAGCAAAACTTGCGGCCCTAAAGAAAGTTATGCATAGAAGTGTGAATGGGTGCAGTCTACCTTGCACGACAGGATCCGTGAAGGGTAGAAGACCGATCACCAAGCTCAGGTAATTTGGCCAATAGTTGAAAGCAGCAAGACTCATCGCTGTTGGATCACCAATGGGCTTCTTTACACAGAGGGAAGTCGCATCTTCATCCCACGGATGGGGGACTTAAGGAAGGAACTTATTCGAGAGTATCGCGACACTCCTTGGGTAGGTCATCAAGGATGGCATCACACCTTTGCCTTGCTTAAGAGGGGTAACTACTAGCCACAAAAGTCAGATGATGTTGCGGAATATGTGAAGACTTGTCTTGTATGTTAACTAGACAAGGTGGAAAGGAATAAGCCTCTAGGGCTCTTGGAGCCATTACCTATCCCTAAGAAGCAACTTGCTTGTTCATAAAGTATGCAGTGAAATACTAGGGTGTACCTCAAAACATTGTGAGCGACAAAGTCTCAATATTCACAATAAAATTTTGGTCAGAATTGTTCAAGCTTCTTGTGGCCAACCTCAACTTCTCAACAAGTAGTCATCCCCAGGCTGATGGTCAAATTAAAGGTTTAACGCTCTCTTAGAAGAATATTTTCAGCACTTTGTTGGTACTAATCAGAAGAATTGAGTGAACTTACTCAATGTCGCTCAATTTTACTTTAACTTACAACAAAGTTCTTCATCAAACAAGAGCCCTTTCAAGCTAGTAATCGGGCAACAATCACTAATGCTTCATTCAGTTGTTGTTAGTTACCAATGAACTAGTCCAAGCGCCTACAAGTTTGCCAAAAAGTGGAACAAGAATGCAGACATCGCCCAAGCATACCTTGAAAAAGCCGCTAAAAGAATGAAGAAATTGACAGACCCAAAGTGAATGAAAGACAAGTTCAAAGTGGGAGATTTGGTGTTGATAAAGCTAAATCCAAAAAACCTAAAGTTCTTACATAAAGGCAATAGAAGCTTAGTTGGCACGAAGGACCATTTCCTACTACTGAAAAGGTGAGAAAAGTCTCCTAATAGGTGGAACTGCCTCAATCATTTAGCAGACTTCACCCGGTCTTCCATGCCAGTGTGTTAAAGCCTTATAATGCGAACAAGGAAGACCTCACTCGCAATGCTCCAAACCGGCCTGCAGTTATTGTAACGACCGCACCACAAAGACAAGTTGATCGTATTGTTGCGGATCATCATGCCCAAAACTTCACTAACCAAACCTGCACACATAGAGTACTTGATAATATGGAAATGGCTATCCGAAGCCAAAGCTAGTTGGGAACTAGTCGTCACCCTTCTCCCCTTCGTAAACAAGATTGAAGAATAATTAGCGAACAAGTTGACGAGGACGTCAACTTAACAAGTGGAGGAGTGTGTCACGACCATTCGTCCAACAATGTTGCTTGACCTTTGTGGTGGCATTATTTGTGTCTTTTTCTGTTTTGTTAAAAGGTAGTTTAGTCCATAAAGTCTTAGTGGTATTTTTGTAATAAGAGAGTATGTGTGGCCTAGCACCTAGGATGTTTCCTTCAGTAAATCTATAAAAGGCTTAGCATCCACCTTATAGGGGAGGTGGTAGTTCACTTGAGTGGGTTGTCTTTGCACCATCTTTGATCACCTGCTCCCCTAGTGTCTTTTCTTTGCATGTATATTGTCGTGTAACATTTACTTTGATACAATAATATTGATCTTTGCTTCTTTCTTGTGTATTGTGGTGTGTTTTATTCTTGTTTCCTAGGTAACTGACTGAATAGGCTGACTTAGTCGACTGATCGATCAAGTGTCGCATGGGATTTGACTAGCTACCAGCTTTGCCCATGACAAAATGTATGTGTTATGTGACAAAATGTATGTGCTGCTTTGCCCTTGACAAAATGTATGTGTTGCTTTGCCTGTGACAAACAATCTTGTAAGTACGAAATATATGGACGAAATGACCCAAGGATTTAGTCGTCAAAAAACAAATTTCTAGACCCGGAATATTTCGTACCCGCCTAATCATTCTCCCACAAAATCCATCAACAATTACTACCATTTTTAATCAACCATCGCGTGTCCCCACAACCAGGGGCGGAGCCAGGGGGCGGGGAGGGGCCATGGCCCCCCCAAAATTTTTGGGGTCCCCTATTGTTTTGGTATGAATTAATGGACCACTTAAGACATCCCTTACACCCATTAACTATGGTTAAAATTCACTTACTCTTAGGGTTCACCTACTTATCCTTGGTTTTTAGAAAAAAATATTAAATTTTTTTTAATCTTAGTAGTTAGTGAATTTAAACTAGGATTTGTAAAAAAATTGATATTTTTTGAAAAAACCAAGGATAGGTGGGGTGAATCTTAACCACAGTTAAGGGGTATAAATAGGACAATTGGCGACCTCAGTGACATTACTGGGAAAAAAATTCTCAAAATAGAAAAATTACCTCAAAAAAAAAATTCTCACGCCGAACCCCTAAGTTTCATATCCTCAAATCCATTAATTTTTTATACATGTATTTTGGCCCCTTCAATTAAAAATTCCTGGCTCCGCCCCTGCCCACAACTAGAAAATCCTGGCTCCATCACTGCATCAAAGTATTCCAATACAATGACTGCAGCAGTGGTGGTCAGTTAAGAACTGAAGTGCTTCTAATAAGTAAAGCAAGTGATTACAAAGTAAAGAAATCCCTTCATCGGCGACGGAGACTACAAAATCAACCCCAGAACAAGAATGAAAACGGAAAAATCAACCGCTAGAGAAAGAGCTTTACTTGTTTGGCACAAAATCCCTTTTCTCCGGCGATGACAATATTCCTTAGCTGGCGATTGACAAGACCCTAACCCTCTCAACAGGGCCTTTCCTTCCCTCTGATATTTTTTCTATTTGATTTCTGAGATACATAGACAAGAAACTCGTGGTTTTCTTTGAATTCCATAGTTAGGTTAAGTTTCATTTATCACCAACATCTACTTATGGTAAAAGACCACTACAACCATAGCCAAATCACTAATAGAGCAAACATCATTCTCAGTTTAAATAAAAGGTTTTGATAAACTACATTACCTGGTAAGCCTCAAAATCATCAAAATTGAATCGCGACCTTGCTACTGTGTATTCAACATGATCCAGAATGTCCTTCTGAAGACTAACCGGATCATTCTTAAGAAATCCATCCATCAACCCAAACATCCTCTCCGCTTTCGCTCTCCCCTCACCAGACTTCGGCAACAATCCAGCTCTCCGCACGACAATCCCTCTCGAAGGCACAGCAGAAGCCACTGATACTGCTCCATCACCATCATCAATCGCTTCCATCAATGCCTTCTCAATCCGATCCAGGCTCTCCTTGTGCTCAATCTTTCTCCCATGAGAATCGGTCACGAAGAACTTCTTTACAAAGAAATCGCCCTCAAATTCAACACTCGCCTTCTCAATTTGCAGTCCGAGGACTTTGAAAACCCTAGTAATTATCTGGAGAAGCCCAATCTTGTTGCGAGCTCTGATAAAAAAGGCAGTAGAGTCAGAAGATTCGCCATTATCGATGCTTATAGTTGAACTCTCTGAAATTGCTTCGCCGGAAGAGACTCGAAGTGGTTTGATTCGAATAGAGGAGTTGCAGAGAAGAGAAAGGGACGAACATGGTGTTGAGGAAGTTGAAAGTGTAGAAAGAAAAGGAATAGAAGCTGAAGAAGAGAGCTTTGAATGGTACAGACCGACAGTGAGAAGAGGAGAAGCGATTGCAGACATTGAAGAAAAATCAGTTGCAGAGAGAGAGAGAGAGAGATTATCGATGAACATAGCCCCGAAGAGCTCGACTGCAACTATAGTCCACTGGTTGGACACGTGTCTATCACGAGGGTGTAGGTGGCCTTTTTCTAATCCAGCGAGTAGGGGAGTATTCCTCCTTGACAGTTGCAAAAGGAGTGATGCTTTTCAGGTTGGAATTGATTTCATCTGGCCCTTCCAGACAAAAACCCGATGGTCCTCATCCCACGAGTCAACACGTGTTTATTTAACACTTTATAATTGCAGTTAAGATTCACTAGCCCTTAGGGTTTATTCATGTAATATTGGTTTTTGGGGGAAAAATTAATCACAGTAGTTAAAATTTCTGAACAAGGGTTAAAAGGGCAGTTCAGACCAAATCCGATCCCAAATAACGGGCTCTTTGGAGTTAGTAGAGAGATGAGCGGAAATCACGTGCAGCACCGTTGGGCACTTTTTGAGTTTTGAGTACGTCCTCGAGAGTCACGGGTAATACAGTTAAGAAAGAAGATGAGTTTATATAGGGACGTAATCTTCTCCGGTTGTAACCGGTTTTTGCCAAACCCGGTTACAGCTCTGAGGTGGCCACATGTCTCTTTTGACACATTTTAACTGTGGTTAAGATTCACTCACCCTTAGGGTTCACTCACCTATAATTGGTTTTTATAAAAAAATAATTTATTAACCGTGGGTGAACCCTAGGATTGGTTGAATCTTAAAATTCATTACCTCCTAAGTTAAAATATTTTTTTCTAAAAATCAAAGATAGGTGGGTGAACCCTAGGATTGGTTGAATCTTAACCATACTTGAAAGGTGTAAAAAAGGACACGTGGCCACCTTGGGAGTGTAACCGGTTTTAGCAAAATCTGGTTCCAACTGGAGAAGATTATGAGTCGTTTATATATGGTATGGTGAACATGCAGGAAAGCAGTTGCACTTCCACCATTAGATGATTCCCTCCTGACAACCTGATCAAACGATCAGAACCATTGGGCATATTACATTCTTGTTGAATTGCATGCATTGTGCGGCTGTGCCATGATGCCTTATCCAAAATACAGATGCATGGAGGGCAGAATTGCAGTTTACACTTGTGAACACACGTGTTTGTGGATGACTATGGTCAGGGGCGGAGCCAGGATTTTCGGCCGGGGGGGCTAATGGTGAGATGTGGGGGTTCGGGGGCGTAGCCCCCGAAAAAAAAATTTAGTGCCAAGTTTGTGGGTCATCTCGTCTCTTTGTACGTTGGTAAAGAATATAGTTTTGAGTAGTGATGATTAGCAAACCCACTGCTTAACTTACCGTCGTGTCCTCGTGTCCCTTTTAACACTCCTTTAACCCTGGTTAAGCTTATCAAAATTAAATTTAAGATTTTTATTATTTTTTTTTCTAAAAAACTAGGTTGGATTGCTTAACTCTATGAGTGAGTGAATCTTAACCACAATTGGTGAGGGTTAAAGAAGGGCATGGACCAATGAGGACCGGCCATTTCATTCAATGATGAAAAACACCGGTAATTTAAGCATTTTCATATGCCTACGCCATCTTAAATTAAATAATATAAATATAAAAAAAAAAATTTCTTCTCAAAATTTTCAGGGGGGGCTTAGATCCCCCACCACCACCCGGCTTTGCCCTTGCTCCTAGGCCACACCCACATTACACTATGCAAAAAAAAAAATTCCCAAAAGTTGAGGGGGGGCTTCAGCCCCCCCTGGGCCCCATGTGGCTCCGCCCCTGACTATGGTGCATGCAGGTGGGTCTGTGGGTGTCTCCACCGGAGAGGGCTCCACATGAACTCCTCTATTTTGAGCCTACAAATCATTTTGCACCACATGTCTTACAGCCATAAGGTCATTTCTGTGATCCCCCATTGGAATGAGATAGGATCACAGTAAATTACAATTGCGTTCAAGCCAATTCAATTGCATACGTGGTTGATGTTGATTTGGATGAGAGAAAATGGGTGAAAAATTCAAATTTAGTCAGAGACACCCTCCAATGGCAAGATGTAAAGTGTCCTATAACTGCTATAGTCTTAATTATTTTCCCAGTTTAAATATCAAGCGGAGCTCTGCATCATGCGGAGCTCCCTTTTTACCCCACAGCTCTGGCGAGGGCACGGTTTTTGTACCCACATATGGTTGACTGAGAGTCGCCACCTATTCATTCTTAGGAATAGGTCCCGGATAAATAATTGATTTGGATAAGGCAAGTGGTTTAACCGAGATTACGATAAGTGGTTCGATTTAGCCTCGGGAAAGTAGTTAGGCACCCCAGGACCCCCGTTTTATAACGGTTACCTACTTCCTAAATTTAAGTCAATTTTAATCTCAATATTAATTAAAATGTCAAAATGTTTAAAAGAATGCTAATCTAAGAAAAATAGAGAACTAGATGGCTAGGGTCGAACCCGAGTAGGGTTGCCTATGTACTCACATATGGGCGAGATCAGACCGAGCGTAGTTCTGGCACATGGGTACGTGCCAAGGTTAAGAGGTGTATGTGTATGCATATGGGTGGCCTATGAGTTAGCTCAGGGGCTAGGTTTAATTGACCGGGGAGGTCAAGTGCACAAGTGTTAAGTCTAACAAAGATTAAAAGGGATTTAATAATGGTTAGGTGAGCTAACCAAAGCTAAGGAGGTCCTACAAATTCCTTTTTGGTATTTTTGTAATTTTTTATATATTTTTTTGGAATTTTAGAGATATTTGAATGTTTCTGGTATTTTGAGATTTTATCATGTTTTTGGTATTTTGATCTTTTATCATTTTTTTGGTATTTTAAGCTCTTATCATGTTTTTTTTTTGGATTTTCATATAGGTAAGGTTTTGACAAACTTAACTAAATTCAAATTTAACCCAAGAGAATTTTAAGGAGATGTTAGGTTAAAAGATTATATTTAAGACATAAAGAGAGATCTTTGCATTAAGAATAGTTGATGGTTTATTGTCAACACATATTTTGTTGAATTGGTGTTGATAACAAATCAAATACAATTGTCTTAGCATGAGGCATTTTGAACAACATCCTATTTTAAGTTCTTAAACCGTCTTTTACCAATTCAAAATAAAATATGAAGAATAAGAAGAAAATAAGAGATAAGTAGAGAAATAGAAAACTCATCATCTCCCTTTTAAGGTAGTTCATTTACACCATTATAAATGATGTAATGTTGCTCTAATAAATGTTAGATGAGCTTTCACAAAGAATTCTAGAAAAAAAGACTAGAATCCCAAAAAATAAACAAAATGAAAAGAGAGGTATAGTTTTAGCTTCTACTCTCTATGGGTCTACTCATATCCACACTTGTGGGTATATAAAAAGAAAAAAAAATATGTAAATGAAAAGGAAAAGAAAAAAAGAACAGCTCCTTACTTTTGATATGAGGTCTCTTTACACCATTAGTTTGGTATAGAGAGACCCAACTATGCTTGAGAAATGAGAAACCAAGAAGAGAGAACTAAATAAAAATTAGATAAAAAATAAGAGAAGATGATGAAAGAATGAGTGCATACTCCTCTAAGAATTCTTCTTCAATGCTCGAATAGATAGAGTTTTGTTTAGAGTCCAAAAAGGAGGAGAGTTAGTGAAGAACTCTAAGCTTTTAGTCTTAGAATTCTTTCCAAACTCTACACCTTAGTTTCTTTTCACTTCTTCAAACTCAAGAAAAACACAACTGGGTGGGAACCTTGTAGGGGTCACATGGGATGGATCTAAGGGGATCAGAGATTGATATTTATAGGAAAACTAAGAAGTTGGAATGGTCTTTTGCATGAGGGATAAAAGGAACTAGTGGGTAAAGACTTGAGTGTTGTAAGGTGAGTTGATAGATTGAGTGTTGTAAGGAATGTAAGAGAGTTGATGATTGAGTATTGTAAGGGGTATAAGAGAGTTATTGGTTGAGTATTATAAGGGGTGTAAGAGAGTTGTAAGAGGTGTTAAAAAGTTGATGAGTTGAGTATTGTAAGGGGTGTAAGAGAATTGATGGGTTGAGTGAACTACGAGTTATATGGACATGGGTTGTAGGATATAGGTTAGGTAGATATGGATATGTGGACTATCTTATGGATCATGGGTTATTAGTAGATGGGTCATGAGTTATGATTATTGGACTTTGACTATGACATTTGGGCTTGGGCTATGGAAATAGGCTTTGGCTTAGGCAATTGGGTAATTAAGTAATTGGGCTTGACTGCTTGGGTTGGGTAATGAAATTAGGTGATTGGGTTTGATTGAATTGTTTAGGTATAAGTTTGGTCAAATGGCCTTGGGCCTTGGGTAAACTTTGGAGCTTTTGAAGAAGCGGGAAGAGGGATAGGGGGTGCAAAAATTGGGTGCTTACATATATATATATATAGCTGAATCCCGCAAGTTGACAGGTGCTTCAAAGAGAGTCTTTCTTGAAGATAGTCAAAGTCTCTCGTATGCAAGGGAAAAAAAGTCTTATCTCTGGGATACAACTCAACTCGGATTCAACCAACCAATCTCTACAAGTTTACACTACTCGATGGATTGTGATGCACCAAAACCTCTTTTAGAGTATGCCCGAATAATTAATAAAAATCTCACAATAAATTAATTAAATTTATGAAAAATCAATTTCAATAAAAGAATTAATCTAAAACATTGAAAGATGATTTTTAGTCCAATAATCATTTTAGAAATCAGTCAAATTACTTAAACACTTGGTTTTAATTAATAAACAATCATTTAATTTAAAATCGATTAAATCACAAGTTAAATACATTTATTTAACTTCACAAAACCGATTAAATCATTAATCTGTTATAATCCAGAGTACAGGCCAACCATAAAGTTTTCAGTCATAATTTTGGCACCATAACGGTACATGGACCGGAATTGTCCAATTGGTTGAGTCCGTTTGCACCATCTCAATTCAATCAGTCAAGTTGGTTTAATCCGTAGACCAACCGGTTAGATTATCTGTTAGAGGAGTCCATTAGGACAACACTAGGCAGTCTGATGTAGTCATCTCATGTCAATCTGTCAAATTGGTTCAGTCCGAAGACTAACCGGTTAGACTGATCTCTTTGAGTGAGTCAATCTTATAGACTACCAAAGAGGTTAACCCTTTCAGGCTTGCCACCATGATTGGGCTATATGTAGCACCAATCTGTGATTAACCATTTCTGGAATCACACACTCTTCTGTTGAGTTTGATCTAGTCAAATCTGAACAACGAACAAGCTTATGATTCGACCTTCTCTAGTGGACTGAAAATGGAGGTCTTCTTCCTCCTTGAACTAGTCTATCTTCTTTCTCTGGACTGAGTGGTTTTGGGCTTTGTCTGCAATCTGACAGAGTTTTTGGGCTCTCTAATTCGTCTGGTAGGTTTGAGTCTTCTCAACCCCTCCTTATGTAGAGTCTCAAGTGGTATGTCACATTTTCGTTCGGTTATAACCACCCCAACTACCCACGATCCAGATTTATTGAATCTAACCGCTCCAACTGTTAATCGATGGGTTGCATGGATAACCCAGGTCTGCCAACTCACATGGGCCAGTCGAACCCACCCAGATCTGTGTGGGCCACACTCACACTCACACGGCCCGCCACATGTTTCCTCAGGAGCACACAATCTCGGTCCATCTATCCGATGACCCTGATACGATTAGAAAAAAGAAAAAGCGACCAATTGCGACTAAAGACAATGCGCATGTGCAAAGTGTGCTTCTTAGTGCCTATTACACAGCTCGTGCACTAAAGATATGGTCTAAAGACTATAAAAATAAGAGTCTCTTACACTTTAAGGAGTCTCCTATACCAAGATTACACTCTAGTAGAGTTTTAAAAAACTAATAAAGAATGAAACTTTCTTCTATTTTTTCGATGTGAGACTATGTTTTCAAAGAGAAAACACACATGTAAAATGAACTTGTTTCACAAGGAAATCAAGCTTCAAATCACCCCAAAAGCAAAAACTTCATTCTTTTGATTAAAAATAGGAATCTATTTGAAATAAATCAAATAAGTTTTAGAGACTAAAACCCAATATTTAAAATTAAAGAACCCATTTTAAAATCAATTTAAAATTAGATTCAACATTAATAATGTGGGTTGGATCCAGGCGATTTGGGTCAAAATCACTTAGATTTCTCCATTTAAAAGGAAAAAAAATAATAAATAAAAGTGCATGCACCCAGTAGGGACAACTCAAATGAGATTAAAACCTCCTAAAAGAACTGTTATTATAAAATAATACTCAAAACTATTACAAAAATTATTGGCTTATTCATCTCACCCATGATCATGTCATTAATAAAAGAGATTAATTTTCAATAATTACACATTTGGCACCCGGTAGTTTAAAAAGGGAGCTCCGGTTGATGGTGAGCTCCTCTTTATATTTAAACGGTTAATAAAAGACGTTCTTGCAAATATGAAAAGAAGAACAAGGAAACAGTAAGGACGAAGAAGCTCTCAGATTAGATGGGTATATCTAAATGTTAGACATGTCGTCGAATTTGGGGTTTGGGATAAAATCACACCATGGATGTTACAAGGGGTTCAAGCACAAGTGGGTGGTATTTTCGGAATTCCTTGACGTTGTAGTTCTCCCAACACACTCTCGAGAGATGGAGGCTTTAATCCAAGAGGAAGTGGCAGCCATCGTTTCGATAAAACATCTCCAATAGCTGCATCTACGCTCTCTTTTGACTGTTTAACATCAGAAAAACGACAATTACTATACAATTAATATTTAAGTTCTTCTATCTCATCTCAAGGTAGTTTAATTTGTTGCAAAAATAAATCTAAATTAATAAGCAAAATAGCATCACTAAAATCAGCAGTTCTTGTAGTTAAATCATATCTCCATTAACAAATACCCCATGTATCTAATTAATTCGTGGGAAATCTACCAAACAAGGATAAAAAGGCTCATCTGGTTACCCTTGAAAACCTTGATTAAAAACAAATATAAACTCCATCTAAATGTCGATACTGATGTTCAGTAGACTGTATATGATTCACAGATCTATATTTCATAGGTCGGGTAAATTTGATGCTCAATGATTATATCGATTTAATTTTCTGGTTCTCTTTTATTAGGTGTAAGTCATGGTTAGTTCTTAGTAGTTAGCCGCCATATCGGGCCGGGGAGGGCATGGTTCTTGGCACATCGCCACCGGAAACTTTCATCAATTTGTGGGAAGTCTCCCTCCCAGCTGAGACTGAGACTGAGACTTCATCCCAAGACCACCCTTAAATGAGGGGCACACTTGCATCAACCTAGCTTGATGATCGGGTGTTAGTAACTCTATTAACAGGCTAAAGAAGAAACCTCAAAATAAACACCCCACATTTTTGTATTGATGCACCATCTCAAGAAAAAGAAAAAGACAAGAAGAGAGAAAAGAAAAGATGAGAAGGGCTTCTTACTGGTTGGAAATCAAATCGAGGGCTGGAGTCTGACTGTCCACTTGGGACACCAATGTCGTGGTCTTCTTTGTACTTGTACATGGCATGGGTTGGGATGCCGGGGACAGGTGGAGTAGCAAACCCCTGCATTCATTTTAACTAACAAAGTAAATCATACACTTCAATGTATAGAGATGCCACCATGATATAACTGTTCTAAGTACGTCCAAAGCTTAAGGTACATCTACAAAGTAAGAAACCAGTAATTTACCGTTGTTGCCAGTGGTGGAGGATAACAAGGAGTCCCTGGTGTTAGAGCATTTGGAACCTAAAAGAAATAATTAAGAGGTCAGATTAAGATAGATAGATGTATAGATATATAGATAGAGAGATAGAGAGAGAGATTACATGTTTGTGGGGTGGATGCCAATATGAAGGGTCTGATGGTGGTGGAGGTGGTGCTGGTGCCCACACAGGTGGAGGCGGAGACGGCGAATGAGCTAGATGTTTAGGCCGCATGTGAATTAAGGACTGATCAAAGGTCGGATGTCCCCACACATGCAAGGGCCTGAAAGGCTGCAGTGCTGTTGGGGGAGGAAAACCCATCGTGGGTGCGAGCCAAGGGCTCATGCCTCTCTTCCTTCCTTCTCCACCATCACCATATATTTGCCTTCTGTGACTCCAGTTCGCCGCCTCGACCAAATGCTTTCTATGTGACCTATACTTCTGCACAAAATCCACAATTCTCCATTGTTAAGAACTATGATATTTCTCCTTCAAGAATCATTCTAAAAATGAAAACATCATTTCTTTCTCCTTTTGGTCACTGCCACATTACCTAAGGAAATTAACTTATACAAATTAACCCTTGGAGTTGGACCTGGTTTCTTTTTTGGGAAGCCACCCTCCAAGGGGCACACATCCGCATCTTACCTCAAGGGCGGGTGTTAATTAAAACACACACTTATTACTAAACAAAAAGATTGTAACTTTCAGAAGCCCTTCCCATGAAATGAACTAGTAAAGTAAGAACAAAGTTCTCTCAGTGTCGACCTTGTGAGTCTTTTTCTTTCATGTTTGAAAGGATACCCTTTTCCTTACTTTACCAAAGGAAAGAGTAAATTCTATCAAAGGACAAAAATCCAACAAAGCCCATTTCTAACTTCAAAAAGATACTAAAATGATGAAAAAGAAGAGAAATTACAAAACCCTAAGATCTGAGGAACTGAGGGAGAAATGTACTTGAAGGTGACTAGCAATGTTGTGGCGAGTGAGACAGTCGAGTCCCATAAGCTCTAAAATCCTTGAAGGGACTGCCTTATCCACCCCCAGTTGCTCCACAGCTTGAACAAACCGCCTATGCAGCTCTGGAGTCCAATCCACCTACACACAATTCAATGAAGTCCATTTTATAAAAAAAAAAAAAAAAAATTGAAAATAAGGATAAATTTTTTTTTTTAGAAATTCAACTCCTTCCCCTCATCTATCCTGTAAATAGTTCTAAAATGCGCCGGGAAGCCTTAGCACCCAACAAGAGCCAGACTCTTTGGCAGCCATTTCACAGATAAGTCAGATCTACCCATGATTCTCGTGATCTCTCTCCACCCCATGAAGTATGTGACAATCTATAAATGCTCTAAAGATTGAGAAAAAGAAATAGAGAAAGAGATCTACATGAATCTGTACTTAGTATAAGAACTTCAAATCTAAACCTTACCAACAGTTAAGCCCACAGTCTATCTCCTGCTTATCAACACAACCCCACTAGCTTTAGTTAAGCACAAACCCTAAACTCATTACTAATATTTACCTTCACTTTTCGCTTCCCTGGCGAACCTTTAGACTGCATGGAAGATTTTCGACCTTTACCAACTCTTTTTGGCGATGGATTCACCACAACCGATTCATCTCTCTTACTCAAACTCGAATCTGAATCCGAATCCCGAGCTCTCCTTCCATTCTCCTCGAACTTCTGGACTAATGCCGATGCGTTCGTTTCCGATTCCTCGCTACCGCTAACCGAAAACTCGGCCAGCATTTCTGGGTCCATCTCCAAATCTGGCAACACATCTCCATCGTCGATGCCGGTGAAGAGGTCGTCGAAATCGATACCATCGAGAAAATTTCCACCTGCAAAGTCTAGGAAGTCGTCGGCTCCGGCCGTAAAACTCTCCATTTGTCCCTCCCTTTCATCCGTGGGATTTCTGAAAGGTGACACAGCAAGCATTCCAAATTTCCAAAATGGATACTGAAAATTTACCCACAAAATATCATTCACTATATCACACTAACATACGTGAATTATGCAATTCAATGATACAATATAGCTTGGAGGTGCAACCAAAGCTTGATCAGATTTTAAAAACTAGTCGGATTTCCAGCTAGTCTTGCCGGAAAATCTGACTAAGGAACGGAGAGAAAATTGGTATTTATGGTCTAGTTTGGTTTTGAACTGTAGGAGTGTGGAGAGATCGATCTCAGCCACAACCTTTTTCTGGGGTTTCTGCAATTTGTTCCCTGTTATTTTTTTTGGGGAGCTTGTTTTGTTTTCTTTTACCTTTTTTTTTTAATTTGTGGACAGCATTTTTTTTTTTTTTTTTTTGGAGGATTCAGAAAATTTGACAAGTGCTCGTGACCTTTTTCCTCTTCAAGGAGGAGAGAAATTCCAAATTGATGTCAGATAGTAGTGCTGACTCATATTAGCTATGTCTATCCGTTCTACAGTAAAAAAAAGAAAAGAAAAAAGGAGGGGATCTTGGTGAACTGCGTCCCTGTGCTCTTCGTAATGGCAGATCTAACTCAACTTTTTCTCCCGATGTCCGTTGAAATTCTACCGTCATAGGGCAGCCGACACCTTTCCATACGTCCAAACTCCGTGACCTAATTTTTTGACTAGTAGCCCCTACTCCTACTCTCTCCTACTCTCAAGTCTCAACCAGAGCAAACCACCTGGCCATGTCCTTTTTTAAGTGCCCTTGTTAGGGCTGTAAACATATGCAAATATTATCTTTATTCGATTCTTATCCCAATCCATTTAATCGGACAATTATTGGAATAGGTACCTTGTGAAGCAAATTCGGATAGTAAATTTATTATTTGCTTACAATTGGATAGGAATTCACTTATATATTCGATATGATAAACATCCAACTGATGATATTGTTATAACCAATTCGACAATTCCAAAGAAATAAAAAAACAAGAAATCAAGCAATCGCATAAATGGAGACAAGATATACGTGGTTCGGCAAAGTATCTACGTCCACAGGAGAAAACGACAAGAAATCCACTAAGAATACGGGAGAAAAACAATATATACAAGCTCTCTCGAAACCCTCTTCTGAAACCCTCAATAAACTTCTTACTTCGCAATCTCAAAGAAAACTCTTTATATAACTAGGGTTACAACATGAAGACAAAACGGGTCGGAAACCCCACACATTGCCTATTAATCGGGTCACTCGGGTCGCACACCGGGTCATCAAGGATCCGGGTAAGATCCATATATACCAACTTCCTAACAAACTCATTTACAGAATTTGAGCCAAACTCACATATATAAATAATATATTTTAAATTTATAAAACTAATATAACCTTTAAAATATATATATATATATATATATATATATATATATATATATATATTTACATAATTAAATACATTGAATTTTACTTTTTAATATAATTAGATAAAAATATTCATTTACTACTTTTTTAAATATAAATTTAAATATTTTTACATTTTTAAAACTTTTTTAAAATTAAAGGATAATTCGGATACTATCCGGATTCGAATATATAATTAGATAGAAATTCAGATATACCACTATCTGCTCCGAATCCACTCTGTTTACAGCCCTAGCTCTTGTAACGACTCTAGTTAATAACTTTAACTTATAAAGTTAATATTTTTCAAAAAACTTAAAAGGTTAGATGGTTGAACCTAGCAAATGGTTAACAGTTTAGGGGTATTAAAAGGGACAAGTGTTGACATAGTGGTACCTTAGAGAGTTTCGAGTCCGTATTTATTTAGTTATTTTCAAGTTAACTAGACCCAATAAGGCAAATATTAACCGCCAAAAAGTATTTCACAATGAATAAGTAATGATATTGTTCATATAAAAAAAATTAACTATGAACAGGAACTCCGGTTGAAGAGATAAACGGAACAACCCAAAATTTATCTTTTGGCAAGGATAGTTTGGGAATTATAAATCTAAAGAAAATATATTTCTATAAACTAAAATATTTTCTATAATTCCTAAAGTACCCGTCAATGGCAAGTTTTTGGTTACTCCAGTTATCTTTTCAAGGAGCTCCTCTGTTCATAGTTAACTAAACAAAATTCTAAAGCATTTCAAAAGTTTATATGCAATACATGTCTTTTCGATAATGTTCTTGGATTATTCTATGATTGATCTCAGTAGTAATTTTTTTTTAATATTTTAACTCATTGTAAAATAATTGGATAAATTAATAACACATGTCCCTTCACTAATGAGAGTTTGGAAAAAAAAATTGGGGGGCAATAGAACACAACCTAAATTATTCTAAAATGTATATATATATATATATATATATATATCTTTTCTTCTTTTCTATTATAAAGAGGTTTCCAGTGTTAAAACGTTGATTGAAAATTATGTAATGCCTAAATTACCCTTACTATACTGAGCACAAAGAAAATTATATACGGGTAATTTGTACAATATTTGCAGGGATAGAACAAATTTTGCAGGGGTAATTTCATCATCTTATTCCTTCCCCTCTCTCTCCTAAGTCACAATCATCTTATGTCAATTCATCCATTTGCTCTCTCTCCCACGTCCTCTCAGTCTCTAGTCTCACCCTTTTCCACCACACTCCCTTTACCCCCTCTCTTTCTCACATGCAAGCTTGAATTGGATGACACTCAATTTGGAGATCGAATCACAATCAATTGTGATTGAACTTGGGGAGAGTTAAATCGCATCCACATGCCAATACGTGTGTTCTTTTAACCCTTATTAATAGTGGTTAAAATTCATTAAGGTTCAACAATATAACCTTGATTTTTAGAAAAAAAATATTTAATCCTACTTAAGAATTTTTAACCCGTGAGATCAATCATAATATATATATTTAAAAACAAGGTTATATTGTTGGACCCCAAGGGTTAGTGAATCTTAACCACTGTTAATAAGGGTTAAAAGGGACACGTGTTGGGATGTGTGTGTGATTGAACTCTCTCTGAGTTCAATTGCAATTGGTTGTAATTGTGTGTGCTCACTTAGGATTGTATTTACCCAAAAAAAAAAGGGATTGAATGAGTTCAATCGCACCCACAGGTCAACATGTCTCTCTTTTAATCCCTAATTGTTGTTAAATTTTAATAACACTTGGTTAAGAATTTTTAACTCTTATAATTAATATTTTTTTAAACCAAATTTATATTGTTGAACCCCAAGGGTTAATGAATCTTAACCACAATTAAAAGAGGTTTAAAAAAGACATGTGTTGACCTGTGGTTGTGATTGAACTCGGAGTTGATTGTGATTCAATATCTCTCATCTTCTTCTCTATCTTTCCTACTAACGAAAATATAGATTATATTTTGGTTAGGTGATAATGTAACACCCTAAACACACATACAGTCATAACTAAGGTAACCGCTAAGGTGCCATAACGGTAACTCCACGCAATCTCTCCTAGTTTAAACAAATGCTTCATGCTGGTCCTGCTAGGGTCCTTCACACTTCCCGCTCTCTCGCCCTCTTCCCTCTCTCATATGCATCGGACGTGTATATATATATATATATATATGAGGAATGCTAGCTAGCCCTACTGTCAGTCAACTCATACTTGTAAAAACGTAATATTGAATGAGAGTTCTCAATAGAGAACCTTGTTGTTCCTTGTATTACTTATATCATTTACAGAGGTTGAGATTGGATCAATCTCTTTACAGAGAGTTTACAACATAAAAGGTAACATTACATATGAGACAGAATCATGGAGGATTCTTCATATATGGATTCTTCTCGAGAGGGAAGTTATCCATATTAGGTGTGGTGCGTGAGCTGTGTATGCCATCCTCTAGGATCGTATCTTTGCCAAGCTGGAGAGGTTGTGTTAATACACCCCTGCAAGTGGATGGCACAGGTGACATTAACTTGGACTGAAGCACTTGAAATTGGGGAGCTGGGAGACCTTTGGTAAAGATGTCTGCCATTTGTGCATGTGTAGGAATAAAATTAATTTGTAGATCTCCCTGAGCAACGCGTTCCCGGACAAAATGATAGTCAATTTCAATGTGTTTTGTCCGGGCATGAAAGATAGGGTTGGCCGCCATGTATGTTGCACTCACATTGTCACAGAACAACCGAATTGGTGAAGAAAGAGAAATCCGCAAATCACAAAGAACATATCGAAGCCAGACGGTGTCAGCGGTAGTGACCGCCAAAGCACGATATTCAGCTTCAGCACTGGAACGAGAAACGGTTTTCTGTTTCTTACTACCCCAAGAAACAAGATTCGATCCAAAGAAAATACAAAACCCCGTTGTAGAGCGACGATCATCAGGACTACCGGCCCAGTCAGCATCAGAAAAGGCAGTGATATCAAAAGTAGAACAAGGGCGGATAGTCAAGCCTTGACCAAGAGAGCCTTTGAGAAATCGTAGGATTCTTTTGGCTGCAATCAAGTGAGCGGTTGTGGGTTTGTGCATAAACTGGCATGCTTGATTAACCGCATAGGTAAGGTCAGGTCGTGTTAGAGTCAAATATTGTAGACCACCTACAAGTTGGCGATAGGAGGAGGGATCAATAAGAGGCTCACCATCATGGACAGATAACTTGGAACGAGGGGTAGCAGGAGTTGAGCAAGGCTTAGCACCCATCATGTCATGTCGCTCAAGTAGACTAAGAGAGTATTTATTTTGAGTCAACACAAGACCAGAAGAAGATCGAGTTACCTCCATTCCAAGAAAGTAATGTAAATTGCCAAGGTCCTTCATATGAAAATCTGATCCAAGAGTGGCAATGAAGGAGTCAATGAGGGAGAAAGAATTGCCCGCAAGAATGATGTCATCCACATAGAGTAACAAAACCATGGTGCCAGAAGCCGATTGATAAATAAACATAGAGTTATCGGCTTTGCTGCATATGAACTGATGAGCGAGTAAAAAGGAACTGAACTTTTGAAACCAAGCACGAGGGGCTTGCTTAAGACCATAAAGGGCTTTGTGTAGACGAAAAACATGATCTGGAAAAGTTGTATCAACAAAGCCAGGAGGTTGAACCATGTAAACTTCTTCCTCAAGATTACCATGGAGAAATGCGTTGCTTACATCAAGCTGTCGAATTATCCAATTTTTCAAGACAGCAACCGAGAGGACAAGACGAATCGTTGCCGATTTGACGACGGGACAAAATGTCTCATCAAAGTCGATGCCATGTTGTTGATTGAAACCTTTGGCAACGAGACGTGCTTTGTATCGTTCTAGAGAGCCATCGGCTCGTTGCTTGACCTTATACACCCACTTACAGCCAACAATATTCATGTGTGGACGAGGTAGAACAAGAGACCATGTGCGCTTACGAAGGAGAGCATTAAATTCATCAACCATCGCTGTGCGCCACTGTGGGAGTTTATTAGCTTGAGTAAAACATGTTGGCTCCGTTAAGGCAGTAGATAATTGATGTAAAAAGGCAGTTGAGAGTGGGTGGCGAGTAGAAATCCATGCTTTAGGAATCCGAGTGCCATCCCTACTACGAGTGGTCATGGGATGCTGTGACGTTGTTGGTGGAGGGGCTGTAACTATGGGAGATGATCCAACAGTAGGCGAAGAGTGGCAGCCGAGATCAATGATTGATGGTGCATGGACTTGAGCAGTGGCAGGAGAGCTGGACAGTGGTGAGGGGAAGTCTCCAACAGTAGTTTTAGGCAATGGAGACTCAATGGCAACAATTGGTGCTGAGGAAGCTGCTGTATTAGAAGGTGACGAGAGGGGAACTAATGGTGCAGGCTGAGAGAGACAAGTAGGGGCAAGGCAATCAGCTGTTGTAGATGGAGGTTGCATAAGGCGAGAAGAACCAAGGATAGCCTGCCGATTGCATTGTTTGGCTGTAGTGTTGGACGATGGAGTGGCATCCGAGTTATGTTCTTGTGGGGCAACCAAGCCATGTTCTTGTTGGGCTGGAGCATTAGACAAAGGAGGTGGAGCTGAGCCAATAGGAGCAGGAGGAAAGGAAAGGGACAGCATTGGTCCAACAATTCCTGGGACAGATGTTGTAGGGGCTGATGTAGTGGGCCTGCAAAATTCAGCAAATGGAAAACTATGTTCAATGAATTTAACATGCCGTGAGATTAGTATACGACCAGAAGTGGGATCAAGGCACCGGTAGCCCTTGTGAGTGGGGCTATATCCAACAAATATGCAACGAACTGATTTGGGGCTGAGCTTGTCCCGTCGTGTACATCCAAGGAATGGGTAACATTCGCAACCAAAGACTCGTAGAATTTTGTAGTCAGGTTGCCGGCCAAAAATGGACTCAAAGGGGGATTTGTTTTTGAGTATTGGAGAAGGAAGAAGATTAATGATAAACACAGCAGTAGTGAAGGCCTCAAGCCAATATTGTTTGGGTAACCCACTTTGAGAAAGAAGGGTATTGCCCGTTTCAACAATATGACGATGTTTCCGCTCAGCGACACCGTTTTGTTCCGGCGTATAGGGACATGACTTGTGGTGTAAAATGCCATTGGAGTCCAAGAAGGTAGAGAATAGGGTACTAACAAATTCTCCACCCCCCATCGCTTTGAAGGATCTTAATGCGGGTGGTGAATAAATTTTCTGCCATACGTTTGAATGATTGAAAACATGTAAGGCTCTCAGATTTGCGTCTCATGGGGTAAATCCAAGTAAATCTACTATAGTCATCGATAAACACAATGTAATAACGATAGCCTGAGAGGGAGACAACTGGGGCAGGACCCCATACATCACTATGAATCAAATGGAGAGGAGAGGAAGCATAGTGAGTGGCAAAAGTGAAAGGCAAGCGATGACTTTTATAGAGATGGCAGTCAGGACAAGAAGTCATTTTATTAATAGAAAAATGAACGTCCTTATTTGAAAGTAAAGTACGCATAGTAGATGGAGATGAATGACCAAGGCGTCGGTGCCAAGTGTCGAAGGAGGAAGTAGAAGTCATCAATGCCTCTTGCGAAGGGGAGGGCTGGGTGGGCTGGGCAAGCTGCATTGGTATAGGATAAAGATCACCTTCAATTGGCCCTTCAAGAAGGAGTGCCCCAGTGCTGAGATCCTTGATGGAAAAACCCCATGGAGAAAAAGTAACAGAACAATTATTATCTCGGGTGAGAGAAGCTATAGAAATTAAATTTTTCTTAATTGCAGGGACTAAGAGAACTGAATTAAGATGTAGGGGAGAAGTTGGCGTGGGAAGAAAAGATTTACCAACACATGAGATAGGAATATGATTACCATTGCCAACCATCACGCGGTCGTGGCCTGAATATTCCGAAACTTCCCGGAGAATGGAGGGGTCAGAAGTCATGTGGCTAGTTGCCCCAGTATCAGCATACCAATAGGGATCATCAGATTGAGCAAGAGACATGGCTGCAAAAGTTGGAGAAATAGAGTCATCTTGGAAGGCATGGTGAAAACGTTGGCAGCATTGGAGAGCAGAGTGGCCTGGAGAGGAGCAGATCTGACAACCGCAGAAAGGACGAATATGTGCCTTGGAGATGTCAGTAGGTGGAGTTCCAAGTATACTGGGCTGTGAATGTCGTCCTGAAGAGAAGGAACCATAGCGACTAGAGCGGCCACGTGAGCCACAATACCAGCCCCTGTTAGTGGCGGTTGAGGAAGTCATCGTGATAAGAAAGGAGAGGAGAGGATTCTTGAAGGATTTAGAACTTAGTGTCTGATACCATGTAAAAACGTAATATTGAATGAGAGTTCTCAATAGAGAACCTTGTTGTTCCTTGTATTACTTATATCATTTACAGAGGTTGAGATTGGATCAATCTCTTTACAGAGAGTTTACAACATAAAAGGTAACATTACATATGAGACAGAATCATGGAGGATTCTTCATAAATGGATTCTTCTCGAGAGGGAAGTTATCCATATTAGGTGTGGTGCGTGAGCTGTGTATGTCATCCTCTAGGATCGTATCTTTGCCAAGCTGGAGAGGTTGTGTTAATAATACTATCTTCCTGTACCAACTACCTATCCATTTTTTGTGAAAAAGTGTTTTAATCCTTATAGAAGGGACAAGTGGTTGGTGAAGCGTGACAGTATTGGTTGACCAAGAATAAGACTAGCACTCATCATATTTATATATATATATATATATATATATATGAAAGTTGTGCATATAATTATAGCATGATAAACCGCGGCTCAATCTCAGGCATGGAAATTCATTGAGCATGTAACTTTCAGAGACTTAGAATTTTTTTCAGGGTGATGGGGGGTTTGTATCTTTGAGTAATGAATTTTCTTCCTACCCATCTGGGTATAGAAGGGGCCATGTGTTGCACCCAAGGCACACATTTGGTTGACTCCGACTGCATTTAGCCATACAACCTTTAGTACTGCAAAAACTGACATAGATGACTTTATTGATTGTAAGAGTAGATAAAGACATACATGTAGTAGAATCAAAGAGTGGGTCCTCAAATGACAATAATTGCTGCTGCTGGTGATTCTGTTGTTAATGGGAATCAAACTTTCTCAATCATCTGGTCATCTTAAAAGGGTCCCCCTCCCAAAACAATCCAAATACCCTAACCCTGAAGAGATCGAATTACATGAGGGAGAGATAAATTGCACTCACAGGCCAACACGTGACCCTTTTAATCTCTATTAAATGTGGTTAAGTTTCACTAATTCATGAGGTTCAACATAATAACTTTAGTTTTTCAAAAGAAATATTAAAAATATTAACCCTAAGGGTTAGAAAATCTTAACCAAAGTTAAATTTATTTTACTAAGAACTAAGGTTAGATTATTGAACCCTAAGGGATAGTAAATCTTAACCATAGTTAATAGGGGCTAAAAGGGACATGTGTTGACCTTTGGGTGTGATTGAAATCTTCCTGAGTTCAATCACAATTGGCCGTCGATTTTAGCCCCGAAACCCGAGATCGAATCACAGCCAATTGCGATTGAACTCAGGGAGAGTTCAATCGCACCCACAAATCAACACGAGTCATTTTAACCATTATTAATTGTGGTTAAGATTTATTAATCTCTGGGGTTCAACAATATAATCTTAGTTTCGGAAAAAATATTTAACTATGGTTAAGATTAAAGTTAATATTTTTAATATGTAATCTTAAAAACTAAAGTTATATTGTTGAACACCAAAGATTAATAAATCTTAATAGTTAATAAAGGTTAAAATAGACACGTGTTGACATGTGGTGCGAAATCACAATTGGTTGTGATTGGATCTCCACGAACCCACACCACACCCTCCAATATTAATGCAACCCAAATTGGATAAGTGGAGTTTTCTCAACACATGCTTCTTGTGTATACTGCCAAACCACCTTCAAGTTTGAAAAATTGGGAGTTTCCCTTGGAGGGTGAGGTCCAGTGGTTAACAGGATTTGTCTTCGGTGGATCCATCATGAATTTATTGGTGTTTTAGAAGTGAGTCCTATAAGGAAGGACTAGTTGGTTACGCTCCATTTTACCTGGTTTTGTTGGGATTTATATTTCCCTGGTATCATTTTCCTTAAGCTTATATTACCATTTATGGTTGGGAACAGGAATATTGTTTGGACTTGTATTAAGAAGTCTACTTTCTAGGGTTGTAATGCGGGGCTCAGTAGATCCTTTTAAAGCGATGGATTGTATGCAACTAGACATGCATGACATGATAATCTATCCCATTAGAGTTGAAGGAAGAGTTGTTCAAATCACATTGTACAAGAAGTTTGGACTTGTATAAAGATGTCTCTATTTTGTAGGTTTGTAATGTGGGGCTCACAGGTCTTCTTGAAGCCATACAGGTGCCAGTGTGTATCACCTGCGTGGTTTAGGATTGATTATCACGAATTGGTGTAGCGGTGAAAAGCCCACCGTATATTTTGGTGTTGTGATTCAATCTGCACAAATAAATCTCCACCAACTTGTAAAGTTAGTATCGCGACTCGCGACGAAAAACACTAAAAAATTGAATCTAGAAAATATGCAATAGCACAAGATAGAAAATTTATGTGGTTTGACCTAAAATTTTGCTCCTACAAGGAGAACAACCTGCAAGTAGTCTTTCACTAATGCTATGTTTGGATGTCGAGGAAATAGGCGAAAACATGGAAAAGAAAAGAAAATTTTAGATTTCTAATATAATTTTTAGTTGTGTTTTGTCCAATTTTCTTTTCTTTTCTATGTTTTCACTTATTTTCTCGATAACCAAACATAAGGTAAGGGAATGACGATCACAAAAAATACAAGAAGTGTATTTCAATACCCGAAACTCGCACCCTAAAACTCTTGTATACCCCTTTTCCTCTCCAACTCTCAAATCCGTGAAAACCTTGCTAAAGACCATTGTTCTCTGTTGACGGCTCCAAAAATCATTTTCTCTCTTTATATATACTATACCCGGTTAATAAAACTTGATGAATAAAAGAGCCTTAACCGTTAGATCAAGAGATGATCTAAAGCTAAAATAAAGACATAAACTTAACATTTGGCACAACTAAAATGTTAACTTATAATCAATGAACATATACTAATGCTATTAACCCGGGGTTGCGGCTTAAGGGGAAAAAAACATTGACTATCCCAAGTACTTCGCTTTTGATGTATGTAGTTCCTTTGGCCGTACCCATGTGTTGATGTTTAATCACGATCAAAGGGTTAAAGGTTGAGTTTGTGAGCACCATCCGATTGAGTGACCAGCTCGATGGACCCCATGATAACTAAATTGCTAAAACACAACACCTGGTCATTCCTCATATTTTAATATGGCAAATGCTCTAAAAGGGTGTGCTCGGTTGGGGAAGTGAGGAAAAGTAAAAGAAACCCTCACTTTTCCAGCGTTAGGTTTGTGAGAATATATCTCAAGAACACTCTTCCTAATAGTGTTATATTTCCTCTCACTTTCACTTACTTCTAGTTCCACTAAATTGATGAAATATCCTCATACTTTTCTCTAATCAAACACCTCAAAAAAAAAAAATACACTTTTGCTCTCACCCACTTACCCCCCAACCACAAACACAGCCATACTAAAAAACAAAAAAACTTCCTTTATTTTTAAGAGTATGGTCAAGCCCGGAAGGAAATAAGTGGTGGAGAGATTTTTGTTTACCAAGGAAATATTTCAGAAAGAAGGAATTTTGTGGTCGAGAGATTGTTTGAAAAGAGGGCAGTATTGTTTGTAAAATTGAAATATTAATGGATATAGATAGAGTTGATTTTTGTTGGGACTTGCACGTTCTATCTATTATTTGATCTTAACATGACAGTGGTTATTATGGATCTATCATTGTGGGGAGGTCCATAGTCCACTAGCTAGCAAGCTTCTGGGGCTCTGAACCTGGCTAGAGGGTACTCATGCTATGTTAGACTCGTACAAGACATGTTGGCCATGTAAAAGATCAGAACCGTCCATGCTAGTGATGTTCAACGGACTAGCTTTTATGACATGTGATGTATTATATGTGCAGGAATTAGGGCTGTATTCGGGCCGGACTTCACCGGGCTTGGCCAAGCCCGGCTCAGCTTGAATGGATTTGATCGAGACCCGAAGTCCGGCTCGGCCTGAAATGGAGTTGAAAGTGCGGCCCAAAGCTCGGCCCGAATTCAAAATCGTGACTCGAAGCTCGGCTCGGCCCGAATTGATTCAAGCTTGAGCCAGGCTTAGCTTGGCTCAAGTTTGGCTTGAATCTTTTTTTAAAAAAAATAATAATATTTTATATTATTTATATATATAATAATGATATATATAAATAATATTTTTATTTTTTTAATAATGTTCGAGCCGAGCCAAGTTCGGGCCGAACTGAACCTCAATTGAGTCGGGCCGAGCCACATAGGAGTTGGCCCGAGTTCGGCTTAATTGAGTTTTTGGGCTTTTTTTAAGGCTTGACTTTGCCTGTTCGAGCCTAAAATTCGGGCCGAGCCGAGCCACACCAACGGGCCGATCGGGTTTTGTGCAGCTCTAGCAGGAATGTACAATACAAGTACGCATGAAGCTAGAGACGATGGTTAGATTATGGTGCGTCCACGCTTGGTGACCTAGACCATTCAATTGTTTATTCACCTCTTGGCTTTTTATTTTTCTTTTTATTTTAAAAAAAAAATTATGACGAAATACCGGCTAATGGTATAGAGGGAACGACATTGGCGATGACAAGTAAATTTAACAATGGTGGAAATTGTGTAATGGCTAATGGTGGTGTAGAGGTAAGAGCTCCAAAAGAAATTGAGTAGAAGAGTAGTTAAAATCAACATTTGCTTATTAAGAGATGTTGGCCTCGGTCGATTATGGTGATTAGCTCCCTTAAGCAGAATGAGCGGAGTCTTTGTTTGCAGATTCAAAATGGGTTATTTGGAACTCCTGTAATTATTAGTTTGCCCTGTTATTTATTTAATAAATATTGGTCAACATTTGCCAATTAAGGTATGTCGTACAATACACGGTTTGTTATGGTGTTAAACACCCATGAATAGACACCCCACCCTCTTGAGCCAGCGGTTGGGGTGTGGCCTCCAGATGTGGGAGGTTAGGGGATCGAATCCTCTAGGGTATTAGTTGCAAGAACTCTCCTGCCCAATGCTAACCCCTAACAGCCTAACCGATTCAAGATTACTAATGTAGGTACATGATAACTCCAAGGAAAAAAAAAAAAACTCCCATGACTAGTGTATGGCGTTTAATTCCCACAAACTAAAAGATAGGAATTAGAAAGGCAGGTGGCCGCTTTCAATTTGTGTGCAAGTCGGCACACAGATTTTGTGTGCCCCCAACAATACCCAATATCCGTTAGTAAAAATACAAATTATTATTATTATTATTTGGTGTAGGCATCATTTATCTACGGATAGTACATTAGATGTTAACTTGGGCATTGGAGCTCTTGCAACTCATACTCTTGGGGGGATTGGATCCCCCAACCTCCCTCCATCGAAGGCCACATCCCTACCACTCACGCAAGAGGCGAGGGTCTGTAAAAATACAAATTATGAAGGTTACATTTGTGTCATTGTACAATGAGTAATTTTACCGTTATACCTATTCAAAATAAAGATGTAAATCAAATCAAACACTTATAGAAAACACACAAGATTTTACATGGTTCACCCAATGTTGGCTACATCAACAGAGATGATTGTTTTCTTCGGTAATCACAAGCAAAGGTTATAAGAATTCTCTCATCTCTCGATTCTCACAAACTGAACAATGTCCCTCACATGAAGCCCTAGGTTGAATATCTATCTATAATATTAAAAAAAATAAGTGTCACCAAACCCTCCTCTCTTTGCTCTCCAATCTTCAATCTCATGAATCCTATGAGTTCTGTTTTAAGGATGTCACATGGCACCCTTCTTTAATCTTAACCATTAACTATTTCTCTGACACACGTCTCCCTTTCAATTCAAAAACTATTTGAGGGATTTTAGGGGATTGTGGTCCTCTATTTTCTCACACGGATAATGGTCTGAAGAGACGTGTCACTCCCCCTACTTTTCTCTCTATTCCCACCTATAAAGTCTCCTCATTTTTCTCTCACATTTATACTAATGCTCACCGTGGCTTTCCTCTTTAATTCCCACTGTTTGATCCCAAAAAAAACCTCCAATGATCTCTCCTTAAATTTTCTTTCATATATCTCGTATTCCTCTTTTCTCTCTCTCAAGGGACACAACTTCTCCCACTATTTTCTAAGAGTCCTCTTATGCACGTTTATCTCAACTATTTTTTTTAGTTATTCCATTTTCATTTTTCTTTGTACTCTCGTGGATCGCATGAGGGCTTTGCTACTAATAATATATATATACAACATAATTCTGAAAATACCCCAAATACAATAAGAAGTCCTAGAGTCATAACAGTGCTGGAGACTAACTCAAATTATTTGCAAGACACCTCCCACAATTGGAGTGTGTAGTATTAACCGTCCATCCCTTGATTATAGCATTCCAAAGATAGCTCTCCTTGATTGTAGCCTTCCCAAGATATCTTCTCTAAATCAGTAACCTCAAGATACAGAGAAAGAAGATTTTATCTAAATCTCCAGTCATGTATTCTGCCTTATTCTTGTACATAATCAAATCTCTTAATCGTACCTCATACAGTTATAAACACAAGCATTTATATGGAATATAACCACAACTCAATGAGTGTGGAAAACCTTTCTTCCAATACGTACTATAGTTCTTTCATGGTATCAGAGCTTTGGTTGCGGTTTGGTCACGGATTCAATTTTTTCCACCCTTTGGGTGAGGGAGAGTGTTGAGTGTTGTTTATTGCCTCCGCTCTTGGGTGCCACGTATCGCGCCCCATTTGTCTTGTGACCCTTTTATATTCATTGTTACTACTCTCTCCATTAGATCGGTCTTTTGGAGCAGTTGGTTGTTAACATGGTATCAGACTGAAAAACTGGTTAACACCATTGTTTTCGATCCAATATTTTGCTTCCGCATTTTTCACTTTTATATCTGGTGATTGCTGCTTCTTCTACCACTCATTTTGTTCTTCCCAACATCTCGCATCTCATATCAGTGAAGCTTGACATATCAAATTATCTTCTCTGGATATCTTAGTTTCTTTGCGTTCTTCACAGTCATGATTGTAAGCACCCAATTTTTACACCCTGCTCAACTAAACCTTAGACCTAAACCTAGGTCTAACCCTAGCCTAGCCCTAGGCAAAGTCCCATGGGCTCAAGGCCCTTTTCAAGTCCAAAACTCTAAAAATGGATAAAACCCTGTTTTTGAGCCCAAGCATGGGCCCACTAAGCCCAATCCAAGTGGGACCCACTTTACACCTTTTAAAATTCAAATTTTGGAGCCAATTTCCAAAATGGCAAAACCATTATTTGCCTTCCCCACATGTGTGGTGGTTAGGCCCAAAAAAATAAACAAAACAAAAAAAAAAAAAATTTAATTGGGTACTGTTCATCGTCCCTGTCAAAGGGACGATTGAACAGTCCACCTGCCTGGCTGCCCCTGCTCTCCTCTGCCCCTCTGCTTCGTGTCCCCCACGCGTAGCCACATCACCATTCATCCTTATCCATTCCTCCACCTTCCCTACTCCCTTTCTTCCTCTATTTAAACCCCACCAAGCCACTGTTCATGGAGGGAATTCAAAAAAAAAAACCAGACTTCTCTTTTACCAAATCCCAGCACAGCCACACCTTCTCTCTCTCCTGGTCGCTTCTCCTTCTCTCTCACGAGTTCCCTCCCTTTCTTTTTCCTTTGGTGAAGACAAAAGTGAGAATAGCTCACTTACGCAACAACAATCACCAACATCCCCTACGGTAGCAACTCCTCACCGGTGGTATCAACTCGACCACGGCATCCCTCTCACCACCATCAAGCTCATGACACCTACACCAGCGAGCCACACTCCCAGTAGCTCCCTTCTTCTCTGGCTGACTTTGCCACACCTCCGGTGATATTCCAACACCACTCACAGCAGCACCACTAGACTTCCGTCTCCATGGCAGCATCTGTCCAAGAGCAGTAGCACCACCACCCACTTCGTTCTCCGGCGAGCTAGTACCAATCCAAGACTAGCGAGAGAGCTTTTTTAGTTTGGACAGCAAAGGGGTGCACCAATTGCTGCTTCTACCCATCCTCCCTGTCACACCGGTAAGGACACCGCTGCGGCACCATAGCCACACGCAGCACGCCGGTAACATTTCTCTCTTCCCTTTTGTCATTCGTTTGTAATTTTTCATTTTTCTCAAAACCTATTAGATAATGTTAGCATCTATTAAATTAACTGAGGTTTAGTTAGGTTAATGTTTAACTTTAGGTTTAGTTTAACAAATTTCATATTAGTGTTAAATCCTCTTAGACGTGATAGTATTAAATATGCTTCTTGGTTATTTTTTTAGATTAGTTCTCTCACTTAGGACAAATCTGGTTTTGGGGAATTTATAGACTAGTGTTAAACCCTCTAGACATATTAACATTAAATCTGTTTTTTTTTTTTTTTAGTTTTTATACTAGTTTTCTCACTTAGGACAAATCTGGTTTTGGTTAGGGTAGTGATCAGTGTTAAATCCTTTAGACATCTTAGCATCAAACTTGATGTATTGGTTAGGTTGTAGACTAGTTTTTTAATTTAGGGTATATCTGATTGTAATTAGTTTTAACTCCTTAAGACATGTAAGCATTAATTCCGTTATGGTGTTTGTTTCTTTTGGTCAGTTAACATAGGCATAGACTAAGTATACTTTTGGTTATGGTGTTTGCTTTTTGGTTAGTTAACATAGACATAGATTAAGTAAGTTTTCGGTCAACTTTGTTTTTAGGATCGGTTTTGATTAACTTGTTAAATTAGTCTTAGCCTAAATACTTTTTCTGTTAACTTTCTAGGTTAGCTTTAGCTCAGTGAATTTTAGCTTAAATTAATGATCCTTAGGTAGTTGCTTAGGACAATACCTAGTGAATTAGATTAACTCTAGGATAACTTTGAATAACCATAGTTAGTTTAAGCTCGTTGCTCCGCAACGAGCCTAAACTACTATCCAAAAAATCTCAAAAAATTCAAAAAGACCAAAATTACTGACTTTTGACCTTTTAACCATGGTTAGCACCCCTAACCACGGTTGATCACCTATTTAACCTCGGTTAGCAACCCTAACCCTTGGTTAAAACACTCTGGGCCTACTGGGCTCATTCTTGGCCTTATCGGGCCCAATCTCGGCCCACCAGGCCCAAACTAGCCTATCGGGCTTCACCCTCGGCTTACCGGACCCCACCCTAGTCTATCGGACTTACCTTAGGCCTACCGGGCCCAATACCAAGCACTTGACCAACTCGGTCAACCACCCCTAGCCTCCCGGCTAGACCCTAAGCCACCTTTGGTGCACACACACACACCCCTAGCCTTGGCACGGGCTCATGTGCCAGAACTACGCTCGGTCTGATCTCACCCCTATGTGAGTACGTAGGCAGCCCAAACCGGGTTCGACCCTAGTCTAGGATTTTCTCCTTCTTAGATTAGCATTATCTTAAATACTTAAGGCATTTGATTAAAATTGAGATTAGTTTGGCTTAATCCTAGCAAGTAGGGAACCATTGAAAAGTGGAAGTGTCGGGGTGCCTAACCCCTTCCCCGGACTTAACCGAACCTCTTACCCTGATCTCTGATCACAGACCAAGACCTTATCCAAATCCCGGGGACTTATCCCTTCCGAATGAATAGGTGGCGACTCTATACTACCCCGTGAGATGCAAACCAGGGTTTCCCGAAACCCGCGCTCACAGCTCTGGCGACTCTGCTGGGGATCCTGGTTCAACCCGAGATCTAGGTTTAAGCCAAACTAAACCTCAAATTAATCAAATGCTTAAGTATTTAACATAATACTAATCATTTTACATCTCTTTGATGATTTGTGTACTGTGCATCTCATTCATACCATTGTAGTGTAATCAACCCAATACCTATTAGTCAGGCTTATTACGCTAACGGCCGCTGGATGATGATCCTCGGTGTCAGTAGCTTAAAAGTCTTGGAGGTCTGCAGAACTTGCCTGTTGGGTGATGACTCTCAGGAAACGGTTCTGAACGCTCCCGCTTACACCAATCATCCCTTTTCAGGTATGTTCTATACCGGGGAGCAGAATATACGGTGTTAAGTGACCCCCCATCCTTAGGAACACACTTGCATATACTTGCATACATACATATAGCCTAGGCTAGGGTATAGTCCACAAGCAGTCCATCCGGAAGGGTACCCTAACCCTAACCTGCTTGCACTCTATACCTGTTCCCAATCATGGTTGGCTATCCGGGTACTTTACCCGAGTAAACACCCATTCAGGGGCATGTACTGAGCCGAAATTGTGCTTGTAATAAAATACAACCGACCCCGTGTCCTGACATAGCATGTGGGGTTCAAACCCCGGGCTGACAGGTCTTTTCAAGACCTAACCCTAGCCTTGACCCGATAGGCCCCCGGTTACCAATAACCCGGGTAAAGCACGCCGGAACTCTGTCTGACTGCCCTATTGGCTCACATGTGCCTTGTCACACCCTCAAAAAAATTGCATAATTATGTTGCATAATCATTTTGCACATTTGCATTTTCATCCGCATTTCATAGTACACTCACCATCGAGTCTGTATATTTGTAGATGGCAGGTCCTTCAGGGATCGTAAAGACAACTGGTCAACCACCTCGGCCCGTGCACCTGACTTTTCAGGGGCCATGTGACTGGAATCTCCAGAAAGCAGTTGAGGCCCTCACTTCCGGACAGCGTTTCGCTTGGGCCCAGCATTACAAATTGGGATCCGTCCTCGACCTATCCATGATTAACCTAGATCCGCGCCTCTTAAACGCTGCAATCCAGTGTTGGGATCCCTCGTACATGGTCTTTCGTTTCGGTAAGAACGAACTATGTCCGACTTTGGAGGAAATTCAGCGCATTCTAAGGTTAAACATGGATGGCGATGCCATAGTACCACGCTTCAGGACAAATTATCAGGCAGACCTATCAAGGTTCTTGCATCTCAGGCCTGCCCGCCTGCAGCCCAGTCCTAACGGCACCCTCGACCGGATACCCGTGCGGTTTCTGGAAAGCCTGTATCAGCCCAAGTGGAACCCTGACCCCATAGCGCCAGGACTCCCTGGTATCAATGCCTTTACACTAAAAGCTGTCTCTCAGTTGCTGTTCCCAAGATGCCGCACACTTGTGGAGTCAGTTCTGGTCGGGATCATCGAAGACACCTGCAGTTCCGGAGCCATCATACCAGTCATCCTTGCAGAGATGCTCAGGGCTCTCAATCAGGCATCAGGCCGTCGGAAGGGCGTCTTCTATGCCAACTCATCGCTTCTACACATCTGGTTGGTAACACACCTACCATCGATCATAGCTATACCGGACGACCTTCGTGAAGCTTACAGTATACCCCGGAAGATCTCTCAGGGTCAAGGACCGATCGTGACTATATACGTCAAAGAGCTCTACCAGCTTCTTCAGGACTTGACAGAGAAGACCATCATCACCTGGCACTGCGAGTGGCTAGTCATGCCAAGGCTACCTCGCGTCGTCATCTCAGGAAGACGGTGTATGATCCTTGCCGGTCTTACAGGCTCTGCAGCCTATGTACCTCTCCGAGTCCTCCGTCAGTTTGGACTCCCCCAGCGCATTCCAGTCATTGACCGACAGGGAAATGATTTTGCCGACTTCACAGTGCATTCACAGAAGCTCACCGAGCGATTCCAGTCCAGTTGGAGGACCTCTAGGCGAGATCGGTGGCCAGACTTTGTGGTCACAACAGGGCCATCTACTGATGTAGCGTACCGCCTTTGGGTGGAAGATCCTGACATTCCATCTCCCATGCCCGCACCTAGGGAATTGCCGACTCCAGTCTCAGCTCCATCACGGGGCACCATACCGTTATCTGAGACGGTAATCCCTTGGACAGACATCTTCTTGGAAAGACAGCTCCACATTCAGATGAAAGAAAAGCGGCTTCGGAAAGCCCAGGTAGCATTCAGGCTACAGGAAGCGGAACGGGACCGCGAACTCCAAGCCAGACAGGAGCAGATCCACCACCTCGAACAAACAGTTCACTCTTACCAGAAGAAGCGGAGAGGTGACATCAAAGAGAACTCCATCCTCAGGGCGCAGTTGCACTTCCATCAAGAGCAGCTTGATAGTGCAAAGGCAGAGATGACCGACCGTATCCGGCAGTCCGGACACCGGATGTTCGGGGCTACAGAGTCCCTTGCTTACATGGAGGTTGAGGTCACATCTCTCCAGCAGCAGCTCATGGACCAAGGGGGCATCCCCCGACCACTTGACTTTGCGATCCCGGACGAACCTGCCTAGGATCGAGTCTTTTTACTTTCTTTAGGTCGGTCCTGTATTCACTGTACCGTTATCATGCATCAATGAAAAATCTTTTTTTTGGCATCATCTCTCCTCATCATGCATATTCATGGTTAATCGTTGCATCTTTTCAGTCTGCATGAGCCGACCCATGACTCGTTCTCTGACTGCGATTCTCGCAGAAGTCGCAGAAGCAGTGTTGACCGAGATACCAGTCACGGAGCTAGTACCGTACCGGCCGCCATCTGAGAGCAGCTCAGAAGTAATGACAGAACCATCAGACCATCAGCAGAGAATGGATGATCTAGTGCAATCGCATGATCGGGACATCGTCGCTATGCAGAACAAGTTAGACCGAGTTTTGGAATCCCTGAACATTCTACTTGGTGCCCGAACCGGGGAACCCTCTGACCGGGTCCCCACAGATAACCCTGATCAACCTCGTCCAGAGCCACATCAGCCTATCCCAGTCATCATCCCTAATCCTGGACCCACTACTGGCGGAGGAGAAGCAGAATTTGATCAGTATGAGGAACAACCCAGGGCCTCCCACGTCCATCAGGACAGGCCGTCATCATCCGACCCTACACTGTCCCTCAAAGATCAACATGAGGAGATAAAACAAATGAAGGAGGAGATGAGAAGGATGAGAGGGGCATCTGCCAATCCCACTCTATCACTGGAAGACCTCACATTCTCATCCGGGGATGCTGTGCCCCCAGGTTTTAAAGTTCCAGACTTTGACAAATACGATGGCTCCGGCTGTCCAAAACAACATTTACAGATATACCTGGGGGACATGCTCTTGTACAACAAGAACCAACCATTGTTGATCCAGTATTTTCAGAAAAGCTTAAAGGGAGCAGCCCTCACCTGGTGGATGTCAGTTGACAAACAGAAAGTCAAGACCTGGCAAGACGCAATGGACATGTTTGTCGAACAGTACTCTTTCAATCAAGAGCTTCGACCTCAGCGGAGCCAATTAGAATAAATGAGCCAGCAGAATAATGAATCTTTCCTGGAATATGCTTCACGCTGGAGGGCGATGGCTGCGAAAGTCTCCACTCCTATCCCTAAAGAGGACCTGGCGAGCATCTTCATGGGCACACTAAAGCAGCCCTACTCGACCTTGATGGTCACCCTACCGGTTGTAGACTTTGGCACGATAGTCAAGACGGGTGCCCGTATCGAGACAGCAATTCAGAGTGGTGCCATCCTTTCCAGTCTTGGGTTTGATCCTCCTAGAACAGCTGCAGCTTCTACAAGCAGAAATAGTGGTCCCCGTGATCAGAAGAGAAAAGAGAATGTCAACTTGGTGGCTTCCGCAGCACCCATCAGATTACTGGCTCCGACCGCTCAGCAACAGCCAGCACTAGGGAACACCCGGCCGGCTAGACAAAACCAAGGACAACCTCGTCCCATCAGAAAATTTACTCCTCTCCCTTATACCCTCAGTCAACTTCTTGACTTTCTAACCAAACATGGTATTCTCGAATTGAGAGGCCCTACCCCTCTCCTTCCCCCAGATAAACAAGGCAAGAACTATGATGCTAATCAAAACTGCGCCTTTCACAGAGGCCCAGGCCATGCGACAGATTATTGCATTGGCTTGAAGTGCGCAATCCAGGACCTTTTGGATTCTGGAAAGGTTGAGCTGGCTCCTGGCAACACCAGCATCAATCAGGTGCCACTGCCCCCACATAACAACCAAATCAATTTCATCGAGTGGGAAGAGCCCGGGGCAGGGCATCCGAAACCTTGTGCACCCGCAGCCAGTGATAGCATCATCAGGCCCTCATACCGATCACCGATCATTATCCCTCTCCCTCAGGAAGACATTCAAGCTATCCAAGGCCCAATACAGTCACCCGCTCGTGAAACTGACAAAGAGCAAATTGTATTCACCATTCCCTGTCCCGCCAATTGGCCCACAGTCCCTACTCAAGCCTCGACATCTTCTGTCCCATTCAAGATCCCCTACATCCCATCTGAGCCTTTCAGCCTTAACAAAGTACCTGCCCCTCACTCTCTTATCCTAGAGAGTGAGTACATAGCCAATCTTACTCGATCCGGTCGGGTGTACCAACCTCCAGCAGTTGAGCCGGCGAATGAGAAGGCAAAAGATAAGGCAGGGTGACAGACCCACAAAAAGAGACAGCAGATTCAGCTCTCCTATTAAAGATCCTTGAGAAGGCAGAGGAGTTCAGTATCACCCAGCAGTTGGGTAAAACTCAGGCACAGATCAGCATACTGGGACTCCTCTTGACATCTGAACATCACAGAAAGCAGCTTCTGAGGGTATTTAACAATGCCCATGTCACACCGGACATCTCGCCTGAAAAACTGGGGCAGATGGTGGCGCAGGTGCTCGAATCAAGAATCATCTCTTTCACTGAAGAAGAGATACCCGAAGGAGACAGGGACCACACCCGGGCCCTATACATTGCAGTTCAGTGCATGGACAGAACTCTTTCCTCAGTGCTCATTGATAACGGCTCTGGCCTAAATGTCTGCACTCTATCTACTCTGCAAAGCCTGGGTTTGGACCTCAGCCAAGTGAAGAAGCGCCCGATGACCATCCGAGCCTTTGACAATACCACCAGGCAGAACCTGGGAGACATCGACTTAACCATCGGGGTCGGATCTGCGCAGTTCACAACCAACTTTCAGGTAGTGAATGTGCCTGCCTCATTCACCTTGCTCTTAGGGAGGCCGTGGATCCACACGGCCGGAGCCATTCCCTCCTCCTTGCATCAGAGGATCAAATTCATCCAGGATGACCACCTAGTCATCATTCCTTCGGAGGAATTGGCAAGTTCCTTTGGGGATATCCAAGAGCTGGGGCAGGGTTCAACCTTCATGTCCTTCCAGTTCGAACAAGTTAGCTCGATCTCCCAGGCGGAAGAACTCAGCAAGCAGTCAGTGCCACCATTTGTCAAGATGATGGCTCGCATGAAATACCAGCCAGGACAGGGCCTTGGAGCCAGAAACCAGGGCATGAAAAAGAGATATGTGCCACCTCGCTACACTTCACCATTCGGGCTGGGATACAAGCCCAGGTATGAGGACTATCTCTCGAGGTTAACCCGAAAAAGCAAACAGTCGGTGAAACCTGAGCCCCGACCCCACATTTCTGTTACATTCCCAGTCGGAATCTTCGAAACCTATCCAGAGACTTCCCTCACACCAGTTACTAACATTCCTTACCCTCAACCCGGCACAGAATCTTCAGGGATTCCCAAACCGGAAGTATTCAGCATCGCCCAGATGTTCGAAGAGCTGGCTGTCAAAGATGCAGAAGCAGAACCGGAATATTCAGCGGGAGAACAGGTTTGCACCATCTCCAATAGCGCAGAAGCATCCTCCAGCTACCATCCACTAATCCGTTGGTGGACTGAGGCTCTTACAGTCGAGGCCGCTCAGGGCCGGGGGCAGCATAGTGCAGGGAAGGAAATCGCCTCCGACAAGGCTACCCCTGAAACCCTCCTTGGACTGTCAGAAGTTGAGTATGACTCAGAGCAAGAAGCAGTGCAGGATGAAGAACCGCCTCAGGAGATACTGGACCTCCTCGAACACAGTGAAGGGCTTTTACAGTCCAACATTGAGGACACCGAGACAGTGGACCTGGGATCCGCAGATAATCCGCAGTTGGTCAAGATCGGTACAACTATGAGTCCGAAACAGAGGACGGACATGATCAGCTTTCTGAAGAGCTACAGCGACGTCTTTGCCTGATCATATGCAGACATGCCCGGCCTGGACCCAGCATTGGTGGTGCACAGACTACCCCTAAACCCTGATGTCAGACCAGTTAAGCAGAAACTGAGACGAATGAGGCCCGAATGGTCGCAAAAGGTCAAGGAAGAAGTTGAAAAGCAGATCAATGCAGGCTTCCTGGCAGTGGCAAGCTATCCCGAGTGGTTGGCCAATATTGTTCCAGTACCCAAGAAGGACGGCAAGGTCCGGATGTGCATCGATTATCGGAACCTAAACAGGGCTAGCCCTAAAGATAATTTCCCTCTCCCGCACATCGACATCCTGGTCGATAATACTGCAGGGCACGAGACTCTATCATTCATGGACGGTTTCTCCGGATACAACCAGATCAGGATGGCGGAAGAGGATGTGAACACCCCATTTTTACACCCCTAAAATCTTATTTACATTTTATTTTATTTTATTATTTATTATTATTTTATTATTTTATTTTACTTTTTATTTTAACTTTACTCATTTTATTTTCATTTTATTAGGGAGAGAGAGAAAGAGAAATTCCATGCACGCCCTTGGCCAAGCACCCAGTTCACATGGCCCACCAAGTTTCCAAAATAAAACCCAAATCAAAAGTTCAAGCCCATATTAAAGCTCTTTAAGCCCATTTGCCTGGCCCATTACTGTCCACTATATAAGCAAAGAGGAAGGGGTTTAATACCCTAAAAAAATTTTTCTGAAGAGAAGAGCGGCTTTCTCGAGCTCCCTCTCTCCTTCTCCTGGTTATCCTCTTCCTCTCCTGGTTCTCCTCGTCACCTGAGTGATTCTCTATTTCCATACCCAACGAGCACCATCACCGTTAGCAGCAGCATTATTGTCGGCGCCAGTATCTCCCGGTCGACAGTCCTCGTCATCATCTCCGGCAATTTCACCTTTCCGGCGAATCAGGTCTGTATCCCTCTTGTTCCGTATTCTAGGTCTAGATCTGGATCTGGATCTAGATCTAGACCTCTCTATTGCATTTTTTTATTTTATTCTCGTTTTCTGGTTTTTCTACTCTAGATTGGCTGAGATTTTTCCTCGGATCTCATCTCCAGCAGAAACTCCGACGAGGTTCCATCTCTCCACGGGTCCCCATTTCTGGGGTTGATTCTTGTTCTCTTCAGGCGAGTCGTAGACTGGCTTCTCCCGGTGATTCGATTACGCCGATCATCACCGATTCCTTATTGGCCAACCATTTCTCAGATCGTCTTCGCCGATCATCACCGGCGTCTACAGTTGTCCTCGTCGCTGCTTCCTAGCCGTTTCTTACTTCATCACCATTTCGAGGCAAGTGATTCTTATCAAGCTTTCTCTATCTCAGTTTTTTTTTAGTCTTTCTGGATCTGAAATTTCTAGATCGATTTAGAAATTCAAATCTAGAATTCAGGTTTGTGTTCTTAATTTCCCTTTTGTATATGAGTTTATTTATGATTTAATTTGCATCTTAGTTATCTTCTGAATACTTTTTCCGGCGAGTTACAGAATCAACCCACCGGATTCCTTTCTCCCGAATCCTTTTCTTTCTTCTTCAGGTAATGCTCTAATTACTCTTCACTATCCCTTTATCCCTGGATCTAAATTTCTGAATCATTAAATTCATAAATTCAGATCGATCACTGTAATTTATATTTATTCTTTCTTTGATTTTCCTTCTGTGCAGTAACAAGGAGGCCGGATCTTTTCATTTTTGCTCCTTTTTTGTTTGTTTTTTTTTAAAAAATTCTGTATAATTAAGAGATTTTCCGTTTTATTCTTTTCTCCATCCGGATCAGTTGCTATCATCGTCGACAATTCTCCCGTCAATCCTCGCAGGTACGTCTTCTCTCATTTCTATCTTCCGAATTAGTGTATGATTTTAGGCGGAGGCCGCTTTTAGTTTAGAAGGATTGGTTCTGGAGATCGGATTGCATTTAGTCCTCTTGATCTGGTTTTGTTCAAAATATGAACTCAGGGATAAATTTGTTCAAAATCAGAACACCGGCAGCCTCTGTGTACATATTTGGCATAAGAGTGAGGGAACCTATATCGTTTTTGTCTTAGATCTTTGCCATATCTGATCCCAGTGTTCGTTACTGGGTTAAAGCCGGATAACCAATTTCCATGATTGGTTAATCGGCCTTGATACAGTAGCCTATCACCAGCCCTTTAAGATGATTTTAAATTAATTTTCCCATTTTTTCTGTCATGTATGTATGTATTATCTCTTGTACATGTGTGCAATTTATAGAAATAGGTCGTAGCTTATTTTCCCTTTTGCCTACATGGGGCGTTTAGGTTTGATTTTCCACCCTAAATAACGGCCTAACCCGTTAGTTTAGTTTTACAAAAAAATCAAAAAATTAAAATAAAAAATAAAAATATCAAATAAATTAAAGGTACTGGTCTATCCTCCCTTGGGACCTAGAGCAGGGTCCGTATTTAAACCATAGCCTCTTTTGGTTTAAGGCCGCTCGATCCGCCCTGCTCTTTGCCTTTAATTAAGTCAGTTAGGCTTTATTTTCCTTCTTTGCCTACCTTGGGCATTTAGTTTAGTTTTTGGACTAGTTAAACTTGCCAGAATTAAAGAAAAAATACAAAAAAATCAAAAAATACAAAAACAACAAAAACATTTAAAAACCCTCAAAAAAAAAAAACTTACCCTAATAAATGAACGCCCCCTAGAGCTCCCCCACGAGCACCTAGCTACGCTGCCATCTCCCGGAATGAGATTCATAAATCTCATTCCACTTCCCCCCCCAACTCAAACACGAGTTGGAAGTGACCACACTCCGAAACGAGTATAAAAACAGTCACGGACCCCGAACTACTATTGAGGGTCTGATTCCGACTAACCGGATAAGTAGGCAGCCCAATCAGGGTTCGACCCCAACCAAAATAAACTTTTTTTACACCCTCTTTTTGATTTCGATTAGCAAAATTAATAATTTTTAGGAAATGTTAAGTGATTTTTTTTTTTAGACCTAATGAGTAGGTTACCGTCATCGGATGGAGGTCCTGGGGTGCCTAACCCCTTCCCCAGGACCTAAAGGGATCCCTTACCTAGACTATTTTGGACCGTAGACCCCCTCATTTGGATTATTTTTGGGATCCTACTTCCCCTAAGTAGGTGGCGACTCATAAAAATAAGTTTAGCGTCATTCCTCTACTCTCGGACCTTATTCCGATACCTAGAGTTGAGAGGGGAGGAAAGGCGGTAAATTTTGGTGTTTACAGAGGACATGGAGAAAACCTCCTTCATTACACCTTGGGGCACATTCTGCTACAAGGTAATGCCCTTCGGACTCAAGAATGCAGGGGCAACCTATCAGAGGGCCATGACGGCACTGTTCCATGACATGATGCACAAGTCAACAGAGATCTATGTGGATGACATGATTATCAAATCTCTGACTGCCGAACTACACCCAGAAGATCTAAAAAGACTCTGTGACAGACTTAGAGAGTTCGGTCTGAGATTGAATCCGGCCAAGTGTGTCTTTGGAGCCTCATCAGGAAAACTCCTTGGCTTCATCGTCAGCAAAAGAGGCATTGAGATTGATCCAGCTAAAGCCAGAGCTATAATCGAAATGCCAGCACCCCAAACTGAAAAGGAGATCCGCGGTTTCCTGGGCAGAATTCAGTATATTAGTCGGTTCATCTCTCAACTAACCCCGATCTGCGAGCCGATCTTCAAGCTTCTTCGGAAGAACACACCGACAGTCTGGACAGCGGAATGTCAAGAGGCCTTTGACAGGATAAAGCAGTATCTTCTCAACCCTCCAGTATTGGTGCCTCCGACACCAGGACGACCCCTACTACTCTACATCTCTGTACAAGAAACCTCCATAGGGTGCGTCCTGGCACAACATGACGAGACAGGCCGAACAGAGCAAGTCATCTACTACATCAGTAAGCGTCTGCTAGAGTACGAAGAGCGGTACAGCCCTCTGGAGAAGACATGTCTGGCACTGGTCTGGGCAACTCAGCGTCTTCGGCATTATCTGCTATCCTACCCGGTAATCCTGATCTCCCGGATGGACCCGCTGAAATATCTACTAGAAAAGCCAGCCACCACCGGACGGACTGCTCGATGGCTTATGATGTTGTCTGAATTCGACATCACGTACATGACACAGAAGTCAATCAAGGGGCAAGCGATAGCAGATCACCTGGCTCACAGTCCGACCCAGGATTACGTGTCTGTACATGATCAGTTTCCAGACGAAGCTATCTTGTACGCAGAAGCAGATGAACAAGAATACTCCGGCTGGGAGTTGTACTTTGACGGAGCTGCCAACAGTCATGGGCACGGGGAAGGAGCAGTCCTGATCTCACCTAAGGGAGCGCACCTCCCTATCTCAGTCAAGTTGCGGTTCAGATGCTCTAACAACGAAGCAGAGTATGAGGCATGCATAGCTGGTCTGAAAGAAGCCCTAGGCATCGGAATCGAGGAGATAGACGTCTACGGCGACTCATCTTTGGTAATCTGTCAGGCAAACGAGTCTTGGGCCATCCTAGAAGCAAGGTTGGTTCCGTACCTAGCCTATCTCAACTTGCTGATTACTCAATTCAGGAGAATCACCTTCAGTCACAGATCCCGGAACCAAAACAGATTTGCCGATGCACTGGCCACTCTTGCGTCCATGGTTCAGATCCCTAGGGGCATCTTACTTTGGCCGATTGAAATTCAGCAACAGGATCAGCCTGCCTACTGCCTCGAGCTAAACGCAGTCACGGATAACAAGCCTTGGTATGCGGACATCAAGCAATACCTCGAGGATGGGACCTTCCCTCTCGATGCTACCAAAACAGACCGTCGGGCAATCCGAAGACTGGCCATTCAGTTTGTCCTCTCAGGGGGAGTCTTATACAAGAGATCCCCAAACTTGATCTGGCTCAGATGCCTAGACACCGGTGAAGCAGTACGGATAGTCGAAGAGGTTCACGGAGGAACCTGCAGCCCACACATGAACGGATTGATGCTATCAAAGAAAATTCTCAGGCTGGGCTATTATTGGTCCACTATGGAAACTGACTGCTGCAGGCATGTACAGAAGTGCCACCAATGTCAGATCTACGCTGACAAAATCAATGCACCGCCGACAAGGCTACACAATCTGACTGCTCCTTGGCCATTCTCTGCCTGGGGCATCGATGTCATCGGACCCATAGCTCCGAAAGCATCTAATGGTCATCGATTCATCCTTGTTGCTATCGATTACTTTACAAAATGGGTCGAGGCAGCCTCTTACGCCAATGTCACAGCCTCCGTGGTTCAGCGCTTTCTAAAAAGAGATATCATCTGCCGATACGGTGTTCCATTCGAGATTGTAACAGACAATGCTTTTAACTTCTGCAACAAAGGGATGACTGATCTCTGTCAGAAATTCAAGATACAGCATCACAATTCCACTCCATACAGGCCTCAGACTAATGGTGCAGTGGAAGCAGCCAACAAAAACCTGAAGAAGATCATTGAGAAGATGGCAACCAACTACTCTGCCTGGCATGAGATGCTCCCATACGCACTCATGGCCTATAGAACGTCCATAAGAACTTCAACAGGTGCAACACCCTTCTCTCTGGCCTATGGTATGGAAGCAGTCCTCCCCATCGAAGTAGAGATCCCATCACTCCGTGTATTAATGGAAGCAGAAGTCTTAGAAGCAGAGTGGGTACAGACCCGGTTTGAGCAGTTGAATCTAATTGAAGAGCGGCGACTGAAAGCCATCAATCATTCACAGGCCTATCAGAGGCGCATGGCTAAGGCATTCAACAAGAGAGTCAAGCCTCGTAACATCGAAGTCGGTGACCTGGTCCTCCGGAAAGTGTTGCCAAATCGCCCTGATCCCAGGGGCAAGATCACTCCAAATTATGAAGGCCCATACATCGTCCGAGACAAATTCTCAGGTGGCGCCCTTCGCCTCGGACGTATGGATGACGAAGACCTTCCTGAGCCCGTCAACATGGACAAAGTCAAACGATACTACGCTTAGGGTCTAGATCTGATAGGCGCTTTGCACTCGTAGAATCTCTGGGAAATGACAGGAAGCCATCCGTGGCACACTCATAATCCCTTTTTCATGTAACCCGTTTACACATCAATGAAAACCGCTAGTTAGCCCCTTGAGCCTGACAGCCTTTCTTTGAAACAAACCTTTCAGGGACACCCTCCCTCGTCATCCGTGGCATTTGCCTGAACTACGTCATGTCCTGATCCTGTAAAGGGTACGTAGGCAACCTGACAAATCAGGTGCGGTCACAAGAGGGGTAATCATTCCCCGACTCTCCCAAGCAGAATCCAACTCTCCCCACAGAGTCACTCCCCAAGTAGAGACAAACTTTCCCAACTTCTCCGGCGGAGTCAACACAAAGTTTACGAGTATTCCATCAAAGAAAAATCCAAAATAAAAGTTGAAACATTCATCAAGTCAGGGATTCCCTGAGCAGAAATAGCCTCTCTGAGCTTTCCCCCCAATAGAATCAACTTCTCCAAAAACACCTCCCTAGTGGGAACAATTATCCCCAGTGGAATCAATCCTTCCCCAGTGGAAATAAACTCTTCCTAAAAGAATCCCTCAAATAGGAAAAATCTCCAAACCCCAGTGGAGTCAAAAAAAAAAGGGAAAAAAAGAGAGAAGAAAAATTCAGGTCCACTGGAAATGCCAAAGGTATAAATCTCCAGCAGAAGATCTCCATGCAAGTCATTTCCAAAAAAAAAAAAAATGAAAAAAAAAAAAAAAAAAAAAAAGGAAACAGTTTCAGGGTGTCCCAAACTTCGGTCCCCCCAGCCTACGTTTCGTCCCACTCTAAGTCCTCCTAGATCCCCTAGAAACTACGAGTGCAAGCGCAATATCAAATCTATATCCTTAGCGGAGTACAATCCCCACAAGGAATACGGTCCAGGGTGATGAAGGGAGTATACTTATTTCCCCAGCAAATCACAGGCTTCCTTAACCAGTCACGGGCATGAGCGAAAACTGGCAATAGCCTCATTGCGCAAAAATTACGCGACACCCAGACCTAGTCTTGCGGCTAGGGGCAAAAAAAGGGACAAAAATCAATCAGCTTCGCAGGCATGAGGAAAACCGGCAACGACCTCATAGCGCAAAAATTATGCGAACCCCATGACTTGGTCGTTCCAAGGGTAAAAAAGGAGAGAAAAAGCTGAAAACTAGTTTGGCAACACAATCCGGCAGCAATCAGGCTCATCGGACTCCCCAGTCACCCTCAACAGTCAGCATCTCGGTAGGTCAGCGTCTTCAGCAGAGATTCCAAGAGGGAATATCCCCAACAAACATGTTACTTTACGACATGTCCCCCACAGAGATTCCAACAGGGAATACCCTCAGTGGATGTGTTACTCCAGAACATACCCCCAGTATACAGGCAAACATCAGGAAATCCCCAGTAGACTGGTAATCCTGAGTCCTCCGGCAGTAGTCTACAGCAGAGATTTACTCCCCGGCCAGTGGTCTACAACAGAGACTTACTCCCAAGCAGACTTCCCGGCAACAGACCATAACAATCATCAATCCTCAGTGGACCCTTTAGCAGAAGCCTCCAACAGCTCTCAAACGTTACCCTTCCCCAGCAAGAGTTCAGTCAGCTTCCGAAGCCCAGCGAAAAACTCTTTCCTCGACATGAGTCTAGAAGCTTGCAACAACATTTAGACAAATTTTTCTATCCTCCAGCAGCATTCTGCTCTGAATCATACTCAACTCTCCAAGAGTAAAAGGGAATCTGAAATCCCCCTAAGCCCTGACCTAAGACAATTTACTGGCAAATCTAAAAGCTAACAAAGCATACTTTCGTCAAAATAAAAAAATCTTTTACACTTCTTCAGAAAAGATTTTCAAAAAACAAACATCTCTTGGTTTCAAAATCCGTTGAACCAACCTGCACTGAGCAACCCCGACGAGACAAAAACAGAAGAAGTAGCTTCCGCATCTCCCCAGCAAGCAACAATCAGCAGAGTCATGGGAAAGCATCCCCTCCTTTATCCCTTGCATGACATCACTTACATAGCGTCATGCCTTGCATGACCAGCACTTTAACATCATCAAACATGATCAATTTCAGCGCCTCTCGGCCATACCAAAGTCAACATGACGACACCTTGCCTGTTGTGACATCATGGAGTCTCCATTGACACCGAGTCAACCTACAGAAACTTACCACATGTCCCCTTAGAGACGTCCCTATACGTTCTCAACATCTCAGGTCTCCATTGACGCCGAGTCAAAAATGCCGACACCTTGCATGTCCTTTACATACGAGTCTCCGAAACTCACTGCATGTACTCCTAGAGACGCTCTCGTGCGATCTCGACATACGAGTCTTCATCACTCACTGCATGTCTTCTGCATACGAGTCTTCGAAACTCATTGCAGGTCCCCTCAGAGACATCCCCGTACGTTCTCGACATCCCAGGTCTTCATTGACGTCGAGTCAATATGCCGACACCTCGCATGTCCAACACCTCATGTGTTCCCAACACCCCGTGTGTTCTCCACACTCCATGTGTTTCCGACACCCCGTGTGTCCTTCGATCGACTCGGTTAATATCCTCTGGGAAACACCGTCTCGATCAATCCCCTCGCCGCTTCCGAGCGACACCTTACTTTCGGCCAGCACCTCCAGGTCACGCCATCTCTACATCCATCTCTCATCCCCCGCTATTCGCTATCCTCTAGCAGTAGTATTCATCACTTCACCACACTCGTCATTTGCATAGCATGCATCGTTCCTAACGTCCATCTCGGTGTAAAAATAGGATGTTTCCAGTCTTTGCCGTTCAATCGCCATCCTGGCACTCTCCGGCAAAGAGGGGCAGCTGTAAGCACCCAATTTTTACACCCTGCTCAACTAAACCTTAGACCTAAACCTAGGTCTAACCCTAGCCTAGCCCTAGGCAAAGTCCCATGGGCTCAAGGCCCTTTTCAAGTCCAAAACTCTAAAAATGGATAAAACCCTGTTTTTGGGCCCAAGCATGGGCCCACTAAGCCCAATCCAAGTGGGACCCACTTTACACCTTTTAAAATTCAAATTTTGGAGCCAATTTCCAAAATGGCAAAACCATTATTTGCCTTCCCCACATGTGTGGTGGTTAGGCCCAAAAAAATAAACAAAACAAAAAAAAAAAAAAAAAAATTTTAATTGGGTACTGTTCATCGTCCCTGTCAAAGGGACGACTGAACAGTCCACCTGCCTGGCTGCCCCTGCTCTCCTCTGCCCCTCTGCTTCGTGTCCCCCACGCGTAGCCACATCACCATTCATCCTTATCCATTCCTCCACCTTCCCTACTCCCTTTCTTCCTCTATTTAAACCCCACCAAGCCACTGTTCATGGAGGGAATTCAAAAAAAAAAACCAGACTTCTCTTTTACCAAATCCCAGCACAGCCACACCTTCTCTCTCTCCTGGTCGCTTCTCCTTCTCTCTCACGAGTTCCCTCCCTTTCTTTTTCCTTTGGTGAAGACAAAAGTGAGAATAGCTCACTTACGCAACAACAATCACCAACATCCCCTACGGTAGCAACTCCTCACCGGTGGTATCAACTCCACCACGGCATCCCTCTCACCACCATCAAGCTCATGACACCTACACCAGTGAGCCACACTCCCAGTAGCTCCCTTCTTCTCTGGCTGACTTTGCCACACCTCCGGTGATATTCCAACACCACTCACAGCAGCACCACTAGACTTCCGTCTCCATGGCAGCATCTGTCCAAGAGCAGTAGCACCACCACCCACTTCGTTCTCCGGCGAGCTAGTACCAGTCCAAGACTAGCGAGAGAGCTTTTTAGTTTGGACAGCAAAGGGGTGCACCAATTGCTGCTTCTACCCATCCTCCCTGTCACACCGGTAAGGACACCGCTGCGGCACCATAGCCACACGCAGCACGCCGGTAACATTTCTCTCTTCCCTTTTGTCATTCGTTTGTAATTTTTCATTTTTCTCAAAACCTGTTAGATAATGTTAGCATCTATTAAATTAACTGAGGTTTAGTTAGGTTAATGTTTAACTTTAGGTTTAGTTTAACAAATTTCATATTAGTGTTAAATCCTCTTAGACGTGATAGTATTAAATATGCTTCTTGGTTATTTTTTTAGATTAGTTCTCTCACTTAGGACAAATCTGGTTTTGGGGAATTTATAGACTAGTGTTAAACCCTCTAGACATATTAACATTAAATCTGTTTTTTTTTTTTTTTAGTTTTTATACTAGTTTTCTCACTTAGGACAAATCTGGTTTTGGTTAGGGTAGTGATCAGTGTTAAATCCTTTAGACATCTTAGCATCAAACCTGATGTATTGGTTAGGTTGTAGACTAGTTTTTTAATTTAGGGTATATCTGATTGTAATTAGTTTTAACTCCTTAAGACATGTAAGCATTAATTCCGTTATGGTGTTTGTTTCTTTTGGTCAGTTAACATAGGCATAGACTAAGTATACTTTTGGTTATGGTGTTTGCTTTTTGGTTAGTTAACATAGACATAGATTAAGTAAGTTTTCGGTCAACTTTGTTTTTAGGATCGGTTTTGATTAACTTGTTAAATTAGTCTTAACCTAAATACTTTTTCTGTTAACTTTCTAGGTTAGCTTTAGCTCAGTGAATTTTAGCTTAAATTAATGATCCTTAGGTAGTTGCTTAGGACAATACCTAGTGAATTAGATTAACTCTAGGATAACTTTGAATAACCATAGTTAGTTTAAGCTCGTTGCTCCGCAACGAGCCTAAACTACTATCCAAAAAATCCCAAAAAAATCAAAAAATTCAAAAAGACCAAAATTACTGACTTTTGACCTTTTAACCATGGTTAGCACCCTAACCACGGTTGATCACCTATTTAACCTCGGTTAGCAACCCTAACCCTTGGTTAAAACACTCTGGGCCTACTGGGCTCATTCTTGGCCTATCGGGCCCAATCTCGGCCCACCGGGCCCAAACTAGCCTATCGGGCTTTACCCTCGGCTTACCGGGCCCCACCCTAGTCTGTCGGACTTACCTTAGGCCTACCGGGCCCAATACCAAGCACTTGACCAACTCGGTCAACCACCCCTAGCCTCCCGGCTAGACCCTAAGCCACCTTTGGTGCACACACACACACCCCTAGCCTTGGCACGAGCTCATGTGCCAGAACTACGCTCGGTCTGATCTCACCCCTATGTGAGTACGTAGGCAGCCCAACCCGGGTTCGACCCTAGTCTAGGATTTTCTCCTTCTTAGATTAGCATTATCTTAAATACTTAAGGCATTTGATTAAAATTGAGATTAGTTTGGCTTAATCCTAGCAAGTAGGGAACCATTGAAAAGTGGAAGTGTCGGGGTGCCTAACCCCTTCCCCGGACTTAACCGAACCTCTTACCCTGATCTCTGATCACAGACCAAGACCTTATCCAAATCCCGGGGACTTATCCCTTCCGAATGAATAGGTGGCGACTCTATACTACCCCGTGAGATGCAAACCAGGGTTTCCCGAAACCCGCGCTCACAATGATCTTATTGGGATTGTTGATGGCTCTGAAACCTGCCCTCCCAAACATCTCACTAATTCTAGTAACAAGGAAAGCACAAAATTTAATCTGGCTTATCTGCTCTGGAACAAGAAAGATCAATACCTCCTAAGTTAGCTTAATGCAACACTATTGAAATTGTTCTCTCAACAGTGTATGGTATTAACACTACTCGATAGGTATGGACTTCTTTGGCAAATTAAAACGTTTTGCATCTCAAACTTGTTAAAGAACCAATCAACTGAAACAAAAATTGCATAATTCTAAACAAGGAAATCTTACTTGTTCAGAATACCTTCATCAGGCCAAATTGTTGGCTAATAATCTTTCGGTTGTTGGAAAGCCGGTTGATGATGATTTGATCTCTTATATCACGAGTGGTTTGAATCCAGCATTTAACCCTTTCACTACATCGGTTTCCCTAACATCTCGTGATAATCTCATTTCTTTTGATGACTTTCAAGCAAAGTTGTTTAGTTATGAATTGTTGCTCAAAAATCATCACTCTAATCTTGTTTTTGAGACAGGAAGTTCAGCCTTGTATACTTCCAAGTCAGGCTCAAATAGAGGCAAGTTCAAAATGCCTTCATTCACTACTCCTAATCCCAAGTCGGCTTCGGGCATTAATCACAGTCGTGGAGTTTCAACGAATTCTCAACAGAAATAGTCACTGGCTTCTCCAAATGACAACATCTCTCAGCCATCCAAAGGCCGACCCACATGTCAAATCTATGGTAAATCTAGTCATAATGCCCTTGACTGTTATCACCGGATGGACTTTGCTTATCAGGGGCGTCATCCACCTCGACAACTTGCTGCCATGGTTGCTCAGACCAATGCTCTTCCTACCAAACAAAAGTGGTATACTAATAGTGGAGCTACCAACCACATCACAGCTGATCTTGAGAATCTTTCTCTTCGGTCAAAATATCATGGACAAGAAAATGTAGAAGTTGGCAATGGTATAGGTTTGCAAATCGCTAATACGAGTTATAATACCCTTATTACTCCCTCCTCTCATCTCCAACTTAACAACATTCTCCACTGTCCTATTGTTTTTGCCAATTTACTTCCAATTCATCAATTTGTCTATGATAATAATTGTCATTTATAGTTACACCTCATTCTTTTATTGTGAAAGACAACAATACGGGGAAGACGCTTTTACAAGGGCCAAGTGAGAATGGTCTTTATCCCATCCATCCTCAGCATAGTGCTCTCAATAAATCGATTCGACTCATGGCTTTTCTAGGGGAACGTGTTTCTTCTCCTATTTGGCATCTTCGCTTAGGTCATCCATCACTTCAGATTCTACAACATTTAACCAATTCTCAAGCAATTACTTTTACAGGATCTACTAAACATGTCGATTTTTGTGAGTCTTGTCAAATGGGTAAGAGCAAAAGCTTACCTTTTACTTTATCTTCCAGTGTTTCATCTTTTCCTTTGCAAATGATACATTCTGATGTATATATGGATGTCGCCTATTCCCTCTATTAGTGGTTGTCGGTACTATGTCATTTTTATAGATGATATTTCTCGTCACTCTTGGAAGATCCATTACATCTCAAATCTGATTTATTTGAGTGCTTTGTTAAATTCAAGTTGTTGATTGAAAACTTATTGTCATACAAGATCAAATACTTTCAATCCGACGGGGGAGGTGAATATTCTAGTAATCGCTTTAAACGTACATTTTCTTGAATCCCATGGAATTATACATTGCCTTTCTTGGCTACATACACCCCAACAAAATGGGGGAACAGAAACATCGACATGTGGTTGAAACGAGATTGACGTTGCTTGCACACTCCCACCTTCCATATAAATATTGGCTAGAAGCATTTAATACCTCCATATTTTTAATCAATAAACTTCCCATCCCAGTTCTCAAAAACATCTCACCACATGAGCAATTATTTCAAATGACCCTTGATTACTCCGTCTTATTTGTTTTTGGGTGTGCATGCTACCCATTTTTACGTCTCTATAATCAACATAAGATGGAATTTCGCACTAAAAAATGATCTTCTTGGGTTATAGTCTTAATCATCATGGGTATAGATGTCTTGACATGTTTACTGGTCGTGTTTTTCTTTCTCGCCATATCATCTTCGATGAATCCTCCTTTTTGTTCCGGGATTTACACTCTCACTCTAAGCCACCTTGTGAAAAGTCTTCACCAATTATTATTGACCCTCCTACTTTCATGCAACCACTACATCTTGATCCATTACTGCCTCCATCACCTAAGACTAACCATATTCCTCAAAGTCCACCTCTCCACTCACACCCAAGTTCAACTCCTACTTCTCCAGTTCAGGCCCAACAACCGGACCCCTCTAACCATATTTTAGTCCCCACTCTTGAACCTGGCCAATCTCACCAGATTTTAGCCCGTACTCCTGAAACTGAACCACCTACTTCTATGCCATTGTCTAATGATATCTCCAACCAACATCATCAACAGATTATTACACGGACTCAAGATGACACTAGGCAACCTAAGACCTATGGGGATTATCATATTAGACAACTAAGCGACCTAAGATCTATGAGGATTATCATATTACACGGACTCAATATGGCATTAGGTTACCTAAGATCTATGGGGATTATCATATTACACGGACTCAAGATGGCACTAGGCGACCTAAGATCTATGGGGATTAAGCCTACTACTGTCCCCACTATCTTAGCTCTTGCCGTTCACTTTGATTGGCTTATTAGACAATTAGATGTGTCTAATGCTTTCTTACATGGAGTTCTTGACGATGGGGTATATATGGAACAGCCGTAAGGATTTGTTGATACTCAACATCCAGATTATATATGTAGGCTTCATAAAGTGATATATGGATTGAAGCAGGCCCCACGTGCGTGGTTCAATCGGCTCTCATCATTCTTGATCGAGTTGGGTTTCATTGAATCTCAAGTTGATTATTCATTATTCACCTTCCATGATAAACATGTCATCTTCATAGTGCTGATTTATGTGGATGACATCATCCTCACAAGCAACAAACTTGAGGCCATGACATCCCTTATTGATAAGATGAGTGTTGAGTTTTCCATGAAGGATCTTGGGAATTTGAGCTACTTTTTGGGCCTTGAGGCCCATTGTGACACATCCGGACTTTATCTTCTCCAATCTAAATATACTATTGATCTACTTCATCGCATTAAAATGGATGGTGCAAAACCATATTCAGCTCCTACTATGTCCGGCAATAAACTATCTCATTTTGATGGAGATCCTCTTGATGATGGAACTTTATATCAAAGAGTAGTAGGTGCCCTTCAATACTTGACTCTTACTCATCCAGATGTTTCTTTTCCCATGAACCAAGTGTGCCAATTCATGCACACCCCATCCACGGCTCACTGGACTACAATCAAAAGGATACTCCGATATCTAAAAGGCAGCATTGATCATGGTCTCCTCTTTAGCAAGGGATCTCTTACTTTAAATGCTTATTCTAATGCTGATTGGGTCGGTGGTCGTGACGATTGCTGATCCACAAGTGGGTTTGGGGTGTTTCTTGGACTTTGTCTCATCTCTTGGGATGCCAAGAAACAACCCACTATTTCTAGATCAAGTACAGAAGCTGAATACCGATCAATGGCCACTGCAACTGCTGAACTCTGTTGGTTGCCTATGTTACTTAAAGATCTGAAAATCTATCTTGATTCTCCTCCCATTTTGTGGTGTGATATGTGGGCGCTATGTCATTAGCCTCTAATCCAGTCTTCCATGCACGCACCAAACATATAGAAGTAGATTACCATTTTGTCCACGAAAAAATGGTGCGCAATGATATCCTGGTTAAATATATCTTCACCGTTGATTAGGTCGCCGACATCTTCACCAATGGACTAACATCAGCACGGTTTACAAAACTTCGAGACAAGCTAATGGTTCGTTCACTTCCCATCAGCATGAGGAGGCGTATTAACCGTCCATCCCTTGATTATAGCTCTCCTTGATTGTAGCCTTCCCAAGATATCTTCTCCAGATAAGCAACCTCAAGATACAGAGAAAGAAGATCTTATCTAAATCTCCAACCATGTATTCTATCTTATTCTTGTACATAATCAAATCCCTTAATTGTAGCTCATACAGTTGTAAACACAAGCATATATATGGAATATCTTTCTTCTAATATCGTATTATAGTTCTTTCATGCAGCACACTATAATCGAGGGCAACAAGATGTGTCAACTTGTACAGAAAAAAGTCTCCCGTTTGATCTGTGTGACAACTTGTACATACCATAACCCACCTTATATTGATATGCTATGTTGTGATGGGCTAAGCCTCAGACAAGGACAGGATTAGCCCAAGCTTGGCTTGAGGCCTAAGGTGCTATGCTTAAACTTCTGTTGAGCCCTTCTTGACTGAAATAGTTCTTGTACATCTATCCATTTCTTGAATGGTATGGTATCAAAAGTCCTAACATCTAATTTCATAACTGATAGCCCTGAACCCAACCATGCTCAAACTGATTTAGACCAGGTTTGAGACATGAACAATTGTGTTGAAAGTTAGGGTGGGTCAAGCTACAGCTGGCTGTTCTACTCTTATGGTTCGTCGAGGCTAATGAACTCAACTCTTTTCCCTTCCCGGGAACTAGCCCAAAGTTGCACCCTTACTTTGTAGTTTGTAGTTTTTTTTTTTTGGGTAGGCTCTAATCATTTATCTATCTAGATTAGAGGTCAGGGGGTTAGCACTCATGGTGGGCGTGCTCAACGGCCACAACAAGAAGACTCGAACTCAAGTCACACTCCCCAAAGGGAGAGACACAATCACTCGGACATGCCCATGGTGTCTTTGTAGTGTTGATTGGCAATACTATTACTACTACTAAATCATCCGATATCCAATTTTAGGTTATTTTATCTTTAAAGCCAGAACGCCAAATTTACTATGGCCCTTGAAGTAACCTTAAAGAAAGTCCAAGCCCACGGGGCCTATGGTGGGCCAAGCACTTAGCCCAGGGAGCCCAAACCCATTCAGCTTATAAATGGGTTGAAAAAGGAAATTGAGTCCAACCCAATAAGAAAAGAATTAGTCTACGGGTACTCCCAAAGTGTACTTACAAATATACCATCAAATCCTAATCGTTTAATTAAACGGTTAGGATTAGAGCTGATGTGCCATTAGAAAAGACAAAATAAGTCAATCTAAATTCTGACCTAGTAGTTAGTTATAGACGGTTAGGATTATAGAGCATATTTAAATTGAAATGACATCTGAAGTTAAACTCAATATTAATATATGTCAAGGGATCTAAAAAAAAAAAAACTCTTTGAGCAGTGGATCAATCCTCTTTGCATGTGGCCCTTACACTCTTCTCGAAATACCAATCCGGGTGCCAAAATGCAAGGACCCTTTGCAACCCTAAGTGTATCAATCTCTTTTGGGTTTTAGTTAATGTTATTGTCTTCCACCAAAAATAAATAAATAAATAAATACTCTATAATCTCATAATAATTCTACCATTCCAATTTCCATGGACCTAATGTAACTCCTAGACTCCTAGTAATGTTTTTTTCGTTGTGGCATACTCTTCGACTGGGGGCCTCTTTGTTCTCCTATTTTCATCCCAAGTAGGGATGGCAACCGGTCGGCTTTGGGCCGAGGCGCCCCCAACCCTATCCCGCCCCTAATAGAGAACCCATATCTCATTCCCATCCCAACTCACGTCGAGGCGGGTTGGTTCCGATTTTTGAAAAAACTTCTTAACCTTGTCCCCGTTTTGTCCCGTTAAGCACTGGACGAGGCGGGTCAAGGCAGGGTAGGACGGGTTGGGACTATATTTCACATTATAAGTAATATATTGAGGTAAATACGAGTCAAGAAATTTTTTGGTTGCCTGATTCTTTTCCTAGTGATCTTTTTGCCTTTGTAGTCAAGGATTGTTGGGGGCTTCATCTCCCTCGCTTGTAACTCTTTCTTTATTTTTATTCATCTGGTTGTCCTAACCCCATCTTTCCCTCCCAAAAAAAAAAGGAATTAAATTAAAGGCTAAAATATTGATTTCACAATATAAACGGGCGGGGCGGGGCGGCATAAACTCATCCCCGCCCGAACCCGACTCGGGTGTAAAATTTCATTCCCAAATCCGCTCCTACCCCGTTTAAGAGCTCTCAAAACCTGTCCCAATAAGAGCAGGACGGATTACTCAATTAACCCAACCCCTTGTCATCCCTAATCCCAAGTCAATCCTTCAGGACAATGTAATGGTGGCATTGTAGATACTATAAAACAGTGGAGCTCCACATAACTTTTCATGAGAGCTCCCAATCGTAGATACTACTTCACTTTTTTTGGTGAAAAGGTAATTGCATTAAGAAGAGAACAGAAACAAGAATTACAACACAGGGCTAGGGAAATCACCCGGTCCTTGGATCAAAAGGATAGGAAACACCCAGTCGAGCACAGGGGCCATTTCAGGGCTCTCTTGGCTAGGAGATGAGCTTCTCCATTTGCTGATCTAGGAATGGCGCGAGCTTCAGCATTCGAAAATCGATTCCAAAAAGCTTTTACGTCCTTCATGATTGTAGCTACATCCCAGTGAATGTCCTAGTTTTTGCTCTTCTGTACATCCATAAGCTGAGAGCCATCACCCTCTAGAACGAACTTGTTCCATCCATGACTCTCCGCAATAGATAAGCCTATGAAAAGGGCTTTTGCTTCGGCGATGCGCGCATTAGCAGCATCTATGGGAAAGGAATGACCAAAGATAGTAAGACCCCGATGGTCTCTGATAATGATACACACGTCAGCAAAGGTAGTATCGGGCTGCCACGCCCCGTCTACATTAATTTTGAGCCAGTCCATCAGTGGTGGCTACCAATCTGGAGGGCGGGGAGGCGTCTAGGACCCACGACCACCTGAGAGGAAGCCTATAAGGACAAAATCTCTCTACCAAATTGCACAGCAGTGACCATGGTTTTTTGAGGGCAAGGTATTTGGCCTTCAAAAATTTTACCATTTCGAGCTTTCCATTAGCCCAAAGCTCGGAGATGATAAAGATGGAAATCCCGTATCCTTCCGAGGAAAACTCCGGGTGGGTCGACCACTCTCTCCACCAATCAACATGAGATCTAACACTTGTCTGAGGTAGTCGACCAGTGAGAGCAAGGGCAAACCAAATACACCTCGCGAAAGGGCATTGAAAAAATAGATGAGTAGCAGTTTCAGAGTCAGCCCCACAAAACCCACACATATCATCCACCGGGATTCTTCGGGCCATTAATCTTTCTGTCACTAGCAGGGACCCTTTAAGGAGTCTCCAAAGGAAAATCTGGATTTTTGGGGGCATAGGGAACTCCCATATCCTATTCCAGAATCTTTCCTCGGAATGAGAAAAGGACGCGCCGCCATTTGAAGCAAGACCAAATTTTATACATGTAGCCAGGTGGTAGGCTGATTTTACTTGAAAATGTCCATTGTTAATGAAGTGCCAGATCATAGTATCGTCTTGGTTCGTCTGGCTAGGATTCAAATGAGTGATGACACGAATTTCAGTTGGAAAGAAGAGCTGTTAGAGAAGGTTCAGATTCCACTTTCCCGTTTGATGATGAATGAGTTGAGAGACTTTGTGAATAGTACAGTGAGGGGGCTTTGCAGAAACCAACTGGAACTTAGGAAAGAGATGGGATCCAAGCACCCTCCCAAATACTAATGGAAGATCCAGAACCAAGATTCCAACGAGTACCATTTGAGAACAGCTCCCCACCCTATATGATGCTTCTCCATCCCCAAGAGGGTCTCGATCCCACAGGAGCTTGCATGAAGGTTTTCCTAGGATAATATTTACCTTTTAACACCCTAGCTCATAATGATTCTGGATTGATAAATAGCCGCCAAGCCTACTTGGCTAGTAAAGCTTGGTTAAAAAGGGAAAAATCCCTGAAGCTCATTCCACCAATACTTTTCGGCTTGCAAAGAGAGTCCCAATTGTGCCAATGTATCTTGTTCTCCTCAAGCCGTTGACCCCACCAAAACTTTGCTAGCGCGGCATTGATGGCCTTATGCCAAACCTTTGGGAGAATAAAACAACTCATCACATAGGATGGGAGAGCTTGGGCCACAACTTTAATAAGAACACCCCGACCCGCTTGAGTAAGGAGGGACCCTTTCCAACCTTGTAACTTGGTAAGAATTCGTTGCTTCAGATAATTGAAAGTGTGGGCTTTAGATCTCCCAGGATGAGGAGGAAGACCAAGATAATGATCCGGAGAGTGGAGTAACTTCATATGCATGGCTTTTGCAATGATTTTTTGGAATTTCCAAGGGGTGTTGGAGCTGAAGGATATACTGGACTTTTAGAGATTCAATTATTGGCCCGAAGCCGAGCAAAATTTGGCAAGAATTTTCATGAGCACATCAGCCTCTTCTAGATCTGCCTTGATGAACATAGGGCAGTCATCTGCGAAAAAAAGGTGGGATAACATAGGAGAGCCCCGGGCAATACGAAGCCCAGTAAGTTGTCGAGACAAGGTGGCTTGCTGTAAAAGATGAGATCACCCTTCAGTACATAAAATAAAGAGATATAGGGAATAGAGGATCACCTTAACGAAGGCCTCTGGAGGGTTTGATGAATCCGTGAGGTTCTCCATTTATCAAAACAGAATAGGTCACCGTGGATACGCATTGCATGATCAACTGCCTCCATTTTTGGCAAAAACCCAATTTCTTCATAACATAATCAAGGAAACTCCATTCGATCCGATCGTAGGCCTTGCTCAATTCGAGTTTCACCACCGACTGAAATCTCCTGCTTTTTTGGGGCTTCTTTATGTAGTGGTAGATCTCATGGGCGAGGAGCACATTTTCTGTGATTTGTCTACCGGGGACAAAAGCTGCTTGTTCAAGGGAAACAAGCTTTGGGATAATAATTTTCAGACGGTTAGCCAGTGTTTTTGCCATGATTTTGTAGATAGTATTACACAAGCTAATTGGACGAAGCTGGTTGATATTCTGGGGATGAGGAATCTTTGGGATCAATGTGATAAAAGTATGGTTGAAGCTCTTTAGGATATGTCCCCCATTTAGATAAGCTAAAACTGCAACCGTGACTTTAGGCCCCACGGTATCCCAATTTGACTGCTAAAAATGGCTTGGAAAACCATCTGGCCCCAGGGCCTTTAAGGCTCCCAATTGGAAAACCGCAGCTTGAATTTCTTCCTTTGAGAAAGTCTGCAAGAGAGACCTATTCATATCTTTCGAGCAACAAGGGGCAATATTTTCAAGGATATCATGTGCTGTACCTGGATTTGAAGTTGTAAACAAAGACTGAAAATGGGCTATAATATGGGCTTGAACCTGACTTGATTCCCGAATCCATGATCCCACCGGTTCCTGCAAGCACTCAATACGATTTAGCCTTCTACTCTAGATCGTGGATTGGTGAAAAAAAGTTGTATTCCTGTCTCCTGTTTGAAGCCATTTAACACGGGATTTTTGGGCCCATAAAACCTCCTCCTGATGGAGGGCTGTGTCTAGCTCTGAAAGCAAGATATTTTCTTGATGAAAGACTGGACTACGATCAGTATTGCTTTTTAATAGAGACAGGGTATGCTTGAGTTTCTTAATACGGTTTTGTAAGAGTTCTAATGGGCAACAGCGCTTGCTGTTGCGCTGTTGCTCCCTTTGTTTGAAAAAAAATGGGTTTACATTCAATAAGGGGGCCACCACATCAACCATGAGTGGGGCCCTCATTTTTTCAGACACAAGGGAGCAACAGCGCAACAGCAAGCGCTGTTGCCCATCCGAACCGTTTTGTAAGCACCCAAAGACTTCACGATTCCAATGCTTTAAGTCAAACTTACACTGAGCAATTTTGTAACGTAAAGAGTACATTTCCGAACCATTACAATGAGACCTCCAAGCTTTTGTAATGACCTCTTTATACTCCTCATGGGAGGACCACATAGCTTTGTACCTGAATGGGCGCCTCTTTGAAAAGGGATGGGCCTTATGCAACAAGATAATAGGCCTGTGGTCCGACCTAATATCGTCAAGATTTAGAGACATCGCATCCGGAAGCATGTTACACCATTCAGGGTTTCCCATCGCCCTGTCCAAACGAGCTTGAATGAACTCTCCCGAGTGTCGCCGGTTGCACCAAGTAAAAGCTGGTCCCTTTGCTTCAAGATCAATAAGCCTCGCTTGTGACACCATACTTTGAAAACGTTTCATTTGATACTGTTCTCTAATTTTCCCCCCCTCATTTTCCTCAATTTTGAGGATGTCATTAAAATCTCCTATGACCATCCATGGAGCTCGGATCATTTCACCCTCCTTCCCGATCTAATTCCAGAGTTTGTGATGACACCGATAGTCAGTGGGACCGCAAAATGAAAGACACCCTACACATTGGACCTTAGGGAAAGAAACTGACATCCGTCTCAATGCGATTAGGAGAGCAAGAAGTGATGACCACAGTGATATCCTCCGTCCAGAAAAGAGCTAACCCTCCTGCCAAACCATGAGGGTCAACCGTAGTAAGCTGATGCATCTAAATACTCCGCTGAATTTTCTATCAAATACACACGACTTTGTTTTTTTTCCATTAAAAAGATCATTGAGGGACGGTGAAAACGGGTAAGTTCCCGTAGGTGACGAACTGTCCGGCTCCGTCCCAAGCCTTGACAGTTCCAACTCAAAACACTCATTGATCCCCGGGCAGCTGCTTTGGAGCAGCCACCCTTTCATCTTGTTTGTGATGCACGTCATGAATTTGGTAATCCTTTAAATCAAGAGCTTGGTCCCCGAGGGGTGAAACATCCGGCTTAGTATTCTGTACTGAGGAAGATGGTTGGACTATTGGGATCTTTGTCTTCTTGACTGTATAAGGGGTATATCTTTTTGGAGTGGATTCTCGATATGGACTAGACCTGATCCCTTTTCCTTTTGGAGTGACTTGCTGGTTTGGGGCGATGGCCAAGTTTATGCTCAAGTCGATATTTTAATTGTGGTCAAGGTCATTATTTGGGTTACATGAAACTAGACTAGTGGGTTGACAGGAGATAGGCTCATCAAGATCTGAAGTTTGAAATATCCCTGCCTGGGGATACGTGTCAATATTTGAGAAGTAAGGGGAGGGGTTGGTGGGAGGTTGACCACTGTCAAGGTGCGAGGTAGAGATTGTATTAGGTTTTAAAATACCATTCATAACTGATGGGGTAGGTAAAAATACTGGCAAAGTGGCGGAACAGACTAAATGGAGGCTAGGTGATATAGATGGCAGAAGTGCACCTTGTTCGAAAAGAGCCCTTTTTGATGGAGGTGATGGGTTTCTTGAAGATTCAGGATAGTCTCATATCAGGTGTGATTTCATACTAACCTCGGGCACAATGATGGTGTTGGTGGACAGGTGGCGAAGCTTCCATGGCCTGACAGCTCTGTTTTGATAAGACATCTGACTGTTGCAAGAGAAAAGAGTCGTTCTGACTCCGGTCATCGTCTCTGGCGGGACTACGCCTGGTTTGGATAGTTGTTTGTGGTGAGTTACCGGACCTTTGACGGGCATAGGGGGAATGGTTTCCTTCAGCTCAGAGGGTTGGGCCAAACTCCAAGTCTCCTTGATCGTCTTTCAGAGCAGCAAATGCTGTTGGACCACTTCCTATGTCTGTGGTTGGGCAGTACCGACTATCATGACCCAAAGAACCACATCCATAGCACACCGTTGGCAATCGCTAGTATCTCACCTTTATCTTGAGTGGTTGATGAGATTTACGTTGGATCATTAAAAACGCACTCAACAACACATTAATCTTTAATACTATCCGCACTCTAAAAAACTTTCCCCACATAACTCCAGTATGTGGCATATCAACTTCTAGAACTTCCCCTAGTTCCCTTACTAGCCGATCTCCAACAGAGTGCGTCATGTATTCTAAAGGTAAACCGTGGAACTATACCCAGGCACCTCTGTGAACTCCATCTCGCTGGCCGGAGTCTCCGGTTCCCACCGTTTAAGACAAACAAGATGACCATTGAAGTTCCAAGGATGGTTCATCAGCACTCGCCGGAAATCAAGCTCTTGCTTGAATCTAAACAGAAATAAATCATTTGGGAGATCGATCACTTGGGTGGGATATTGTGTAGCCTAGGCTTTTGTTAGGGTGATTTTTGCTGCAACTCTATTATACGGTCTATCGTGTATGATTTGCCAAATAAACTAAGTTTACAGGCTTCTGTACTCTCATCCAACCATTCACCTTCTACAACAATAGGTGACATGGAAGGGGTTTGTAGTTGTTGAGATAGACCTTGTGAGAGTAGAGAGATTTCCTCCTGGACGTCTGCCATGACAGACAACAACCACAGAGGGGAGCAAAAGGCAGAGGAGGAAAGAACTGAGAAGAAAAGAGTCTGAGGGGAAATTAGGGGTAGGAGAGCAAAGGGCGAAGAAGAAGGAGACGGCACTGCAAACAGGCTACAAGCAAGCTCGAAGCAAGACACTCAACCGAATACTCTCCCAAGGGGAAGAAGAAGCACTCAGCAGATCTTAGAACAAAACTCCACAAAGAGGGAGAAAGCCACTTATTAAGTAGATGAGAAATGCTAGCCCTAATCTCAGTCAAACTCTACTCTCAGTCTCCACCAACCACTTGTGCATTCTTGATGAGAGAGAGTGCTTTAACCACCATAACTGATTTGATAATGGATAGGTGGTTGGTGGAGGTTGAGAGTAGAGTTTGACCGAGAGTAGGGAAAGCACGCCTTTTAAGTAGATAGTAGTTGATAAATTAAGTACTTATTATGTCCCCAACCCAAACCCGGTCCAATTATAAATGGGTTAAGAAAACTCATACCAAGTCCAATACACGGCCCCAAAACCTCAACCCTAAAGTCCTTTAACCCCAAAAGTTTTGTGGTTATAAATTGCCACCCCTAATAAATGGGTGAAAGGAGCAAATAGTAATGGGTTGCATCTTCTATACAGAGGAAAGCAAATCGTCTTATAACCCTACACTACTTTTTGTGTGTTTTGGGCCCAAATTATCTAATAGAAATTAGACATATTTCTTATTTTTTTTTAAAAACAATCTAGTTTATATAAATTTATAAAATTAATATTTAATTAATTAGAATTTTACTTTTAAAAAACGGGTGTTTCATTTTTATTAGTTTATATAGGCTCACTTAAAAATAAATGACCTAGGTCCCTTTAGAGGATTTGCTCTCTAATACAAAGAGCGTAATCTCATTAGAAAGATTTATAATCATAATCAACTAGTTCTGGTTGGATTGGTCCAAGGATGAAATTTGGGAAGCTTTTCGTCGGGTGAGATAGCAAGTATTCACTCACCATTTACCAACACCTAACCTGAAGTGATTAGATAAATAATGTCAGGTGAGATAACAAGCAGAGGTCCACTAATTATTTACTAACCCTTAATTAGATAAATAGTTTTACTATTAACTACAGACATGAGCTCTAATTCAAGAGATAATCGAGCTCCCTCAAGAAGTGCATTATGACAAGGATAATTAGGAAATTAAAAATATTAAAGAATGATATTTTAGCCATGGAAATAAATTTTTACAATTTTTTTGTTTTTGTTTTAAGCAATTATAGGTCCACTTTCTGGCCATCCACTCCCCCTAAACAAAAGTGATCACAGAAGTCTCGAGATCGAATCTGAGCTCCCTCAATATCATAGGGACGTATTCTTCTCCAATTGTAACCGGTTTTGCCAAAACCGGTTACGCCCATGAGGTGGCCACATGTCTCTTTTGACACCTCTTAACTATGGTTAAGATTCACTCACCTCTAAGGTTCATCTGCATATTCTTGGTTTTTAAAAATAATAATAATTTTTTTTGTTAAATGTGGTTAAAATTTATCAACTCCTAGGGTTAATTTTTTAAAAAAACCAAAAGAGAGGTGGATGAACCCTAGGAATAGGTTAATCTTAACCGCAGTTAAAGGGTATAAAAAGGGACATGTGATGACCACATGCCCAAACCGGTTACAATTGGAGAAGATCACTAGTCATATCATATGTATGAGTTGGAGGTTTATCAATGAGCACTGATTAGCGTATCCAAGAATCCTATCAGTAAACCTAAGGCATCCCTAATAGGTGGATGCCCCCTCGAGTTTAAATTTTCACCCATTGGTGGATACCTTATGTTTGCAAAATGGGATCATGGTCCGTTAACTATTTTCCTTTATCAATGCATCACGTGCGTCTTCCATTCACCCAAACCGACTTATGGTAACCGGTAAATGCGGAAGATGGACAAATTCTGGAAGCTTCGACACCCTTCAGAGTCTTCCAGACATATCTCTTATCTCCCTCTCTTTCTATAAATCATCGATCTAACACCTCCACCAGTAGAAGTAGAAGAACATCCATCAACACAGCAATACCAACAACGATCTTAAACAAGAAGTACACCACCATTACCATAAACCAGTATTAAGTTTTAGGAGAAGAGCAGAAGAAATGGGAGTTGATTACTACAATATCTTACAGGTCGACAAGAACGCCAAAGATGACGACCTCAAAAAAGCTTACAGGAAGCTTGCCATGAAATGGCACCCTGATAAGAATCCCAACAACAAGGAAGCAGCTGAAGCCAAGTTCAAACAGATCTCTGAAGCCTATGAGGTTCGTATATCCATTTCTTCTCTCTATCTGTTTCTATGTATATAAAAGTTTCTCTGTTTTTGTACTACCCTGTGATTGTGATTGTGATTGTGATTGTGATTGTGATTCCGATTTCCCCTTTTAAGAAGACCCCATCATCCCCAAATCCTTTTTAAGACTACCCATCATCTCAGAATTTCATCTTTCGATTTTATTCAATTTATTTTTGAATTTCTGCAGGTTCTCAGTGATCCTCAGAAGAGAGCAGTCTATGATCAGTACGGTGAAGAGGGGCTTAAAGGTCAAGTGCCTCCACCGGAAGCCAGTGGTCCGAGTGGGGATTCCTTCTTTCAGACTGGAAATGGACCGACGGTATTCCGATTCAATCCCAGAAACGCCGATGATATTTTTTCGGAGTTTTTCGGGTCTTCAAGCCCGTTTGGAGGAATGAGAAATGGCGGTGGAGGTATGAGGGGCGGTTCAAGGTTCCCAAATGGGATGTTTGGTGATGATATCTTTGGGTCGATTGGAGAGAGAGGCTCTGTGAATCAGATTGTTCGTAAGGCTGCTCCAATAGAGAAATTGTTGCCTTGTAGCCTTGAGGATCTTTATAAGGGGACTACCAAAAAGATGAAGATCTCCAGGGAGATTGCTGATGCAAGCGGGTGAGTTGTTTTTCTACGTTTTATTTATTTATTGTTTCTTCTTTTCTTTTTCATTTTTAAATCAAATTATGTTGTTTGATCGAAGTACTTAATATGATCTGCTTGTTCAGTGAAGATTCAATTTTGGTTTTGGTTGTTTGATTGAATACAAATTCGATAATGGGGTTCTGTTTGTTTCATCAAATTAAAGATGGCTACTGTGTAGACATGTTTTTTCTCGGGTGTATACATTTGTTGAAGACTAATCTAAGTGCATCAAGTCGTGAATTTGGGTTTATAAGAAGTTATAATTTGATTATGATGAATACAATCTATTGAATTTTTTTTTTTAAATTTCATATTTGATTAATTAGTCTTAACTAGTGCTTTTTATCTATGTTGAATCTTCTTTGTGCAAATGTCTTGAGGAAATTTATTGAAAGTTTAAGCTCTTAGAGTGATACAAGATTGGTCTGTTTCACTAACACCAACATGTGGCATTTGAATCTACTAATTGTGTTGATCATATGGAAGGGCTGGTGAATTATATTATACTTCTGGTGGATAAAGGGTCTGTTGTGTGTAAGTTAGTACCTTGAATTTTGAGGTTCTTGCTTCTTGATACTTGATACTTTTGCTTTTTTCTTGCCAATGTGGTGTTGAAAAGGATTTTTTTTTTTTTTTTGTGACTTTAATATATGAGGTGCTTGAGACAGTAGCCCTGGTAGATAGAACTGGGTTTGAAAATATATTATTTTCCATAATTTTTGCATCAGATACTTGTTTAAATAGAGTACCTTGGAGCAATATGAAGTATTGTGAATTTACAACAGGAAAAAAGCAATGCACAAATTAAGCGTTTATCTATGTAGCTGTTCTAAGTCGTCTGATGAATTTCCAAAAGCATATGTTGTTACATGGTGGATTATACTTGAATTAGCAACTGGTAAGTTAGAATGTTACTTGCAAAAGAATTTGGAAGTATCTTTCAATGTTTAAACTGCAGTCCCCTTTAGAAACAGGATATATATACAAAAAAAAATATAAACAAAATTAAACAGGATATGCGGCAATTTATAGTGGATGTTCATGATGGTGGTTGAGGTGTTAAATTTCTGAGGTTTAAAGTTAGTTGTTTTGGTTTACACTTCCAAGCTTCTTTCCTTAATACAGATTCATGCAAAAGATTTATTCAGACACGAGATTAATGAGTGTTTTTTTTTTGGAGAATATAAATGGCAAAGCAAATAAGTCGTTCACTTTATTGGGATCATTGGGTGGTCTAGAGCTACTTGTAGTTGTGCTTAGATACATTGCTTCCTAGTTTATGAATATTCAAAATGTGGGAAATGGGATTTCGCTTCAATGTCACCTGCATTTGAGGGTTCATGTAGCTTGTTCTATGGCGCAGCAGTATCGTCGGCCTCCACAATAATTTTCTCTCATTTGGTGTTTGTAATGAACTTTTGAACCTTGTGCTTGGGAAATCCAATTAAACTACCCGACTAATTGGAAGTTAGAACATGAAGTACAGAGACAACCGTTTGTGTCATAGTTTTTATAAGCCATATTTTGCTGGTCAATCTGTTGATGACTCTTTTAATATCTTGATTATTTGTATCTCCATAGTCCATGCATTTTTTTTATAAGTCATATTTTGCTGGTCAATCTCCTGATGACTCTTCTAATATCATGATTATTTGTTTCTCCATAGTCCGATCAATTTTATTATTGATTGTACTCTATGATCTAAAACTGTTGGAATTGATTAATTCTGTTAATATCTATTTAAATTCTTCCCACTTGACCAACTTTACAGGCAATCCTACTAATGTTTCTGATTTTGTTTCTTGATACTCTGGTTTCTCACTTCTGTTAATTGTTCACTTGGATACAGGAAAACCATGTCAGTAGAGGAGATTTTAACTGTAGACATAAAACGGGGTTGGAAGAAGGGGACCAAGATCACCTTCTCGGAGAAAGGGAATGAGCAGCCAAATGTTATTCCAGCAGACCTCGTATTCATCATTGATGAGAAACCACACAGTGTGTTCACTAGGGATGAGAATGACCTGGTTCTCACGCAGAAGATATCGCTGGCCGAAGCACTGACGGGCTACACTGTCAATCTCACAACCCTTGATGGAAGGAACCTAACCATCCACATCAATAACGTGATTCATCCAACTTATGAAGAAGTTGTCCCAAGGGAAGGAATGCCGATACCCAAAGACCCCTCAAGGAGAGGGAACTTAAGAATCAAGTTCAACATCAAATTCCCGACAAGGCTAACTGCCGAGCAGAAGACCGGAATCAAGAAACTGTTGGCGCCCTGAGTTTGAATCCATGGGATGGCACATTATGAGAATCTAAGATTTGTGATTATTTTGAGATGGCTATAACCTGAGTAACTGGAATGTGTACTTAGATTTTGCTCAATACATTGTATGTAGATAGACATAATTTTGAAGGCTATAATATGATTTGTTAATCTAAAGTATCAATAATAGACCCCTTTTTTTTGGCTGCGTTTAGAGCTTGGTCTTTTCTACAGCTGATTGCCATTTCTATTGGCATATTATTATTTCTTACCTGCTTTACTTTCACCATTTATGATTTCTTATCAAAATTACTTATACTTGTAAGGTAAAAATTTTCTTTATCGACACCTTTTCAGGTAAGGTAAAGATTCTTATTACTTATCGGATAATTGGGTAAAATAATCGTCTTAAATTTGTCAGCTTTAAAGTAGCATACTTATTGAGCAATCGGATAATTGGGTAAAATAACCACCTCAAATTTTTGTCTGCTTTAATGGGTAAAATAACCACCTCAAATTTTTGTCTGCTTTAAAGTAGTATACTTATTGGGTAATTAGATAGTTGGGTAAATAGAAGGTAATTAGGTAAAACCTAATAAATTCATTTTAAATCAAATAAATTATGTATCTCATACCATCAACCAATCTTTTTCATATATAACAATAAATCAGCAGTATACCATATATATTTATAAAACAACAAATCATCAAACTATTTGTAACAAGAAAATCCAAGCAAAACACACCATAAGGATATAACTAAATTAAGATTTAAGGATATACGAAATTATCTTAACTCTTTTTCCATAGCTTACCTATTTATAAATGAGTAAATATTCTATTATCCATCAAATAAAAAATCCTTATCCTTACCCTCCTAATTCGAGTAATTGAATGAATGATTAATCACTGACAACCCTAATCCTATTGTCTGAGTTGGTGAGACAGGCAAATAGATTGTTGATCTATTGTTGAATTCATTAGACTGGCAAGAGACATTTTGTAGCTCTTAAGATTTAGAGTTTATTTGTTTTTTGTTTTTTTTTTATAAAAACAAGAGCTTATTTCGAATTAAGGATTAAATATCTAATCCAACTTTTAAATATTTTAGCATAAGATATTTAATATCTTAAATATATGTAACCCTGAGTTTTTCTTTTTCTAGAGTTTATTGTGTTAAGTGGATGTAGGCTTATTTGCTTACATGTGCATTTGATTCACTTAAAGGGACTTTTATGTCCTTAATATATTTTACAAATGCCTTTTATGTCCTAAATAAGTTTTTGCAAATGCCTACTCTATCCCCTCAAATAAGTGTTTACTACTGTATTTTACATAACAAGCTATGAGAAAAAAGAGCTTTCTTTCTATTAAAAAAAGGTTAAATCTTACCAAACAACTATTGTAAAACAAGGCCAATCTCTTATTTCTAGATCCAATCTCAATAGATTTTATTTATACTATAATATAAAATAAAGAAATAAGATTTCATCCTCTGATCCCCAAACTCTAATCCCTCCAATCTTTTAAGTTCAATTTTAGAGATTGACATGTGACTTTTCCCTTTAATCTCTACCGTTTCAGGTTTGGGGACTCACTATCTCATCCTTTGGGTCTTCTCTATTTATACTATTGTAGAGTCTTCTCTCTTGCAGGTTTGGGACCCACTATCTTATCCCACTATCTTATCCTAGTCATCTCTATCTCTACTATTATAGAGGCCCTTCTTAACTCGAACTTTTGGGTGTATTAATTTAAGTTTAATACTAACAATTTTATGATTTTCTATTAATTAAATATTATTTATACTATAATATAAAGTTTTTTTTTTTTAAATAGAGCTAAAAATGACACGTTTCCTCTTACTATTTCAAATTACTTGTTAATATTTAAGTTGTGTTATTTTAACAATCATTTGGATCCTAACTTAGAAGGAATAAATGAAATAAAAATGTTTAGAAGATTTTCTTCCACAATAATACATATGCAGTCATTTCCTGAGTAGCTATTCTCCCCAACTTTGTGCAGAGGATCATTCAACCTTGACTAAGGAAGCAGATGTGATCGAAATTTAAGGGGGGTGGGTGGGTAAGTACAGCACCAGCCACTGCTCCAGCACACGGAAATCAATGGTCCCTTGTTTGAACTTGTCGTGAAAAGAAAATGCCATCGATTTTGGACTCTGACTATACGACAAAGCCAATCGCTCTCCTGAAGCATCCCAGAGGCTATGCCCCTACTGTCAGTCGTCAACTGACTGATCCTGCAGCACTTTCTGGAAGAAAGATTGCAAGGGGCTAGGGTTGGCCTCTGGGATAGAAATTGATGGAAATATGATATAGTTCAAGATTCTTTCTCAGTGGAGTGGAGGCATAGTGGGAAGCTTCGGTGAGGCGGTGGCAGTCTTCTATTTACATACAAAGTGTGTAGAAGTCGGTGGCAGCAGCAGTAGTAGTTGGTGGTAGAAATGGGAAGCAGTAGCCGTAACATAAGCAGGGCATTTGTGGAATAAACAAAAGTTAAGTTAAAGAATTTGGGGGCTGTTTTGGAATTTTAAATAAAAAAGGTGAACGAAAGCTTCAACAGCTACCGTTCACTTTTTTTTTTTTTTGGTAGGAGGTAAACAAATACAAATAAACATCACCAGAGACAACATAGGGTCTCCTGGAAGCCAGAATAGCTCTACATTGCCAAGGCGATAACCTCTTAGGTTGAAAAAACCAATTGCACTTAATCCCAGACTATAATGGGCCAACTTGTGGGCAAATGAGTTTGCTTGTCTAGGAACATGGACCACACTGTTCACCTTCTATATATGTTGTTGGAAAAATTCTGTTTTGGAAAAATTTGGGAAAACAGTTTTTTACAAACTTTGACCCAAAATATAAGTGGGACCCACAAAGGTTTTGAGGCGGGTCTAAGTTGATTCGTGTTCTCCTCCATGAGGAGATTAACGTAGTATATTCACTTGTCCAAAACAGTGAAGTGGTGAATGAGAAATTCATCTCAAAGTGGGCCACTTGAACATATATTATAAGCTGAAGAATAGTGTAGTTTAATAGTCCCACATTGGAAAACTATTGAAACTATAGTGTGGTTTAAATACCATTATCTTGGAGTAAAGGGTGGGCCCTTGGGGCACCCAAATTTTGCGAAGGAGTGAGCACTTGCTCCAAGGTGGAATCAACACACGCACGCGCCACCGCCCCGCCTCGAGTCCGGGCCAGCCGGCCGGCTAGCTAGCTTGGATTCTAGTGGGCCTGGCCCTTATATTTATTTTTTGCTGGGCTGGGCCAGAGCCTGTTCAACTTATACAGTTATTTCAACAGCTATTTAATTCCAACAGTCATGTCTGTTGGATTTAAATTTGAAACCCAAGAGACATGACCATTCTGGACAGTCTCCTTTGCCCTAGTATTTAAGTCTTTTCTAGTGCATATTCTGAAATATGAAAAAGAAATTCTTCTACTCTCTAGTTTCCCAGTTTCTTATGCATACAAGTCTTCTGTATTCCAAGAGAGAGACATAGCATAGTTTTTGGTTCGCTGGACAAGCAGATTGTTGTGCTTCTTCTGCTTGTATAAAGATCACTTCATCCTGGGAGACAGACGTCCGTTGATTAAAAGCACCAGTGTGAGGGACAAAATCTGTCTTAAGGAGAGAGTTACTACTCGACTTGATCTATTGATCTTTTCAATTCCTAAACCAGTGAGTTCATTTTATTCTGTAGTTTTAATTTATTGTTACCTTAACAGAATATTTAATGAATCAACATCAAATTAATATTCTGTACACTGTAAAAGAATATTTTATAATTGTACTGTTTAATTTAATTGCTGCTGTGAATGAAACTTTAGTTAATAAAGATTGAGTACATAATTATTATAGTCAAATACTGATTTAAGATCAAACAATCTTAAGACAGATTTCGCATGTATTCAATCTTTAGTTTACTAAATATACTGGCTTTTTATACTTTTGATTCTGTATACTGTTTACAATTCAGAATTTTGTACACCTTATAATTTCTAGAATTCTGTATATTGTTTCTAATTTCAGAATTCTATATACTATTTCTGATTTCAGAATTCTGTATAATTCAATAAAACTCTGCATTCTGTAATACTGTATTAATATTTAATTTATGTATACTGTATATCAGAAATAATGTCTTCTTCAAGTCAATCAGTCATTGCACCTATTGCTATGCATACCTCTTTGCATCCTACTGTTCCTGTGAACCATGGTGAAAAGCCAGAAAAGTTTAATGGAACAGAGTTTAAAAGATGGCAGCAGAAGATGCTGTTCTATCTTACAACTCTGAATCTGGCTAGATTTCTCAGAGAAGATGCTCCTGCATTGAAGGAAGGAGAAACTGACAAGCAAGTGGTTGCTGCTGTAGAGGCATGGAAAAATTCTGATATCCTATGCCGAAACTACATCCTCAATGGATTGGATAATACACTGTATAATGTGTATAGCCCAATCAAAACTGCAAAGGAACTCTGGGATTCCTTGGACATCAAATATAAGACAGAAGATGCCGGTGCGAAGAAGTTCGTGGTCGGAAAATTTCTGGAATATGTGATGTCAGACTCCAAGACTGTTATCAATCAAGTCCAGGATCTCCAATTAATTTTGCATGACATTCATGCAGAAAACATGGTTCTTAGTGAATCTTTTCAGGTGGCAGCCATGATTGAAAAATTACTCCCGGGCTGGAAAGATTTCAAGAACTATCTGAAGCATAAAAGAAATGAGATGAAAATGGAGGAACTGATTGTGAGATTGAGGATCGAAGAGGATAACAGGATTTCTGAAAAGAAGACCGAAAAACTTCCAATGGAGTCCAAGGCAAATATTGTGGAACAGGGGAAAAGGTTTAATGGAAAGAGGAAGCAATTCAATGAAGGCTCCTCAAAAGGATTTAAAGGTAGAGAGAACAAGAGATTCAAATTCACCGGAAAATGCTACATTTGTGATAAACCTGGGCATCGAGCTAAGGATTGCAAAAGCAAGTGAATAAGCCAAAACAAGAAACCTGTTCAAGCCAACTTCACAGAAATGGACATGGTTTCAAATGGAGTCCATGATATGAATTTGTCCGTTGTAGTGTCCGAGGTGAACCTCATTGGCAATTCTAAAGAATGGTGGGTGGACACCGGAGCAACTCGCCACATTTGTATTGATAAGAATATGTTTTCTTCTTATCAAGTGGTGGAAAATGAAGAGCAACTCTTTATGAGTAATTCCTCAACTTCCAGAATTGAAGGACAAGGAAAAGTGGTGCTGAAAATGACATCAGGCAAGGAACTTACCCTCAACAATGTGCTCCATGTGTCGGACATCCGGAAAAATTTGGTTTCATGATCTTTGTTATGTAAGAATGGGTTTAGATTAGCATTTGAGTCGGACAAGTTTGTCCTGGCTAAAAGTGGTATGTATGTGGGGAAGGGTTATATGAGCGATGGGCTCTTCAAACTTAATGTTATGACTGTTGTACCTACTAAAAATATGAATAAAAATGCTTCATCTTCTAGTTATTTGCTTGAGTCTTCTAATTTATGGCATGGTAGATTAGGACATGTAAATAATGAGTTTTTACGTAAGCTTATACACTTAGGATGTTTGCCTAAATGTAATTTTGATAAAAATCATAAGTGTGAAGTTTGTGTGGAAGCAAAATTAACTAGAACTTCATTCCAATCTATTGAAAGGAATTTTGAACCTTTAGATTTAATTCACACAGATATATGTGATTTAAAATTTGTACAAACTGGAGGGGGAAAAAAATACTTTATTACTTTCATTGATGATTGCTCTAGATATTGTAAGATATATCTTTTGAAGAGCAAGGATGAATCTTTGGATATGTTTAAACAATACAAAGCCGAAGTTGAGAATCAACTTAGCAGGAAAATTAAGGCTATAAGAAGTGATAGAGGTGGTGAATATGAAACACCTTTTGGTGCTTTTTGTTTAGAACATGGTATCATACACCAAACTAGAGCACCTTACTCACCTCAGCAAAATGGTATTGCTAAAAGGAAAAATAGAACCTTAAAAGAAATGATGAATGCTATGTTGATTAGTTCAGGATTACCTCAGAATTTGTGGGAGGAAGCAATTCTTTCTGCAAATTATATTTTAAATAAAATACCCCGAAAGGTAATTAATAAAACACCCTATGAAATATGGAATGAAAGATCACCTTCTTTCAAAAACTTGAAAGTATGGGGGTGTTTAGCTAAAGTGGTTGTTCCTAGTCCTAAAACGACTAAGATTGGACCTAAAACTGTTGATTGCATATTCATTGGTTATGCAAATAATAGTAGTGCATATAGATTTCTGATTTACAAATCTGAAAATCCTGATATGCATGTAAATACTATTATTGAATCAAGGAATGCATATTTCTTTGAAAATGTATTTCCTTGTAAATCTGGACAAAAGACTAGTTCAATTAAAAGAACTAGGGATACTACCATAAGTAGTAATAAAGACTTTGAAAGTAATAGTGAAGAACCTAGACTTAGCAAACGTGCTAAAAAGTCAAAGTCTTTTGGCCCTAATTTTCTAACATTTTTGTTAGAAAATGAGCCTCAAACTTTTAAAGAAGCTATGTCAAGTCCAGAAGCTTTTTATGGAAAGAGGCTGTAAATAGTGAAATTGAATCTATTCTACATAATCATACATGGGAGTTAGTGGATCTCCCATCAGGAAGTAAACCTCTTTGATATAAATGGATATTCAAAAAGAAAATGAAAGCAGATGGTTCAATTGACAAATACAAGGCAAGACTAGTGGTCAAAGGATATAGTCAAAAGGAAGGACTAGATTACTTTGACCCATATTCTTCAGTGACGAGAATAACATCAATTCGAATGATGATTGCAATTGCTGTATTAAAAAATCTTGACATTCATTAAATGGATGTCAAGACGGCTTTCTTAAATGGGGATCTAAATGAAGAAATATACATGGAACAACCAGAAGGGTTTTGTGTTCCAGGACAAGAAAAGAAAGTTTGTAAGCTTGTTAAATCACTTTATGGATTGAAACAAGCACCGAAGCAATGGCACGAAAAATTTGCCAATGCAATATTGTCAAATGGATTCAAAATCAACGAGTGTGACAAATGTATTTATGTGAAAAACATAGATACAGGATATGTCATAATATGTCTTTATGTGGATGACATGCTCATCATATGGAGGAATGATCAAATGATCAAAACTACTAAGAAATTGTTGAACAAACTATTTGATATGAAAGACATGGGAGTGGTAGATGTAATTTTGGGAATGAAAATTACAAAAACATCTGATGGATATGCTTTATCTCAATCACATTATATTGAGAAAGTACTTGAAAATTTTAACAAATACGATGACCATCTAGCAAAGACTCCAATAGATGGAAATATACATTTAGCTAAGAATACTGGTGAAAGCATATCTCAATTGGAGTATTCTAGAATCATAGGAAGCTTGATGTACATGATGAACTGTACACGTCCTGATATAGCATACTCCATAAGTAAACTGAGTAGATATACCAGTAATCCAGGGGAAGACCACTGGAAAGCCATAGTGAGGGTACTTCGATATTTAAAGTTTACCCAAAACTATGCATTGTGCTACACTAGATATCCAGTAGTCCTTGAAGGATACTGCGATGCAAATTGAATATCAGATACTAAAGACTCAAAATCCACAAGTGAATATGTCTTTACATTGGGGGGTGCAGCAATTTCATGGAAATCTTCTAAGCAAACATGTATAGCACGGTCTACAATAGAATCTGAATTCATTGCATTAGACAAAGCTGGAGAAGAAGCAGAATGACTTCAACAATTCTTAGAAGATATTCCAATGTGGCAAAAACCTATGTCAGCAATCTGCATACATTGTGACAGTCAATCTGCGATTGGGAGAGCGCAGAGTCACATGTATAACGGAAAGTCTCGACACATTCGTCGTAGACATAACACCGTTAGACACTTGCTTTCAAGTGGGATAATTTCTTTAGAATACATAAGGTCAAATGACAAAATTGCTGATCCTTTAACTAAAGGATTATCAAGAGAGCAAGTAAGTAACTCATCGAGGGGAATGAGGTTAAAGTCTATAACTTAAGAGTATTCATAATGGCAACCCAACCTAGTTAACTGAAGATCCCAAGATCTAGGTTCAAATGGACAACTAAGTTGTGTATGACTCGACCTGATCACTTAAGAGAAAATATTTCTTACCCATTTCTGTTATGAGCAAATGATGACTGTATCGTGTTAGGATTAACTAAGTTATTAATGCTTCTTATATCTTGGAATTCCAAGTGGAGTATAGAAGAATACTCTTAATAAGAATCACCTATGTGAGTGTGAACTGGGCCGGTTCTATGAGAATTAATTAAACTGAAATTCTCTAGAGCACTCATGAAACCAGGATGTGTTCAGGGCCAAAATGAACACAACAATGAGAACTAAACTATGTTTGGGGACATCATGTGTGTATTCTATTGTCTTGGTTTACAATAATGGTTGAACAGTTCAAGACATCATGTTCACTGATTAGCCAGTAAATCCGATAGTCCTACATAAGGGAAGGTTCAAGGCCAAAAGCTACTTATCATATGCAAGATGTCTACTATTATGTATTCTCTCTTTAGTGTTTGCATTTATTCTGTATTCTGTCCAGGAATTTTCATTCATGTGGGGGATTGTTGGAAAAATTCTGTTTTGGAAAAATCTGGGAAAACAATTTTTTACAAACTTTGACCTAAAATATAAGTGGGACCCACAAGGGTTTTGAGGCGGGTCTAAGTTGATTCGTGTTCTCCTCCATGAGGAGATTAACGTAGTATATTCACTTGTCCAAAACAGTGAAGTGGTAAATGAGAAATTCATCTCAAAGTGGGCCACTTGAACATATGTTATAAGTTGAAGAATGGTGTAGTTTAATAGTCCCACATTGGAAAACTATTGAAACTATAGTGTGGTTTAAATACCATTACCTTGGAGTAAAGGGTGGGCCCTTGGGGCACCCAAATTTTGCGAAGGAGTGAGCACTTGCTCCAAGGTGGAATCAACACACACGCGCGCGCCGCCGCCCCGACCCGTGTCCGAGTCTGGTCCGGCTGGCTAGCTTGGCTTGGCTTGGCTTGCTTTGGTTCTAGTGGGCCTGGCCCTTATATTTATTTTTTGCTGGGCTGGGCCAGAGCCTGTTCAACTTATACAGTTATTTCAACAGCTATTTAATTCCAACAGTCATGTCTGTTGGATTTAAATTTGAAACCCAAGAGACATGACCATTCTGGACAGTCTCCTTTGCCTAGTATTTAAGTCTTTTCTAGTGCATATTCTGAAATATGAAAAAGAAATTCTTCTACTCTCTAGTTTCCCAGTTTCTTATGCATACAAGTCTTCTGTCCAAGAGAGAGACATAGCATAATTTTTGGTTCGCTGGACAAGCAGATTGTTGTGCTTCTTCTGCTTGTGTAAAGATCACTTCATCCTGGGAGACAGACGTCCGTGGATCAAAAGCACCAGTGTGAGGGACGAAATCTGTCTTAAGGAGAGAGTTACTACTCGACTTGATCTATTGATCTTTTCAATTCCTAAACCAGTGAGTTCATTTTATTTTGTAGTTTTAATTTATTGTTACCTTAACAGAATATTTAGTGAATCAACATCAAATTAATATTTTGTACACTGTAAAAGAATATTTTATAATTGTACTGTTTAATTTAATTGCTGCTGTGAATGAAACTTTAGTTAATAAAGATTGAGTACAGAATTATTATAGTCAAATACTGATTTAAGATCAAACATATGTTTGTATAAATGTAAGTTTTCTTATATGAAATGGCTTGACTTTTTTGAAAAATCAAACGCTATAAAGAAATAAGTGTCACCTAATCCTCTTTTTTTGCTCTTTAATCTTCAATCTTTTTTGCTCTTTAATCTTCAATCCCAAAAATCTTATGAGTTTTATTTTAAAAATGTCACGTGACAGTGACACCCTTCTTTAATCTCAACCTCTTATATCTCCCTCTCAATTCAAAAACCATTTGAGAGATTTTAGGGGATTGTTCCCTCCATAGCTCTATCTCTAATCTCAACCATTATCTCTCTTTGACAATTCTAGAAAGAAAGAGATTTTAAAAGATTGTGATAAGATTAAGAATGATAGAGAGAATGTAAAGAGAAATTTTAAGAGATTGTGATAAGATAGACAAAAGATATATAAGAAAGATATAGAGAGAATGTAAGAGATAGATTTTAGGAAATTGTAATAAGAGGACAGAGAGATAGTGTAGAGATTTTTTTTTTACTTTTTATATTAACACCCGTGGGTTTCTACTTGTTTGATCATATAAGAGTTGTTAAACACTTATTGCTCGACTTTTATTTGCAACTAATCGTCTAGTTCAAGATCTCATACCTTCTATTCTCAACCAATTGGCCCAGGCCCAAACATGTTTACAAGAGTCTTTTTGGGCCCGAATTCAACTCGTTGACACCCCCACTCAATAATGAATCTTTCATAATAGATAAAATTGCCCCTTAGATTACATCCAATGGTCCTTAATAATCGCTAACCTCACAATTTCTCAATTTCTCATTATGTAAAATTGTTACCTTTGTACTAAAAAACAGTTTGTAACCTAGAGAAAAAGAAAAGGTGAGACGAACTTGGCCCACAATCTGCTTAATGAGGGCTGGATCAAACTCGGCCCAAAGCCTAATGTTATTTGTGAGCCGAGCTTGGGTTGGGGTGCTTGGAATGAGATTAGGCTCAGACTAAGCTAGGAATATGAAACTTGGGCTGAGATTGGACTAACCCCAATCCGGGCCCAATTGTCACCCCTAAGTATAGAATACCCATTACCCACAAAGTGAATGAATTTAGAGCTTAGGGTGTATGGCCGATAATATGTTTCAGACATCATAGAGGTGCATAGTCCCAGTACTAATCATGAATCCCACCTTTTAGGGTACAACTTGTGCGGATTAAGTTAGGTTGGGGCCTACCCTAGCCCAATCCTATGAATAAAACCTCAACCTCCCCATCCCAACCCTGGTGCTTAAAGCTTCAACCCTGCCATGGATCGGATTAGGTTGGGTTGGATCGATCAAATTATAATGTTAAAAAAAGCAGTCACTAATATGTAAAAAGTATAAATAAAAAATTGTAAGAAAACAACATTCATACTTAACTAAAACTAGTAAGAAATGTCTTACTGTCATCATTAATTTAAATTCTAAAGCATACGAGACACATGTTGAACTTTGGATGAAAAGACTTACTAGTTGGACTCTGAAGGCTTTGAGCCTTGAAAATTAAGACGAAGAAGAGATTGAGAAAGAGCCTCACGGGTGCCTTCGGGGTTTTCGGGGTTTTTTAAAACGAGAGACTGGAAAAAGAGGCAAGAAGGATTCCTTTGACTTAATTCCAAGTCTAAGTAATCTATTATGTATTTTTATTACTTTATCTACATTCTATCATACATTATATCATTATAGGCCGCTTCACCTAAAAGGGCATGCTTAGTATTTTTATCTTTACTATTATTATAATGGGAGAAGTAGGCGTAGCCTGATTTTCTGAAATTCCCAAAATACCCTCATATCAAACACAACTTTGATGTAATGTTTTACTTTAATTCTCAAACTAATCTTTGTTTATCTATCTATTTAAAGAATAAAATCACAGCCAATCGCAATTGAACTCGGGGAGAGTTCAATCGCACCCACAGGTTAACACATGTCCCTTTTAACTCCAATTAACTATGGTTAATTCCTTCCCCTCGCTTTCACGTGCATCGCACGTGCCACCCTCTAGTTACCTTAAAAGTGAATGATTTTGACTTATCTACCCATAAGCTATGCATATAAAAGCCAAATACGATAAGTATAAAATTAGAATACATACCCTCTTTGGTTAAAATTTTCAAAGCATGTCCTAAGCTGTGATTTTTTTAATTTAGGGCAACAAAACGGTACTTAACTCTATCATTATATATATATATATATATGTTTTCTAGTATATAGATATTTCTAACCCAAGGCCAACCCAAAAGTATGAAAAGCTCAACCCAGCCCAAGGTAGGGTTATCTCAACCCAAGTTGCCCCTAGGATATATCATAGTTAGTAATTCGGAGTACCATAAAATTTGGTATGTGAATTATTAGAGTATAATTTGGAGTAGTCATTCAATAGTTCATTTAAAGATTCGGCCAAAAAAACACAGAATGTCAAAAATGCTTTACAAAAATAATTTGAGTATAATTCAGGCCAACACTCAATAATGTTGAAAAAATCGGCTAAACATATAAAATTGCATATATGAAATTTCTAAGAGAATACATTAGAACTTTAACCTCACTTTGCATAAAATGAAGAAAAAAGAAGTTTAGTCAGAGATTGAGAGAAAGAACGTCGTACTTGAAAGGAAAATGAAAGGAAAATTAAGAGACAAGTCGTACTTGAAAGGAAAATGAAAGGAAAATTAAGAGAAAGCAGTTGCTGGCATTGACAAGGCTGTACAATCGGAATTCAGTTCTCAACTAGTAGCAACTAATGGTGCCACTGTGATGACTGTAAAATAGGTAAGGTTAGAGATTTAGAGAGAGATCGAGAAAAAAAGAGAGGATTGAGTGATGACAATGAGTGCTTCAAGACAAGGGACTTGCGGCTTTCAGTGACGTTGTAGCCGATGAGATAAGGACTTAAGTTTAAGGATTGAGGAAGAGAGAAATGGAGAGAAAAGGAACTCCGTGCACATGAGAGAAAGAAAGAAAAATTAAGGACTTACCTTATGGGTTTAGATCTGTTTTTCTTTTTTTTTATCTTATACATATTATTTGTCAATAAGTCACAAACGATCCATCTTAAATATTTCTGAATCTTTGAATAATACAAATAAATTATACAGATATCGAATTATACATATTATTTGCATATAATTAGCAAATAATACACGAATTTACTATGGGTTAGACTCGGCATTATTAACCACTATTGGTTGGGAACCTCTTCCTGAGTCTCTTATCAGGATAGAAAATTATAAATAAATACTACCACAGCATCTACAGAAAGGCGCTCTTTACAGCTTGGTGAGGGATGGAAAAGTATGGAGGTGGAGGCTCTCTCTGGTGAGGATGTCACAAGTCATTGATATCACCACAGCATTTACATGGAATGGGACGGTCGCAATTTGATACATTACACTGTATACTTATTCTCTCAGAGCAGTCTAGGAGCTCTGCCTGGTTCATTCCCATTCCTCTGCAAAATAATACACGTGTTCAACCACTACTAAAAACTTCGAATGAAAAAAATGCAATGTAGTGGTCGCTATTTCTAACAAATCAATAATTACCCCTATGCGCATAGTTACAAGAAAATATTCTTAATCACTATAACCTGACGAGGCAGATGCCGTATCGTCTTCCTCCTCATCCCTATTCCCCTCTCCATCCTCATCCCCATTTCCTTCCCCGTCTGAGTCTAGACTCAGTTCTCCCTCATCCCCATCCTCCTCTACCTCTTGATCACCATCTCCCTCTTCATCACTATCCACGTCGTCATCACTCTCCTCCAGTAAGTCCACAGACTTGCCGCTAAACATGGCAGCACCATCAGCTCCCCGATCTTCATATTCATCCCCGGTAGCTTGACCAGTACTGTCATTGGACTCTGATGCCTCACCGCTGTTACTTCTGTCAGCACCCTCCACTTGCATCCTCATGGTTTCTTTGCCAGCCCATTCATCCACATCTGAGCTCCTTGGTGATGCTTCACTACTATTCTGTTTCGGGCTACCTGAGTAACTAAAATGACCCAATACTGTCTCTTTCTCAACCACCTTCTTCTCCAATTTCTGCTTTCTAACTGTGCGACGACCCCGCTTACGCCCTCGCCCACGTGTTCTGGCTTTCCCTCCCAGTCTGCGACCACCTATCTCGATGTTTCGAACATTTTCCTTACCAATTTCAGATCTGGAACCACTAACTCCTCTTTGCCATCTCCCGCCACGACTACGACTACGACCACGGCCCCGTCCACGGCCCCCTCGTCCACGCCCAGAGCTTTTAATTCTACTCCCTGGATCAACCCAGTTCTCTTCTTGCTCGTATTCAGCTTGGTCTGGAGTTTCGGCTGATTCAACCTCCAGGATATTCTGGACGACAGCATATCTTGGTGGAAGCTTCTGTAAAATAGAAAATTGAGTTAGGCAGTCATTTTCATATATGTACAAGGCAAATCTTATGGGAACCCACAGCGTGAGGGTTAAAGAATATATCTAGGGTTAGTTGATCAATGCAATTTTGGGCTATAGCCAATTAGCAATTGGGTGACCTTGATCATAAGCACAAATATCCATCGTTGTGCAAGGCAATGAGCCCACCATTCATGACTGACCACTGTTGCACCCTATATCTCCTCTATAAGTGCATCTACAGAATATTAAATCGTTCACAGCTTCACGGAATGAGAACCATTTGCCATTCTGCCCAGGAATACCACTCATTGGGACATTTTTAGAAAAAGCATAGTTCTTTTCATCGTTCTATTTTTCTTTTCTTTTCTTTATGGTCTCCTTTCTGGACATTTGGACAATTTATTTGTACAAGAAAAAATACTCACCATGACTTCTCCAGCTTCCTTTTCTCTATGAGACTCCACTTTCTGATGCAACATGTAAGAAATGGATGCATCAAGTTCCATAAGCCTTAATGCCACAGCAGCAGTTGTTTGTGGTACCCATGGAAGTACAGGAACCAATCCAGGATGAGAAGAATATTCAACAGGAGTAGTTGACGGGGTAGAGAAACCTAACAGTTCATTTGTCGTCTCAAAGTTTGATGATAAACAGTCCTGTTTAATGATGCCTTCCAATAGAGTCATAATCTGCAACAGACATAGACCAATATTGATTGTCTAGTTTAATGAGTTGTCAGATAGAAAATGGAGAAAGAAAAAGAGAAAAAGCCTTCAAGTAAACCCAGCATAAGACATGATTTTAACTAGGGGCTGCACAAAGCCCGATCGGCCCGTTGGTGCGGCTCGGCTCGGCCTGGTTCGGCCCGAAATTTAGGCTCGAACAGGCCAAGCCAAGCCCGAAAACTCAATTAAGCCGAGCTCAGGCCAACCCCTGTGCGGCTCGCCCGGCTCGATTGAGGTTCGGTTCGGCCCGAACTCGGCTCGGTTCGAATGTTATTAAAAAAATAATAAAAATATTATTTATATATATCATTATTATATATATAAATAATATAAAATATTATTTTATTTTTTTTAAAAGGATTCAAGCCGAGCTCAAGCCAAGCCAAGCCCGGCTCGAGCTTGAATCAATTCGGGCCGAGCCGAACTTCGAGCCACGATTTTGAATTCGGGCTGAGCTTTCAAGCTCCATTTCAGGCCGAGCCAGGCTTCGGGCCTCGATCAAATCCTTTCAAGCCCTGTCAAGCCCGGCCCGAATACAGCCCTAATTTTAACAAAGAATTGTAGGTAATGAATAGATCAGGAAAGAAACATCTGATATATTAAATGGAATCTCACAAAAGAGTGCAAAAAAGTCCTGACATATTAAATGGAATCTGACGAGACAAATCATATATTTGCCTGTGCAATATCCAGTTGCAGTCAATAGATGTCACTCATTTTTGTAGTGACAATTTGGTCTTGTGTGAGCTTTATCTTTAATTTAATCTTTATTTTAAATAAAAATATGAAAATACTATATATTTATCTTTCATAAATAGAGTAAATTTGGGTTGCCTAGCCTGAATGCTTTGACAGCACTGGTACCTAGTACAAACACATGTACAGTACGTAAATAACTACATATCCATGAAACTTGTTATATGTAGGTAGCTAATTAGTAACTTCAAGTGATCAGTCGGCGGCATGCACAACTATATATCCAAGAAAGAATATAGGTAGGTAGCTAATTTGTAACTTCAAGTGACAAGATATTTTCACTTTAACCTAATTGGTAATTGTGCCATTAGTGTACAAATCTTGGATAACTTTCCTTATAACTACTCGATACTCGAGATAAAACTCGATAAGATACTTTTTTATCGGTATCGATAAGATACTTTCTTGGCCTCTCTATTCAAGGCACATACTCCAAGCTATGCTATACCAAAGCAGTTAACAACCTCCTAAAAGTCTAAAATACGACTTGTATGTAAGATTAACAAGTTTAATCCCTTGATAGACAATCAGAATATCAACCAACCAGGGAATCACACAATACATCCTTGGTGAAAGATGAGTTTAATGTCACATGCTTGGCGGTAGTTAAAAGCTTTTAGTTGACTGCATCTCATGAATTTAGAGTAGACAAGAGGCTGCAGAAACTTAAGAGATTAAGCAGAATTGCATGATCAAGGCATATTATCCAAAAAATGAAAGGAAGAACTAGTAAGAAAAGAAATTGAAACCTGAAGAAGGTCCTCAGCTGACGTCGATGTGTGCAACTTCATACCCCAAGACTTTCGATATTCCTCAGTCCAAAAAGGTTGAAGAGCTTCTGGTGGAACAGAAACCTGCCAAGTCAAAGAAGTATAAATGCCGTAGGTGGAAACAATGAGAAACAGTATTTGAAATTCCAGAAAGGCAATTTAAATTGTAATACTGACTGTGTACTTATCCAAAAAGGAAATGTTCAACGAAAATATTGTAACCCTCACCTCAGTTAAAGCTAATTGTGCCTTGAGCAATTTGATCCTCAGGGGCAGAGAAGAATCTGAACCACGGAAATTCCAGTCCGGGTCCACCTTTCGTTTCTCTTCACATTCAATCACATGTTCAGAAAAATTTAAGCCGTTAGCAAAGGTGCCAAAATTCCTATGGCAAGAAGGGCAGTGGTTGTCTTCGGAAAGAAAAGAATCATGGCAGAAATCACAAATGCCCAGCAGCTGTGTGCTTCTTTTCTTTCCATATTTTGTGGAGCATAATAGTGAAGGATTAAAGCATTCTTTCCACATCCACTTCTCGAAATCTCGATATCTCTTCAAGGCATCTTTTTTTTCAGTTTCGTTCCTCCCAAGCTCAATTCTGAAAGATGATAGGGCCTCAGATGTATCCGAATTAAGACCACACACAGTACTGTTAGGACTATCAATACCAACAGTGCAATCAGGACTTGAAGTCAATTCAACATCTTCCGTTTTGACAGTATGTCCACTGGGGTCCACATTGTTGGTCCACTGCAAGTTTCTCCTAACAGTTTCCTTGAAAGAGGTCTCAACTTTTTGCAGCATCGAGTGCAAATGGGATTCTCTAATCCCACGTGTGTCCAAAGATTGCAAAAGAGCATCAAAGGCCTGCATGAAGAATGAATTGATGAAAAACAAACAATTTAAGGATGCAGGATAACACACATAAACAATGCCAAAAAAGTGGATCAAAGAAATTCTAAAGTCGTGACCCTGAAATATTCAACTTTTCAAAATTTTAGAAGCCCACCATGCTCAGACTTTCAATGAATTATTAAGAACTATAAGGTCATCAAAAAGTAGTCATTCAAAAATCATGAACCGATCCTTTAGAAGTCATTACTTGTAACTCTTTCTTCTCATCTTAACTTCGGCTATATTCTTTTAGACTAATCCAAACACTACTTATTATAGCTTTTACACAACGAGTGACTAAACAAATGAGAGCCCAATACAGATGCTTTATTGAATTAACCCCAATGAGATTTGTTCCCCCCCAGTACTTCTCAAAGTTCTTCTGATATAATACTTCAACATAGGTCAACCGTTAACCGCACTAATTTCTGGGACGAGCCTGGTTGATTCATAAATCGCCACCGACCAAGGAAAATAAGCATGTGTGGCACCAATGAATATCAATAACTGCTTGAAAAGGTGAAAAGAAATCCATAAATGGATATACCGAATCTACGAGATTGACCAATTTATTAGTTTCATCTTCAAGATTACTGAACATAAAGTAGTTTATATCTTGAAAGATGAAAAATGTTCTGTTAATCATGTTTCATACAAAAGTGAAGGTTTTAGATAGTCCTTCCACCAGTAAAGTGTAGTCCTGCATTGAAACTTTGTTATTTGACCCATAGTAATGTACATTGCCTTTTTTTTCCCGGATTGTATACTTACCCACCACCAAATTTTGTTCCAAGATGCTAAATTAACAAACTTTATATGCTGACACGTCCATGCAGTTATTCTATATAGTAAGATTACATTTTATATTATTATATTGTAAGATGATATTTTATATAATTTAGTCCATCTCACAGTGCAACATAGAAAAAATTTACTTAAACTAGGTGATTAGATGTATTTGGAGGGTTGTAAAAAAAAAAATTCTCGTAGGGATTGCTTTTCTCATTGCACTTGTATTTCCTCATATTCTTAACTCCAATCATGCATTAGCAATAAATAAATATATAACAAGGTGATAAGACATAAAATATATAAAATGGCGTACATATGAAAGTTGAAAACAAAGATAATAATATTAGTTACAGATTTCTGTTAGCAATAAGTTCTGGCATGTGTCTGACATGTGAGCAATATATGGTGTCTGAGAAGGCAAAATCACATGTTGTTGATGTGGACATCAAAGGCTTAGATAGTGTTTTTGATAGAAATCCACCATTGGATCTTGTCCTTGATGAAGATCTATCGTTAGATTGCAATGTAGAGGAGATCCATCGTCAGATTGAGAGTGGGAGGATTTGAGGGCTACAATTAGTCCATAGGAAGGCATGGTCCATCATAGATGGCCGGACCCTTTTTTAGTTTTTTTTTTTTTTTTGTATTTGAGATTGTTTTTAGTATTAGTGTTTTAGTGATTATTTAGAACTTGTAGTAATGACATTTTAGTAACTAGTTAAGACTTGGGGTTTATTCTTTTTTCTTATTAATACACTCTTTGGGAATTGAGAATTTACCGAATTTTTATAAATGAAATATGAGAGCTTTTTTGCTTTTGGAATCGCCTATGAATTGATGGTGTGATGCTAGATCAATCCTTGGTATGAAGCCAGGTTAGCCTTTTCTTTCTTTTTCTCCTTCGTTTGCTTCTTTTATTTTCTGTTTTTCTCTTTGCAAAACCCTTATCATCAAACCCTAGCCATTCTCCATTACTGTTACAACCTCCCTAACACCTGTCCTTGGCTGGCGTCCATTCCTACAGCCTTCCCTAGCAGCCACCAGTCCCCACATCTCTCCCTTCCCTTGCTGCTATAGCATTACCCAGCCCCTCCTTTGACTGTCACACCTATTCCCCAGCTCCCACAAGGCTGTAACACGGTCCGCACCATTCCAGCCTTCTGCCCTTGCTGTACCAAGTCTCCTACAGCCCCTACAATTGTTTCCCTTCATCCAACAGCCCCTATACTTATCCCATTACAGCCACAGCAGCCCCCTTTAATCTTCCCATTTCTGCTGCACCATTCCCCAGCCCTTCATTGACTGTTACCACCCATATTACCCATACCTATTGCTGTTAGTACAGCCCACCTTACCATTCTCTATTGCTGCTACAGCCACTCTAGACTTATTCCTATTGTCATTACAACTTGCCTATAACCCTACGACTAGGGGTGTATTCAAGTCGAGCTTGACCTTGATCAGCTCGGCTTGAAATGTAAAAATCTAGGCTAGAGCTCGGCTTGATCTGTTGCTTGAAAAGCTTTGCTCGAATTTGGTTCGCATGGCTCGAGCTCGAATTGATTCAAGCTCGAGCCGAGCTCAGCTTTATTTATTAAAAAATTACTTTAAAAAAAAAACAATAATATTTTTTTTATATATATTATTTATACATATAATATTATTTTCTTTTAATTTTATTTAACATTCAAGCCGAGTCGAGCTCAAGCCAAATTGAGCCGAGCCGAATCAAACAGACCTTGGCTCGAGCTCGAACTCAGCTTGAACACTTTTTCAAACTTAAAAAATCAGCTCGGCTCAGCTTGATGAAGCCTAATTTTCAAGCTCAAGCTTGGCTTGATCGAGCCAAGCCGAATTTTGAGCTAGCTTGGTTTGGACTTTGGATACACCCCTACCTACGACCCAAAAAAAAACAGCAAACCCCAAAGGAACCCTAATCCTATATTTGTGTTTTATGTCATGTTGTCGTTGGTTCAAGAGATTCAATTCAATACTACTTGAAACCTACCTACATGCATATTACAATTAATAGCCTTTGTTGAGCCACTTGTTCTTCAAATCCTCTAGAGAATAAGAAAATCACTTTGATCATTGGTTTAATTCCCTAAGCTAGTGGAAGTTCCCACTTCCATTACCATCACCCATATCAAATTTGAAAAAATTAATGCAGGATTGTTACTTGACCTAGGACTTTAATAATTCTCTTTTGGATTTCTTTATTATAATTGTGAAATCTAGGTAGTTTTATGATTTTCCTTATTGCTGTAATTAATTTTCTGATCACTAAATTGCACATCATAGGTTAGTTGTGTGATCCTGCATCACTTGTTCCGTAGGGTTTTATAAATGAGATGCCATTACTAAACAGTAAATGAGCATTCGGATAAGAGATTGTACCTCTTCAGAATCAATAAGCCTCCAGCAGCCATCATGTAACTCAATGAAGATCCTACCAGAGCCGGGATCATTTCTAGAAGCCGATGTAACAAACTGCCAGTATCGATTCCGCCTGCGATCCTGACCAAGAGGTAACGACCTATATACATACATCTCTTCTGCTCTGTGACCAATATAAGATTTTAATTGTGAGCGTGATTTTTCTGCAGCATATCCATGTTGCAGAAGTGGGAGATTATCCGGACCTGGACCTGGACCTGGACCTGCAGATAACTCCTGCACTCCCAAGTTCTTCTCGGTAGGCAAATTATTAAAATAATTCTGGACATCGTGTGGATCAAGAAATGATTCTTGCTTGACTGAAGGGTTCATGGATGCCTCATTATTTTCATTATCAACAGTAAGCAATGGGCTTTGGCTGCCCTCTGCTGCAACACTAGTAAGGTTTGGTTCAGCCTTGGTCCCCATAAAAGACGAACATTGCCACTTCGTTACATACTCTTCTTTCATGCGCCTTTTGTCTAGTTGTGCTTCTGCCCACATTTGCTTCTTAAGAGCATTTGCTGCTTCCAAGCGTTCCTACAAAACTCCTAAATCAAATTACAGAAAATGAAAAAAAAAAAAGCAATTCATTAAATTTGTCAAGGTCACAAAAAGTGATACCTCAAGAACAACACGAATTGAGTTTCCTTCCATTGCCACTCCAATTAAGGCAACAAGGGCATTAAGACGCTCCTCAACACTGAGATCAGAGTATTCCCCTTCCACAAGTCCTTGAACCCATGGTTCGCCAGAGTTGCTTTCATCAATCTCTGTTCCCTCTTGATCAGGATTACTTGCCTCATTGCAGTTCCCAGCAACATCAATATATTCATCAATGGTAGCACCTGAAATGTTTAATTCTTTCGAGCCTTCCGAAGGAAATGAAGAGAAACCTTTACCAGCATTCCCAAGCCCACTTAGTGGAGTTTCTGTAACCTCATCGGAGAAAGTATCCTTTCCATTTCCTGAATAAGGTAAGTCTTGAGCAGCATTAGCTTCATTAGAATGCCAGGCCCCTTTCTTTGAATTCGAGATGATACCTACATCATCAACTTCAGGATCCTCAGCAACATCACATTCAGAATCCTCATCTCCTCTTCCAATATCATCCGCTTCTTCTCCATCTGAAAACCCATTTTCAAATATCTGTATTTTCTCCCTGGCTGCCGATAGTATTGCCTTGGCATCAGCAGGATCCTTCCTAAAAGCAGGCCGTACACAATACGTTGAAGGAGCTGTTCTTTCGAAAAGGTTTGCATCCCTTGACAAAGCAGCAGCAATAGATGCCTCTGGTGTCTTGCTAGTTGTAAGGTCCCGAAGTCCAGATTTCTAACACCGAGCACATATAGAATCAAGGAAAGGAACCATAGGAAATACAAGATCTAATCTAACATCAATGAAGTTACCTGAATCTTGTCTGCAACTTCTAATATAGTTAAGCCCTTGCTTCCCTCAAGTGAAAGAACATGAAAAGCTGCAAATTTGACTGTTCCAGGCGTCAACCGATGCCTAGATCTGCGTGGATGAGAAAAACCCTTTTCTCGCATCATAGTTACAGCATTTTCAGCTGCTGTACCATTGCGTAAAGTAGAAACTATATCTTCACCATCATTTCCCTGCACTTAGACAGAAAGTTCATGTCATTTTATCAATAAGGAAAACTTAAAAATACAGATATCAGCAATTGATGCTGTGTTCAAAGTATAATAACCTTAACTCTTAAGTCTTTAATTTCTAAACAGTTTCTGATCAATGTTTTAAAAGGTGAAGGCGTGAGGCGATAAGATCTCGCGTAAGCCTCAAGGCATAAGGAGAGGTTCTAAAACGGCGCTGCTCATTACTACTTGTAGTGAGCGGACCTCTAAAAAAGGGGCAGTAGGGCACATAGCAGGTTTTTCTGAAATCTGGGAAAACCCATCCAAGGTGGGTCCGTTGATACCACATCATGTCCATTTTTTTTTCAGCGCTGCTCTCTCTCTCTCTTTACATACATATATATATATTTATATATAGAACTACCATATAAAAATTCAACCACCATGTAGAAGAAAAATAAATTTATATAGGTAAGCAAAAGCTACAATATAAATTTATTTTTAAAACATATTGATAGGCAGATCATGCCAATAAATCTTACCGAAATCATTACGCAATGGCTGTTATGTAAGGGTTTCGGTAAGACCCGAATTGATACAAATCACGTTATGTTATGTAAAAACCGTGAGAAGGTCATGTGACTAGAAGATAAAGTAAGAAAATAAAGCTATAAAATATCACAGAAAGAGTTTTATTTTCAAAAATCATCAAATAAATTCACCCTCCCGAAATTCTCACTCAGAATATATAGAAGTTACAGCCATAGTTTTCTTTCAAAGCATTTTACATTTACTAGGCACTTCCAACCACCAACCTAAATGCTATACATTTTCCAATGACACGTAGTCAAAAGTCATCACATTTTACATTTACTACACACTAGCAACCACCCACTTAAATGCAATAAATTTTCTAATGACAGGCAGTCCAAAATCAAGTGTGACTTGAAGATTGAAAAAACTATGGACTAAGTTCCCAAAACATAAGATTAATGACCCACAAGGGCCACAACTAAATATAACAAATATTCCTAAACTACCCACAAACTAATTTTCAATTACTATGCTGCCCATTCCAGCAAGACTAAAAGACTAAACTACCCCTTCATATGAATTTTATTTTCTCAAGGACTGCATCGTTCTCCCCGAGTGGGAAAGAACACGACTCTGGCGAGTTTTGCTTCAAAGTATTTCTGAAATAGATTATCGTGTAGCCTTCGTAATTCTTCTTCTGAGATCCACACGGGGTTGTCCTTCCATTCAACCATATACTGATTTTAAGATCCTCGACAGGTGGTAATAGTTCGTTCGATTATCAAGAATTTGAGTAATCTCATCCTTCATGGACTTTGGGAGCTGATTTGTCATTTGTATCCTCACTCTTCCCATTAGGTTTGCCATGGTACTCATAGAGATCTCTCACATTAAATACTGGAGAAGTGTCGAGATCTTCCAGAAAATCTATATGATAAGCGTTATGATTGATTTTTCAAAGAATTTTATAGGTCCAGCCATCTTATATTTTAGTTTGCGATACGTACCAGTAGTAGGAAAACGTCCATTTCTAAAGTAAACAATGATCTGATCTCCCTCTTCAAAAGATTGAAACAGCTTGTGCTTATCCGTAACAATTTTGTATTTCTCAGTGTTTTCTTGTAGTTTTACATTTTTACTCGAACTTGATCATGTATCTCCTTAATATATTCAGCTAGGGCTTCTGCATCTACACTAATCTTCTTTAGGTTTGGTATAGGAACCAAATCCAGCATATGATTAGGTGTCTGCCCATAAACAATCTCAAAAAGCTCAAAAGGAGATTTATCGCTAGACCAATTTACCGAACTGTTATAAGCAAATTCAGCATGTGGCAAAATCGTGTCCCATTGTTTAGATCTTTCTCCGGCAAGACTTTGAAGGAGATTACCCAAAGTTTTTGTTCACAACTTCAGTCCGTCAGTCCATTTAAGGATGGTATGAGCTACACTATACTGTAAGTTTGTTCTCAATTTCCCCCACCAAGTCCTCCAAAAATGGCTAAGGAATTTGTTGTCCTGATCTGAAGTGATCGTCTTAAGAACAGTGTAGCCTCACAATATCCTTGAAATACAAATTGGCCACTTGGGTAGCATCAGCTGTCTTTGGTATGCCTCGGTCTATGTTGGACGCCAGCATGAACAACTTCAGAAAATTGATCAAGAACAACCATAACTGAATCCATACCTCTTTATGTTCTTGGAAGTCCCAACAGAAAATCTATTGAAATATCAGTCCAAGGTGCTGTTGGGAATGGCAGAGGGATTAAATCAAATGTCCAATATTTTGGGAGTTTCCTTTAGAAATTTGGAAACTTCAAAACCAATTGACATACTTTAAGATATCCCTCATTTGTCTAGGCCAAAAGTAGCGTTCTAGCGTCTTATTGCATCCAAAATAACCACCAAGACCTCTTGCATGTCCTGCAAAGAGCTTTCAGGATAAATGTGTTCCCTTGAAGAGGAAACTATCCTGTAGAAGAAAATCAGCATCTGTCCCACGATCAACATCCTTGCAACAAGCGTGAATAGCAGCAAAATGAGGGTCTTTCAGGTAGAGTTCCTTTAGGTATTTAAAGCCGACAATCTCTGTAGACATCACAGTAAGCAAAACTGCTCTCCGACTAAGTCCGTCAGCTATTTTATTTCAACTTTCAGCTTTGTACCTTTTTGTAAAAGTGAATTCCTGCAAATCTGAAACCCATTTTGCATGTCTTTGGTTGAGCTTTTTCTCGCTGCTAAAGAATTTCAGAGCTTCATGATCTGAAAATAGAACGAATTCCCGTTGGATCAAACAAGGCCTCGAATATTTCAAGGCTTGGACAACAACATACAGCTCTAGATCATAAGTGGAATATTTTCAGTTTGTTTCATTCAATTTCTCTCTGAAATTCGCAATAGGTCTGCCATCTTGACTTAGGGTTGCACCTATGCCAATATGAGATATCGTATTCCACTTCAAAGACTTTATCAAAATTGGGTAGAGCCAATATGGATGTTGTAGACATCTTCCCATTAATCAGTTCAAAACTCTTTTCAGAATCCTTTGTCCGTTGGAAGCTGCCCTTCTTCAAGCAATCAGTGATAGGTAGAATAAGGCTGCCGAAATTTCTAAAGAATCTCCAGTAGAATGTCCCGAGTCTAAGAAAATACTGCATTTAAGTAGGTGGTTGGAAGTGTCTAGTAAGTGAACGATGGAAGGGGTTCTCATTAGTACCCCAAGAATATTCCGATCAAAAAAAAAAAAATCCGAGTCGCATCCATCTTCACGATCGGAATCTTGTTGGCTCATCACATGCTGCGTCAACTCTTCTAGTCTCATATGAAGCACTTGGATTTCTTCCTCCTTGGGCTCCTCGACCAGTCATCGCCTTGCTGCCATATATTTAGTGCAGGCACTGAAGATCATATCAGCCATGCCCGTCAAATCTTTGAAGTTTTGTGTAAAGAGCAACTCATGTGCACCTTTAAAAGTGTGCTTTCATGATGGACAGCTTGCTGTTTCGAAGAGATATTATCTCAGCCCAAGGAATCATACATCGAGTTCTAAAGATGTGGGTTCACATCCAACTATCCTCGGATGGAGCGTGTGGTGTTGTCATGGCTCTATGAATCCTTGATCAGGTTCAACAAGGTCTTCATTCACCGCTTTAGGCTCCTCATCATATATGGGTCCTTCATACTCTTCTACATATTCACATCCTCACCACCATAGGCTGCTACGTGGTTGATGGAATTATGAAGGCAGCATAGGCATTACAATTTAGTCTCTGGGTAGTTTAGTCATATTTGCTATCTTTAGCTGTGGGTCTGCTCTTCACTCTCTTGCAATCCAATTTGCAAAGAGCTTGTAAAACTCCTCCATGTATCCATGTGCTGTCTTTTCTCCTTGTCGCACCTCATGTGAGCCTCATACTCCGATCCTCGTGGGATTTAAGCCTCAAGGAGTTTTCCATCAGCCTTGCCTCGAGGCATCTCACACCTTTTAAAACACTGCGTCTGAATATGGGCAATTGCTCAAGAAGAAGAAAAAAACAGATAACAGAACCCCTCAAATCAGTCTCTTGAACACTAGAACCTACACCAAATCATCATACTAAATAAGGAACAACTTCTATTAGGCATTCCCAATTCATATATAGGATGACATTTCCGCAAATGGATCCAAATGTCAGTGAGAAAAGAAAAACAGTAAGTGAGGGGGTTGCTAGTCTTTCCAAGAGGGCAAGAGGATCTTTCTGATAAAACTTATGGAAGTGGACTGCTTGTTGGAATGCACTGCTATACAAGTACTATAGAAAACTATATTGGCGACAGACATATAGTTGCAAATGCGTCCCACGAACATTGTCGATCCCACTTTGGAGTGATTCTGAGATGCCACCAGTCATAATATAGCATGTCACATGTTATCTTTGTCACACCCCCTCTTCCTCTTTCTATCCCTGAGTTCAATGAATCACAACTTTCCAACTCAATTCTACTGTTTTATCTATATTTTTCGTTTCCTTTTTGACAGGTACTAGTTCAATCTATATTCTTCAAGTCCCCTTTCTTATTCCTTTTTTTATCGGTATTTTTAATCCTATTTTAATTCTTTCTGGCATGATTATTTTCTTCTAGCAATACTTTAACCCTAAATCCGAACATCAACCTCATTAATTGTGGAAAAGAATGATCATAAATCTTCAAACACTTTCATTATTATTTTTTCTTTACCCATTATATGCTTAGGTCTGAGCAAGGGGGTTAAGCTGATAAAAGTATTAACTGTGTTTTAAATACAGCATTTGTGAATAGAAAGCTACCCATAACACCAATTTCACAGAAATGGCACTGCAATCATTCATTCATCTCCATAAATCGAGCAAAATAAAAAAAATAAAAAATCGGCCTAATTGTGATTATCTACACTAATAACTATCAATATGCAATGATTTCCTTTTGGGATAACTCCAAAAAATTGTAATTCAACACCAAGATTTATTGGACGAGCAGTATCCACAGTGTTGACAAGCCCTCACATATGCAAGTGAAGGTACATAATACAAAGGATTCACTATGCATTTAGCAACTCACATCATAATAAGAACTTTGTTCACTTCAGTAATATATAATTTGATACCAAATGTAGCACATAGAATGTCATATGTTATAATTTGATACCAAATGTAGCACATAGAATGTCATTCATATGACATAAGGACCTTAAAAAAAGGGAGAACTATATTCTTAGTATGACATGGTCATATGCACACAAATGGTAATGTATAATGTTAGAAAGAAACAATGAACTAAATCCGCAATAAGTTAAGTTGTGTTTCCATCTTCACAGAATCGTATGAGAATCACAAAGCAATTAATTCCCAAAAAAAAAAATTGTTGATTCAATATTGGAGAACATCTCAATACAATAAAATAATTAGATGTGAACCCCTTGCTGATCAGTAGATACCAACTGGAAAGCAATCAATCATCTGTACCCAAGGTTTAAAATAACGGTTTCAGCATTCGTAACGGACCCTGCCAAAACCATTATGTACCGACTAACACTGTTACCATTACATAACGGCTGTTACCGTCTGTGACTTTTTTTAGTCCCTTTTTACTGTAAACACCACCAATAATTTCCGTTTATAATTAAAAAAAATTACACTTCTTTATTTAAAAAATGTCTATTAAAGGATGTTTTTAATAAAAACGGAGAGTTATTTTTATATTATAAAAAACTATTTTATGGTCATTTTTAATACAAACTGTGTTGTTTTTAATGAAAATGACTTGTCATTGTTCATATAAAGGACGGTCACTTTATACTAAAATTAACCATTTTCTTTCCTAAAGTATCGGGTAACATAATGTCACAGCCCTTGCCAAAACCAATACATAACAGCTGTTATACAACGGTTTCACAATTTTTTAAAACTATCTCCGCACCACGAGCACAAATACAGATAACAAAGAAAAATAAACATCTGAGCATTTTTGTTTGAATAAAAATAATCAGCTGTTAAGTAGAATAAATAGTGACACAAGGTTTTAAGCAGAGACAGGCTAGACCTCATTATCGTCACGAAAATATGCCCGCTCAATACTCCTTTTCTTTAGTTGTGGCCCAAATCCTGCGGACAACGCAAATTGCCGCAATATTTCAGGCCAAGTCAACAGATTTAAGTGGCGCTGCCAGCTGCGTATATCAAAACCCCAAGCATATGCCTGATACAGAAAGTGGACATGAACAACCTGTTCTGCATAAAGAACTATTAAGCCAAAAACTAAGAATGAAAATGAAGCAACAGAACAGAGCTGACCCCTTCAACAATCTGTGGATGTCCACCACCAGGATTAGCAGCGCTGTATTGATTCGCTCCTAGCCCAATTGAGGGTGTCCTTGCAACATCTTCAATATCTTTTATGATTGATCTCAGAAGAGAGACATGTATCTCACCCAACAACCTTGGATCCTGAAAATTGAATTAGTAAAGAGGCCGTAGGAATAGCTGGAAAGGACTGACGCAGCAAAGCAGGAAGAAAGAAGTCTTAACACAAATGCAAACAAAGATCTAGCAAAGAACTTACGTAGTCATGAAAAGCTTGAATGAACTCATCGAGAGTAAAAGGCCAAAGCTTGAGAACATCAGTGAAAGTAATCAAAAATCTCCAAACCTGAAAAATTCAATCACTCTCTCAAAACGCCAAAGAAGGAGCATTGCATAGTTAGTCAGAATTTTGACACTTAAACACACAGCACACAAACAAGGAATCATGAATAAAATGAGTCAAACAGATGATACCGAAATTTCATTACAGAAATTAGACAAATAAATATCGCATGCACCGATCAAATACATAATGATCCAGTGATGAAGATTTAATTCTTTTTTGCAGTATTAGACAGCTACCAGTTCACACCATTATTGGGTTTATAAAATTATCAAACAACCAATTTTTGCAGTATTAGACAGCTACAAGTTCACATCATTATTGGGTTTATTATATTATCGAACAACCAACTTCTGCTAGATGTTTAAAAAAAAACATAATATATCAAGTGATCAACATTTGATTCTTTTTGTAGTATCAGGCAGCTACAAGTCCACATTATTCTAGGGCTTGAAAGATTATCAAACAACCAATAAAAATGTCTACAAACATCTACAGGAACGCAGAAGACAAATTGGCTTCTCTTAAAACATTGAGCAAGAGAAAAAAAACATGCAATATGAAAAGATAAAATTACATGCATGATGGACATCATTGAGACTCCTCTAAATGTGTACAAAGACACTTCCTATACATAGGGTTGCTCTCCTGTAATTCCACTTTTAATCTATATTCTATCCTTGTCATAAAAAGAACGAAAGGAAATAAAAGTATAAGGATTAAACGTACCATGAGAAGGTTCCCTATGTTTTCCTCTGAATCAGTCCAGGGTTGAATTGCAAAAGGCCTTTTTAATTGTACAGACTTGGGTGGAAATGTACTCAGCATATCTAAAGCACAAAAAACTTGTTACAGCTGCTCAGAAGATATATATTTTATATAATAAAACTGCAGGAGATATGGAAGATGCAGATAGAACCAAATGGCAAGATAGCACACATAGGATAAAATTACGGATAAAATCTCATCAGCAATAAAATTAATTATGATACTGAATTGTGTAGGATTTTTTATGAGTCTGTGTTTTGACTTTTGAAGATACATACAAATTAAAATTGATACAAAATGGTAGGAGCATAACCAAATGACCCCAAGAAAGATGCAGACTATACTCAACTCAAGGAAATATAAGTTGAATCACAAAACTGTGTGAATTGCATGGCAATACTGGAACTTATAAGTTAATTGAAAGGAATGTTTCGCAAAAAAAAAAGTAGCTATGCACCATAATTTTCAGGTGAAGAATATCCCTCAATTTTTCCCCGGTAGGGAAAAAGGAAGGAGAACCACCATCCCTTTGTTCTCAACTGAAAAAGAAAACCATAGAGAGAATAGGAGGAACCACTAATCCCTCAAAATGGAAAATGAAAGGATAGAAAGAAGGAGGAACAACTGGTCCCAATGGGAGAAAATAGAGAAAATGAGGAACCATCAGTCACCGGAAAAAAGGGGGAGAGAGAAGAGGGATACTATTTGGATCCTACTACAGATAAATTAACCAAGGTAGAGGCAAAATGAGAGAGGGGGAGAGGGGTAGGGGAGGAACCACTCAAGAGAATTAAAAAAAACGAAAGAAATAAAGAGAGACAACATGTGCCTCCAATAGAAAAGAAAAAGAAACCAAAAAAGAGAGAAAGATTAAAAAAAAATAGATAGACATGCCTAGACCAATTAAAAATTTTCTTTCTTCTTCTCCTCTCCTCTTCCTCCTCTTCTCTTCTATTCTTCATGGCAATTTTTTAGATAAAAAATCGTAGCTTTTTAAAGTATTTTCTATTTTCATATTTATTGTCCGCACAAAAGTAAAATGTATAGTTTTATTTTCTCACATCTATTCACTATCAAACCACAATACCTAACAGCATTACCTCTCCCTGAAAAGGAAGTGATCCAGCATTATATCTACTATTTATACCAAAAACAAAAGTAAAGTTCCACAAAAAAGAAAGAAAGTAAAGTATATGTGTCTTGGGTACAAGGTCAAAGCTTGTCATCAAACGACCACTTTGCTGTCACGTTATTAGGCACACTTTTTTAGTAAAGATACTAGGTAGACCTTAAACTCAAAAAATAAAAAAGGGACTGACTTGAGTGATATGAACAAAAGTTTACTTTGACGGCCTAAACCATGATTTACTTTCACATTTAATTTGTTTCCTTTTCAATCTTTCATAGTATTATCTTACAAAATTTAAAAGTAATAAAATTTTAAAATATATTATCCTCTTGTGTCTTTGTATCCTAAATTTTTGGGCTTGGACGAGTCTGATATCCCACATCTGAGTCCGACACCCATGTCCGTGTATGTGCAACATAGGAAATTTTTAATGAGATATGTCATGCAACACCTACCTCTGAATAACTCAAGGTTTTGCAAAGTGTCACCGTCCAAAGAAATTATTGAGGGTAACTCTTTGCTTGAAGCAGCTAATTCCATAAGTTCCAACCGCTCATCCTCAATAAGCTCCATCGACTCTCTAGCAATTCTGCGAGCAATAGCCCTCTCATTAGCAGTCTTAAGTCTCACAGCCTCCTTCTCTCTACGAAGCTCCTCTTTCTGCCTCATTTTCTCAGCCTGAATTAAGGAAACAATTTTAACCCTTATCATGGGAAAATAAATTTTATACTGAAGAACTTATAACCGTAGGTTCCCAGACTTACTCTCAAAGATTCTTTCTGCATAAACCTCTCCCTTCGCTCAATTTCACGCCTTTGCTCCCTCTGGAATCTCTCCTCCTCCCGCTGTTTTTCACGCATCAATCTCTCTTCTTCCTTCCGCCTTTCACGGTCATGCTTCTCCATTTCTTTCTTCATTTGTTCTTCTCTCTTAAGATACAAGACTCATTATATTAGTCTACAATTAATGAGCTTCATATAACACAAAATTATGGGAGGCAAAAGCAACACCTTTCGCCTCAATATATCTTGCTTCTCAAGTTCTTTCCGAATCCGTTTCTCATGGGCTTCAACTTCCCTTGCTATTCTTGCTTCTTCATTCTGCATGAGGTAAACTAAACATTGATGAAATACTAATCTTTGATCAGAAGAAAATAGAATATAGAATAGTGTGAATTCTTTACAATACCTTGCGTTTCCTCTCCATCCGTGGAACATCATCCTCGGAGACCCGCCTGTCGGATGATTCAAATGGACTTTCTAGTCCAATAATTGGGTGAGCATCCATTCCAATGTTTGTACAGCAGTTCTTTTGTGAAACACTATCATACTCTCCTGAAGCCGATGAAAAGACGTGGTCCTGTCTGCCTTGTTGAGACAAGAGCCTTAAATTTGACACCTGACCTTGGAAACCATATTTTGTGGCCACTTGTTCATTTCCATGCACAAATGGCCCTCCACTAGATAATGATGAAGCCCTAGCACTTGGACCATCAAGAGGTGAATCATAGAAGTGAGATGGGGCAACTCTATCGTATGTGTCAGACCTAACACTGGGCTGCTCTGGAAGAAACTGATATTCATGGAGAGCCCTTGCAGCAGTCTGAGTATTAATCACATGAGCACTTCCAGCTGTTAATTTTCTTTTGCCACTAGATGAACTAGGAACAAAAGAATGTTCCATATTGTGCACGAGTGATGAGGTCTGCAAAAGAAAAATATCAGAACAACATAAGGGTAACGCTAGCTAGTTTTCACAATAGTAAAAAAGAAGCTCAGATATTTAGAATAACTAAGAATATGGTGGCATAAGGGGAGTTATTTCTGGATTTCAAAGAAAAAATGAAAACCAGATAATGGAGGCTGAAACCTAAAACTTATGGGAAGATAAATACAAAGGCTTTAGAATATCAGAAATATTCTATAGAAAATATCATGCTTACAATAAAATTATGGACACAAGCATGATGTTTACGACTGAATTTTTTATATCGATAATTAGCAGATATATTAATCAAAAGAGGATTTCAGGAAAATATAAGATGTAGCACATAAAGAAGTTGACAATGGCGTAAACTAAAGTACTCAAGGATATCGGAGAGATCCCTCTATGAATACCGAATCCAATAGTGTATCAATTTCACCCCAGTACCGTACCCAGATCCACCCCACCATCCCAAATGGAGACTCATTCAAAAATCAGCAGGTGAATGCAAGCTTGAATATGAGCAATAGGAGAGGTGGAGTTGTCAAAAACTCTCCTATTTCTTTCAAGCCAAATTGACCATGAGATGGCCCCAGGTAGAACCTCTATGATTGCCCTCTTGGCACTATCCAAACTAGTCAACGACCAACAGGATAAGAAGTTCTGAAAGGAAGAAGGGAAGACCCAAGCTACCAAACTCGAGATAGAAAATATCCCTAGATCACACCCACAACAGGGCAATACATAAGCAAGTGGTCTACTGTTTCTTCCGCTTGGAGGCACAAGAAACAACGGTTCGTCAACCTCCACCTTCTATTTTTTAAGTGAACAGATGTTAGAATTTTATTCAAATATGCAGTCCATAGGAATAAAGATACATTTGGGGGAATACCCGGATTCCACACAAGTCTATGAGGAAATGATGCGCTAGGTACTGACTCAAGTCAAAGGCATAATGATCTCACTGAAAATCGACCATTGCTGCTTACGGACCACATTCTATAATCGCGATCTTGCAGGCTCACATGGGCAAACGCAACACTCAACAAGAGAGTGCTCAACTCCTCGAACTCCCAATCATTCAAATCTCTTCTCAACTTAGGGCACATTATTGTCGGCTCATCTCTCATCTCAAGGTAATCCTCCACTAGGGCCTCCTTATCTATGGCTACGAGAAAAATGTTACCAAAGGCAACCTTTAGTTTTTCGGATCCCCACCAAAAATCTTTCCAAAACCTAACCTCTAACCTGTTCCCCACCTTGAATCTAAACTTAGGAAGGACTAAATGTGTGACTGCCATGATACATTTCCACAACCCTAGTACCCTACCCTCCCGTAGAACCCAATGAGAGACCTCACCATATTTTTCCACAATGACAGACTGCCATAAGCTCTCCCTCTCCTCCCCAAATCTCCAAACTCATTTTCCTAACAGTGCCTTGTTCACTTGAACTAGCGGTTTCAGACTTAGCTCCCCACATCTCTTAAACCAACAAATCTTGACCCAGGGTACTAGATGGTAACTAAAACTATCGGCACGACCGTTCCAAAGAAAATCCCTCCGCATCTTCTCAAGGGAAGCTGCAACTGACCTCGAAATGGTTAGCGTAGACATATAGTAGGTGGGTAAATTACTAAGGGTGTTCTTCATAAGGATTAGTTTACCTCCATTTGATAAGAGAGGAATTTCATCCTGACAATGGATTAGCAAACCTTTCCCGAATCGGATCCCACACTGTTTTGGATTTAAATCCCGCTCCGAGAGGCATTCCGAGGTACACTGTTACCTGTAGAATCCATTTTCAATATTTTCACTTGCACAGGATGGCCTCTCAAAATTGAATGAAAAGGAAGAGCGAAAAGTGAATCACAAAGTATGATCATAAAATTTCTTGCTAAAATTTGAAGACCAAATTTATTACTTCTTACATCCAATTCAACTAAAATTAATAAATCAAAAATGGACAAACAAGTCCACCCTGATGTATTTTCAACCTGGCACAGTGCTATCATACTAATAAGAAAGCTCAAGAGGAACATGTTTCCATTTGGTAACTGGGCAAGATATGAGCAAGCACTTGCTTGGTGGCCAGATTTCCGGTACTAGAAATAGCAGATATGCTGCAAGCCCTACAGTATTTTTCACCCTTTTTTGATAGGTAATAAGGGATAATATTAATCAATAGGATGGGGCAAGCCCCATATACTGTATACATGAATTTTTACAAATAAGAGCTAATGAAGCAAAACCTCATTAGCATGCAAATTGAAATAATGTATGTAATTTATCAAAGGGATAATCAATAAGCCCTCTTCAGTCTTCTCCTAGATAAACTGTGCCAATGGAAAAGATTCTACTGCTAGTTTGCTATACTATCCCAGAAAGAAAGCAGAAATTCATGTATTTTCTTCGATTTTAATTCTTCTATATTGTATATTTGTAATTCTGTATATGTTTAGTAGCAAGATACTTTATCGATGAGAGTTCCATTTTTTTCCCATTTACACTGGATGTCCCCTGTCGAAAGTATCCATACAGGTGGGTTGCACCCATCCATTGAGAAATGCATAAATTTGTTGATTTATCTATTTATTATTAATAAAAAACAGAGAGAATACATTTTTTCCAGTACATCGTACGGGGCCTCTCTGCTCAGGCACCGGAGCAAATGAAAGCAGTTAGATGGCTAGTGTTGGCTCACCTACTCTGGATTGGGATAGATGACAGTGTAGGTCTCAGACAGTAAGTTGACTGTTTCACCACATGTACCACTTCTTGGGCCTAGATGGTCAACTACAATTCAGGGAGGAAGTTTTGCCCATATGGTTTAATGAACTAAAGCTTTCCCTTGGGCATGGGAGAAAAAGAGCTGATACAAACCGAGAAGACCTATAACCACTCAAACATCAATAATCCAGATTTTTTATGGTTTAATCAGATTGAAAATCCACCAATTCAATTTAACTTTTTCATCTTTTTCTTTTTTGAGAAACAGCAATTCCTATTTTGTGAGTCAACTCTCCTTTCTTCTATGAGACCAACACAATATATCTATACCAAAATTTATGTGAGGCAATATGCAATTTTTATTGCACTATTCATTCTCATTTTTCTAAAAATATCTTTAAGAGATAATACATATATATATATATGTGTGTGTGTGTGTGTGTGTGTGTGTGTGCACGTGTGTGTGAAATAATCAGAAATAACAAAATTATCAATCACTCCCTAATTCATAATATATATAAATTTTAAACAAAATAATGAACTGCTTATCATTCATCCTTAAGTACAGCTTTCATTTGTGTCTCCTTTCGTACTACTTTCCCTGTGATTCACCAAATCTTTGTAATTTTCATATTATATTGTTTGGACATGCTTGAAAGGTACACCATTTAAGTTGTCTTGTGAGGTTATTTTCATGTAAAAGGTATCATTGATTTATAAATCCCCATAACAACTTTGCAAGTCCTTTTAAAAGGTTAGACGTGCAGGCATTGTACTCCCATAATGATATCCATTTTTCCGTTAAGACACCCCAACTATGCAATAGAAGAGTGTACACAGTTTTACTTGAAATAGTGACAATTGTTCTCAAACTCAATTCATAGAATTTAAGATTCAAATCGTGAATTGTAAGGTTTAAATATAATGTATGATACTTTTCAAAAAGATTCAGACCCAGGATTGAAATCGTTTGGCTTAAGATTTGATTTCAATCGTAGGATACAAATTATAAATTGTAAGTTGTTAAAAACAATGACGATAAACAGTAGGAGATACTTCAGCTCCACCGTAAGGGTGGCAGATCAATGAAATGACCCGAAAGCATTAAGTTATTTTTATCTTTTCTTTCCCTTTTTTGTGTCTTATTAACCTGTTCTTTTATTATGTCAGCGCTTTTCTTTCAAACTTACCTCTTATGATTTTAAAGAAGTAATTTTCGGCAGTAATATATATATATATATATATATATATATATAAGCTAGATCTCCATATCTAGGTCAAAAATAAACTTACTAGGCAAACAAAGATAATAGTAAGATAGCCCAAGATTTTTGCAGATCAAGAACAGTCTTTACAAGACTAAATCCCAGAAGCTGTGAATTGATTTTCAATAACTTCCCCCAAAAGAACTTGGGAATAAAATCTTAACCTATCAAAAGCTTAGGCATTCTTCCACTGTAGGTGTACAAACCAAAAAATTTGACAACGTGAAGTATAACAAGTGATCATGATCATTTTAAGGTTCCTTTCACTACGGCAATACAAAGTCATTAGAATCAGTTCATTGCTGATAAATATGCCTCATCATACATTACAAAGTGTATACGTTTTAGATGATACGTAAGGCAAAGAAGTCAAAAAATAGATGCCAGAATTAGTAAGAAACATGTGCATCAGGATCAATCACCCTTTACATCCTCCCTTTCTCTTTGTAAGTTTTCTTATTGTAGATTATAAAATAAATAAGTAAATAAAACCAGCAAGAAGCAAATGAAGCATATGAAAAAAGATATAGAGAAAAGGATGTGAAACATATCATTAATGACATGCCTATAGGTACTACATAAAAAAAATATTCTATATAAACAGAATAGAAAACCAACTTTGATCGATTTAGCATCGCGTCGCTCGTATATTTGGCCCTTGTAAGGGCGTCCAGCTTGCTGTTGCTGCACCATCATTTCTGTTCCACATAAAATATTGAAGAAGTCAATGGGCTCGTTTTCTTTATATATATATAGAGAGAGAGAGAGAGCATAAGAGACCATCCAAATTCAAAGCAACTCAAAGCACAACTCATTTATCAACAATCCAAACCATAGTTGCGGGCATTGTTACAAATCTCCTTAGAAATATTCAATTTCCCCTGAGAAAAACCGAGAAAAACATCTAAAGTTTACAATTCTAATTTTATCACGGTATTTTAAAAATCTCACCAAAAATACGATTCTCTTTTTATCGCATAAATATCATGAGATTTATATAAAGTCGCAATTCAAACTTTACTCTTTTTCTCCTTTCCTCTTTCAAAATATCAAGATTTTCTTCTTTTTCAATCAGTTTATATGTCTTGAGAGAGAGTGGAGTTATCTCGATATTATGGTTTATGTGGAATGTTTTGAAGTTTAATTAATGAGTTTATAAATTTGTGATCTTATTCCTATTTTTTGCAACTTAGATTATTTTTTTAATCAATGCCGAGATTTAACCGAAAAGGCAAGAAATACATGGGAAAAAAATCATATTTGAAAATCTTCTGAGAAAAACTTCAACGATAAAAACCCGAAAACGAGATTTGTAACACTGGTTGCAGGGAAGCGATTTACAGGGTGGTGTGCTCACTTTCATCATCTTCTATTAAGTGGTCAAAGAAGCTATGCACGTGGGACATGATGGGGATAGATCCAAGTCCACAGCCTAGAGTGTAGAATCTGAGCAAGCATTGCTGGATTGGAACCTAAGGTGCATAGTTCTAAACACCATGGTTGTCAAGGCGACAAACGCCATGGATGCCTGAGGTGCCCGAAGCGTCGCCTAATAAATTTTTTACTGTAGATATTGCCCCCCCCCCCCAATATTAGATTTATGTTAATATGTATGATGCATTTACTTGAATAAGGAGCTCTGTAATTCATATAAATTGCAAAATTTCATTATCAAGATGCACTTTGATAAAATCATCCTTGGCGACAGTTCTAGGAGTAATAAATGGAGATTTCAAGTATTGGAAATAAAAAAACAGAACAAAAATAAATCAAAGTCTACAATGACTATCGAAAGAGAGAAGAGGGAGTGTGAGAGATAAAACGAGTCTACGGTAACAACCGAACAGGGGAGAGAAAGAGAGGAAGGAGATGGATAGTAGAGGGAAAGTGTAGGACTGGAAAAATAATAGTCCAACTGTCAATGTAATGACGAACAAGGGAGAGAGAAAAGAGAGGGGGAGGTCAAACCTCTTCCTCTCATTTTTTCTCGATTATACTCAAGAAAAATTATAAAAAACATATAATAATAAAATATATATATATAATTATGGGGCATACATTTATTTAAATTATAAAATACCATTTTAAATATGGGCTTTTTTTATGTTATTGGACCGCCTAAGCTCAGCTATATGCCTGATCGCCTAAGCGACTCCTTTAACAATCATACAAAAAACAGAGGGGGGTCATATGGTCCACCCATAAACGAAGGAAGAGAGCCCAATTGGTCCAACCATTGAGCGAGAAAGAGGGTAGAACATGGTGAAAACATACTTGACACTATTCATCTCTTCTCTCTTCTTCTATTTGCAAGTCTTTTTTTTTTTAATATACAAACCCTTGAAATTATATAGTAAAGACATGAGAAGTATATAAAATAACATTTTTTTTTTTACCAAACTATCATATTCAAATAAAATAAATTGTTATATCTTTAAACAATAATAATATTACATATGTCAGATTTTTAATAATAACTGCCTAGACAGCCAGTCAATTTGATCTCCCGGGTCGTTTTGTAACTATATAACGGGGGAATAGCATCATCTTTTCTTGTAAATTATTCTTATCCCAATGAAATTCGTGTTTTCTTTTTTTAACTTGTCAATGAACTACATTATTTGCATTGGTCATAAAATGCTAACTTAATTCCTCACTTACTAAGACAACATTAAACATCCACTTCAAAAGCAAAAGAGAAAAGAATCAAAATTACCTATAGGCGCACCGAATGCATCAGGTGGCAAAGGATCAAACTCCATTCCAAGAATTGGCCCATCTTCCCTCAACAGTTCCCCTAACTGTGCCTCCACAAAAGCAATTGCTCGAAGCTCCGATATCGACTGAGGCGGCTCATAATATCTCTTCACCATCGGTATATCAGCTCCAATTCTTGACATACTAACCTTCCGCGACTCCCCATGACCAAACGGACTCGACCCCGAACCCGACCCCGAACCAGGCTCATTCCTCGGCTGGCCCACCATCATCTCATCTCCAACCGCTGCCGCCGGCGAATCCTTCCTCGGCCTCTTCACCGGAGCAACCTTCCTATCCTTCAACCTCCTATGACAGAACCACATCTGCAACTGGCGATCCGTAAGCCCTAGCTTTACCGAAAGCTCCGCTCGTAACGACTCCGACGGATACGTCTCCACTGAATAAATCAAAATCCAAAACAAAAAGCATCATCAAAATCAAAACTCCAATAAATTCATCTTTCCCAAAAAAAAAAAAACAAAAAAAAAAACGAAATTTAACGAACTGGCATAGGTTTTCTCGAGGAGCTCCAACTGAGATGCAGTCTTCATCTTGCGCTTAGATTTATTCTCTCCTTCAGGAGGCTTTTTCTTGTCTCCTTCTGAACCGGCCTCCATTGAAGAAATCAATCAAAGCTTCGAATTCGAACCCTAGAAATCGAGACGCGTAGGGGAAGAAAACTAGGGTTCGAAAAACAGAAAAAAGATGATAGATTTGGGAATCCTGAATTTATTTTTTGGACGAAAAGGGAATGTGAATTCTCTCTCTTTATTTCTTTTACTCTGTCTCGTGATAACGAAGAAAAGAGAAGCGTCGAAGATGTGTGGTGAGATTTGGAGAATAATATTTATTAATAATAAATAGTAATATGAGATTGGGAGGAAAAATAGAAGAGATTGATAAATTAAATTAAAGAGAAACAACGAACGAACAAACGAACAGTCTCTCTCTCTCATCTTTCCTTCTTTTCTCATTCGAAAAACGTTACTCTTTGTAATGTTGTTTGTGTGAACACTTTAAAGTACGAAAAAAATGAGTTTTTTTTTGGTGATTTTTCGAAAGGTTAGAAATCGAGGATGCTTTGAAATCGGATGAAAGAATGATTCACAAATCTATTTGCGGCGTTTATTTATTTTTATTGTTTAATAGGGTTTTTGGTTTTTGAGAATTGGAGCGGTTTTTGTTCTTCGCACTCGCACCTGCCTGTTTTGAGTTCTTTTGGTACGACGATCGGGTTGATGTTCCGGTTTCTCTTGTTGTAGGCCTGCATTGGGCCCCATTTACTTGGACCTTTTTTGGGTTGGACTCATTGGGATGAGACTGACTTAATGTAAGGCCATCTACCGGAACCATAAATAAAAATCAGTTTAAAAAACACATAACCTTTGGGGTAGTTCACCAACAAGGTGTTTGCGATCTCGGCTCGTTATAAGCTCGAGCTTATTTCAGTGTTTTCATAACCAAACCGGGCATCAAACCGGCAGAGTGATCGGTTCAATCGTGTCCTTTGTTGCTATTTCCCATTTTTCGGTCTGTTCTATTGGTTTTGAACCCTGGTTTTCCCGTTGAACCAGTCGGATCTAGCCGGTTTTGCCAGTTCTACCGATTTTGGGAGTTTTCGAAACCAGTGACCTGGCTGGTTTTTGATTTTGTTGCGACCTAGAATCCCTCCTAAGAGTTAGGAGAGACTTTGAGCGTGACTGTACATCACATCATACCATTTTGTATAAAATAAACAAGGCAGCTAGCATAGCGGAAACGTTAACCAAAATTTTCTTTTATATACATCGACAGTATTCCAAGTTGTAACAAAACTGTACATGACAAAAGTATAAAGTGGACATGCCCACTTTAACAAAATACAATCACTCCCTCCCTCCCGCTCAATAGTATCCAGGATAAGGCCACCTATCCAGATTCCTATCATCTTCTGGTTGAGCCTCTGTCGGCTCTTCCTCACCGTAGCCCTCCTTCAACACATGGATCGGGAGCACAAATATCGAACGAACTTGATAACATAAAATGTACGGCTGAGCATGGAATACTCAGCGTGATACAAGATACTATCTAACAATGTTATGAAACATTAACATGCAACAGTTCATCAAAATTGTAGAGCGTAGAGCGGAAACCAAATATACATCTTAACTCTAAAATGTGCATAGTTTTCCAAAAATATCCTCTTATAAGCTTTCGTTAAATCAAACTTATGAGTACTATGAGAAACCATAACTTATGAGTCTTTTGAGTTCTTGTGTAAATCAATGTTTTTATAAGATCTTTGAGTTTATGAGAATCACTTGTGAGTTCTTTTAAGATTTTTTGCTTATGAGACTTATGAGCTTATGAGTTCTTTCAAGATCTTTGTTTATGAGATTTTTGATATCCTTATGAGCTTATGAGCCAGATGATAGCACCATTTAGAGACTTATGAGCCGAGCATGTAAATGTTCTTTAGCGAATGTACATAGAAGAGCCGTGCTATCATCCTTGACCAACCCTCAGTTTGGCTTTATCAACTTATGAGATTTTCTTTGAGCCAGATATGACATATACTTAGATATGTCATATCCTTGACTAACCCAACGTTTGACTTTATCAATGCTTTTGAGCTTGTGAGCTATAATTTATTAATTCTTCTTATAACTTATGAGTTCATGAATGTCGGATACCCGTACTTATGAAAAATTATCGATAGTGCAAAACATGATACGCATAAGGCAATTGTGAGCATCATCACATACTTGGAAAACTTTAAACATTCAATACATGCTTAGGTAAAATCATAGAAGTCTTATAATATACTTAGAAACCTTTAACCATAATTATATGCAATTTAAGATCATAGCAAGTATAGGAAACCCTTAAACATTCAAACGTAGTCATAAAACATCATTCATAGCAATTGAATCACAATAATCATGGCTACTAAGCCTATTTATTTAAAATCATAATTTCTTTAAGGAAAAACTTCAACCAATCAAGCATAGAAGTATTTTCCTTATTTAAGTGAAAAACTCAAACCTTAAACCCTTAATTCTAAGTTGAATCAATAGCAAAGCTAGGGAGTAGGTGTATTTACTTATAAAATTATAACAATTAACTAGTAGAAGGTATTTACTCTTATTATTGAGAAACCCCCATTTAAATCCCACATTTCAAGACTTGAATGATAACAAAGCTAGATAGGAGAGTATATTTACCTTGAGAGATCAAATCTCTTTGATCTAAAACTTGAGAAGGGTTGAGAAAGGGTGAGGAAACAAAAACCCAACTTGAGGATGAAGTTCCAAGCTTTGAGGAATAAGATCCAAGCTTCAATGGCGCGTGAGAGTGAGATCCAAGCTTGAGGAAGCTTTGGAAGCAATGATTCTAGCTCCACTTTTGATCTCACAAGGAACACTTCTTTGGAAACCCTAATTCTCTTTCTTTTCTTCTCAAAATATGCTTATCAAAGTATTAGAACCCTTAATCCCACGAAAAATGAGTATTTATAGTGTTAGGTTTGTGAAAAATCATTAAAAAAACAAATCTGCGTGATCTCGCTCGAGCGGGGCTTAATATCGCTCGAGCGGGGTGTTCTGGGCGAAGCTCACTCAAGCGAGATTGGGTCTCGGCTGCTCATTGGAACTCAAAAATGCTTATTTTGTCCAGTTCGCTCGAGCGAGATTTTTCTACAAATTATTGCTTTGGTGTTTCGACCATAACTTTTGACTCGCTTATTATATTTAGACAATTCAACTTGTGTTTGACTCAAAATTCTAATACGGACAATTTTGTATCTGATGTATAAGTCTTAATTTTGATTTATTAATAGTCTAAATTGGCCGTAAAGTTGAGGGTATGTTTAAGACCTCCCAATTTGCTCATTTACAACTTTGATCATACTATGATCACACAAGAGAATCCTTAGGACCTTGAACACACACCTTGTAGAGTGTATTCATATTCTTTCAACCCGACTTGAACCGAACACATGAATTAACACGTTAATAATATAACATTCCCATTTCTTGACACTGTAAGAGTACTTCTACTCTTAATTTCGAATGCCCATGACCCAACATGAACACGTATGGTATTATACTCTTTTTTCCACACATACAACACTAAACCTAAACAAAACTCCATTTCATTAATCATTACATGAATAACATAATTACATGAAGGCTTTGGCCTTTTACAAGACTAGTGCATAACACTATTCACAACACTATTCACTGTACTATACAACCAAGTTCCGGGGTTCTACAGATTTTTCTGGTCCGGTTAGGTTTTGATAACACTGGTTTATTTAGTAAACAAGTCAAGCTCAAGTTTGATTCGTGAGCTTGTTTAGTTAACGAGTCGAGCCTAAACGCATCTCCTACTTGTTATGGTTGTCAATGGGCCGGATAAATATCTGAATCCACTTTGAATTCGCATCCATTTATTTGGATTTTTATCTGAATAGGTATTTGGCGGATCAGATTTGGATAGTTATTAGGGATACTCGTTTATAAACGGAGTGGATACGGATAGTGGTCGATCCGCTCCACTAAATATCCATCAGTCCGATTCAGTAATTAGCTCTTTATTTTTATACCCGCACATGCCCCCTTGTAATATATAAGTCTTTTTATCAAATGTTAGGGTTGACTGTAATTCCCTTGCCATAATAGGGATTAGTCTTGTAATTATAAAACCATATATAACATCTCTTAACAAACCCTAAAGCACAAATCCTCTTATCAATGACATGGTCTTTGTCTTCCTCCCCTCTCTTCTCCTCTGCTCTTCTCTCATCTTTTACTCTTCTTCAATGTCATGGGTTTTTTTTATAATGGCAATGGAAACGGAAAGCGTAATGACAAGGAAGGTTACGAATAAAGTTATCCCCTCTCTCTCGCCACTAAATCCCTGAAGAGCTCAAAGTTTTTTCCTGCAATCCAAGCTTTTGGAAGTCACAATTTCAGTGCTAGCAACAAGTAGCCTGGTTATTAACAGACATCTTTGTAATCTGCCTAGGTAACTGCTCCTGCTCTTGCTCCTGTTTTTGTCTTCTATTGTGGCTATGTGGTTTTATCGACAACAATGTAATCTTCTAATTGCTTTCACCTCTCTTTCTTTCAATTTTTCTTCGATCGTATCCACATTCCAGTATTTGAATCGAATTCGGACACTAATCGAATTCAATTATACTAATTGATCAAATTCAGATAATTCTCTGATTTCAATTAGTTAAACAAATTCAAATACAGTTTACTGATTTTACTATCTGCCGGATATCGGTGCAAATTCTGATAGTATGTAAAGTTAATCTGACCGAATACAGATAGAGCACTATCCGCTCCGTTGACAACCCTATTATTTGTTGAATCTAATTTTATGATGATTAAATTTTTTGTTTTAGTCCTTAAAACTATTTTGGTTTATTTGATTTTTGTACTTGGGATGACTTGAAACTTGGTCCCCTTGTGAAACAAGTTAATTTCACTTGTGTGTTTTCCTTTTTAAAACATAGTCCCACATCGAAAAGATAGAATAAAGTTTTCATATTTATAAATTCTTTTAAACTTTACTAAAGTGTAATCTTGTGGTATAGGAAACTCCTATAAATATAGGAGTTTTACATTTTCATAGCCTTTAAATCATATCGCGAGTTGCACGAGCAACGGCCTTGAGGCACACTTTGCACGTGCGCATCATCTCGATTGGTCACATCTTCTTTTGTTTGATCTAATCGGGGTCGTTGATGGGGCCGTCGATTAAGTGGATCGAGATAGTGTGCTCCCATAGAGACACGTGATGGGCCGTGTGGGTGTGGTACACACAAATTTGGGTGGGTTTGACCAGCCCATGTGAGTTGGCGAACCTTGGTTCTCCATGCAACCCACCGGTTAGCAATTGGAACAATTAGATTCATTGAATCTGGATTGTGGGTAGTTAGGATGGTTAGGCCCAGGGGCTTTATATAAGGAGGAGGAAGAAGAAGAAGACCTCCATTCCCAGCCCCTCAAAGAAGGTCGACCATAGGCCCGTTCGTGGTTCAGATTGGACCAAATCAAATTGAATAGAACAAATTCTGATTTCATAAATGGTTAAATCACATACCGATGCTACTTGTAGCCCAGTCATGGTGGCAAACCTGAAAGAGTTTAGTCTTTGTTAGTACATACGATTGACCCACTCAAATAGATCAGTCTAACCGGTTAGTCCTCAGAGTGAACCAATCTGACCAGATCGACGTGAGATAGCTAAATTAGACGGCCTAATATCGTCCTAATGAATCCCTCTAACATATAGTCTAATCGGTTGGTTTATGGATTAAACCAACTTGACTGATCAAATTGAGATGGTCCAAATGGACTCAACCAATTAGACCATTCCGGTCCATATATCGTTATGCTGCTAAATTTATGACAGGAAATTGAATGGTTGGCTTAGACTCTGGATTAAAACAGATTAATGATTTAATGGATTTTGTTAAGTTAAATAAAATGTATTTAACTTATTATTTAATTAAATGATTTTTTTAATTAAACAAAGTGTTTAATTAATTGGATTGATTTCTAAAATGTTTTTTTTGGACTAAAAATCATGTTTCAATGTTTCATAATAATTATTTTATTGAAATAGATTTTTCATAAATTCAATTTATCTATTGTGAGATTTTATTAATTTAATGAACTTTAAATTAATTATTCGAGCATACTTTAAAAGAGGTTTGATGCACCACAATCCGCCGAGTAGTGCAAACTTGTAGGGATTGATCGGTTGAATCTGAGTTGGGTTGTATCCCGAAGATAGAGCTGTTTATCCCTTGTACACGGGAGACTTCGACTATCTTCAAGATAGACTATCTTTCGAGCGTCTCTCAACTTGCAGGATTCGGTTATATATATTTACTTATATATTTATTGTTATTCAATTGTTTATTTGTCTAACTTGTGTAAGGATTTAAGAAATAAATCCAACACTACTCTACTTGGATTGTGAAAAGATTGGCTTGACTATATATATAATATTTTTAAATTATTAAAATATTTAAGTTACATACATAATTAAAATACTTAAGGGCCAAAAAAAAAATGGAACTTGTAGACTTGAAGCTTGTTGTGCTAGATAACTTCTTGTAAAAGTCATAGATTAAGGTGGTGAATTTAAATGATTTCTCTCATTAAAAAGGTTGTTTTTAAAACTAATTCTATATATATATATATATATATATATAGATTAATCTTATTTTAATTGAGCTCGTTAAAAGCTAGGTTTGGCTTGTTTATAAACAAGTCGAGGGAAGCTTGAACAACTTAAATATTTTATAGGCTCAGCTCGATACCCACCCCTAATAACCCATCTTTCATCATTTTTCTTCGGATAGATGGTTTCATTAATCTACTGGTAGTTCTCTCTTCTGTCCCAAAACCTCCTCCCTTAATGAGGGGGCACACCTGCCATCTTAAGCTGAGGGGTGGGATGCACCAGCTCGAAATTTTGAAGGAAATGCCACATTCATAGGGTGAGCACACAAATGCACACTCAATACCACATTCCTAAAAAGGAAGAAAGAATAATTATGTTACCCAAGTTTCAAACCTTCAAATCCTTAATTTTGAGGAATGATCTGGCTAGGTTGTCTACCAAAAGAAAGAATATCTGGATATGATTAAGTAAGTGTAATGTGTACGGTTAAGGATCTTAGAAGTGGGTATTTTAACACGTGGCATCATTACAAACAAAAAAAACCGTCTCCGGCTATAGCCTAAATGAGTCAGGATCCTAAAGTTAAGATAAGATAATATGGAAATTTCATATAACATTATTTTCTCCAATAGTTTTTTAGGTTGTGAGATACGCATTCCATAAATCGAAAAAGTCCCAACCAGCGTTGCAATAGATATGAGGACGAAGCTTCACTTCAAATAATGTCTCTATGCCCAATAGCAATCAAACCTGGAAAGTTAGAGAGTGAAATCTCGCCATCGCACTCTTGGAGAAGAGCTTGCTTAGCTAGCCCATGAGCTAGCGAGTTACTGGAAGGCCAAAAAACAAGAATCACACCGAGGACCCCGACTAACATAATGTAAAGTGTCATCCACCAAGTTAAGAACCTTGCAGGAGCCGGTATAGAGCCATCATATTGATTAGATAAACAATAACCGATTTACTGTAACACTGTATTTGGTTGTAATTCTATAATATTTTTGGCCATAATAATCTTTCTGGCCACATAAACAGGCAAAACACATTTTGAAAGAAGATAAATAAGTTTATAAGAAAGATTAACAATTTTTTTCTCCTGAAACAAATCTTAAAATGCTATCATCGCCCTCTGATTCATTTGTCCAACCCCAAATTTGGGTTGAAGCAATGCAACCTGGTTTGTCGGTTCGTTCGATTCGAATTTGGGTTCACAATTTGTAACTCACCACTTTAGAGCGAACCTGGTTCGCCATGTGTAGGATGAAAAAGTTCGTTTCTCGATTCGCTTAGGTTCTTTAGCTTTGTTCGCTAGCTTGGTTTGCTTATATATATATATATATATATATATATATATATATATATATTAATCACGTAAATACATATATCATAAATATTCATTTTTAAATTAAAAAATAGGTTATAAAAAAAAATAGGTTTTATGGCCAATACGCGAACCTAGAAAATAAATTTGCCGAACCCATGCAAAAAGTTTGCTGAACCAAAGCTATTGAGTTCGGGTATAGAGTTCGCTCATTTTCACAAACCCAAATGAACCAAACCGTAAACTGATTCGGTTCGAAACTGTTTGCGGTTCATACTAATAGGTAGCGAATTAGGTAACACTAGGTTGAAGCAATCACAAAGAAGATGAATATCTCTTTACCCATCTTGGGCGGTGGACAGTGGCCAACTATCTATATTGTAGGCTAGTTTTAACCCCTTCTGCTGTCCTCTCCCGTCTCGTCTTAGCTTTTAGGTACATGACAGTCCCAAATGTGAATCACCTCATAGATGCTACTACAAGTAGCTATATTCCTCTAAGGGACTGGGTCATTCTCATAGTTACATTTGGTTGAAAAGTAGGTGGAGGGATTGGGTTTCCTTAGGTATAATGATGAGATTCCTGTATTCAAAACCTTAGTTGAAATAATAGGTTCTTGTGTTCTAAGTGTACTCTATTCTGCTACTTTACATCATTTTCTTTCTTCCATGTGGGAATTGATGGCATCACCAAGACACTGCTGTTTGATAGATAGATATCTGGTCTTATTTTTGTTTATGAGGCTTTAGTTATATTAGTTGAGGTGCAGATTTGCATTAAAATAATGCTTAATATTTATAATATAAAAAAAATAAAGTAATATACTATAATAAAATTATCCTTCCAAAAATTTACAGCCTCTCAAAATACGTTTAACCATATTAATATTTTGGAAAATACAAAAGTTTTTTTTTGGTTAAGAGGCCAACACACTCGTAGGGGCGGAGCCAAATGGGGCCAAGGGGGCTTCAGCCCCCCTCAATTTTGGAGAAATAGAAAGAGGGTAGTTGGGCCAGAGCTTTGGGAGCAGGGAGCCCGAGGACGGGGGCTCTAGTCCCCCCTAAACTTTTTTGGGGAAAAAAAGAAGAAATGGTTTGGCCGAATGACTGTCCTCGTTGGTCCACGTCCCTCATTTTATCACTAAAAGTATGGTTAAGATTCACTTAACCCTAGGGTTAACTTAGTTTTTCGAAGGAAAAAAAATAGTAACTTTAATTTGGTTAAACTTAACTATAGTTAAAGGGGACATAATGACCATGAAATTGGCCCTCAAATTTTGTTTTAAATAAGAAATCCAAAACAGCCCAAACAAACTACATAAACACTACTCATGGCACTCTCCCCGATGGGCCAGAATCCTCCAACCCCACAGTTGAAGGCGCATGCACCTCTTGATAATTACCACTGGATCTTTAAAAACCTCTATAATTACGAGCGTTTCGTATATCTTTTGAAATTAAGTTATCCCTATTCAAAAACTCTTATGACATATTATATTTATAATCGATGATATTTAAATAAAATATGACAAAATAAATAATAAGTAAAATGTAGATGGGCAGATTGAGAATTAATATAAAAGAAAGTAAGTGGAAAAAGGAAATATGAAAATTAACAAGGTAATTTAGTTATAGAAAAAAATAAATAAAAAGAAATAATAGAAATTAAAAAGGGTATTTAAGGAATAGAGATAGTATAAGCGGAAATAAATTATGGAATATAATTAAGGGTATTATAGGAAATTAAAAGGAGAAGATATAAGCGAAATTTGTGTAATAGATGTTAGGATAATTTTTTTTTTGAAAGACAATTTATGCCTCTTTTATAATAAAATAAAATAAAATAATTAAAGACAGTATAGTTAATGCTCCTAGGTAGGTGGGTGCCCTTGTTATTTCCTCCTTAACAATTAGGTTTTAATAAGCAACTTTTTTTTGGCTCTCTTGACGGACCACATTTGGCTGAGATAAGCAAGAAATTCAATCTCAATCCTAAAAAAAAAATCCTTAAAATACAAATTAATTGTCAGAAAATATCTACAAGTATTAATGAATGCAAAAATATTACACATATAATTATCACATAGATGCGAGTTAGGCATCCCACCAAAAGAACTTATCGCTAATACAATAAAAAAAAAAATTGCATCAGGGAATTCATGTTTTTAAAATCTTAATATATTAGGAGAACATGTGGTTTATGTACAGAAGGACACCACAATTTGATGAAACTAAAATGGTGATTTATAATACCAAAAACAAAAAAACTGGTGATTTATGATCAAACGAATGAGATTAAATCTCTATAATTAACCACCCAATTATATCATAAACACATCAAACTAATTATAAATAAGTTAATACATCAAATGGTTAAAATCATCCATTCAAGTTGATTTTTGTCCAGAGATTTCCTAGATGGGAATTGTTGAAAGGAGGTGTTACCCTATTGTGAAGCTTTGTCATTTATACTTTAGATTGGGAGAAGAGAAAAAAAGTAACTAACATTATCATCTGTTGCCTTACCCTGGATTGAATATCCCTCTCTCTAACGGATGAGATAGGGTGTAGCAACTATACTCATTGTAGAAAGATTCCGGCTATTAGGATTTCCAGGGAGAATTGCCCATATTGAATAAGAGTAACTTCGGTCATGTCCTTACTCCTAAATAGCTACCCTACTCCGGAATATCAGCCTTGTTCCTAGGAATAGATACATTTCACATTTTTTTTGTATTCCCTAAAGAGTAACAATAATGTTAGTATACTTTTAATTTTTACTTCATTTTTACTATTCCATAAAAGGTAACAATAATGTTGGTGTACAAACACCAACCAAATGGGTCAGCCCATCTCCACATAAAAATCACCTCACTTCATTCCTACTTATGTTTTTTTAAGACTTATGGGGGCGTTTAGATTGGATTTTAGTAGCCAAAAATCAATTGTGATAAAATTGATTCTGTAGAAATTAATTATCAAATAATCACAAACACTATTATTTGAAAAAATGATTATTTGACAATCAATTTCTACTGGGGGGTTTGGATTGGATTTTTTTGACCAAAAATTAATTCTCGTAAAATTGATTGTGTAAAAATTAATGGTCAAATAATCATTTTTTCAAATAATAGTTCCAAGAATACGTAGGTGAGTCTCTCAACTTTGTATTCTCTAAACACTATTATTTGAAAAAATGATTATTTAATCATGAATTTTTACACAATCAATTATCAGAATTGATTTTTGGCCAAAATAATCCAATCCGAACGCCATCACAATCAATTTTGTTAGAATTGATTTTTGGCTAATAAAATCAAATCCAAAGGCCACCCAATGTATCTATTCTTGATTGAGACTACAAAAGCAAAGGAGATATGTGATAACGACTGGTTCTTGTCTATTTCTCTTAAAATACTGCTATGCATGTGTGTTATCTCGTGTATCATGATCAGGAGGTGGGGTAAGAGGGTGTGATTAATCTTACTTTCTAACGGTTATTTTATTTCAGTTACTGGGAATCCCTCAAAATGCCTGGCCCATGCAAAATTGCAAACTCATCTCGTGACAAAATTTTTCCATTGCCCGTGATCGTTTGATCGGAATAAAATTTGAATATTTGAGAGCCAGTGTAGCGATTCATACTCGTCTCAATTAATAATAACGCGTATAATTAGGGGATGTCGACTAATATAATATAAGGTTAGGTAGGGTGCTATTGGATTTGAGTCCACATATGAAAATCTATACTAATTAATGTTTGTAGACCCTCTATACTTATGGTGTGAGGTGTAGAACCCTACTTTTTTCTCAACTTTTTGAGAAAATCTCTACACACGCATAAAGTTGTATATCGATCCCTCTTTGCTAGGGCTGTCAATTTAGCCATCATGTACCTAGCCCGGCCCGGCCCTCAAAAGCTTGAAAAATTGAGAGCTTTCTCATTTATAAAACCCGCAAGCCCATGTGGGCCCAAAAAATAGGTCAGCTAACATTAGGGTTGAGCTTGGGCAACATCTCCTAAAGCCCAACCCCCTTGGCATATATAACATTCTTTAACAAAATATTTATTGGGGTATGATAATATTTTCAGTTTTCCACTATTATATCTCATGCTTAAAGACCACCCACCATTAAGAGAAATCTAATTCTTATTATCTAACCAACCTCCTTTTCATTTCTCTGTTATTTTTTTTGTCTTTATCGTCACTCATGTAATAGTGGTTTATAATTTTTTTTTAATGAAACATGTCAAATAAGAATTTGTTTATCTTCTTTTTAAGCCCAAACCCACATTGACCCTGAGTGCGGGGCTTGGGTCTAGCTAGTTCAGGCCCTACAAGGGTTTGGGCTGAACCTTTACGAGTGAGGGCTGGGCATGGACAAATCTTGGCCCAATGACAGCACTACTCCCTACACACTTCTAAAATTATAACAATGTCTCTAAGACTATGAAAAAAGGCCTATCATTCAAATTGGGCCCAATGACAGTGAATGAACCTTCTATGGACTAGGTCTGGGAATAAAGTAGAAAGCCCACAAACCTGAATTGAAGTCCAAGTCTAAATGGTCCCCCACAGCTGGGTTTAAGTATGAAATAGAAAGCCTAAAATCTATGAGCAAGTCCAAATGAACCCCCTATGACCCGGGTATGGGCATGAAGTAGAAATGTAGAATTCCAACAAACCCAAATACAAATTCATTACTAATGGGTCAATCCATAAATAGACCACACACCTACCAAATGAGACCACCAACATAGGCCTCCTATGTAGGGTTGTCAATGGGCCCAGCTAGGGGACATCCATGCCCCAACCCTAAGTGACAAGTATTGAGCCCAAGCCCTGTAGGGCCTAAAGGAATCAAACCCTAGTCTCACCCTAAAACGGGTCGGGCCAAACTCGAGCATATAAAATGGTCAACATATTTTTATTCTCATTTAAAAACAAGTTATTTGAATTTAAAAATGCTATTAAAGATAAAAATGTTACTAAGCAAAGCTAAAAAAACATAAAATTTTAATATTTATGCTTAAATGATAAACTAATATTATTTTTAATATATTATATATAAAATTAACATATATAATAAATAATTATATCATTTATTATTTGTTATAGGATAGGCCCAGACTTTCTTTGTTAATATACTCTCTGATCCTCCATATTTCGTGATTGGACTTGCATCACGAAATTTGTTATCGACAACAAGCACCGAGTATAAGCAACATGTTTTAACCCCCCAAAAAAGGTAGAGTAGTGATAGGCGTACCTATGAAATCAATTTCCAAATCTAGGGTACCACCTCATTGGTGGATGCCCCAATCTTAAATACTCACCATGAAAATTATATGTTCTAATCCGTAATCATCAAAATTTATACCGATCAATGCTCTATTTCTTATGAACTTTTATCAACTTTACTTAATAACTAGTTACTTGAACAAAAATCATTGCATAAGGCATGCTGCATCCGGAGCTGTTGCAAAGGCCCAAAATGATTTACTAAAGGTTAAAGAGAATTTTTTAAAATCTCTGCTATACATATTTGTTTTTGGTTGCTTCTGTTATACAAATTAAGTAGCAAAATAGATAGAAAAAAAAATGTCTATTCTTTTTCCCTGGCATCTAGAGACCTCGCCCGTGAAGTACTATTTAATTAGATTGCTGGAACTTCTAAACAAAAGAAAATGGCGCCAAATGCTCAACCACACTCAGCCATACATTTTGATCCCCTCCAGATTTTTGCAATTGGGAAATCATGGCAATCACCTGGATGGATCGAGTTTAATTAGAGGTGAACGGATTCAGTGATCTTGGGGTCGAATGCGTTGACACAAACTCGACATCTCTTACATTTTTATCATGTTCAAGTTTATACAACATCAATCATCTTTGAATCCGATGGCTCATTCCACCACAGTGCATTTAAAGTGGGACTGAGCTTTTCCTAATGTTTTTCAAACAAATATTCAATAAAAATATAGTTCAAATATAAAAAAGAGATAACTAGGACCTTTTTTGTACCCCCCGCTTTTTGGATATTATTTACCTACGTCAGTACAGGGTTAGTGGGTTAGCGTAGAGATTGGAGGTCTTTCAACTCAGTCAGAGTATTAGATCCCTAGACCTCCCATCTGGAGAGGCCACATCCCACCATCAGCGCAAGAGACGGGATGTTAGAGATAACCAGAGCTAAGAGCTCTCAAAAATATGCATGTGAGCAAAGGTATTTTGTATGCTTTGATTGCTTTCTTCTCCTGTTTAAATGATACGGTTGATTATCAAAATAAAATAACAAAGATAGTTTGGAAATTACATATATAAAAAACAATACGATTCTGTTTCTTAAAAATTTATGTGATTGATAAATACTCTTCTCACAATCATATTTTGGAAAGTTCTGATTATCTCTTAAACCAGAGCGGTTTTAAATTCAAGTTGTGGTTTTGACACCCAAATGAAATTACTAAATCCCATATGCATAAATTATTAAGATCCTTCACCATAGAATCATCCACATCAATCGTGGTACAAATACCTTTGCACATAAACCTGCTTGCTACAACATGAGTTTACATGGTAAATAAGATTATTATACTAAGTTGTTAAACCTCAGGGCATGCCGGAGGATTTTTGGCTTCAAGGAGCTCTCCATTTGTATTTTAGATTTCTTAATGAATTCTTATCTTTCCCACCCAAAAAAAAAATAAAATCTCATATTTACTTTTTACACATACACAATAAAAAAGACCAAAAAAATAAAATAAAAAGAAATGACAAGAAGAATACAAAATTTTAAACAAGGCTTCAGATGGTGATAGAAACCTATTGTCCTATGAGATATGCATGTGTGAGTTGACACTTGTACATTGAAGTTGATGTTTCCACGAGATACTTTTTTTGGAGGGTAATGTTTCTACAAGATATTATTATTACTGTTGTACAAAAATTTTCACATTTTAGTCAAAATCTAAACTACTAATTTCTCTTCTTCCTTCTTTTCTTAGAAACAAAATCATATACTGTGATAACTGATAAAGTCGCCACGTGTCCCTTTTGATATTCTTTAACTGTGGTTAAGATTCATCAACCCCTAGGATTCACCATCCATCCTTCGTTTTTAGAAAAAAAATATTAGTTTTTTTAACAATATTTTAATATTAAAAAACCCTTAAAATATTTTTTTAATATTAAAAAAAGAATTTAAATTCTTTTTTCTAAGAACCAATCATGGGTGGGTGAATCCTAGTAGTGGATGAATCTTAACCACAATTAAAGGGTGTCAAAAGGGACATTTGGCGACCTTACAGATCCCGGTTATCACGGTAGAGGATTTGGTCTCCTTTTCTTATAGTTGGAGTTTGTAGTGGATAAATTTTCACCCATTTCATTTTCATTCTCTCACTTCTTATCTACAATTTTATCGCATAAATTCTCCCCCATTTCATTTTCATTCTTTCACTTTTTATCTACAATTCAATACCTAGAACTTATGCTGTAGCATTGAAAGTATACTTCTAGAATTTATTTTATTTTATTTATCAGTTTTTATCCTACTTCTAGAAGATGGCCTAGCTATTGCATAAAAATCACACCCCAAACCCACCCTTGATGATTCCCAATGGTCTACCAAGGACATTTGGCTGCCAAAAGACATGAAACTCTGAGAGATACTCCTATAAACAACAAATATCCATGGCAAAAAGCTGGTGGCTATCAATCGCATATCAATGTAGGACCTTGGTGTTCTAATTCCATGGAAAAAAAGTGTGGTCCTTAGCTTAACTTGACATTGAAATAAAATCAAATGCTAACCAGTTCCTATTATTTGATTCATTTGATTTGGACCTCAACCTTTTTGAAGTATGAATTTGGACTCTTAATTTGTATTTTGCTTAGTGTCATGTAGGGTTTTTTTGATGATTACTTGAACACCATTATAGAATAATCAACACATTTATTGGGCTAATATAAGTTTGTTTTTAGTGCACATGGAGTTTTCAGTATGTCTTAGAGGCGGTAGGTGAACTGGGGTCCCTAGTCCTTTCTTTCTCCCCCACCCTGTCCCATTACGACCAACGTCACCGACGAATGCGATAAGCATCTGTCAGCCCTCCACCAGATTAGTTATTAGGTAAGCTCCCCTTAATTAAAACAGCTAATGACTTGACGTTGCGTCCAATTCGGGCAATTAAACTTAGTGTTGGTAATCGGGCCTAGTTCAGGCTTCAAAGCCTATGTAAATATCTAGACTTTGAATTGGACACTAAAAAATCACTAAAATTCAAGCCCATACCCAACTCATTGCCACCCCTAAGCATTGTTTTGAAAATCAAATTGGGTCGGCCTGTTGAACCGGTAAAAATGGGAATCAGTCATCCAATCGATCTCCAAAAAACTAAAATCGACTTATTTTTAAAACCATTCTAAAAGGGATATATATTTTGAATGATAAAATACCACGATTCATTCGAGCTGATAGAACCGGTTGAACGGGCCAAAGTGGAACTGCCCAACCGGTTTGAGGCCCGGTCTAGTTATTAAAACATCTATAAAATGGTGTTTTTGCACTTTTAGAAGTTACTAATCAGTGGAATGATGATACACAACTGTTTGTTCTTTATAAATCAAAACAGAAAGTAGCATAAAATTCCTCATATGCTAAAAGGAGAAACCCTTCTGTAACCTTTATGAAAATCTACTACCCCTACTCATTCTCAAAGTTACAATCTAAGATAGCCAAAATAGTTATACCCATTTTCTCAAAGTGGGGGTAAGAGGGGGACAAAAGGGTGATGGTAGCATGGGGCAAAACAACCCCAAGATGACAACCATGATTGTGGTGAGGAAGAGGCATAGAGGAATTGGGTTGTTGCCACCAATGCATTTTTGCCTTTTTCTTTCTTTTCCCACCTTATTATAATGAGATTAAGCGTGTGATAGCCTCAAAGTTCGTAAAAGTTTGGATCCGGGTCCCACAAATCTGGATCATTGGCCCCATCTGGGATCTGGGACCTTCATATCTTCATGGACAGTTGGGGATGGGGGCCCACCATCATCTCAGGTCTCTTTACCACTTGCTCCTACGGTTATCTACTGTTAAAGGGAATTGTTAATTAGCTGTTGGAGAGAGTGATTGAACGGTCTAGATCGATTCACGGGTGGGTCCCAGTACAAATCACTTATTTGTAGCAGATACTCATCATTCAAGGTGGTGTTGACGGCCGAGGCACGAGACCTTCTATCCAGTGGTCCAAAAAATTAGACGTTTGAGACGACTGATGTCGACCCATTTCCAATTTCTCAAAGCCAAGCCCACGCTTCACCCCTTTTTCAGATTCTTTTCTGTACTGATCTTGATAATGAAGTGGGTGATAGAAAAACAAAGATAGAGGCTCCCATTATCGTGAGAAACCTTTTTACACTATGTATATATATGACTATCATTTTACAATTGGGAAATTTTATGCAAGAAAAACCATTTTCTTGGTAAAGGAACCTAATAAAGAGATTAACTATGAACAAAAATTCTGATAGAAGAAATAGCATGAACAACCCAAGATATGTATTTTTTTTGTATGACTAAGGGAACACTAAACACGCACGATCAGACCTAAGGTAATCGCCAAAGTGTCGTAAGAATAAACCCCCCATACTCATTCTAGGTCTAACTAATGGAAGAGTTGTGGACCCTTATACACCAAAGTCTAGTACTCATCCGTTGTGATACTATAAGGGATATTTTGGGAGTTAAAAATTCAAATTATCCCTGTCATAAGAAAAATTTTAAGTTACTCCAATTATCTCTTCAAGTTGAGGTCTGATTCATAGTTAAACTCCTTAATAAATTGGTCATCCTTCTTGAGTGATATGGTTGGAAGGTCCCCTCACTAACCCTAACAAAATGACCGTTACAAAGATGATGTCTTGTATAGAACGGAAAAAAAAAATTCAATTAGCCCTTCCCTCAATCAAACACACAAGGCCCACCAAAACATAAATGGAGATCATTCAGTCTAATATTTGATAATATAAACCAGGATAAAGGGTTGAGAAGAAAAGAAAAAAAAATAGTCCATAAATCAGACGGTTTAAATGAAGTACTTAGGCATATTTTGGAAATAGGGAATGTGGGTCTACTAAGCCTTTAATATTTGGTGAATGATATAAGATTGTGGTCACACATAGAGAGGAGGGGCAGGTCAAAAGGAGGGGGAAATAATGAGACTTTGATTGGGGGTTTATATTATTTAGAAATGATGCTTTGGCCCTTCCTAGATGTTTGAGTTAGTGACCTCGATCATTGCCTCCCATTCAAAAGTTTCTTTTTATCCCATACCTATCACGACCTAAAATGAAAATGGTGATTCTCTAAGATATGCAAGGGTGTGTAATGGGCATTTATGCTTGCCACTTGGGAATGCTTTTTCCATAATATGAAATTTGGTGGATTTGTACAACAGTCATCAGTGTTTGTCCAAACCCCATACCAAACCATGAGAAGACACACCATGGGCGTGTCCGTGTAACTCCCTTTTGGGGGAGGTGTGACTTGAGTTCGGGTCTTGGTAGGGTTGTTGAACGCCTATCATGGATTCTAACACCTTAAACCACTGACTTAGCTAGATAAATGATTTAGGATCAACCAAAAAAAAAAAATACACTATGAGAAAACGAGTCCGATCCTCTCCAATTTCAATTGAAATTAGTAGAGTTCATTTGCACTCACAATTCACAAAGCCCTTTTAACTACCCTCTTAACTTAGTGAAGAAGTTTTAACATTTAAAGTTAATATTTTTTTCCCTAAAAACCAACGTTAGATTATTTAACTTTAAGGATTAGTGAATTTTAACCATGATTGATAAGAATCAGAAAGGACTCGAAACCGCATACCAAGATCGGATCCTCTCCAATTCAATTGAACTCGGGAAGAGTTCATTTGCACTCACAATTAACTCTAGTTAAGCTGTTTTAACCTTCAAAGTTAGATTTAAAAAAAAAAAAAAAAGTTAGATCATTTAGTCTTAGGTAGCTTTGTTAACACTAGTCTAAAAAGAAGTGTTTATTTGAAAATTATGTATAGTAGGACTTTAAATTTTTAAGTTGAAGGTTAATTGCATGTCTACATTTTAGAGATTTTAGAAGATAAAAACCTCAATTATAAAAAGTAGTTCCATAGCTACTTTTTGTAGTTGAGATTTTTACCCCTAAAATGTAAACATGTAATTAACCTTCAACTTAAAAATCTAAAGTCTATCTAAGCACAATTTTCAAATAAACATTTTTTTAGACTAGTGTTAACAAACGCCATCTTAATTAGTGAATTTTAACGGTGGTTGATAGGAATTAAAAAAGACACATGTGGACTTATGTGTAGGATTGAACTCTTCCGAATTAAATCGCAATTGAATATCATCCCGACCAAGACTCAAATCACCTTCGCTGGAAGCCCGCCAGCATTAACTTGGGACTTGGCCACCTCTTGTGAAAATTGGTGGTGGAGCCCCGCCAGCATTAACTCCGAGTCGACAAATACCCCTTTTAATTTCCCTCACTTACCATTTTTAAAGCTTCATTTGGCTCTTATTAAAAAGGAAAAAAAAAGAAAGAAAGCTTCATTTGGCGGGAAAGCAACGGGTATATGTGTCGGTAATGTTAGCCGGCTTCCCGTTGGCTAAAACTTAAAATAGAAATGTTAATCCCAATTGCAATCTTTTCGTGAGCAAGTTGGTGGCAACAATCGCATTGCACCCTCGGGGATTAATCCTGACCAAGGATTGGGGACACCCTGAGTTCCAAAAAATAAAAAATTTTGGTTGCAACAAGTGTCAAACCATCTCCTAGTAGAACCCCACGTGTTGCACTCACGTAGTCTGTGGAAAATGTTTGACTTAGTGCGTTTGGAGCTACCACTCCACAAACTTAAAAGTTAGTAGAGGTGATCCTGAGGCAACTGGTTGTGTAACTTGCAAAGTTCCCTGAAAAGTGGAGTGGAGCTGACTTCAACCATGTAAAGTTAGTGGTATACCGATTACATGTGCCACACGTGTTTCCTCTAATATTAACTAACCGGGTTGGATTTCATCTGGCTCTGGCTCGCCAGACCAAAATCATCCGGCCTTGGTTCATCATCCGGTGGCAATAAAAAGGGGAGAAGATATCAAATGGAGAAAAGTCCAAAGAAAGGGGTGAAAATGAAATGAATTCTCCTTATTTTATCGTCACATGTTGGAGGAAGAACTTAGGCTGAACGATTTTGGTCTGGCGAGAGCCAGATCAAATCTGATCCCTAACTAACACTTCAGATCGCCGATGGTTACAATCTGTTTAGTTCTCTCTAGTAGCTATACAAATGCTACACGCCGTTCTGAATAACCATATTTTGTTAACTTTTATTGATTTTATTATTCAAAGTTAAGGTAGAGTTGACATTAAATTATAAGAATTAATGTTGATCAATTAAAATTAGGGAAATAGTTAACGTACCGGGATATCTATTTGCAAACCTAAGGTTGGACTTCATTGGTCCATGCACCTCTCTTAAATGCTAACCAACTGTGGTGAGTATTTAAAAGGGAGACATGGACCAATAAGGTCCGTAATGAGTGATTAAGAGTGGGGCATGAACCAATTAAGTCCAACCTTAGGCTTGTAAATAGATAACTCAGGTATGCCTTTCATTGCTCTTAAAATTAATGAGAGGCAAGTCATATTTTGTAACGGACCTTATGGAACAAGGGGGCTGCAAACGAGTCCATTTTGTGGGTGGTTGTTTGCCCTTGGCCAACAGATTTTGTGTCCCTTATCATAGAGCACTACACAAATAAAATGAGAGTCTATTACTAAAAGAGTTAAGTACCGTTTTGTCACCCTAAAATTACAATATCACTGCTTAGAGAATGGATTGAAAATTTTTTTTTTATCAAAAGAAGCATGTATGCCAATATTACGCTTTTTTTGGGTCACTAATATTACGCTTATAATATTTGGTTTTTATATGCATAACTTAAGGGTAAATATGTTAGAAGCATGCCCTTTCTAGTAATAAAAATGTAAAAGGTATCCTATTTGAGAAATATGTCAAAAGCATGTCCTTTTAGGTAAAACGCCCTTAATAAAAACACTTATTTTGTAATAATTAATAGGAAATTCACCTTAACCACTTATACTTTTGCTAACATATCATGTATATTGGCTTAGGCACCTAAGACTTAGGTGCCTGCCTTGAACATTCAAAATATACTCGCTGCAAAGAGGAGGAGTGGGTAATCCATTGAAGCCAATATGTTGTTTTAAAGAGTTTAGTTTGTGTGTGCCTCACTAATATACAGAGCATTTTAATAAAAGTATAAATTCTGAAGAGCAAAATTGTCTTGAGCATAGGGTTGTCAATTGACCCAATCATAATCTGGATCTGATGAGAGCAGATATTAATGTAATTATAGATCCATCGGATCATATACATATTTTGATTTTAGAATCTAGAATATGTATATTCGAGTATATGTATATATGAATTTGTATAATAAATTAATATTTTTTAAAAGTACAAAATATTATGTTGCTTTTATTTAAATTATTTATAAAATTTGTATGAATGTTTTATATACTTCAAAATCAATGAAATTTAAAATAAATGAAATGAGATTTAGGTCGAATTCAAATCTTTACTTAGATAGTCGAATTCAAACTCAAATGGACCAATTTATAATATGGTAAATCCCAAATCAGATTTGAATGTGTCAAATGTTTAATTAGACCATATTTGCATCCGATCTGCTTTCAACCCTACTTATGCCTATCTTTTTACTATACCACAATTTAAGTAAGTGACACTCTAAAGATTAGGGACACAAGAGATCCATGTGTCGTTCTGAGTTGCACACAAAATTATGATTATTAAAACAAAAAGGTACTTAACTTACTGTCGCAATAGATCATGTAATTTAATGTACGGTCTTCATTAGTTTTTTTTTAAAAAACAAGATTGCCTTACTTTTTACCACACATTAATTGTAGTTAGGATTCCTTCACTCCTATGGTTAAGCAATTTAATCTTGATTTTTAAAAAACAAAATATTAATTTTAGTTTTCTTAAGTTTAATCATAATTAAAGAAGCGTTAAAAGGGACATGTGATCCTGACATTAAACAATATGGTCTAATGTGTGGTGTGCTAATCACTACCCAAACAAAAAAATTGCGCACAAAACGGATTGTTTTAACTTAGATGGAAAGTACAGGTGTCGTGTTTTGCATGATACCTTGACGTGGACAGTGGTTTTCCACTTTAGAAAAAGCCATTTACTTTTACACTTGTCTTGCATCAGACGGAATGATAAGTGGCATCTATTACACACATGTTAGGGATTTCATGCCACGTTATAATTGTAGCTGGTGCCAGAGGATGCTCATGCTAATATGTGCACTCGAGCCCCATGTTCTCACGCGGGGAACATCTCATGGGAGAGAATAGTTCTATCTCTATTGTTGTACCTGATTTATCCTGTTCACAAGGCGTACGTTAATGACCAACCATATAACTCAGACACTTGAGTGCCTCTCCTCCTGACCGGAGTGTTAGAGTATGCGTAGTACGCATGGTGCATAGTACCATTATGATCTCTTCTTCTTCTATTATAACTAACCGGAGGCACGTGCGCACGTGAGAGTTAACCACAGTTAGTAAGAGTTAAAAGAGACATGTGTTAACCTGCAGGTGCGATTGAACTCTCTCCAAGTTCAATCGTGATTGGATGTGATTTTATTCTTCTTTAAATAGATAGATGAGCAAGAGATAGTTTGGGAATTAAAATAAAACATTAAATCAAAGTTTTCTTTTATATAAGGGTAATTTGAAAATTTAGGAAAAATCAGGCAACGAGCTTGCCTCTTGCATTATAATAGTAAAGATGAGAGAAAAGAGTCATTAGACACCATTTGAAGGGTAACCTAAACACACACCCTGCGAATAGCCCAGTGATAGGTGTATCCCTTCCTTTGGAGGGAGGTTCCGGGATCTATTCTCGAGAGGGTGAGAGTGTTGTGCTCTCCACCCACCCTTAACTTAGGACAAATACTAACTACTAACCGGGGTTGCGGCGGTTGCGGCCTAATAGTGTGTATCTAATCCCCCCAAAAAAATATGCTCTCAAATCTCACTTTTGCATTTAAATTTCGCTCTCATGGTTTAAGAGTGAAGTTATCTCACGATCGCAACTTTACTATTGTAGAGTGCGATTATGATTTATAGCGAGTGTGATTTTTATTTAAATTTTTATTTTTTTATGTTAAGTGAGATGTATTTTTTTTATTTCTCTTTGAAGGGAACAAGATTCTTGTAAGCTTTGTAGATTAATTATCGGTGATCATGTAATTAAATTTGAGAAGAGAAGATACGATTATTATATCAATAGTCATATTAGTTACCGTGACTACAAATCTCAATGGTGAATGATATTATCAATTCTTTCTTATAGTTTAGCAAGAAAGTGAAAATGATATATTTGCATATACGATTATAATTTTCAAGTTACATGTAGCCTTGTAGGTACGTAGATCACAATTAAGGTACAAAAGTAGGGCATAGTGAAGATTTTCTTGTAGGGGCAAGTCATGAACTATTAATAAAATGTTTATGGGTTTGTAGAGAATGATTGCGTAGGTAGAAAATATTATGAATTCAAGGGTGCAGGGGGCATCCTTGATGATAATATTTTTTTGAAAATCATGTTCGTTTCATACATACCCTATGGGTGTTGTTTCTCTTTGTATAGAATGGACCTATATTTAGTCTTGTTATGAACTATGTTATGATTGATGTAAAATTTTAGTGAGGATGGAGAAAAGAAATTTCCTTGTAAAAAATGAGGATAAGAATTGTTTCTCTTGTTTTCAAGGATAATTTCTTAGTTTGAACAATAGTAAATCAATGTAAATTTTTGTAGACGTAACTCACATTTGATTAATCACATAAATTGTTTTTTTTTGACTATTTATTTAATTTTCTTTTATTATTTTTTTCAAAAAAATGAAAGATTATATAAAAAGAACAAAAGATCTACAAGCGAGCATATTTACAACCCCTAGCATCCTCTTCAACAAAGCGAGAGAGCACGTTAGGGAACTCCAATGGGGTTAGACAAACTTCCTCTATAAAATTACAAAAAGCAGAGAAGAAATCTGCAGCCCTATTAGTTTCTCTAAAGACATGTTTGTGAGCATGAGAATTTCCTACCCACTTTCACATAATATGGTTTGACTAAGAGTCGCCACCTATTCATTCTTAGGGATAGGTCCCGGATTGATTTGGATAAGGCAAATGGTATATTAGAGTTAGGGTAAGCGGTTCGATTAAGTCCTGGGGAAGGTGTTAGGCACCCCAAGACCCCCATTTTGCAATGGTTACCTACTCCCTAAATTTAAGCCAAATTTAATCTCAATATTAATTAAAATGTCTAAGCGTTTAGTCAAGTGCTAATCCAATAAAAAGGGAAAGCTAGATGGCTAGGGTCGAACCCGGGTTGGGTTGCCTACGTACTCACATTGGGGTGAGATCAGACCGAGCGTAGTTCTGGCACATGAGCCCGTGCCAAGGCTAAGGGTGTTGTGTGTGTGCATAAGGTGGTCAAGGGTCTAGCCTAAGGGCTAGGGTTTAGTTGACCGGGTTGGTCAAGTGCAAGTTCTAGGTCTAACTGCGGTTAGAAATGTGTTAACCATGGTTGAGTAGGCTAACCAAGATCTAGCAAGCATGTTTTTGGTCTTTTGGTATTTTTAGATTTTTTTGGTATTTTGAGATTTTGTAATGTTTTTGGTATTTTGAGATTTTATCATGTTCTTTTTTTTTGGATTTTCATATAGGTGAGATTTTGGCAAACTTAACTAAAGTCAAATTTAATTCAAGAGAAAGACTAAGGAAAAGTTAAGCTAAAGGATTATTTTTAGGACATAAAGAGGGGTGTGCATTGTGAATAGTAAATGGTCTATTGCCAACACCTATTTTGTTGGATTGGTGTTGATAATAAATCAAATACCATTGTCTTTGATATGAGGTATTTTGGATTAAAGTTCTCTTTAAGTCTTTAGGTCCTTAAGTCATCATTTATCCATTCAAAATAGAACATGAAGAAAAAAGAAAGAAATGAAAAAGTGACAAGTGAAGAAAATGAAAACTCATCATCTCCTCTCTAATGTAGTCCCTTTACACCATTATGAATGATGTAATGAGATTCAACTATGAAAATTGGAGTGATGATGAGTTTCCCAAATGATTCTAGAAGAAGGACTAGAATCAAAATGAAGAAACAAAATAAAAAAGAGAGGTATAGCTTTAGCTTCCACTCTCTATGGGCCTACCCATATCCACACTAGTGGGTACATATGAAAGAAAGAAATATTTACATGAGAAAAAAAATAAGACATCTCCTTTCTTTTGAGGTGGGGTCCCTCTACACCATTAGATTGGTATAGAGAGACCCAAATAAACTTGAGAAAAGAAAGGTCTTCCCAAATTATTCTAGAAGAAGACTACAAAAAAAAATATATGATGTAAAGAAGAAGATAAAGAATAAAAGGAGGAGTGCCTACTCCTCAAAGACTACTTCTCCAATGCTCCAAGAGGTGATGAGTTTTTAGAGTCCACAAAGGAAGAGAGTTAGTGAAGAACTCTAGGCTTTTACTCCTAGAATTCTCTACACACTCTAAACCTTGGCTTCTTCTAACTTTCTTCAAGGCTAAAAAGAAATAAAATGGGTGAAAGGAGGAAGAGCTAGGGTTTCCACTTGGGATTTTGGAGGTGGAAGAAATGGCTTGTGAGGGTCTTGTATTTATAGAGGTTTCAAGGGGTTGTGGCAATTTGGTGATTAATAGAGGGTTGGGTGAGAAGAAGGGAGGTGATTGGTTGGTCAAAATTGATGTGGTTGGTGATTGGGTAATCAAAAAGGTATGTACTTGATGAGAGGTAATTGGGTGGTCAAAAAGAGTGTAAGAGGATTAATTGTTTTGTAAGAGGTGTAAGAATGAGTGTAAGAGGTGTAAGAGAGTAAATGAGGTGATTGGTTAGTCAAAAAGGTGTGTACTTGGTGAGAGATGATTGGGTGGTCAAAAAGGTATGTAAACATAAAAATGGGGCTATTTGGGGTTTGAAGAAAAAATAAAAAGTCTTTTGTAGGAAAGTGGAAAGTGGACTTGGGTTAGTGGGTCTTGGATATGGGTTGAATGGATGTGGGCATATGGACTAGACCTTATGGATCATGGGTTGTTAGTAGATGGGTCATGGGTTATGGTTATTGGACTTTAACTATGGCAATTGGGCTTGGGCTATGGTAATTAGGATTTCACTAAAGCAATTGAGTTTTGCCTAAGACAATTGGGTAATTAGGCTTGGCTACTTGGGCTTGGGTAATGGGATTAAGTAATTGGGCTTGATTGAGTTGTTTGGGTACAAGTTTGGCCAAATGGGCTTGGGCCTTGGGTAAACCTTGGAGCATTTGAAGAAGTGGGAAGGGGAAGAGGAATAGGGGGTGCAAAAATAGGGTGCTTACAGCTGCCCCTCTTTGTCGGAGGGTGCGGGCAAGCGAACGACAAAGACTGAAATCACCACTATTTTTGCACAGTAAAACCTGCGAAACTTGAAAAAAATATAAGAAATGATAATGAACTAACTTGAAACTAAGTTAAGTTTGCCAAGACAAAAATGTGGAGTACTGGAGATGCATGATGGATGAGAGGAGTGAACATGTATCCGCTTCAACGGAGATAGGGTGATGGTTGATCACACAATCATTTCACCAGAGATGAAATGAAAATTGATCACACAACCATTCCACCGGAGATGAGGTGAAGGTTGATCACACAACCATTCCACCAGAGACGAGGTGAAGGTCGATCACACAACCATTCCACCGGAGACGAGGTGAGGGTCAATCACACAACTGTTTCACCGAGGATATATGAGGTGAGGGTCGATCACACAACCGTGCACTAAAAATAGATGAGGTGAGAGTCGATCACACAACCATTTCATCGATTATGATTTATAGCGAGTGTGATTTTTATTTAAATTTTTATTTTTTTATGTTAAGTGAGATGTATTTTTTTTTATTTCTCTTTGTAGGGAACAAGATTCTTGTAAGCTTTGTAGATTAATTATCGGTGATCATGTAATTAAATTTGAGAAGAGAAGATACGATTATTATATCAATAGTCATATTAGTTACCGTGACTACAAATCTCAATGGTGAATGATATTATCAATTCTTTCTTATAGTTTAGCAAGAAAGTGAAAATGATATATTTGCATATACGATTATAATTTTCAAGTTACATGTAGCCTTGTAGGTACGTAGATCACAATTAAGGTACAAAAGTAGGGCATAGTGAAGATTTTCTTGTAGGGGCAAGTCATGAACTATTAATAAAATGTTTATGGGTTTGTAGAGAATGATTGCGTAGGTAGAAAATATTATGAATTCAAGGGTGCAGGGGGCATCCTTGATGATAATATTTTTTTGAAAATCATGTTCGTTTCATACATACCCTATGGGTGTTGTTTCTCTTTGTATAGAATGGACCTATATTTAGTCTTGTTATGAACTATGTTATGATTGATGTAAAATTTTAGTGAGGATGGAGAAAAGAAATTTCCTTGTAAAAAATGAGGATAAGAATTGTTTCTCTTGTTTTCAAGGATAATTTCTTAGTTTGAACAATAGTAAATCAATGTAAATTTTTGTAGACGTAACTCACATTTGATTAATCACATAAATTGTTTTTTTTTTTACTATTTATTTAATTTTCTTTTATTATTTTTTTCAAAAAAATGAAAGATTATATAAAAAGAACAAAAGATCTACAAGCGAGCATATTTACAACCCCTAGCATCCTCTTCAACAAAGCGAGAGAGCACGTTAGGGAACTCCAATGGGGTTAGACAAACTTCCTCTATAAAATTACAAAAAGCAGAGAAGAAATCTGCAGCCCTATTAGTTTCTCTAAAGACATGTTCAACATTAACACTTTCAAAACTCTACATTAGAGAAGTAATCTCAAGAAGGCAGTGGTATGCAGCCCAAGGCCATTCAAGAAGGCCCTTGATGCAGTCAACAACACCCTTGGAGTCGGATTGGATAACAAGTTTCCTTATGCCCCGAGCCAGTGCCTCGACCAAACCCCTCTTAATAGTCATAAGCTCCACGACCACAATAAGGGCCAGTTGAGTACCACAAGCGATGCCAATCAAAGCTTCCCCAAGTTGGTTTCGTAGAACACACCCCATGCCCGCCACCATACTTCGGACCGACCCATCAGTGTTAAGGAACCAAAACCCAGTTGGGGGAGCCATCCACTTGCACCATGTAGTAGGTAGGTTAAGAATGCCCACAACAATGTCTCATGCACTAAAGAAGGACCTGGAGGCTGTTGTGTCCATGACAGGGGATTTCACTCCCCGAAACTTCAGTTGAGTGTCATTGATAATTATAGTCGTGATACTTTGGGGTGGGAGGAAAGAGTTTTGGAATATGCGGCGGTTCCGCTCACACCACAACTGATAGATGGACGCACACAGAGAGACCCTCTTGATTTGTTATTTGATGTCGGCCCCCCCAAAGTCGGCTTAGAGCCAAACCACCTCCGACCTCCATGGTTTAGTTCGTCGCCTAGTGGATCCACAAAGCCCAAGAATAGCAAGCCCGACCTGCCGCAAGTACTGACAACAAAATAAAATATGCTCTTTGTTGTCAATCTGCCACCTACAAAGCATACAAGAAGTCGTACGGATCAGTCCCCTCCTAAGAAGACATTCTTGAGTTAACAAGGCGTCACGAAAGGCTAGCCAAGCAGCGAATGAATGTCTCAGAATCCCTCCAAAAAACTAAATTAGATTCGTCCAAACTATTCTAAGATTTTCACCATAGAGCTTGCTCCAAGCTGACTTAATGAGAAAAGCCATCAGTCGTTGTCTCCGTCCAAACGATACGGTCCAAATCTTCAAGCTACTGTCACCGCCTCGCCTCACCTCAACTGGCCCCTTCATCTTCTTCAAGTTAGCAAGGTAAATTTCTATTCCATTTAATCTTTTCATCTTTCTTTTTCATCCCTTTAAACCATCTATGGTTGTGCAATAAAACATGGATATGAGCATGTTTTTCTTCGGTGCCCTAATTTATTTTAAAGTTTTTTTCATGATAATGAATGTTGGATTTAGGGAAAAAAATTAGGGTTTGTCTGCTAAGAAGTCAAATTTAGATAATTCATCTTTCGGACAAATCATTCGGACATTTTTTTGGACAAATTCAAGTATTCGTATTCGATTGTTTAATCGGACGAATTCGGAGAATTATCCAAATTCGATTAAATAATCGAATTCGAATTCTATTTTTTACTATCCGCCGGATATCGGAGCGGATTCCGATATTTAGTAAAATTTATCGGATCGGATGTAGATAGAGCACTATCAGCTTCGAATCTACTCGTTAACAACCCTACCGAGAACCAGAAAAGTATCCCACCTGTTTCCCATTAACTTTGATCGAGAATCTGGGGTTGGAGACACAAGCCTTGACCCATCCAATAACTTTCGTTGAGAATAGAAACAGCTCCAGGATCTTGAAAAGGAACTCCTAATCCATCAATTCCATTATGAGCGAGGAAAGCTCTTTGACTATGTGTAACCTGAGAATTTTGCATGCGGTCAAATTATCTCTACTGTTGTGTAGAATTTATAATTTTTTTTTTTGGGGGGGGGGGGGGGGGGGGAGAAGACTATCCTTCTAATCTTGATAAAATTGAATTGTTAATTATATTCCCAATTTAGGGAAAAACTTTTGATTAAGAAGAAGAACAAGAGAAGAGTTATTCAAGGGGTGCCCAAGCTCACACCAAATATTCATATGAGCTTACAAGTTCCTCATTGAGGTATGTGTTGGTGGAGCAACCTGTAACGTCAATTACTACTGGAGTGGCCCGTAGGGTCAATCCAGACGTGACAATTTCGCTGCCTACACTCCACTCCTACTAGCTCCTCACTCCTTTTATAAAAGTTTTCTCCTTTTCCCCTCTCACCACTTTTATACAATGCAAATATTACTGTTTTCAAAATTTTGGGTCTGACCGTTTCTCTCTTATGCATTTTCTATAGATTGCAATTTTTTTTCTTCAAAAGTTTAGAGTTTTATAAAATTTTTTTTCTCTTCAAAAGTTCAAGGATGCCCCAGCCTCTAGACACGAGCCTACTATTACTACACCCCCATTGCCTATTTATGATCATCTTGTTTGTGGGTGAGTTGGGTAAGATTATTGATCTAATGGAGTAGACATGATGTAGGAGTGCTCTTTAGTAGGTTCTAGCAAGTAAGTCACATGGGTGGAGAGAGTAGCAGCCTGTGAGCTCATTTTCTTTGAATAAGGTAGGCTATTTCTTTTGGGGGCAAAGGATTGTCTGACGATGCCAAAAACATGGTCTCGGGCTTCCACACATTAGGCGATGAAAAGGAGAGAAGTCATTTCATTTTCTCCCCATGATTTTGGCTTCTCCCCACTTGATATTTCATCTCCCTTTTTCTCACAACTTTATCGCCACATATCACATAGTGGAGAAGTCAAAATTATGGGAGACAATGAAATAACTTTTTCAGCACATGTCACCTAATGTGTGGAAGCCTGAGACCATGTTTTCTTTCTGAGTAATGCTACGTCCACTTTCTGGCTATCCACTCGCCGAATGTTTTTACTAATTCTAAACAAAAAGACAACAAAAGTGGTGGGACTCATAAAAAAGTGTAATACTATCTTGTTTTATTGTATAAAAGTAGGGGGAGTAGATGCCGCAAAGGACCTTGGATTGTCTCTGGTGAAGCTAGAAACCCATTATCTGGGGCAACCATAGAATAAGGGACAAGTGGTGGAGAAGTCAAAATCATGGGCCCCATGATTTTGACTTCTCTACACACTATTTGACACATGACGATAAGATGTTGAGATAAAGGAGGAGAGATATCAAATGGGGAGAAAGTCAAAATCATGTGGAGAAATTGAAATGACTTCTCCCCTTTTTAAAGCCATGTCCCTTATTTTATGGTTGCTCGAGAGGGGCTTTTGGCTTCTCCAGAGACAATCCGAGGCCGCCGGAACGTGGACATAGCATTGCTCTTTCTAGCATCAGCAGAGACAATCCTATTCACATTTTTTTTTTTTTGGTTACCGAATTGGTAGGCTATTGCCTATTGGTCAACTCTAAATTTTTTTAACTAACATAAAAATAAAATAGTTGTTTGATGCCAAGAAAATGTAAGACAACTCCGTTTCATGGTGTTTGAGGAAAACTCTCCTTCTTAATGTGTACATAGTGATGATCTTATAATTATAGAGATATTTAGTGGTAGTTCTGTAAACATAATTCTCTCCATTAGCCCATAAAGCAAAGCTCTTGCATTGTATTTAAACTTAAAACATTAATGCTATATTTTTTATTATAAAAAACTATATATTTTTCTTAAAATTATATAATTCCCTCGAGTTGAAATTTTCTATAGATATAATTGGACTCCTTGAAATCTAGTTATGTCCTACAGGTCAACACGTGTCCTTTTAATATGTCTTAATTGTGGTTAAAATTTATTAACTCTTAAGGTTCAATTATCTAATCTTGATTTTTAGAAAAATTAAATTAAATTTAAATACAATTAATTTTTAGAGTTAATATTTTTTAAAATAAATAAAATTAGATTATTAAACCCTAAGATCAGTGAATTTTAACCAAAATCATAACGTAGAGTATTTCAAGTCAATTCCCTCATATTTAGTTTCCCGTTTCAAAGGAGAGCTCCACTAGTACCCCGGTAAAAAGCTCCGCTCATTTTTTATCAAGTGGAGTTCCACTGTTCCAGTTCTTATTTAAACCCTTGTTTTTAATGTAAAATTATTTTTTGGTTGTGAGGGTTTAAGTGTGTGGTGAAGTAGTGTACAGCTAGTTTAGTATAGTACAGACTACAGAGCCGCCAAGTTGGAAAATTTCGATTTTTCAGTCTTCTTTTCAAATCTCTTTTTCATTCAAAGTCTCCCAAAAGCCAAGTCACTAAGTCAGTCTCTCTCCCGGGAATATAAATCCAAAACTCTCTCTCCCGGGAATATAAATCCAAAACTTTCAATATTTTTCTCTTCTCTTTCCCATTAACTACAGTAGACTTGGGAGTGGACTGTGTCTTTTACATTTATACCCTTCCATCAGCAAAGTGCACGTGATTAAAGTCGGTAGGGCTGGTCCGATTCCCTGCGGAATCGCCATTCATTTGGATTATAGGGTCCCCTCTTGGAATTGGGTTCGGTTCGGGTCTTGACCCTTCCATTCCGTTTAAAACGAATTGGGATCATATTCAATTGTACGAGCGCACCCGCACCCACAGGTTAACATGCGTCTCTTTTAACCTTCATTAATTGTGATTATGATTTATTAACCCTTTGAGTTAAATAATTAATAAAAAATTATAGATCTTCAAGTGTTAGAATTTCTTAATCAAAATTAAATTAATAATTAGGCTTTGTGAGTGTGATTGAATTCAGAAAGTTCAATGGGTACTTGGACAGGATCTAGACTCGTTTAAAACAGCCCGGTTGGATTGATAGCTCATTCAACCGATTCTGAAATACCACTTGTTAAGCGGTTGGTGTCCCTTGTTAGTCCCACATCGTTTGGGTACCCGACTTCACAGGGTATATAAAGGTCCAATATCTTCCATTAAGTCCTTTTGGAATGATTGATTGGATTTACCCTTATGATACTTTAACGGTAACCTTAGGTGTGTATGTGCACGTTGTTAGTTAGGTGTTGTATTTTCTTTAATCTAAAAAAAAGTGGGTAAGGCGATAGAGAACAAGATTTCAAATATCGAGCAAGGTATACTGACACCCCACCCTCTTATGCCAGTAGTTAGGGTGTGGCCTCCGGAAGGAAGGAGGTCAAGAAATCGAATCTCTTCGTGTATGAGTTGCAAGAACTCCCATGCCACTTAAAAAAAGAAAAAAAAAAGTATAGTGAAATTGAAATCCTGAACATAGGCAAATACCAGGGCTTGTCACATTAGTAATGTCCTCCCCGTTTGACAAAGTTTTGGATCAGTTTCGATTGATTCACCCTCTAGCCAAGCTTCAATACTAACCACTAATAGGATTGCAATTAATCTTATGACTTGTATAATAAAAAAAAAATGGGCAAACTATTGACAGTATGCCCTCATTTTGAGAATTTCGATTGATATTTTGTAGTTATATGTTTTTTTATTATGCCGAGACAAAATCAATCACAATGTCTAGTTTTCAAATTTTCAGAAAATTTAAAAATAATTCCATTTCTTAGTATAAGGAATGTATTTAGAAATTCTCCTTTTAGCTTTAATAATATTATATTATAAAGTTATTAAAAATATGTGCAACAAAGTTTTTTTTGGATGGTAAATCTGTGCAACAAAGTTGATTAACATTAAGTAATATTTAACATTTATCATTCTATTAATAAAAGTATAAGGAGTATATCAAATTTTATATATGTTGAGTAATTATTTTTTATCTTACTTATTATTTAAAAAGTAAAATTTATTTTTATAAAGATGTGGTCAAAATTTTAATCATGAATTCCAATATCGTTTTAGATTATGTCGATCCTAATGGCCGAGACCAATGTTATCTAAACTGGACTAGATCGGTCAATCGAACTGAAAACCCGGGAACCAATCTCTTAAGTGGTTCTCAAAATTCTTAAAATGGAATCACGTAAAAATGAGAAAATATTATTATTTTAAATAAAATAAGGATATGGTCGAACCGGTCAAACCTGGAACCGGCCACCTAAGCCGGTTCGACAACCGGTCCAGTTATGAAATCACTGGCCGAGACTTTGACATCTTCAGACCTGAAGCTATCATGGACATGGAAGATTGGCATGCGTGCTTTGTTAGCCTCTTGGGGAGAAAATGTCTTTTTTAAAAAAAGCTGAGATTTGGAAGAACGTGACGGCTTTCGCACATATCTCCTTCTCAGATAACTAAGCATATCTCTCTAGTGAATCTCTTTCTCTCACTGTCTCGCTGCCATTCACCCCAGTCTACAATTACTGACTCTCGTTGACTTCAATTTTTTTTTGGTTTTTTCTGATTGAAATTTATCCACAATGTCCAGACTTCAGAGACCTTATTACACTATTACCCATCTCATGGACTTGGTGCGAGACGTGGGACCCAAGGAATGGTTCAATTTTCCATACTTGTATGATGCTCCTGATGTCTATCTCAATTTTCCATTCTTTTATGATGTTCATCATGTCTATCATGCTCAAAGAACCTTACTCGGAAACTTCACCAAACGATACCAGGCTTACCAGCTTAAAAACTCAAACAATCATCATTCCAATTATTCAACGGCTGAGATCCTCTAATCAGAAGCAACACATCAAATCTCTGACTTGCTTTCCCAAGTGTACGGTATAGGAGGATTTGAACTTAATACCTTGAACCCAAACCTTGTCCAATTGGCAATTGAACTGGCACTCAAAAACCCATTTAATTGTCCAAGTTTTTTTAGTAATACAATATAACGATTAAGTGCGCATTCCCAGCAGACTCCAAAATAGCCAAAAAGTTATTTCGGTGAGCCAAAATAATTTTTTTTAAAAATGCTTAAAAAGGTCTCCACCAACTTCTTCAAAATAACCATTTCGATTCGGTGAGTGCGCACTACTCACCAACCTTGATGAGTATTATACACTCACCAAAGCTAAATATTTTTGTTTATTCTTTTATTGTGGTCCCACACAAATAATAAAATAAAAGTTTCTATCTTCATTCGTATTGTTGTAGTCCTACCCAAATAATAAAATAATGTGAGTTTTGGATTTTGGTGAGATTGTTGGGAGTAAAATAAAAGTTTATCTCTTCATTCGTACTGTTGTAGTCCTACACAAATAATAAAATAATGTGAGTTTTGGATTTTGGTGAGGCTATTGGGAGTGTTTTAAAAAAGTGAATAGCCAAAAAAATAAGAAAATGTGAGTTTTGACTATTTTGGTGAGGCTGCTAGGAATGTTCTAACACCAGTGTTGTTAGAATCGGACCGGGCATCGAATCGGCAGAGTGGTTGGTTTTCGGTTCGACCATGTACTTTCTGTAAAAAAAACTTTTTTTTTTTTTTCATTTTATCCTAATTTGTCCTCGGGTCTAAGCGGTTTCGGCCGGTACTAATCGGTTCTACCACTAGCTCTACCGGTTTTGGCCTATTTTTAAAGAAAACCGGTTTTAAGGGTCTTGGGAACAGTGAGGGGGCCGGTTCCTGGTTCCACCGGTTTGACCGACCGGTCCGATTCTGACAACAGTGTTTAACACACATCCAAACACAAACGCCTAGGCCACAAGGCCATTGCACTCACACATTCTCAAAAACGAGAGGGAGGTGGGGGCTTTAAGGGCTCATTATCTCAAGGGTCAATTACGTGAGACTAAGTCCCATGTAGTGTTTTTGGGGATTATTATCTCAAGGTTAACACACCCTATCGTTTTGCGAGAAAGTGAGGGAAAGGAAAAGAAAAATGTATTTTCTTGCAATTTTCTTGTTTTTGGTTTGCAAGAAACACACTTTTATTTTCTTGCACATTCTCAAAAGTAACAAATTTTCTCCCAAAAACTTCATCCATCTTTTGATGGTTGTTTTGAAAGAAAATTGAAGTTTCTCTTTCTTTTCTTTTCTTTCACCAACTTTCTCGCCAAACGAACACACCCTAAGGTTGTGTGATTGTGTCGTTTTGCAAGAAAGTGAGGAAAAGTAAGTTTTCTTGCAATTTTCTTGCGTTTGGGTTACAAAGAACATACGTTCATTTTCTAGCACTTTCTTAGAAAAACTTTCTCCATCTTTTGATGGTTGCTTTGAAAGAAAATTTTATTTTATTATATTTTCTTTCACTCACTTTCTCGCCAAACAAACACACCTTTGGAGTGTGTTCGTTTGCCGAGAATATGAAAGAAAGTAAGATAAAATAGATGTGAGGAGTGTTCGGTTGGGAGGAAAGGAATTTGCAAAAATATATATGGGACCCACAGATTCTTGTCGTTTAGTGCATAATTTTATTTCACGTTCTTTCAAAATTTCCCTTAAAAAATGTAGGTTTTTTTGCAAGGAAATAATGTTAAAATTTTTGAATTCCTCTTTTGTCCTTGAACTAATGTCACATCATATATTTCACTTAGTATAAAAATGAATTATTAGGAAGAGTAATTTGGAAATATCAACATACTTTCTTTCACTTTCTTGTATTTGATATAAACACTCAAAAGAAAACTAATTTTCTTTTCTATGACTTTCTTTTCTTTTATCCTATGTTTGGTTGGTGAGAAAATGAGTGAAAACATGGAAAAGAAAATAAAATTAGACAAAACATAGCTAATTATTGTATTAGAAATATAAAATTTTCTTTTCTTTTCCATATTTTCACCTATTTTCTCGGCAATCAAACATAGCATTAGTTTCTCTCATTTTCTTTTCCTTCACTCATTTCTTGTAAAACGAACGGACCCTAAGGGTTAATGAATCTTAACCACAGTTAAAGAGTGTGGACACATGTCGACTTATGGGATGAGGGCCAGACGGTTTTGGTCTGACGAGGGCGAAAGCAAATCTCATCCCGTTTTCTTCGTTAACACAATATAGAGATAAGATTACAGCCAATTGCTACTGTAATCAAGCCAATTCAATTGCATATGTGGTTGATGTTAGTCAGAAGATTAACAAAAATTCAAAATTTGAATTTTCACTCATCTAATCAACATCAACCACATATGCAATTGAATTGACTTGAATGGAATTGCAATTGTTTGGGATCCTATCTCCACAATATAACACACATACTTAAAAACTATAGTTATGTATTGTTAAACTCTAAATGTTAGTAAATTTTAACCACAATTAATTGTATTTAAAGGGACATGTGTAGTACAAAAAAAAAGGGACATGTGTTGACGTATGGGTGCATTTGAACTCTCAATTGTCATTGACTCTGATCCCAACTTCAATCCACTATCATGGGCTTGTCCCACGGGTTGTGCATCTCCCCTAAAGGTGTGTTCGTTTGGGGGGAAAGTGGGGGAAGTAAAAGAAAGTGAGAGAAACACCCACTTACCCCATGTTCGGTTTGCAAGAAACATTCACTTTCTAGCAAATCATGATTTTCAATAGTGGCAGATTTTCTTGTACTTACACTCATTTCATATTCCAGATTTTTGGTGGAATAGTGAGAGAAATTGAAAAAAGTCAATTGTTATTCCAATTCTATCATTTTATCAAAAGGGTTTTGTAAATATGAACATGGGGTATATTTGAAAAAAAATATACTTTCTCCTTCCACTTTTCTCTCAAACCAATCATACAAGAGAAAACCCACTTTCTCTTTCTTTTCTTTTACTTCACTTTCTTTCACTCATTTACACCCCAAATGAACACACCCTAACCCTATGTTTGGTTGTCGAGAAAATAAGTAAAAACATGGAAAAGATAAGAAAATTAGACAACACGCAACTAAAAATTATATTAAAAATACAATTTTTTTTTTTTTTTTTTTTTTGAGGCTCAAATTCATAGGCCAACGTATCTATTTGTGTCAATTTGTAAAGAATATATTTTTTTCTCAAAGTTTAAGGGGGGAGGAGGGGGGGCTCCAACCCACATGTCCCCCCGACTCCACTCCTCTTTGAAGCTACACCCCTATTAATCATAGAGGATAGGCCCCATGTGGCTCCACCCCTGGTCATAAGGGGGTTGCAATTTGTTGTAATATCCACTCACTTAATCTAGCTTCAGATGTTAGACATTAACCCATTAGTTAACCTAGAAAAAGAAACAATACCAAAAAAAAAAACCTAGAAAAAGAAAATTACTTATAATATCTTTCTATTTATTACTAGCGGTTGGCACGTGAGAGCGAGGGCAAGGAGTTAACCACATTTAATAGGAGTTAAAAGGGACACGCGTTAACCCGTGGGTGCAATGGAACTCGCTAGTGGCACATGCGATACATGTGAGAGCGAGGGGAAGAAGTTAACCACAGTTAATAGGAATTAAAATGGACACGTGTTAACCTACGAGTGCGATTGAACTCTCCCCAAGTTCAATCGTGATTGGCTGTGATTCTAAATAAATAGATGAGCAAGAGGTAGTTTGGAAATTAAATGAAAGGCAAGGGATAGTTTGGGTTTTAAAGCAAAACATTATATCAAAATTTTGTTTTTATATAAGGGTAGTATTGGAATTTTGAAAAAATCATCTATGCTTTCCTCTCCCATTTATCTTTACTATTATAATGCGAGAGGCTGCGTTGATGTTTTTTTCTGAAATTCCTATACTACCCTTATATAAAAACTAAACTTTGATTTAATGTTTTACTTTAATTTTCAAACTACCATTGCCTTTGATTTAATTTCCTAACTATCCCTTGCACATCTATCTATTTAAAATCATAGCCAATTGCGAGGAGTTCAATTGCACCTGCAGGTTAACCCGTGTCCCTTTTAACTCCTATTAAATGTGGTTAATTCATTCCCTTCGCTCTCACATACATCACACGTGCCACTAATGAGTTCAATCGCACCCATAGATTAACACATGTCCCTTTTAATTCATGTTAACTGTGATTAACTCCATCCCTCGCTCTCACGTGCATCGCCTGTCGCCCGCCAGTAATAGTTAAAAAAAAAGATAAAGATAAATAGATATTTTCAGTCAAAACTTCTCTTAATGGTTTACTTAAAAAAAAGTACAGTATCTCGCTAAATGCGTGAGGCAGAGCACAAAGTCTCTGCTTTGTTCTCGGTTCAGCACGCACCCACACACACTTTTACAGCCCCTAGGGGTGATATTCGCTAGGTTGGGTTTGTCAGGTTCGAGATCAGACTCACAATCCATAGCAAAAGATTATCAACAACACGACCCGATCTTGAAAATTAAAATCCGAACCTGCCTAAGAAAAGACTCGGATATCTCTTTCAACCGGAGCTCCGCTTCAAATTTAAACTCTACTGTACTTAATATTACAGCAAACAATGTATTATTATCTACCATCATGTCTGGTGTGCCGATCCAAACTCCATTATATATATATATATATATTTTTTGATATGGAGATATACGTTTAGGCCGCAACGCCGGGTTAGGTGTTAGTATCTGTTCGAATTAGTGGGCAGGTGGAGAGTATAAACTATTCTCATCCTCGCGGGAGTTGAACCCGGACCTCCCTCCTAAAGCGGGGGATACACAACCATTGGGCCAAAGCCCTGGTGTGTAAACTCCATTATAAACTCATCATCGTTACAAACCCAAATCTTACCCGTTAGTCCTCAACAACCCAAAATCGTGAAGATTTCGGGTCCGGGTCAGAATGTACAACCCGTAAAATTCAACCAAAAAACCGCCTGATTCCGGTAGATTCGAAATACAAATTTACAAACCCATGATGAGATCGACGCGATAGCTTCTTTTGGATCTCTCTCTCTCTTCAGTCCTATATCTGCAACAGAGTTCTAGACATTTCCTTGTTCTCTAATCTCTCTATCACCAACAATGCTTCTCCTACTGCTCTGGCTTCTCTCTCCGTCTCCGGTTCTCTCTCTCAACCAGGAAGGTCTCTACCTACAAGGTGTCAAACTCGGACTCGACGACCCGGGCGGTGTCCTCTCCAACTGGAACGACAGAGACGACACGCCATGCAACTGGACCGGCATCACATGCGACTCACTCACTCGTTCTGTCAACTCAGTCGACCTTTCCAACGCCAACCTCGCCGGACCTTTCCCCACTCTCCTCTGTCGTCTCCACAATCTCTCTTTCCTCTCTCTCTACAACAACTCCATCAACTCATCTCTCCCCGTTGAACTCTCCACGTGTCAGAATCTCCTTCACCTCAACCTCGCCCAAAACCTCCTCACCGGTCTCCTTCCTTCCTTCCTCTCCGACATTCCAAATCTCCGTCATCTCGACCTCTCCGGCAACAACTACTCCGGCGACATTCCGGCCAGTTTCGGCCTTTTCCGTCACCTTGAAGAGCTCTCACTCCTCGAGAATCTCCTCGACGGGATCTTACCTTCGTTTCTCGGAAATGTTTCGACTCTTAGACAGCTTAACCTCTCTTACAACCCGTTCTCACCGAGTCAAATTCCGCCTCAACTCGGTAACTTGACGAGTCTTGAAGTTCTCTGGCTCACTGGCTGTAATCTGGTGGGTCAGATTCCGGACACTCTCGGCCGGCTCAAACGTCTGACGGACTTGGACTTGGCGGATAACAGACTAGATGGCCCCATTCCGAAATCGATTACTGAGCTTTCGAGTGTTGTTCAGATTGAGCTTTACAACAATTCGTTATCCGGCGAGCTTCCCGCCGGGATGTCGAATCTGACGGCATTGCGGAGGTTCGACGCTTCGATGAACGATTTGGGAGGGACGATTCCGGCCGAGTTGTGCGGGTTACCCCTTGAATCGCTGAATTTGTATGAAAATCGGTTTGAGGGGAATATTCCGGTGAGTATTGCTTGGTCTCCCAATTTGTACGAGCTGAAATTGTTTAAAAACCAGCTCAAAGGAGATTTGCCGGAAAATCTTGGTAGGAATTCGCCGTTGATGTGGATTGATGTTTCGGAAAATCAGCTTTCCGGCGAGCTTCCGGACCATTTATGTGAGAAAGGGGTTTTAGAAGAGCTTTTATTGATCGAAAATTCGTTTTCTGGGAAGATTCCGGAGAGCCTCGGTAAATGTTCGAGTCTGACTAGAGTTCGATTGAAGAAAAATCAGCTTTCCGGCGAAATTCCTGCGGAATTCTGGGGTCTTCCTCATGTGTATTTGTTTGAGCTCGTTGAGAATTCGTTTTCCGGAAGGATCTCTAAGATGATATCAGGCGCGTCTAATCTCTCTGTTTTGCTGATCTCGGGAAACCAGTTTACCGGAAGCATCCCGGACGAGATTGGTTTATTGAAGAAGCTTGTCGAATTCTCTGGTAGTAATAATCAGCTTGCTGGGCCTCTCCCGGCCACGCTTTTGAATCTTACACAGCTCGGAACTCTTGATCTTCATAACAATAAGCTTTCCGGTGAGCTTCCGACTGGACTCCGGTCATGGAAGAATCTCAATGAACTGAACCTGGCGGACAATGAGCTATCCGGCGAAATCCCAGAGGAAATTGGGAGCTTGCCGGTGCTTAATTACCTGGATCTCTCCGGGAATCACTTTTCCGGGAAGGTTCCATTTGAATTGCAGAATTTGAAGCTTAATCTGTTCAATTTGTCGTACAACCGTCTTTCAGGGGATCTTCCTCCCATGTATGCTAAGGAAATATATAAATCTAGCTTCTTGGGAAATCCGGGTTTGTGCGGCGATCTGGTAGGTCTTTGTCCGACCAGAAGTGAAGCTAAGAGCCAGGGTTTCGTTTGGCTGCTTCGTTCAATCTTTATACTTGCTGCCCTTGTGTTTGTTGTGGGGGTTGTTTGGTTTTACTTGAAGTACAGGAATTTCAAGAAGGCGAAGAGAGGGATCGACAAATCAAAGTGGGTATTGACCTCTTTCCATAAACTGGGTTTCAGCGAATATGAGATCTTGGATTGCCTTGATGAAGACAATGTGATTGGAAGCGGAGCTTCCGGGAAGGTTTATAAGGCTGTACTGAGTAATGGGGAGGCAGTTGCAGTGAAGAAGCTTTGGGGAAGATCTAGGAAAGAAGATGACAGTGGCGATTCTGAGAAAGGGCAGATTCCGGATGATGGGTTCGAGGCGGAGGTTGAGACCTTGGGAAAAATTCGACACAAGAACATTGTCAGGTTATGGTGCTGCTGCACTGCCCGGGATTGCAAGCTTCTTGTTTATGAATACATGCTTAATGGGAGCTTGGGTGATTTGCTGCATAGTAGTAAGGGAGGCTTGTTGGATTGGCCAACAAGGTATAAGATAGCTGTAGATGCGGCCGAGGGTCTCTCTTATCTGCACCATGATTGTGTCCCGCCTATTGTTCACAGAGATGTGAAATCCAACAATATCTTGTTAGATAGGGAATTCGGAGCTCGGGTGGCGGATTTTGGAGTTGCCAAGGTGGTTGATTCAATGGGCAAGGGCCAAAAATCCATGTCTGTTATTGCTGGTTCTTGTGGTTACATCGCACCAGGTTCGTCAATTTGCTTACTTGATCCCCAATTTTCATTTTCTGTGTTATATTGAAATGAATTGTGATCTGATTCTTATCTTGGTTCAAGTAATTTTCTTGTTTTGCGTATCGGGTAATCTGTTCATATGCATAATATTGAATTTCAGTTTGTGAAATTTCTTCAATCAGATTCACATATTCACTTTCCTACTATCTTTTTGCCTAAACCTCAAGTTATAGCTGCATATTTTCACAAGTAACCCCAGCTTCCCATCCAAAAAAAAATAAAATAATATTTTCACAAGTAACAAAGAAAATTGGTTCTTTAGAACATATGTTTAAACTTGCATCAGTGATTTGATTAGCTTATCACAATATTATTCATTTTTCTCATAACCTTTTCCTGCTTACACTGATTATTTCGTTATTCAACTCACATTTTCAGTAGCTCAATTTCAATTTAATTTCGGTTTGATCTTAAACATGATTACAGAATATGCATACACACTTCGAGTGAACGAGAAGAGCGATATTTACAGCTTTGGAGTGGTCATTCTAGAGTTGGTGACAGGGAGACTCCCAATAGACCCTGAGTTTGGGGAGAAAGACTTGGTGAAGTGGGTCTGCACCACCTTGGACCAGCAAGGAGTCGATCAAGTGCTCGACCTCAAACTCGACTCCTGTTTCAAGGAAGAGATTAGCAGAGTCCTCAACATCGGACTCCAATGCACCAGCCCCCTGCCCATCAACCGCCCCTCAATGCGAAGGGTCGTTAAGATGCTTCAGGAGGTGGGGGCAGAAAGCAAGCCCAAGGCCACAACCAAGGATGGCAAATTGTCCCCTTATTACTATGAAGACACCTCTGATCATGGAAGTGTAGTTTGAGGAAACCGGGGCGTGACGGGTTTTGGCGAGGAGAATATTGGAAGAGACTGAAACAAGAAGGTTTTTTTTCTTGTTATACCATTTTCTCATACCTTCTTGGTGTTTCCTTTCATGGGGGAGGGAGGGAAAGAAGGGGGTATATTCTAGAGAGGGAAAATGAGATCCAAGAAGTTGATGTTTTACACTGTAAATTAACCAGGCCTCATGGTTTTCTTTTACCCAGTTTGAAAAGCTACCGACATTAGGAAATCAGATTGTGGGAGAGTGTAACTGCTACAGTGTGTTGTTGTTCCTATCTGGTGATTCAGGTGATTGTTAAAATGAGAACTTTTTCCCTGTTATTAATATCTGTAGTAAGTACTAGTTATGAAACTTGAAAAATCCCCAAGTATGAGTATCTTCTTGAATCTTCTCTCTGTTATCTTCTTCCAAGTAAAAAAAGTTAAATGCTTTGAGACATTGTTTACAGAATTACAGGTTTTTTATTTTGTCTTCTCTACTACTCCATACCCAACTGGCATACAGCTATTTGCCTATTTCAGTTAATGAGGGTAGTTATGTAGAGCTGTTGGTCTTCCATGGCCCTTCCTATTTTAAGTGAAGGGTCCCTCTGCTCCTGCTGTCTACCATTGCAGTACCTGTGTAAGAGTCTGGACTCTTGTATTTTCAGAGGAAGTAACAAGAGAAGCTTTAAATTGTTAACCCAAAAAAAAACAAGAGAAGCTTTAAAAGTTGGTCCTTTGAGTTCTAACTAATCAAGAACATTTGGGTCCACATCAGTTTATGATATTTATATCTCTACTTTGAAAAGTCTCTTCTACATTCAAAACAGGGAAGCTGAGCCCACTGCAGTTACAGTCGGAGGGCTTGGCCCAAGCTGTCCATTTGCTAGCCTTACTTGACCATTAGAAGATTCAAATCTTCATTAAAGCCATCTGTACCAAGACTATTCATTTAGTCAAGATAGAATGATTGTTTACCTCCTATTCCCAACGACCGACTTCAAGGTTTCATAATGGGCCTCCAGAGACAAATAGTCCGGGGCAACTACACAATGGGCCCACATGTAATAAAAAGGAAAGAATTCATTTCATTTTCTCCCATGATTTTGACTTCTCCCATATCTCTCCTCCTTTTTCTCACACTTATCGTCACATGTCTCATTGTGTGTGATGAAGCAAGAAAATGGTCCCGTTTTCCACACGATAGGTGACACGTTTTGATAAAATAGGGAGAAGTCATTTCATTTTCTCTCCATGATTTTGACTTCTCCCATATCTCTCCTCTTTTTTCTCACACTTATCGCCACATGTCTCATTGTGTGTGGTGAAGCAAGAAAATGGTCTCGGTTTCCACACGATAGGTGACACGTTCTGATAAAATAGGGAGAAGTCATTTCATTTTCTCCCCATGATTTTGACTTCTTCTCACTTGATATCCCTCCCCCTTTCTCTCATACTTATCACCACATGTCTCATTACGTGTGGAAAAATCAAAATCATGGGCCCATGATTTTGACTTCTCCACCACTTGTCTATGATTTATGGTTGCCCGAGATGAGGCCTTTCTTGCTTCGTGACAGACAATCCAAGGCTATATTTCTGTAAGAGGGAATATGAGTTTCTAGATGGGCCGTACTAAATCAGTAGATATGTCAAATAGTACCTGTCCTCCCCCCTCCCCCCTCCCCATCATATTAACTGAGGTTAATGCTACACTGCCTTATATAGCGGTGGTTAAACAAGCCCAGCTCAAGGCTTGATTTTCGAGCTTGTTTAGTTAACAAGTCAAGCTTGAACACACCCTTACTTAACTTGTTAAAAGCTCGGCTCAATTTTATGTATAATTAACTTATTAAAATATACTTATTTCATTTAAATATACTCAACTTGGCTCGATAACACCCCTACTTAAATAACAACTATTTGGGATTTGCAACACAAATCTTACTTTGTTCTTTTGCGGCTGTGGAGTGTACCAAACTTTGCCCTAGCTTGGAACCAGCTTGGGTACATCATGAGATCGAATCACAGTCAATTGCGATTAAATTTAGGAAGAGTTCAATCACATCCACAGGCTGGCATGTGTTCCTTTTAATCCCTATTAATTGTGCTTAAGATTCATTAACCCTTAGGATTCAACAATATAAACTTAGTTTTTAGAGAAAAAAAATATTGAACTCTAATTAATAATTTTTAACCCTTAGTGTTAATATTTTTTAAATATTATTTTTCAAAACTAAAGTTATATTATGGATCATAGATAAAAGGGACACGTGTTGGCCTATGGATGTGATTGAACTCTCCCCGAGTTCAATCGCAATTGGCCATGATTCGATCTTGTACATCATACATGTCAGTTGATACTTGATGGTTTGATCTTGGACGATTGGACCTGAGAAAGCCCATAAAAGTTCAATCTTTTATTGAAACCAATTTCAGCCCAAAAATCTTAATCCAAACTAGGGCCCAAGAGGCCAGTTTGGAGTGGGCAGGCTTCAGATAAAAGACCAAATAGCCAACCTGAGACCGCCCAATCCATTCTCAAAAATGAATTGAGCTAGGGATCAGAAATAATTGTGCCGACTCATCTACTCATGATGTTGGGCCAAGACACAACCCACACGAGTTGACATAATTTGGATGGGCCAGAAAGAGTTCGGACGGCCCAGGTTTCTTTCACGTGGCATCTGAGATAGGGCCACAAAATGATACTGTCTCTGCCAGCGAACCTTCTCATGCTTGAGACTTCAGCTTGATGATTGAGGCAAACTGGAGTGACCTAATCTAGCGAAAAAAATATATATATTAAAATTCAGAGACTCCCTTCCGTAGTGAAATTGTCAAAAACACGTGACCAAGACACTTCAAATGTTGCCAGTCTAGAGGGTCCCCTATCAGATGGACAGTTTGGCTTGGTTGTCATCCCTCTAAATGCCTTACAAGGGCTTTGGATTTTCTCTGGCGGACCCCGAGGTGGGCGGTCGGGCGTCCACACATTATTGGACGTGTGACAATAAAAATGGGAGAGATATAAAGTAGGGAGAAGTCAAAATCATGGGGAGACCCCCATTTTATCGCCACATGTCCAATGACGTGTGGACGCCGGAACGCCCACCTCGGGCATCTGCCATAGAAAATCCGAAGCCCTAACAAATGGGTCATCTCCCCACCTAAGAAGTTTGTACGACCTGTCCAAAACTTCTTATTTCTCTTCGATGAAAAGGGCCCACAAAGGTCCACTAACCTAAATAATTAAGCCCACAAAACCCCCAAAACATATTGATGTTTGAGAGTGCCTTTCCATTCTCAATTAACTCTTCCACCCCCACTTGAAAAGGAAGTTTTTCTAAACCATTTATATATGATATTAACTATGAACAGGACCTCCGGTTGAACAGTCAACCGGAGAAACCCAAAAAATGCCTTGGCAGTGGTAGTTTGGTAATTACAATAAAAATAAGCGTACCCCTTCCCAAGGCATTTTTTAGGTTGGCCTCGGATTGTCTCTCGCCAGAAACCCCTCTCACGATTACATACATTGTGCGACAGTTGGCTTAGAAATGGGAGAAGTCATTTTATTTTCTCCCCATGATTTTGACTTCTCCCCATTTGATATCTCTTCTCCTTATTCTCACACACTTATCACCACATGTCTTATTATGTGTGGGGAAGTCAAAATCATGGCCCCATGATTTTGACTTCTCCACCACTTGTCCCCTATTCTATGGAACCCGGAGACAAGCCCTTTCTGGCTTTGCCAGAGACAATCCAAAGCCTTTTAGGTTGCTTCATTTGACTCTTTTTGGGGTAAGAAAACAAGGATTTTCCTCCACAAAATTTTTGTCTTGCTAACACTAAAAGGGGAGAGTGCAATAGGAGGAGAGTGTGGCTAGCACCAGCAGCGGAGCCACATGGGTCCAGTGGGGTGGAGCCGAGGGTTCTAGCCATCCTAGAAAAATATATTCCTTACAAGCGGACACAGACAGATGCGATGAACAATGAACTTGGCCCAAAAAAAAAAAAAAATTAAAAATCAAAGAATTCTGGTTCCGCCCCTGACTAGCACTACCCCTTGTGCTATGTTGTTGTAACTAGACCGTTATTATAGTGATATAGATATTATTGTTGGATAGAGGGGTGGCCAACCAACATCACTCAGCTTAGAAATTTGAATCCCAAACTAGCCTAAAATTCAAAGTAATAACGTACACATTAAGATACATTCTCCTTTTTCTTCCATCTTCCTTTTCTACACAACTCCCTTTGAATCACACAAATAAGTCCATTTCCACTCTCTACTTTATTGGCCGGCTACCCTCTTCTTTGTTCCCTTCCCTACCACTTTATAGCCAAACCCAAAGGCCCAACCAAAGCACCCCTCAAAAGCACAAGAAAGAAGGTCTGAAACATGAGCCATGGTGGTATTATTGCCTACTACATCGTCATGGCTTTTGTTTCTTCTGCTGCTGTTTTTCTCGGTATAATTCTCGTCATCTTTTGTAGGAAGAAGCCGGTGGAATCCGAAGAAAGTCTCCCCGTCAAGATTTCTGCACTCCCCTATACATTAACAGATATTGATACTGCCACTGATGGCTTTAACCATCGTAGAATTATCGGAAAGGGTCGTCTCGGAACAGTATATGCAGCTTTCTTGACAAGCGGAGATGTAGTTGCGGTAAAGCGGATCGATCCACGGCATGTGTTAAGCAATGCTGGATTTGGGTTCTCAACAATAGTTAAGTCTCTATCTTTAGCTCACCACCCCAACATTGTACCTGTAATAGGGTTCTCACAAGCGCCAGGAGAGAGAATTATCGTAATGGAGTTCATGGGCATGAAGAGCTTAGACTTCCACTTACACCAGAATTATGAAGGATCATATTTTCTGGATTGGGGGCGTCGGTTAAGAATCGCCGCCGATGCTTCGCGAGGCGTCGAGTACTTGCATGAGGAGATGACACCAAATATAGAACATGGGTGCATCAAGCCTTCAAATATCCTAATAGATGTGAATTTTTGTGCTAGGGTTTGTGACTATGGGCTATCTTTCTTGGCACCCCAAGAGAGGAGAGGCCTTGTGGGGTATGTGGATGGTGAGTTTTGGGGTGAGAGAGGAGGTGTGTGTAAGGCAAGTGATGTTTATGGATTTGGGGTGGTTCTGTTAGAGCTTTTGAGTGGGAGGACAAATGAAGATGGGTTGCTTGTTCAGTGGGCAGTTCCTTTGATTAAGGATATGAGGGTGGTTGAGGTTTTGGACCCTAGACTTGTAATTCCCTCAGACATGAAACCTCTAGTTAGAATGGCTAAAGTGGCTTCAGCTTGTGTTAGTAATTCCAGGGAAAACAGGCCTTCTATTGTTCAAGTGGCTGCTATTTTGAATAATTTGGAGATGCATTTTTGTTTTTGAATGATGGGGTCTCTCTCTAAAATGAGCCAAAGGGGAAAATTACCTATAGAGACAATCATAACATTTAGGAAGGGAAAAGATTACCTCTGGTGGATGCCCGAGCTGGGCGCAGGGCATCTACAAACCATGGCACGTGGTGATTTTAAAGGAAAAGAGCTGTCAATTGGGGAGAAGTCAAAATCAAGTGGGAAAGTGAAATGACTTCTACCTTTAAAATCGTCACACGTCCTTTGATTTGTGGATGCCCTTGCGCCCAGCTGTCCACCAGAGATAATCTTTTCCCTAAAATTTATACCCAAATCAAGAAAATGGTCTCACATGGTATGGGTAATGGGCCTAAATAGGGAGATGAATCAACCCGGCGCATGTTAGAGTCCTTCCATCAATGATGTTAGAGTCCTTCCATCAATGATGTGGAAAGTTAGGACGGTTTCCCTATACTATAGGGCGGTGAATTAAATCCTTGTTTTCGTGTAGAATGGGGGATATTTTGGGTGTTGGAGGGACCATTTTATGTAATTCCAGTATAGTCTTTTTGGACAATAATTGCTATATGAATTTTCTGAATCATTGACTAGACGAAAAGTCATTTTATGAGTCTTTTAGATCCATTGGACTTTACTTATATCATTCTACTAATAAAAATACAAAAACATTTTGAGAGCACATATTATATATATATATATATATATATATATATAAAAGAGATTTCATAGTTGAGAGTACTTCTTATTTTTTTATTAGAGAAATATTATGTTAAAATAATAATAATGTAATATCTATGAGATATACATAGGATCTCATAGATAATCTACGGTGACATTTTGTAACACTAATTTAAAAAGTTGAGTTTATTTGAAAATTATGCTTAATTGGATTTTAGATTGTTAAGTTGAATATTAATTGCATGTTTACATCTTAGAGCTATGGAGCTTATTTGAAAATTATGGAGCTTCTTTTTAAAGTAGAAGTTTTTACTTTTAAAATCTCTAAGATATAAACATGCAATTAACCTTCAACTTAAAAATCTAAAGTTCAATTAAGCATAATTTTCAAATAAGCTCTACTTTTTAGATTAGTGTTAATTACCAAACACAACCTTAGATTAGTATTTCAAATTTAGATTGGTATGAATTAGACATTACCCTAAAAAAGGTTAATATAGAAAATTATTAGATATTGATTACATAATCTAATCATAATCTCAATCAATCCAATTAATACCAATCTAAATTTGAGATACTAATTTAACATTATCTATGAGATCCCTTCTATCTCATAGATATTACATCATTATTTTCCTTACATAATATTTCCCCAATACATATACGGTTATACCCGACTATCGGTCCATTCAATCTTTGTTACACTGTGTGCGCCACATGGCGCTGGCACACCTGGCCCATATCTGGTGTAAACACCGTGTTATTCCTATGATAATAAAGGTTAATACTGTACTGACCTGTTTAAGGTCCAATATCATAATCCTAGAGATTAGTATATGACAGTATGTTGTGTCACTAGTGACTTTGGAAACAAATTAAACTGCGGATTAAGAAATGGTGAAAAACCAGTAGATTCACCTACTAGGAGGGTTGATGTAACGTTTCGATGACTAAGTTTTTTTTTTTTTTTTTTTTTTTTTTGTAGGACTAATTTGTTAACTAACTATGTCAGGGGTTAGGACTGTCAGCAGGGTTAGAACTCAACACATGGTGGGCGTCAACAGCCACACCCAGGGACTCGAACACGAGTCTTCCCTCCCCAAATGGGAGATACACTACCACTGGGCCAAACCCGTTACTAACTCAAATCGGGTGATCGAATTACCTTCTATCAGACATGACCGATACAAGCTTAAAAATTGTATGCACCCGGAACCCCTGATCTTCGACCATTCTTATTTGAATAAACATTGATGACTTAAAAAAAATATCCTCTCAAGCAGTACCTAATGAAGGGATCTTGTTAAATAATACATAAAATATCATTTAATTGAGTGTCTTGACCGAAGGAAAACAAGACCAAGACATAAAGGGGTCGGGTCGTTATCCCAGGAATTGAAAATTGCAAGTAGGCTTAACCTAAAACTAAAAATAAATGAAAATAGAGATGTAGAAGAGTCTAGGGTGTATTCGAGCCGAGCTAGGCCAAGCTTGACTTGAACTGTTTCAATCCTGGCTCGAGCTCGGCTCAAGCTCGACTCAAGCTCAAAAAGCTCCCTCTCGAATAGAAATAGCTTGACTCGAGCTCGACTCGAATTGATTAAGTTCGAGCCGTGGTCGGCTTGATTTATAAAAAAATTATTTTTAAATAAAATAATAATATTTGTATTTATATATAAATAACAATTATATTATTTATATATCTAATAATGATATAAATAAATTATATATATATATATATATATATATTATTTATTATTTTATATAATATTCAAGCCAAGCCAAGTTCAAGCCGAATCGAGCTGAGGTGAATCCAATAGGCGGAGCTTGGATTGAACACATTACGAGCTGGATCGGTTTGGATACACCCCTATAGAAGACACCCTTGTCATCATGGCTATCCTACGCAACCCATTTTTCCTATTCTTTTCTAACTGTTTCAGGATAGTTTGCCCATAGCCCCGTTACCATTTGATGCTTAATTGGGTTGAGGGCATGAAAACACTGCTTCCAAACGTGCTTTAATACTGTGGTTTATTATGGTGTCACCATGGTCAGCGAGTAAAGTCAAATTCCTAAATTTCTCACTTTGAGCCATAGTAACAAAGTTTTTCGATTATTTTTTAAATATCTGAATAATAACCGATTTTTTCATCGAACGATTAACTCACGAAATATTCACAAGTTATAGAAAAAATCACGAATATTTCAAAAAGTCGTGAATTTTACGAATTATTCACGACTTTTTAAAAATGTATTAAATAAATATCAAATATATGAAATGTGGTTTTAAAAAAATTTCAGAATGGTTAATTTTATTTTATATTTTTCATATATTGCCTAATATTTTTCAAATCTATTTTTGAAAATTTTGAATTTTACCTTCTTCTTTTATTTGTTAATTTATGAAATTATCCCTAGATGAATAGATAGTACCAACTTGGTAAATATGGTTGGTATCATGTTAATCTCTTTCAAATTATTAATTTTTTTTCCTGCTTTTTTGCCCGAAATTTTCCCAACTTCGTCGAATTTTGCTAACTTTTTACGAAATAGACCATTGCTGAATTATTCCCGAATTTGTTACTATACTTTGAACAATGTCTGCCAGCTTCATCCATATATATGCTTTATGGGCCTGAACTCATTAAGAGATCCACATTCTATAAAAATGAAGGTTTTCCCACCGGCTAGGTTGGTTGTGGAGTTGATTTTCGTGGAAATTTTTATTTTACTATTTTGATTAAAGAGTTGTAGCGAAATCAGAATTGGATTTTTAGATCTGGTTTGAGTTGGCATTGAGATGCCACATACTTAATCCTATTTTAAAACTTTCTCCGTGTGCATACTCTACAATTGGTATTAGAGCGTAGTGAACAGTTGTGACCTGAGTAGATTATTTATAAATGTTACAATTTAGACAAAAAAACGGGGGAGGGGATATGTGAATACTTTATTTGTTATAAAAACTAGAGCACTGGCGATGAACAGTTATCGTGCTACCGTAGCAAGAGGTATCGATTCTTAGTTGGAAATAAGCTGGGCCCATCTGGCAGGTTCATGGGCTTGGGCAGTTCTTGTAAGTTGTAAGGCTGTTGGTGCAGTCCGGGCCTGATTTTGAGCCCAAGTGGGTAACAGGTTTAAAACATAATCTAAAAGACTTAGGTTTTTTTTTGGAACTCGGGGTGTCCCCAACCCTTTGGGCCAGGACTAATCCCGGAGGGTCTCGGGTGCGACGTGAGCCCGCAACCCACCACACCAGGTAAATCCGGATAAACTCGTGCGGGGATGGCCCAAAAGGGGGAGTGAGAAATGGAACCCAAGAGCTCCCACTTGGGGAAAGGCTCCGGAACCACTGGAGTTTGGTAACACTAAAAACCCTAGCTCACCCTTTGAAAACAAAAAAGACACTAATCTAAATAGGTAGCCCATATTTGAAAATTGTGCTTAGTTGAACTTTAGGTTGTTAAGTTGAAGGTTAATTGCATGTCTCAATCTTTTTGAAGTAGAGATTTTAGAGGTTAAATCTCTACTTTAAAAAGTAGTTCTTAGCTACTTTTTTACTTTAGAGGTAAAACCCATACTTCAAAAAGATATGGACATGCAATTAACCTTCAACTTAAAAATTTAAAATCCAACTAAATACAATTTTCAAATAAGCTCTACCTATTTAGATTTGTGTTCCCAAACGCCAATTTATTTCTTCCTCTTCCTAAATAGAATATGACCATTACACCTAAGAAGCTACATGAACTTTTCTTTCTACCAAACATAAAAGTGTCACTTGCCCATTAAGGCCCATGTTCGGCTTCAATAATGAAATTACAGCCAGCCCCGTGATAGACCACACATTGGGCTTTGATTGATTTTTTTTTCAACCAGGGACCAGACTTGACGGAGTTTCATTCTGGCCCGTGGCAGCCCACATCCCCTTAACGTCCCGTGCCCGACAATCTGTGTAAGACTTAGGGCATTATAAAAGTCCTTGATTATTTAGTCTGTCTTCATTTGTGCACCATCATCCTCATTTAAATTTTGTTATGCAGAATATTCTTATTTTGTGCGCCTTAACTAGTAAAGTATGGAACATTAGCTTCACATTTTTTTTATCAAACTGCAACGGGGCGTTTAAAGAGCCTGGCCCAAGCAGATAACAATGTGCGTTGACACTTAAAGGATAACAGCAACAAAATCAACTTCCCGAACTCAATTATGGGCTTAATTATATCACCTTATTTTCTCACATATGGTAGTCTTGACTTGATCCATATTGGAGGTGGATGCCCATTTGAGCTTGCTCTACTACTGCTTCAATTGTTGTTGATGTCACTCAATTCTTGTTCTTATTCTGCAACTAACACAAAATAATAAAAGGAGTGCTAGCCCAGTCTCAGAATTCTAATTTTTTCCAAAATCGCACGGTGGTTGGCATTGTTACCCCCTTCAACCAGTTGCAAAGCAAAAATTTCAAACAAGTGAAATTTATGGTTTGCAACAGTTCTCAAGGTAAATGGGAGATCTAGCAACACTTGTTGCTACTAGGGGTGTCAACGGATATAGATATTATCCATATTCGAATTCGTTTACTCGGATAATTATTTGAATAGATATCTTGTAAAGTAAATTCAATTAGTAATTTTACTATCCGCTTATAATCGGATACGAATTCAGATTTTCATATATGTGATTCAATAAATATCCAACCGATTATATATATATATATATATATATATATATATATATATATATATAATATTATTAGTTTATAAGTCTAAAATAACCTTATAAATATATACTTTTTACATAATTTAAGACATTAAATTGTTGTTTTAGATATAAAAAAAGATAAAATATTAATTTGTAATTTTTTAAAATAAAAAATATATATATTTTATATTTGTTTTTTTATATTTTTTCTTTCTTTTAAATTCTTTAGAAGTAATTGGATAATTCAGATATTATCTTAATTTGAATATTTTAATCAGAGTCGGATACAAATACCATATTTCACTATCCGTAAGATATTTATTCGATTTTGGAGAATCTGATATGTAATCGGATACAAATTCAGATATACCACTATCCACTTCGAAGTCATTCCCTTAACAGCTCTAGTCGCTACCACGGTGAGACTTTGGAAGTCTGAAACTAGGGTAGCTTTTTAAAATAATAATAATAACAACAACATGCATGAGCTCCAGTTTATAAGACATTCGGACCTCCCTAAATATGCTTGATGACAGCTAGGGCTTTAGCCCCCTAGTGAAGGTACCCATCCCTCCATAGCCCGTAATATTGGGGGCAGTATCTAAAGTCCGAGGGCTTGGTTGGGAATGATTAAGAGAGCCCACCTACTCGAGGATCGGGCTTGGTAAAGACCATGTAAAGCTCGGTCAGCCCTCATGCTTAGAGACAGAGAGAGCTCACTAGAAGTTGTAGTGAGTGGCGCTAGTAAAAATGGCACACGATAGGTAGAAAAAATAGACCGGTTAGACATTTATAAGCCATCCAATTGAATGTCAGAAATCAAGGGCTTATATAACCTAGGTAGGATCTAATGAATCCTAGGGGTTAATACTAACAAACTATGGTCTAAACTGGACAAGGACTAGAATCTTTCAATCGGTTAAATGTTTGTTCACGTGTTTCACAATGGACTCACCTTAGGTCGGATCCCCCTAAGACATGCTACATGTTGATATTCGAGAGGGATCACTCATTAGAACTTCTAGTGACCGATGCTAATGGGAACCATTCCCTACATGTGTGTGTATGGGGGTATCTATTACATTTGGCCTACTTAATGCTTCACGTTGATTTTGACTCCAACTTCATTTGTCTATACAGTTCAAATATAAAGAGGAGGTTTGCTTCACCACGTTGTGCTTAGCTCCATTTTATACACTATCGGTGGCAAATATGTAATTATGGTTTGTTGCAAAATTATCCCAACCTCCATCAATAATTACAAACATGCCTCACTTACAGTGTAAAAAACTGTAAAAGGGAGCTCCGCATCAATGCTGTGAAGCAGAGCTCCGGCTCAAAATTATTCTCGTCTATATTATCAAATTTACATGCTACAATTAATTTAATGTGTGAGGATGGGTTATAAAACTCTTAAAAGGTGCCAACACCATGCAAATTCCCAACGAAAGAAACTTAATGTTGAGATTCCATGCAATTTTTTTTCCACCAAGACTTTCTTATTTTCAAGTAGTTTGTTTTACTTAAAACTTGTAATGCAGTGGTTTCGATAGAAAAAGTGCTAAATATAATGACAATTTTTTTAATCTTGTTTTAGTACCTTTCAAGGATTATGCTAGGCCTCACCCTTTTAATTGAGGGACATATCATGGCCCAGCTAAAGTCCGGCCCATTGACATATTGACACTCCTAATGACAAATATATTTTGAGAATTAGAAAAAAAAAAAAAAAACCCAATAGATCTCTTGAATCCGAGCACCTTTTCATGGGGGGGATGAGTGGGCCATCCAGCCCAGTGTTTTAAAACCCGGACCGACCCGAGTTGCTGAATCCCGTTACCTCACTAACCTAGAAACGTTTAACCTAGGATGACCCAGTTCGGACGCTTAACCCGCCGGCATGACCCTTGTGACTTGGACAATTTGTTTGAATGTTTGGGTCACCGCCGAAGCGAAATATGAACCTCACAAAATTTGTAGACTTTGATCTTAGCCAAACTAGGCCTATAATCTCTTAAAAGGAAGCCCAAGATTGAAATAGAATACTAAAATTAATAATTACTAAATACAATATATACAAAAATAGGGAACAGATTACCTCTGGGAGACGCCCAAGGCCCAGCCTCGGGCGTCCATACATCACTTGCCATGTGGTAATAAAAAGGGGGAGTGATATCAGTTGGGGAGAAGTCAAAAATCAGGAGGAAAATAAAAGACTTCTCCCCTTTTTTAGCTCCACATGTCGCATGATGTATGAACGCCCGAGGCTAGGCCTTGCGTGTCAGCCAGAGGTAATCCGTTCCCACAAAATTAATTAGTCTAGGGATACTCTCAAATTGTCCTTCCAAATATACTCCCAAATCCTAACCGTTTTATCTAAATTATTAAACGGTTAGGATTAGAGTTGACGTGACATTAGAAAAAGATAAAATAAGTCAACTCAAATCCTAATTCTTAGTGATTGGTAAACCGTTCGGATTAGGGAGTATTTCTGAGAGTACCCATAGATGATAGACTGACTCATACAAAAAATGTATGATAGGAAAAAAGGTTTTGAAATAAAACTATACATAGAAATACGAGCAATATTTATGAAAACAGGAAGAAAGTAAGAAAATGGAGCTCAGAAATGTTTCACATTGTCGTAAAAAAAAAAAATATTTTGAACAAAAAAAAGAATATATATATATATATATATATATATATATATATATATTTTTTTTTTTTTTTCTGCATTTTAAAATTTTTTACTGTTATATTAGTATTGTTGTTATATTAGTACTAACTTATGACATCACATGAAATAACAGTGTCAACCCAGCTGACCGGACGATCGGATCACTTTGGACAGACCCGCCCCTTTACTGGGTCAGTGTGGATCCGAGTTTTAAAACACTGCTCCAGCTCCAGTGAGAACCTCAATAGAGCAAAGGAGAGAAGATAAGACGAGAGACTTCAATCCCCACGTAAATGACGGGATTGAAGTCTCTCCATTGAGGTGGAAGTTGAAAAATGAAAACCCATGATTTTCACGTCTTCAAGTCTCATATGTTTTCTTTTTTAATCTGAAAAAAAGTCTCACTGGATTTAAAATTTCAGGAATTTTAATCAAAATTAACAACATGGAAATTGATAAGTAAGAATTTTGAATTCCCTCGAAAAGAACATGGCCTTAGAGCATTCCTAACAGCCTCACCAAATTTTACTCACCAAAATAGTCAAAACTCACAAAAAGTCATGTTGGTGAGCCACTTTTTTAAAACACTACAAGCAACTTCACCAAAATAGCCAAAACTCTCATTATTTTATCATTTGTGTCACTTCCACAATTAAAAAAAAAAAAAAAAAGGGAGAGAAACCTTTATTTTATTTGTGTGGGCCCACAAAAAAAGAGAGATATTTAAATTTGGTGAGTGTACAGTGACTCACCAAAGTTGGTGAGTACTGTACACTCACCAAACCGAAAACGTTAAATTGGTGAGGGTGTGGGAGCATTATTTAGCATTTTTTAGCTATCTGGCTCAAGGTTTTTAATTTCGAAATTCTCGACGATTTCGGCTAGCCAACCCGAACCGAAATCCAGAAATATTGCAGGATTTCAGCGAAATTTTGAAATATTAATATTTTATTAATATATATATATATATATATATATATATATATATATTAAAAACTAATATTTTATTTAAATTTTATATATTTATATAAATATTATTATTTTATTTTAAAATTAATATATAAAATTTCAAAATTTCTGTAAAAATTTTGAAAAAGTTCAGAATTTTTATAAAAAAACAATTAAAAAAAAACTATTTAAAAATAAAAAAAAATCAGATTTTGGCCGAAATTCCAAAATTTTCGAAATCTGAAATTTTCGAAATTTCGACCGAAAGCAAATTTTCGAAATAAATCCAGTTTCGATGTCGGTGGGATTGTCCGAAACCGAAATTTCAACGAAATTTTAAACCTTGATCTGGCTCACCAAAATGACCAAAAAGTCATTTTGGTGAGGCTGCTAGGAATGCTCTTAGAGTTCTACCTTCAAGAACATGGCGTTAGCTTCCATGTGAATTGAAGTCAGGACCTTCTCATAATTAGGGCCACAACTTCACAAAACCAATATGGATCCCTTGGGTTCATAGTGTTGCACGAATAGTGATGATCAAAGGAAGGTTTTTAATTTCGAAATTCTCGTTGATTTCAGCTAGCCAACCCGAACCGAAATCCCGAAAAATTGCGGGATTTCGGCAAAATTTCGAAATTCGAAATATTATTATTTTATATATATTTTATTAAAATTTTATATAAATATTATTATTTTATTTTTAAAATTAATATATAAAATTTCGAAATTTTACAAAATTTTAGTAAAAATTTCGAAATATTTTGAAATTTTTCGAAATTTTTCGGAATTTGAATAAAAAGCTATTAAAAAAATTGAAAAATCAGATTTCGACCGAAATTCCGAAATTTCACCCGAAATTTCGGCCGAAATCAAAATTTCAAAATAAACCCAATTTTGATGTCGTTGGGGTTGTCCGAAATCAAAATTTCAATGAAATTTTAAACCATGGATCAAAGCAATCAAAATGTGTATCAAAAGTGTCAACATTAGCAAACTGAGAAGGCAGTTCTACATTATACACATCAATATGACAATGGATTACCTCTGGCAGATGCCCGAGTATTAGACTCGGGCATGCCTCTCTTGCTCGCGTGGGATGATCTTAAACTATGGAGATGATAGCGTGTATGAGCACGTTTCATTGGGCGGTACACATACACCTCCCCGCTCGCCACCTTTCCTCTTTGACACCCATTAATAGTTATTAACAACTAACTACTCCAAAAGATCGATTTGATGAAGAGAGTAGTAACAATGAATATAAGAAGGTCACAGGACAAATGGGGCACGATATGCGGCACTTGGGAGTGGAGGCGATAAACAACACTCAACACTCCCCTCACCCAAAGGATCAGAGATCTGATACCATGTGAATAACCAACTACACCAAAAGACCGATCTGAAGAAGAAAGTAGTAACAATGAATATAAGAGGGTCACAGGACATATGGGGTGTGATACGCAGCACCCGGAAGCGGAGGCGATAAACAACACTCAACACTTGTTAAAATTCACTCACCCTATAAGGTTAAATAATCTAATCTTAGTTTTTTTTTTTGTAAAAAATTAACCACATGTGAGTGAATTATAACCAAGATTAGTTTTTTCTAAAAATTAAGGTTAGATTATTTAACTTTACTGGGTGATTGAATCTTAATTGTAGTTAGTAAGTGTCAAGAGAGGACACTTGGCAAGCTGGAGAGGTGTGCACATACCGCCCAACATTCTCATCTATACTACTCCTATATACCAATTGGTATCTGTCGACACAAAATTTCGTGGACGAAATAATGATGAACAAAATATTTTATTTATTTTCAGTTTGGTACAACTCTCAAGAAATCCTCTGATTAACAATCAGAAATTTCTAAAGTAGAAGATGAGGGCCGAGGCGTGATCTCGATCTTCTTTGAAGGTGTTGATGTAGTTTTTCATTTCTTCCGGGCTGCGCGCTTGATCGGCTAGAAAGTGATTCTGGAGGAGAACTGGCTTCTTTGCAGCTTTGTCTTCTCCGGAATGATTTAATTTCTTTTCTTTAAAGGCTAGAGAATGCTTCTGAGTTCTCTTCTTTGGCTTCTTCTGAATTTCTCTCTCTGAATTTTTCTGAATCTCTAGCTTTTGGTCTTATTTATAGACTTTTAGAGATAAAGATCTCAAGAGTCCCACTCCATTTAGTGGTTTAAGGGACTTAAGAGATTTTGATAAGCCTCACCCATTTAAAGATAAGGATTCCAAGAGTCCTACTTTATTTAGTGGTTTAAGGGACTTAGGACATTTTGATGGGCCCCACCCATCTTCTTGGGTATTGAGTCCACAATTAGGTTTTTTGTGTTGATGGATCGACCCATGTATCGAGTGTGTGACCCATTTAGATTTGGACTTGGGTTTCGAGTTTATGGGTTTACTTCGTGCCCAGACCCGAGCCGTAAGAGGCTCATGCCTTGTCATTAGGCCCAATTTAAATGTATAGGGCTTTTTGAATGATTTTAGGCTTTTTTATACAATTTTACGGGTGTGTAGGGACCTTTGTGTAAAATTAAAAAAATTTAGGATTCTACAAATTGCCCCCTCAAGGGTGTGACAATGGTATTTGAAGTACCGTTAGCATAACCCTTGATTTGATATTTAAATTTAACTTGGGATTTAATTACCATGATTTGGTAATTGGAATGTAACGTACTGGATTTAACATCTTGGTCATTGCTATGGGTTTGATTTCTTTTGGGAAAAGGTCACTGAAATAAATTAAGGGATAAGGAAGCTAGTAGGCTAGAAGCAATCTCTTAATGGGGTAAGGACGCCTACTCCTATTATGACAAGGACACTTTAGTTTTTTTTTTATTATAAATAAGAATAGGAACTCTATCATTCCACACAGATATGCCACGGGAGAAATCCTTTCCACACAATTTGAAGATACGTACACAGAAGTCCTTGAAGTTTGAAGACACCCATAGGAGCCGATCGAGATTCCAAGTTAGTCTTTGAAGACACATAGAAGCTGATCAAGATTTCGAGTCAGTCTTTGGAGACACATATAGAAGCTATTCAAGATTCCGAGCTAGTCTTTGGAGACACGCACGAGTCTTTGGAGACACGTCAAGAGCGAACCTCCTGCTATTGCTGTTGCAGACAAGGAGAACCCGATCAAGAATAGCCGAGAACCCGATCACCTAATCAAGAATAGCCCGCTAATCTCTTGCTAGTCTTTGGAGACACGGAGAATCTGATCAAGAATAGCCGGGAACCTGAACAAGAATAGTGATCAAGAATAGCCGCTAGTCATCGGTCAGTCTCAATTCTTTTTTTTTTTTTTTGGCCCCATTATTGGTATTGTATTCTGTTCAGTCCCAACAATGGGTAAGCACGACGGTACCCCCTTTTTTTTAATCTGGACGTGAGGTTGATCCTTACAGCCCTTGTATTTGCATGCCTAGGCACTAAGAACCCAATCACGTTGACAATGATGAATGTCCATCACACGGTTTCTCTTCTTTGATCTCATGATTGTTATTTCTTCATTACATCTACTTGCTTGAGACGTTTTGTTGGGTTTCCCATTAAAACAAATAAACTTCAACCTCATTCAAGGGAGAGTGATGCAATCCCTTAAATTGATCCATGTCATATGATCATGCCACTTGTCGCACATCTATTTAAGAGATTTGTAGAAAACACAAGGCTTTTGTGAATGGATTCCAAGATATCTTCAAGTGGAGAACAATCATTCCAAGAATAGGCTTGTTGCTGAAATTTACTGTAATAGTAACTTTACACTTGTGATACAAGGCGATACCCCCATTAAAACCATCTGACCTGGTGATCAACCATTCTTCTTGTCTTTATAAACCATCTTACCGAGCCTTCCCAAGACAATAGTGTAAAACATGGCCATAACGAGTATATACGCGTGGGATTACAGTTTGGTATAATCACCACACTAATTGCTTAACTCTTCTCAACTTGACCATGTTCTTAATAGGATGATGGAACTAGTTGCTTCCATGTGAATAGGATTGCTGTGATGAGCCATCATGATGACCATGTGGCTTTTGATGCCACAAAAATCGTAGATAAAGATATTGAGCAACTCTGTTGTCACTACCAACATTAGGCATCTTTTAACCAATCATGACAAAAGTGGAAGACGATTGTTTGTGGGGGAATCATGTTTGATCTTTACATGGAACAAACTGGGGTCAATCTTCCTCAACAACTTGAAGTTTTATGCTATGCTTTTTAAGCTCCCTCTTGGCATTAAAAGAACATCCTCCAACTGCTGAATCTTTATTCTTACGGTCCATGGTGATTACGGGATGAGAATTTTTGTGGATTATCTCCATATCCTTGGTAGAACACTTGACTTCTAAATGATTAATGTCACCAACTTTTTGTATATGAGATTAGTCCAAAGGTACACCCTATGCATGGATGGAGGGTTGATATCAGAATTCTTCCGTGTGCTTTTTTTTTTTTAGACCACGGCTACCTTCATGTCACGTGATTTTGTTGACGGGAGAAAGTGTCTCCCGAGAGACGGGTGGATAGCTGATGCTCAAGATCCTGTTAGGAAAGGAAGTATTCTTCGTTTTCCAAATGTTGCGGTGAAGCGGCATTCTAGGAATGGAAAGAGCAAACTTGAGGAGTTGGAGCTTATTGTGCATGAACCAATGACCGGCACATTGAGTAGAAAAGATATGATTCAAGAAGACTCCATAGATATGGAGACCCTAAGTGAATATCCCCTTGCTATTGATATGCTACCAAAAGATGTTGTTGATCCTGATCGCCAGCCTTCTTTAGTAGCTGCCATGCATCATACCTGTGTACCAAACTGCCCAAAACCAGTGATAGCGCAAAAGATTCAAGAGCGCCTTACTCGATGGGGACCTAACATCGGCATTCGGGGTGATATCCAATATCTCAATGGTTTCTGGGATTGGAGTATTGAAACATATGACAAGATGTGGCATAAACCGGAGACTAGTCACCTTGCAAGAGCTGTTCGTGCAGCGAATGATGACTACAGTCGGCCTAATAGCATGTACAGAGCTTTGTGTGAAGTTTGGTGTCCTGAAACCAACACTTTCATTACCGGTCGCGGTGAAATTGGGATTTCTTTGTGGGAGATGGAGCTAATATCCGGACTCTCAATTGTAGGGGAGTACTATGAGGAGATTATTCCTAGCTTTGATGAGTTGATGGGCTCTGGTGATGTTGTTGGTTTGCCGAAGGCCTGTCAATATTTGTTCAAAGCCTATGCATTGATTGCCCTTGAGAAGGAAAGCGGCGAAGTGAAGTACTCCGATTGGGTTGATTTTTGGTATATCAAAGCCAAGAGGCTTCCGAACCCTCGTCTTACCCAAGAGTACAAGGACTCAAAGAGAGGTTTCTCCATCGACAAGAAAGGCAAATCTCACCCTATGAAAGTACGAAGACCGTTTCCCTTGAGACCGGCAGTGTCAAAAAAACAGCAGCAAGGTGAAGAGAGTCCATTCATCAGGCTTAATTTTCCTATTGACATGCAGACAGAGGATGAGGCCATCGTAGCTGCTTACTTGTCCTTATGGTTGTGCCATTTTGTCTTCCCATATAGTGGTAGTGACATGCTTCGTCCTGGGACTTTTAAAGCAGCAGTGTTGATGGCAAGTGGAACAACGTTTAGCTTGGTGCCTCCTCTTTTAGCATGTCTTTATCGGGGTTTGTCCAACACTTACTGGGGCTTGAAAAAGGAGAAGGAGGTTGGATTCTCGACATCATTTTTTCCTCTTCACTACTTGTATGGTTGGGTAGGGCTCCATTTTCCTCGCGGGATATTTGCCAACATAGACACTTCTGTTCCATATCTGTCGCGTGTATCTGGTATATGTAATGCCTATTTCTATTGGGAAGACAAGGCTTTGGACGGACGTGATATCCTTCGTACCATGCAGTCACGAGACTTTACTTGGCAGCTAGATGACATGATCCCTCCAAATTCAGATGGTAGGATGCGAGTTGATGATGGAAAGCATTCACCTACCACCCATGCCTTCATGATCAGCTGTCGGCCTGGGTTCGTCGTATTCCAACATGGGGAAATTTATGATGTTGAAATATATAGTCCGCACAGATTTGCTCGCCAATCAGGCTTCCGTCAGCGAATCCCAGGTACTCCAATCCCTTTGACGAGTCTAGTAGATGCCACTAGATGTTTCAACTTATGGCAATCGCTGACAAAGGTCGGAAGTGGATCTTCTTTTCATCTCCCCACACTTGTTAAGGACATTGCTCGACAGAGCGATAGGAGCTATGATGCATGGTGGGATGAGACCGTAGTTCTTGGTCTAGATTCCATTGATAGTAATTTGCTAAAAGATAGCGAGTCCATTAAGTACAAATATGATGCTAAGCTTGGGGTTGCCGACCGTAATGCATATCGCGAATCATTGACAATTGAGAAATTATCACGAAAGCGAAATCATGAACAAAGATCGCCCAAGGGAGTTCCAGAGAATTCCAACGACCAAGGTTTAAAGATTCGCTTTAAAATACCAAAATCAGCTTCCGTAATTATTCCTGTCAATACGAACGATCCGAGTAATGTTACGCATAAGCCAACGAAAATTGCCTCAAGCAAAATGGGGAAGAATTTGGTGGTTGTAGCTGATGCGTCTCCATATGTGACTCCATTACTTGAGTTGGACAAGACAACCAATGAAGGGTGTAGAGAGCTATCCATAGAGACTGAGCGAGTGTACACTTTGGGAGCTGGGATGGTAATGCCTTTGGATGCTTGCATTACAACAGAAGAGGCTCCCATCAATGGTAATGCTTCTTTTTTTTTTTTTTTTTGGACTTCTCGCCTATACCTGCCCCCGAGTGCTTAACGGCCCTTACAACTACAGGTGATCAAGTTGGTGATTCATCCGACCTACTTATGATGACACATGGAGAGTTGCCGCTTGATTCTTTTATCGGAGATATCGGAGATATTAGCAGCATAGGAGGAGGGGTCCTTGAGTGTCCAGGTAGAGCTTTACGTGCCATTGTGGGTGCTGCTGGCAAAGAGGATGAAGAGGTATCGTCACATCCTTCGGAAAGTATAGGCGACGCTCTTAAGAGGAATAACATTTCTTTATCTCCACTTACACCGATTGAGCCCACACCATCTCCAATGAAGGTTTTCCAGGGACAAAGAATGCCAACTATTTCTCAAATGTCCCAACATAGTTGTTTTCCTAAGTCGAATGCAAGCACCCTTGCGCGAGACCTTTTGCGAGAGGCTCTTAACACTTATCTTCTAGCACAGGTTAATGAAATGTTGAAGACAGGTTTTTCCCAAATGCGGCAGTGGCATGTTCATCAAATGCCTATCATCAGCTCTTCTCTCAAAGAGTTATTTTATGTTGATCCTGCCCCCTTTTCTGAGTTAGTGGAATCTTTCTTAAAGCGGGTAGACAAATACCTTTCCAAGAGGGAAAGTATTCTTTCAGCTTTACCAGTTGAGGAGAAGAATCGTCAATCACTTCTCTTTGAAGAGAAGCTTCGGGGACATTGCCAAAAACTTGAAGCGACGCGAGGAAAACATGATGATACGGTGAAGCGACAGGGCGCATTGCTTCAAAAGCGTGCAGATTTTTTAGCTGAAGTAAGACAAATTGACAAAGAGCATTGGAAACTCTCTAGCGAAATAGTACAGCTTGCAGCAGATGTTCGTGGTGCAAGTGAAATTCTTTCTTCTATTGAGGCTGAGCGCGACAAATTTGACAAAGTATTTGTGGCGGACGAGACCCAAGTTGCTGCTTGTGATGATATGCGGGCCAGTTTAGAGAGAGATATTTGGAGCTTGCCACAAGCATATTGAGATAGCTTCTCATCATGTCATCCTTTTTTTTTTTTTAATGTGGATTACACTTGTTTGATAGTAATAACACTTTTTTTTTTTGACATGGATTATACTCATTTGATAATAATACCACTTTTTTTTTTGTGTGACTGAACCTGAGGTAACTTTACAGGCTGCCTACGTACCCAAAATGGGATCAAGTCTTAACGTAGTTCGATTTTTTTTATTTTTTTTGCCTAGACTATCCTTTTAGATTTTTAGTCTAGCGAGCAAAAGTCATTGAACCTTTTACAATTTTGGTTGTATAAGCCAAGAGTGACATGCATTTTAAGCTCATACGTCAAGGAGCGTTGTGGACACTTTAGGCTCGTATCAAGGAGCGAGGTTCTATCATGGATAGTATTGCTTGAGGAACTTTCCATTGATAGGGCCAAGACGAACTCCATCGGGTGTTGAAAGAAGGTAAGCGCCGTTGGTGTAGACTTCTCTCACCACATGCGGTCCATCCCACTTTGGATCAAATTTCTCTCCAGATCGATGTGAAAGAATGATGGGCCTTCGAACTGCAAGTACTAAGTCACCTATTTGGAAGGAGCGAGGTCGAACTTTCTTGTTGAAAGCTCGAGACAAGCGAGCTTGATAACACTCGAGGCGTTGCTGCGCTTCTAACCTCTTTTCGTCCAAAGCTTCGAGTTCAGCAAGACTTAGCTTTGTATTGTCATCACCTGTGAGGCCTTCTTGGATCGCAATCCGTAGTGACGGAATTTGGCATTCCAATGGAAGTATTGCTTCGACTCCATAGACAAGCGAGTAAGGTGTGGCTTGTGTAGGAGTGTGGTATGAAGTCCGGTATGCCCAAAGTGCTTCACCAATCCGTTCATGCCAATCCTTTTTTGACTTGGAAACAACCTTCTCAAGGAGCTTGCAAAGAGTTTTATTGAAAGCTTCTGCGAGTCCGTTTGCTGGCGCATTGTACATTGTAGAGCATCTTTGCTTGATTTCGAACTTCACACAAAATTGATCCATCAGAGCATTCTTGAATGGTTTCCCGTTATCCGTTACTATATAACGGGGGACCCCATAGCGGAAGACAATATTATTTTTGATGAAGTCTACAACCGTCTCTTTCTTGACTTCTTTGAGAGGGATTGCTTCTGCCCATTTGGAGAAATAGTCTGTCGCAGCAAGAATGTAGAGGTGTTGTTTAGAAGACTTTGGGAGTGGCCCGACAACATCAAGTCCCCAATTGTCAAAGGGCCAAGATGCTACTGTTGGGTGAAGCGGCTCGGGTGGTTGGCGAATGAAGTCTCCATGGATTTGACATGCATGACATCTTTTGGCAAACTCGAGTGAGTCTTTCACCATGGTTGGCCAATAGTACCTCATTCTCTTTAGGCGATCATGCAACTTTGGTCCTGACTGATGAGCACCACAGATACCTGAATGAGTTTCTTCAAGGGCCTCTTTAGCTTCATCATTTCCAAGACATCTCATCAAGATGTCATTGAAAGAGCGACGATACAGATCATTGTTGAAGTATAGGAATCGGGGCGCACGACGACGAATTTCAGTCTTGTGCTTGAGATCATTCGGTAATTTTCCATATTGAAGGTATTCAATGAGAGGTTGTCTCCAGTCTTCAACCTCAATCTCGAACACTTCAATGAAATTTGTTGCTTGTTGAGCGATGTCATGGTGGATCAAGTGAGGGATGACCCATCTCTGACAGACAGGAACCGTCGTCACTTCTTCTTCAAGTACAGCTAAAGTTGCTGCAAGGTTGGCCAAAGCATCAGCTTGTTTATTCTCATTTCTTGACACATGCAACATAGTGATGTCTTCGAACTGACTTATGAGCTCAGCAGCATAAAGATAGTAGGGGATTAGATTAGGCTTGAGGACGTCGTACTCTGTCAAGAGCTGGTTGATGACGAGCTTTGAATCTCCATACACATTGAGCTGGTACAACTGCATGTCTCGGGCTAGTTCCAATCCAATTATGAGGGATTGATATTCGGCCACATTGTTTGAACATAACTCTGCCAACGTGAAGGCGAATGGAAGAACTTCATCTTGTGGAGTTACAAAGATGACTCCTGCTCCTGCTGCATTCTTTCTTGCAGCACCATCAAAAAACATCTTCCATGATGGTATTACATCAGTGTAGAAGATCTCTTCATCGGGCAAGTCTTGAGATAATTCCCAATCAGCTGGGATTGGATGATCTGCGAGGAAGTCAGCTACCGCTTGTCCTTTTACTGCCTTCTGAGGGATGTAAACGATCTCAAATTCTGACAGGAGAAGTGCCCATTTGGCGAGCCTTCCCGATAGAACCGGTCTCGTCATTATGTATTTGAGTGGATCGGCGTGAGAGATAAGTCGGACTGTGTGTGACAGCATATAGTGCCTCAACTTCTTTGTAGCGAAGATAAGAGCAAGACATATCCTCTCAATGGGTGAATAGTTCAATTCTGCCCCCACCAGAGTTCGGCTCAGGTAGTAGAGCGCATTTTCTTTGCCATCATGATTCTCTTATGCCAATAATGCCCCCAATGACTACTCTTGAGCACTGATGTAAAGAATCAGTGGTTTATTGGGGATAGGCGCTGCTAAAACCGGTGCTTTGAGGAGATACTCTTTGATGCTTTCGAAAGCTTTCTTACAAGCATCATTCCATTTGAACAATGCATCTTTCTTCATCAACTTGTTAAAGGGGTGACACCGCCCTGCTAGGTTTGAGATGAACCTCCGGATGTAGGCGAGACGACCTTGGAGGCCTTTAAGCTCGTGGATATTCTTAGGTTCTGGCATATTGTGGATAGCATCGATTTTAGCTTGGTTAATCTCAATACCGCGATGTCGGACAACAAACCAGAGGAATTTGCCTGAAGTGACCCCAAATGCACACTTTAAAGGGTTCATCTTTAATTGGTACCTTCGAAGTTTGATGAAAATGTCACGAAGGTCTTGAAGATGATCCGCTCTCCTTTTTGATTTTACCACCAAGTCATCGACGTAGCATTCAACCTTTGTGTGCAAGACATCATCAAAAATCTTTTGCATAGCACGTTGATAAGTGGCACCAGTATTTTTTAGTCCAAACGGCATCACTTTATAGCAGTAAATTTCCTTTGGTGTACGAAAGGCTGTGAGTTCTTCATCCTTTGGATCCATACGAATTTGGTTATAACCAGATGAACCATCCATAAAGGATAAGACTTCGTGTCCTGTTGTAGCATCGACCATGAGCTCCGTAATTGGCAATGGAAAGTCATCTTTTGGACATGCATTATTCAGGTCGCGAAAATCTACGCATACTCGGATTTGTCCATTCTTCTTCTTGACTGGGACAATATTTGCAATCCAACTTGGATACTTCACTTCTCGGATGAAATCAGCTTCGATCAGCTTGTTGACTTCAGCTTCGATCTGTGGAACCAGTTCAGGCTGATAACGACGCTGTGCTTGCTTGATGGGGCGAACGCCATGTTTGATAGCTAGGTGATGGATTGCTACTTTGGGATCAAGGCCGGGCATGTCCTTGTAACTCCATGCAAAAACGTCTTTGTATTCTTGCAGTAGCTTGAAGTAATCAGCTTCTTCCTCAGGACTTAAGAGTGCACTGACAAAGATAGGGCGCAGTTCTTCTTCTGTACCAAGGTTTAATTGTTTGAGCTCGTCGACGGTAGCTTGCCCCCCTTCTTCGAAGACTGGAGGAGCACTTTCTAGTTCATCGTTTGAAGATGATGACTCTTCTTCGACAGGCTCTTGGATGGTAATGTGATTGACGGTAGCAACATCTTCGATCTCGCTCATCTCAACTTGATTTGTTTGAGATTGTTTTCCTTGGTTAGTGGAGATGATAATGCGTCGTTTTACCGTCAAAGCATCTGTTGTTGAGACTTCCAAAATTGCTTGTCGTTTCATTTGCGATGGAATTACACTTTGTGGGTCACCAACATCTTTACGACTGGCATGCCTTTTCTCATGTCCACGTCGTCTTTTGGACTTGTTCAGATGAGCAGGTTCGTCTTCTTTTCCTTGTGCTCCCAAGCGGGTGAGTGCAGACTCACGCCGTTGGAGATCTTGAGAGTTTAAGGTTGTATCACTTTGTGCTGTTCCTAAACGTTCAAAGATCGAAGTACCTTGTATTGGTGGGGCAAGTCGATCAAAGACAGATGTACGAGCTGAGGGGACTTTGTTTTCACAATCGTCGGCTACTTGCACTGTAATGTGTTGAGTAGAGACTTTCTCCTTTACTGAGATTTTGATTGGTGTTTGAGGTGTAGAGCCAACTCCTTGACGGTTGATAATGAACTTTTCTCCTTTTCGAACGAGTTGGGCCTGCGCCTTTGTGAGACCATGGATTTGGTCAAGAGGTTGAAGCTCGCCTCAACGTATGGGCTCACCTTTTCCATATCCAGCTGCTTCGAAGAGCTTTTCTGTCTTAGCTCCGTACCAACCCTCTGAATTTTCTTGGGTTGAGTGCCTTCCTCTTCTTCAAACTTTATTGTAGATGCGACAAATCCTACAATTGGTGGCCTTATAATTGTGGATTTGACGAGCGGTGCTACTGGAAGAACTAACTCATCTTGCAAAGTGTTTAGGTTGGCTTTCGAAAAAGTAGAGTTGGTCTCTTTAGTCATCGCCACAAAAGGAAGTTGTCCCGGCTTTCGACGTGATTGCGGAATGTATTGAAGCACTGAGATTGGATTGGAGATGTTGGTAGAGTTCTTCGTTGATTTGTTCGTTTCCTCTCCTTTTGATACTTTTTGAGCTTTCTCATCCTTTTGGGACTTGGGGGATGAAAGAATTTTAGCTTCTTTTCTTTTGTTGATGTCGAGTCTGCTAGAAGATGGTACCGAAGTTGGAAGTGCTTCCAAGAGGACTTCAGTCTCCGTGTAGAACTTAGCATTAGCAAAGTGTGTTTCAGTTTTCTCAAAAGGTCGACTCTCAGCAACAATCTTTCTCTGCATACCATCCTTGTAATACTTGAAGCATTGATGCCATGTAGATGGAACCACACCTGTCTCGTGTAACCAAGGACGTCCAAGCAGCAAGTGGTATGATGTCTTGCAATCAATGACATGGAAGAGTACTTCGGACTCCAAGTCTTCGATTGTGAGCTTTAAGCGGACCATTCCGATGGCTCTTTGCCCCCCTTGGTTAAAGCCTTGGATCACCAGCCTACTTCGACTCAATTGATCTGGAGAGATGCCAACTTTTCTCATCGTGCGGATGAGCATGATATTGACAGCAGACCCGCAGTCAAGAAGAATGCGCTGAACTTTGTGTTCTTTAATGGATCCTGTGACATACAACGGCCTGTTATGAAGATGAGAACCAAGTTGTAGGTCTTCGTCGTCGAAGGTAATGGTGGCCATGCAAGAGGCACATGTCTCCGACTTCTTTTGAACCCAATCTTTTTCCTTGTACTTGTGGGGATTAGTCAAGGCTTGAGCGAGGCTGAGCCGAGTCTTCTCCGGTAGTTGTAGGGCCTCAAAGAGACTCAAGTGTATTGACGTCTCTTCAATGTCAAAGGTATCATCTTCTCCTTTGGGATGCTCTTCTTCATGAATTGAAGGGGATGATTGGTCGGCAGGTACATCGTTCACTTCTTCTTTCGATGTGTCTGACTCGACTTGGTAACATGCGACAGAGTAGGCCGGCTCTCATTGCTGTTTTTGGAGAAACCACTTTGGTATGAAGTCGCCAAATGTGATTGCCAAAGGAGGAAACTGCTGAAAAATCTCTTCAGGATCAGCAGGAGGCACTTTGAATGCTTTTTTCTTCACTACCTTCTTCTTCTTCTTTGACTTGATGGTTGGACGAGTCTTTCTTTTGGTCCGTTTTGCTCTTTGATGAAAAAGAGGTGGTGGATGTTGCACACGTCGTCGCCGTCGTGTAACCAATGTCCAACCGTCATCATCGATGAGAGAAGATTCTTCTGTTGACTCTCGTTCAATTTTTGTAAGGAGACATCGTTGTTGCTGTAGTTGCAACAATGGAATTTGCCCTTGACTGGATGCTACCACTGATATTGAATGGGGGATATCAAAGCCAAGAGTTCCGGCTGTGACTTGCTTCAAATTTTGTGGTGGCCATGGTGCTTTTATTGCTTGAGAAGACAACATTGCTACAGATGATGAAGGTGGAATCAAACTGTGGTTGAAAGACCCGAAGGCAACACTCGTCATATTCGAGGCTGCCACATCATTGACGGAGTCAAGTTTAATTTTTCCTTGTCGAGCTAGGTCCATAATCTTCTCTTTGAGGACGAAACATTTTCCAACCGGATGGCTAATCAGTTGGTGGTATCGGCAGTATTTTGGGTCATCAACGCGACCCGCTTCCTCTGGACGTTTAGAGGTTGGCAATTCAATCAACTTTAGACTTAGCAGTTGATCGAGCATGCCAGATACCTCAGAGTCTGGAAAAGGATATTCTTTTGCCTCGAGCTCCTTGAGCGTCATCCTGCCTTGCCCTCTTTCTTGAGATGTGCCTGCCTTCGACGGTTCCTGCTTCTTTTGGCTCGAGATCTTGACCGGCTTGGTGGTAGTAGTGGTGATCATAGCCTCCTTAGTTTTGGAGGGTTTGGATGTGTTCCACTGCTTCTTCTCCGACTTGAAAGAATCGATTGGTCGTGGATCTCCATGTGCGGCTATACTGAGCTCCATGTCATGAGCCCTTGTAGCTAATTCTTCAAAAGAACGAGGCTTAATCCCTTTGAGGATGTAAAGAAGCCCCCAGTGCATCCCTTGGATGCACATCTCAATAGCTGATGGTTCAGAAAGACGATCCTTGCAGTTAAGAGCAAGATTCCTCCACTTGTCGATGTAGTCAATAACAGGTTCATCTTTCACTTGTCGTACAGCGGCAAGCTCCACCATGCTCACTGTCCTTCTGGTGCTGTAGAAGCGGTTGAGAAACTCGCGCTCCAGTTGATCCCAACTGTCAATGGAACCAGACTCTAGATCGGTATACCAGTCGAACGCATTCCCTTTGAGGGAGCGAACGAACTGTTTCACCATGAAGTCTCCGTACGTGCCGGCATTATTGCAAGTCTCGATAAAGTGAGCAACGTGTTGTTTTGGATTGCCTTTTCCATCGAACTGTTGAAACTTTGGCGGTTGGTATCCTGTCGAGAAGCGCATTTGCTCAATGCGTTGAAAGTATGGCTTGGCATAGACCAAGGAAGATTGTGACGCACCCCCGTACTGAGCACAAATGGTATCGGAAATCATTGCTTGTAATTGCTGGACTGAGAGCGAAGCAATTGATACTTGGTGACTGTCCCGAGTGGGATCTCGCGAGCTGGATGCATTCCGGTTTTGTTCCTCTGCATCGCGATTTCCTTGGAGAGTGAACCCCTTGTTTTGTTCTTCCGCTTCACGAGGGCCTCGGAGATTGAAACCCGGGGGATTTGTTGGTCCTTGATTGGATTCATCTGCTTGGTTATTCTGCTCCAAGCGGCTTACCAGGTCTACAATCTGGGCATCTTTATCCTCAACTGCCTTTGTTAAATTTGAAATTGCGTTAGACATTTGTGCAATCTGCTCTTCAATCGTCGCTGCTTCCATCATCATGACAGACCTGATGGAGGTATGTGTCTCAGAATTTGAATGATTTTGATTCTGCACTTCTTTGGAGGCTCGACCTTGAGAAGGAGAGGTCACGGAGGATGTTGACCCTGTGCTAGACTGTGCATCGGAAGGATGACTGGAGGACATACCCTCAGGCATCCTGGCCTGCGCAGTCTTAGCCATTTGCATCGGTTTGGAGACGCGTTGCTTGCGATGTTGAGAGAGGGCCCCAACCAAGTGAGAGGTACCAGACTGCGTCATATGACGTGTTGCTCGCCGATCATCACTAGTAGCTGGTGTAGATTCAGGTGCAGAAGAGGTTGTGTTTCTCTTTCCATGGATGGCGGTGGCTGCAACAACAGGTCTCTTGGGGGCCATTGATGCTGCTTAATTGTTTGCTGACTGAAAGATGAGAGGTAGAGAGTGTCCCACCGGGTGTGCCAGAAATTTGTCGACACAAAATTTCGTGGACGAAATAATGATGAACAAAATATTTTATTTATTTTCAGTTTGGTACAACTCTCAAGAAATCCTCTGATTAACAATCAGAAATTTCTAAAGTAGAAGATGAGGGCCGAGGCGTGATCTCGATCTTCTTTGAAGGTGTTGATGTAGTTTTTCCTTTCTTCCGGGCTGCGCGCTTGATCGGCTAGAAAGTGATTCTGGAGAAGAACTGGCTTCTTTGCAGCTTTGTCTTCTCCGGAATGATTTAATTTCTTTTCTTTAAAGGCTAGAGAATGCTTCTGAGTTCTCTTCTTTGGCTTCTTCTGAATTTCTCTCTCTGAATTTTTCTGAATCTCTAGCTTTTGGTCTTATTTATAGACTTTTAGAGATAAAGATCTCAAGAGTCCCACTCCATTTAGTGGTTTAAGGGACTTAAGAGATTTTGATAAGCCTCACCCATTTAAAGATAAGGATTCCAAGAGTCCTACTTTATTTAGTGGTTTAAGGGACTTAGGACATTTTGATGGGCCCCACCCATCTTCTTGGGTATTGAGTCCACAATTAGGTTTTTTGTGTTGATGGATCGACCCATGTATCGAGTGTGTGACCCATTTAGATTTGGACTTGGGTTTCGAGTTTATGGGCTTTCTACTTCGTGCCCAGACCCGAGCCGTAAGAGGCTCATGCCTTGTCATTAGGCCCAATTTAAATGTATAGGGCTTTTTGAATGATTTTAGGCTTTTTTATACAATTTTACGGGTGTGTAGGGACCTTTGTGTAAAATTAAAAAAATTTAGGATTCTACAGTATCCACATGGCACACTCCATTGCTCTCCATTTTCTTCAAATTTGTGTCATTTGGCAGACCCTCCAGCCAATAGATTCACTCCACGTGTCAAAAAATTCTCTCTCATCACATGTTATTAAATTTTTAGCTATGGACCACTATTTACTACCCAACCGTTCTTCACTCTTCATCTACCAGACTACCACTTACTTAATTTTCATTTAATTGTTAATAAATATTTCTTCATCTCCTAACAAATCCATCCTCTTTTCACTCTTGGATTTGTCTCCCTATCAAGAAGTATGGGTCCCTCTAAGGAAATTCCCCCACCCCTTTTTGACGTTTTTAAATATCTTAGGCTCTTCACATCCCCAAGATAACTGTTTCGATTATTTTGTGCATCCTCCCAAAAATGATGCAACTTTTGGATTTCCTAAAGTTTACTCATCCTCAGACTTGCTTCTTTTTCTTAACCCACCTTATGTCAACTCCTTTATATTTTTTCTTTCACTCTGCCTCATCTTTTTCCAACCCAGCATGTTGCCATCACAAATGGGTGAGTCTCTTTGAATGCTTCTTCTCCTGAAAATCCTAACATCTCTCCCTTTACACTCTACACTACTACTTGCCAACATCACCCCCTTTGACGGAACCTATGGTCGAGCTCATCAGCGACAATTAATGGCAGAGGAGATGAAAGGTTGACACAGAGTCTACTGCAACATCGCGATTGAGATGGGTCTGTCCATCTGTTCTCCAGTGGATTCCGACGTTTACTGATCATCTCATTGCCGGTGAACAACGTTGTCTCTCCATAGTCAAGTACGACTTCCAAAAGCCTTATGTGAGTTTAATATGGCCAAATTGGACTCCAGGATAATTTGGACACCGAAACTTTCTATTTCCTTGAATTTTACATGTGAAAACTGTGTTCCAGTTGTGAGCATGAGATTTTCTTACCCACTTTCACACTTACAGGTTTGACTGAGAGTCGCCACCTATTCATTCTAAGGGATAGGTCCCAGATGGTTGGATAAGGCAAATGGTCTATCAGAGTTAGGGTAAACGATTCGATTAAGTCCTGGGGAAGGTGTTAGGCACCCCAGGACCCCCATTTTACAATGGTTACCTACTTCCTAAATTTAAGTCAAATTTAATCTCAAAATTAGTTAAAATGCCTAAGTTTTTAAACAAATGCTAATCCAAGAAAGATAGAAAGCTAGATGGGCTAGGGTCGAACCCGAATAGGGTTGCCTACATACTCACGAAGTGAGATCAGACCGAGCGTAGTTCTGGCACATGAGCCAGTGCCAAGGCTAGGGGGGTGTGTGTGTACATAGGGTGGTCAAGGGTTTAGCCCAAAGACTAGGGTTTAGTTGACTGGGTTGGTCAAGTGCAGGGTCGAGTCTAACCGCAGTTAGAAAGATATTAACTGTGATTAGGGAGTGTAACCACAGTTAAGAAAGCAAGCAATGATGGTCAATTTTGGTCTTTTTGATTTTGTATTGTTTTTTTGTTTTTGAATGTTTTCCAATTTTTTGGATTTTTTGAATAGTAGTTTAGGCTCGTTGCAGGGCAACGGGCCTAAACTAACAATGATTATTCAAGGTTATCTTAGAGTTAATCTAACTTACCAAGAATTGTCCTAATTCTAGTTTTAATCCTAATTCATTCCTAAACATCCGAATTAGAACCTAACCTACGACAATTTCAAACTAACAAAGCATTTTAGTCTAATCTGATTTAAAACCTATCTTAAGATTATCTTAGATTCTAAAACCAGAATTTTAAGCTAAGTGCACAAAACTACTCCTAATCTTAAGAATGAAGATTGTAACTAGCTTAAATCTAACCTAGGAATTAGCTAAGCTAACTTAAAAACAGAATTTTACCTAAAAAAACATATTTTAACTAACCAAAGGAACCTTAGAAATCAAATTTTAAACTATTATCTAGAGTAGACCAAAACTAACCTAGGGATTAGCTAAGCTATCTTAAAACAGAATTTTATCTTAATATTAGATTTTGAAATGGCCTAAGATTATCTTAAATGCTAAACTAGGACTAGTCTAAAAAATAACTTTGGGAAGAATTCATTAAAACTAGTCTAAGAGACTAAGACTAACAAAAATTAGATTTTTTAAAATGGTTAAGATATACCCTCTAAGACTAGGGCTATCAACGGATCGGATTCGGACCGGATCTGCCTAGATCCGAATCCGATCCGATTAAGAATCCGAATGATCCGAATCCGATCCGAGATCCGTCGGATCATGAAGTAACCGATCCGAATCCAATCCGATTATATATCGTCCAATCCGAATCCGATCCGATCCGATCCGAGTAAGGTTATTTTAAAAAAAAAAAATCTATTTTAATAATAAAAAATCTAATAATACCTTAATTAATACTAATTAATGTTAATTTTTTTAAAAATTAATATTTTATACATAGAAAATCTAAATAATATATTTAAAATAATTAAAAATTATTATTATTATCGGATTGGATTTTAATCGGATCGAATCACCCTATATCCAGATCCGATCCGATTATAATCGGATTCCACCGATCCGATCCGAATCCGATCCGACGGATCACATATAGGGTCCAAAGTCCGGCTAATCGGATTGGATTCGGATCGGATCCGGATCATGATCCGGTCCATTGACAGCCCTATCTAAGACTAACTAAAAGACCAACCTACTACTAATCTTCATAAATACTCTAGACTAGCTAGGGACTAACTTTAGGACTACCCTAACATTAACTCTAAGACTATCCTAGGACTAACTTAAGGACTACCCTAAGATCAATTCAAAGATTAACCTAGAACTAACTAAGGTTATCTAAAAACCGATTAAAACTTAACCTAAGAATTGCTATATAAAAGAAAATTCTATGTTTATGCAAAATAACCTAAAATCAGATTTATTGGACTTCAAGATAAGCCTAAAATTTACCTATAAATCAACTCTTTCAAAAATCTATACTAATTAGAATTTTATCAAGCTAACCAAACAACATTAACTGAAATGAAACTTAAATTAACAAGATTTAACGCCCGGTACATGTAATCCTAAACCAGAATTTAACAATTGAGAATGAAAACTAACCATAGCTAATTAGTAAAAACAAGCTAACCTACATCCGATTTTTAACTATCTTACAATGGAAAAGGAATCATATTATCTATACTAGTCTAAGCTAAAGAATTTAATAATACCCAAATAACACTAACACTAATCTAACTAACAGATGTACTAGCTAATCAAAGAATAATAGCAAAAGAAAGGGAAAAGGGATGTTACTTGCGGTTGGTATGGAGAAGGAAGAAAGATGGTGGCGGCAGCAAACCGTGAGGGTCCTCCCTTCTCTTCTTTGAACTGGTCTGGCTGGGGGAGGTGTTTGCTTGAATTGGAGAAGTATAGTCGCTTGGAAATGGGGGAGGCTTGCTAGGCCGAGCTGCTGCCGTTGGTGGCGTGCCGGAGAAGATGGTGGTGACTGAAAGGTTGCTACTGCATGGGGATTTAATAGAGGCTGTCACATGGGCTGTTACAGAGAACGTTGGTGGAGGTTCTTCATTGTGGGGGGCCTAACCATTAGCTTGAGAACAAAAGGAATATGAATAAAATCTTTGATGTTGCTATTGGTGAGAGGGGAGAGGGATTATGAGAACCGAAAGGATGCTTGGAGAGAGAGAGAACCCACCTAAGGCTAAGAGCGGTGGTTCGGTGGTCTCCCTTTTTCGGATCAACCTCCCCCTCTAACGGTGGCCGTGGTGGTGTTTAAATAAGAGATGGGGAGATGAGGATAAGGCTAAGGGTCACCCTAGGTGTGGGGGACAAGGCAGGAGGGATCAGAAATGGGGTCAGGGGCAGCTGGCCAAGCGGGTTCAGGAGGCTGGTACGCCCGTCTCTGAGATAGGGATGATGAACAGTAGATTTTTTTTTTTTTTTTCATGTATATTGGGTTTCCATTTAGGGCCCAACCCACATGTGTGTGTGGGCCACACGTGCTGGCCTTGCCACATGGGGTTGGCACCCAAAATTCAAACTTTTTTTTTTTTTTTTTCAGATTTTAATTTCTTCTTTAGGTGGGTCCCACCCTAAAAGGCCATGGGCCTTGGTTTGGGCTTTTGATTGATTTTTTTTTGTTTTGTTTTGTTTTTTTTTTGTTTTTTGTTTTTTTTTTGTTTTTTTGGATTGTTATGCTATGGGCCTTGAGCCCAAGGGCCTCAGCTTAGGATTTTTCTAGGGCTTGGACTAAACTACCATGATTAAATTAACCAGGGTTAAAGGGGTGTAAAAATGGGGTGCTGACACCAGTTTTAAGCTTTATTTGCTTTTTTTTAGCACATATGAATTCAAGAGAACCTGGATACTAGAACTCTCAATTTGTGTTTGATAATTTATTTGTTCTTGAATTCCTCAAGAGTATCTATTTTGGGTATTTATATTATTATTTTCTATATATATATTTTTAATTTCAAATCTTATGCGAATATTCTCCTTCCAATTCAATATTGTGGACAATGAAGGATTTGTATGATTCCCAAAAGACTATTTAATCCTATTCCATGAGAATTTGCATCCTTATGCCACTGGACTGTAATGAAGGTAATAATATTGTGACTGTTTTGGTTGTTCCTTTGCCAAAGACATTCTCATTCCAAGTACATGTTTCAAGAGAAATTTCACTGCATGGTTGTTAGCAAGAGAATTGTTTAGGTGCTTAGACACTGATCGAATGTGACACACTATTGACTGAAAGTTGCCTCTCGTCTTCATCTTCTAATAACATTCTATTAACCTAACGACTGCTATTTCACTAAATAAAAGAAAGACTTCAAACTTTGATATTGTGTCACTCTCTAGGCTTTTATAACGCGGGGATATATTTTGTTGCATATACTAATGTACAAGAGAGAGTGTTCCCATTGCAGATGTTTGAGTCATTTTTTTAATATGCGACAATAGCTGGGATTTCTATGGGAACCATGCCTTCAACACTGAGGAGAAGGGCTAGCGGCGGCAAGGCATAATGGAATACCTAATTAGTACCTTCTCTCTTCGATCCAAGAATGATTTTATCTGTTATAGACTTTACATACAACAAGGCATTTCTATTTCATTTTTTGCAAATGGAGTTGAAGAGATTTATTTGATTTCAAGTTCTTTTGGTTAAAATTTTCCATTCTTTCTCTTATTTGGATTTAAAAGAATGATATTTTTGTAACTTTGAGAATTCATGATCCATTGTAGTCATGATTGCATACATGGTTTATATAATAATGATCTTGCTCAAATCTAAAAATTCCCAAAACTTGAGTAGTCTTTTCTTTTCTCTTTTTTGTTTTCCTTTCCCTCACTTGTGTTTCTCCGATTTAGTTGGGACTTTTGAGAAGTCAAGTCTTCTCTCCCACTTTATATATACTACATAATTCCAAAATTACTCTACGTTTTGTACTCCTTTGTGACGTTTCTCTTCCGTCCGACTAGAAAATGAGAGATCCCGAGTCATCATTTTAATTCATATTGTGTCATCTATTGTTATATCTTTTGGAATCAGTTCGACACTAGGTTCATTCGATGGTTTGGTACGTTTTACCGTGACGGGTTGTTGCTTTGGTGACAATTTTTTTGTTAATTCGGTTTTATTGCTCTTAAAGATTTTTGCACAAACTAAGCAGCCCAGCAATTAAGGCTTGCTGACTTTTTCCTTGTCAAACATTCATGTGAAACTAAAATATCACATTTTTCTTTTTTCTGTTATCGTCCACACTTCAACGGTTGCACAGAAAGTTGAAGCATATTGAGGTAAGCCTTTTTGCACGACAAAGAAATTATTGAGTTCCGACTTGGAAATTGATTAGAGATTCTGCATATATCCTTCTACCATGCAAATTTTATTCAGTTGGTTTTTGCACATAACCCCTCCATGCCCCTTCTCCTTCATAATTAATCCTTAGTGATCTGTCTATTTTAAGCTATTAATTAGTAACCAATAAAAAAATAGTATTAATTAGTAATTAGTAACCCTTCTTACCAAAGTTATCTCTATACCTTTCTCTACTCCTTTTCACCTTCTAAAAATATATGCATTTGTATCAACTATATTTGATTCTAGCAACTCTAATAGCAAAGCTTTTCACATCACTCACATGCTCTTAGATTTTTTTTCTTTGAAATAAAATTTCTGTTTTGTGATTTTACTTTGTTCATGTAGTGTTTTACTATATAAATATTTGTTACCTATACAAATAATAGTTTTATACAGTTAATTTTATTATTTTATCTCAAACTAAGCAAATTTATAGTGGTAAATAAAATTTTCTAAATTATCCATCTATTCTAAAGTTTCAACTAACAGAATGCTTTGTTTCCATCTATGTTTTGAACTAAAGCTGGAAGCAAGCATATGTTTCCCCTCTCATTTACTAAAGGGATGAAAAGAGAAATTGTACGGACTCTTTGCATCTTCTTTATATTTTATATTCTTTACTTGAACTTTTTATCCAATTGTGTGTTGTGTGTTTGGAGTTGGTTAAATACAATAAACTTCAAGAGAAACATGTGAATCGTAACATTTTTCAACTTACATTCTTCTCTAGCTCTAGTCATATTTACAGTTTTCAATGTTGACCTCCTTGATTTGTAGTTCAATAATTCCTTTTACAGGAAAACAAACTATTAACCTTTTTGAGGTTTCAAGTTGAAGTAATAATGCATAGAGCCATTTCTCTTCAAATCAGCCTCTAGTTTGTCTTTCATTAATGATTTTGTGCTCTTTCTGTTGGGATTTTAGGAACATATAATACAAGTGATTTTTTCTAATTTTCTTCTATTCAAAAAAGTAAAAGAAAAATAAAATAGAGAGATTAATGTCCAATGAATGTGTCTAGATGTAGATCATAACTAATAGTCTATATTTTACATTTACTGCTCTCTCACTTAGCTCTTTTCTTCCTGATGTTTAGCTAAATCTAAATCATGGGTCAATCTTTGGCATTTCACACGGAACTAATTTTTTTAAGGTCTGGGACCGTGCATCGCACGGGGCTTTAGCTAGTGTGAATATACGCTAACACCTCCTCAGTTCAAGACCTTCAACGCGTCAGCAAGAGAGAGGCATGCCCAACTCTAATACTCGGGATCAGCTAGAGGTAATCCGCTGCCCGTATACAAAATCAGGACCCAATCTACCGACTCGAAATTCTCTCAAGTTGTAACCGGATTCATTGGAGTCCGGTTATGCCCTTGAGGTCGCCATGTGTCCCTTTTGGACCCCTTAAGAGCCCACCTATCCTTGGTTTTTAGAAAAAAAATATTGAAACTTTTTTACCTTAGGAGTTAATAAATTTTAACCAGTGTTAAAATTAAAATGGATATTTTATTCGAAAAACCAAGGATAAATGGGTGAACCCCAAGGGTTGGTGAATCTTAACCACAGTTAAGGGGTGTCAATAGAGACATGTGGCGACCTAGGGGCATAACGGGACTCCAAGGAGTCCGGTCACAACTTGAGAGAATTTGAAGTCCCACCTACCCTATAGTGGAGCCCACATATAAACATTTTATCCTGAAGATAGGTGGGTGAACTCTAGGGTTGGTGAATCTTGACCACATTTAATGAGTGTCAATAGAGACATGTGGCGACCTTAAGGGCATAACAGGACTCCAAGGAGTTCAGTTACACACTACAAGAAATCTATCGATCAGTGACAAAAATTTCCATTTGCTCAATTTTCCATTGCTATTATTATTAGAGATGGAAACCTATCCGTCGCTAATTTATAATTAGTGACGAAAATATTTCCATCTCTGATTTGAATTAGAGATAAAACTGTTTCCGTTTCTAATAATCAAATATGACAAAAATGTTTCTGTCACTATTATCTACTCGGACGGTTTTGGGATAATGTTCTCCTACATGTGGTACCATTGGGGTCTGTAAAACATTCCAACCTTAAATAATTACACGATTTTAACGGAAAAACTAAATGAAATTTTAGTCACCATTTATTTTTAATCCCCTTTTCCTTCATTGTAAGCACATGTGTACCCAAACTAATGACAACGCTAACAAAAGAGAGAGTTACTACTAGGGGTGTCAAAGAGCTGAGCTAGCTCGGCTCGACTCAAAATAAACCGAGCTTGGGCTTTTACTTTGGGCTCGTTGAGCCGAGCCAAGCCTTAAAAGTGAGCTCGAAAATTAAATAAACCGAGCCTGAACAATAGGTGGCTCAGCTCGATTAATTTTATAATAATTCCCTTAAAAAGTTAAATTTATATTATATATTTAGTATACTTTTTTTTTTGTAAAATATATTTAGTATACATTAACATAATTATTTTCGTTTAAGTTTTAACTCAAGTTTTCACGTGAGTCACCTGACATCCCAAAAAAAAAAAATATTCTTTTAATTTTCTTTTATTGAATTTAGTGCTTATCAATGTATTAAAAAAATTATCGAGCCGAGCTCGAGCTCAACGATTTGTAGACTAGCCAAGCCGAGCTTGAGCTTCTGTAAAATTCCAACGAGCCGAGCCGAGCCAAGCCTGAGCATCTGTAAAATTCCAACGAGCCGAGCCCGAGCAGTGCCCAGCTCGGTTCGTTTATTAAAAAGACATAAAGATTATTTTTTCAATTTAATCCGGCGTTTTTGCAAACGTCGTGATCGCTTAGGATTATCAAAAGGACATGGTCGTAGCAGGCAGGGGTCAGCCCTAACCTGACTTAGGATCGTCTTTGGTAATAGCCCGAGACATCCTCCCTTGTTGTAATGTCATGACGTCAAGTATCCAAAATAGCTATAGCTTTAACTGTTTTCCCTCTTTCCTCCCACTCAAGTTACTTTCTAATTTTAAGGACAGGACAGTTATGAGACACATGGCATCATTGCATTATAGCAAAAGATGATGTCTCTGACTTCTCTAGCTATAGCCATTGTCGATCCCTTAACCCTTCCCTTACTTATAAGGGCAAGACCCTATCCCTTCAAGGGCTAGTGTCATGTGCGTATGTTTAGTCCCACACCAGTCATGTACTGGGCGTTCCGGGCCATTGGTATGGGAGTAGGCAACATCTAAATTGACTAGTCACTTCGGTTGGCAAGCGCTCTGTGACAAGTGGAATTAGAGCTGACCCAGAGACATTGGGGGTGTTGGACGGATTCATAGCACGTTGGGATTCAAGGGTGGATCCCCCTGATGAGGGCGTCAGGGATTTGGGTGAGAGAGCCTATCACGTGCGTATGTTTAGTCCCACACCAGCCATGTACTGGGCGTTTCGGGCTATTGGTGTGGGAGTAGGCAGAATCTGAATTGGCTAGTTACTTCGGTTGGCAAGTGCTCCGTGACACTAGGATCTAACCCTATGCTTAAGGGATGGGGCTTTTTTTTAGATGTGGAAACTAATTGCCAAAAGTATTTATATCGTAAGCACTTTTTTCGCACATAGTGTTTGAAAATTGAACACATAAATCAAAATCAGTTTTCTTAAACTCTTTTTAATTTGTTTTAAGTTTTAACCACCACCTACCTGACCAATATCAAAGAAGAAAAAAACGTGTAATAGCACTGGACAAATATCGAAACTTTAGCACTCATATTTTATAACGGCCAAACTGAGCCAAAACTGCACCAAATTATCTTCACAAGTAAGATCATTTTACCTTTATCAAAAGAAACAAAAGAATATATAATTTCTTCTTTACTCTTGGATTGAAGAGTAGAAGATTCTATAGCAAAATCTCACAACTTAATAACAAGTTTGAACTAATTAAGTCATCTAAGGAATAATATATCAGGATGTTACAAATGGGTTAATTTGAAAAATTACCTTAATTATTGCATTTGAATGTACAAATGAAGAGATTTTACCATACAATTGACGTTGGTTCGATCTGAATAGAGCATAATTGGCACTGCTTATAGTTAACCTGCACGGACAGGTGACAATGCCCACATGCTCAATTGCAGGTATAGAGAGAGAGAGATATACCAAAGGGAGTGTCCGGTTACCGGCGGTAGGTTGTGAGCCTAGTCGTCAGAGGCTTACTGTTGGAGGAGAGAAAACATGTGGGAGAGAAGAAGAGAACAGAGAGGGAAATGTGATTTTCACGCAGGCTGGGTGCCCTTTTATATTTTTAAATTTTAGTGACGAAAATATGTCCGTCACTAATGGTTTTTAAGTTTTGTAACGAACAAATTACCATCACTAATAGTTTTATGTATTGTGATGGACATATTTCTGTCTCTAATAGTCTTTTCTCTTCAGAGACGGAAATATTTCCGTCACAATAGGTGAAGTACCGTCTCTAATAATATTAGAGACAGTAATATTATCGTCTCTAGTAAACTTTCTAATTAGTGACGGAAATTGTCCGTCGCTATAAGTTTATTTTTATAAAAAAAACAATAAATTTACAAAAAATTTATCAGAGACGGAAAATTAGTGATGACTTGTATTTCCGTCTCTATAAGTGATGTATTAGTGACGAAAATATTTATGTCGTTGCTCGGTAGATTTCTTGTAGTGACAAGTCGAGAGAATTTGCTAAATTTTCGTCTCTGCTCAGAAAATTTTTGTAGTGACAACTTAAGAGAATTTGAAGTCATAGCGGAACCATATATAATTAGTTTGCATGAGGAATCACTGGTCACTGGTCACTGGTCAGGGAATATCTCTTACATCATAAGTATTATATCACTTCAATATAGTGAGCAATTACATTGAATCATTCCCCTCTTATGCCTCTTACTTAACTTTTCTAAATACGGAAACAGTGAGACGTAACCAGAAACCCTATAGAAGAACAGGACTCCCAAATCCACACGTTAAAGCAAACCCTAATAATATCTTGTTAGCTTGGCTTCTTTGAGAAGTTTAGCCTTTTTCTGTAGGTTGTCGGCTGATAAATGTAAACTAAAACTAAAACTAAAACAACACTCAGTCAAACTCTATGTAACGTTTCGTCTGACTCAGACATGAACATACGACGCATATTCAGTTGTAGCTTCGGTCATTTAATCAGAAGGATTATATCTTTCCGAGTTTTGGACCGTTGACTCCATTCATTCCAAACTGTCCATGTATGGAAGGAGAGAAATAGTTTTCTTGCTTCACATGAGAAGTCTGCGTGAAGTAAATAATAATGGGGTGGTGTAAATTTTAGGGTTATTCTTAAATTTCTTATGGTTTGTATATGTACATAGCTTTGTGGACACTCTTGGTGACATTGGAGCTGAAATATCTCTCTCTCTCTCTCTCTCTCTCTCTCTAAAGGTGGTGAGACGTCTCATACGAATCCGGTTGCCCTATCCCTACTCAACCCTTTTCACCTTTTGTTTGTTTTTATCTATATTTATTTATTTTGTTATCATCTGTTTTCTTAGAAAATGAAAGCCGTCTTTAGTGGGGATGGGCATATATGTAAGCATAGGGGAAACTTGAGCTCCAAGCAACCTATTATATTTGTAGAAAATCCAGTCTATTTCTCTGTTTCCTTTAGGTAGAATAGAGAGATCTTTAATTAGCAGTCTCTCTCTCTCTCTATCTCTCTCTCAATTTTGTGGAAGAACTAATTGGCAGGGAGGCGTTGGTTCAATCATAGAAAGGAGGAAAAAAGAGAGAGAGAGAATTCAATTCCTTCCCCAACTTCAAGGAAAAGAAGAACTGAGTTGATCAATGAACATACTTTAAAAGAGGAGTTGCTTCTTCTTCTTCTTTCTCTCTCATCCCTCTCTCTCTCTCTCTTCTTAGAATTTTATTTATTTTAATTTGGAGAAGTACTGGAAGAAACAGGAGAGAAAGATTCACCATGGAATGGGCATAAGAGTAAGACTAGCGAGATGACATGGTGCAATGACTGTGACGACGATAGAGCAATATTGGAGAGAAGGTCTCCGTCGTCTTCAAATAACGCGATTATCGCCGAGAAATCCGACGAAATTGAAAATCAGACTACAACCTGCCCTTCATGTGGTCATCAGATCCAATTCAAAGAACAGGTTTTCATCATTTTCTAATTATTGGAATTTTTTTCAGTATAACATGATGTGATACTCTTTTAAACTTGTGGGTAATTATGAACTAGGCGGGAATTCATGATTTGCCGGGACTACCTGCCGGAGTTAAGTTCGATCCGACTGACCAGGAGCTTCTTGAACATTTGGACGGCAAGTTACAGTCAGATGCTCGTAAGCTTCATCCTCTCATAGACGAATTCATACCTACGCTAGAAGGGGAGAGTGGAATTTGTTACACCCACCCAGAAAAGCTACCAGGTGAGAGTTAAGAACCCAACTGTTTTTGGATTCTCATGGCTTCGTAGATCTAGAATTATAGGTTTACGTACAAACGTGCACATGCTAACCTTTCATAATCACAAATGTTTCCTATTTCGTTTGGTACATCTAGTACTAGGTAAGAACCCACAGTCACTGGTTTCTCATGCCTCCGTAGATCTAGAATTTTGGGTTTACGTACCAACGCACATGCTTACATTTATAATCATACATGTTCCTACTTAATTTGACATAACCTCTACTAGCTTTTGTTGGTGTAATTGGGTTAAATCCCTACACAAATAGTCACTTAGTAAATACAGACAGAAAATAGGGATAGATAATTAAGTAATTAAGTATTTAATTAATTAAGGTAGAGAATCACTTTACTGAGAGACACTACAAAAAAGTCTTTCTTAAAAGATAGTCAAAGTCTTCCATGTGCAAGAGATGTGGCAGCTCTATCTCTAGGATACAACTTAGCTCGGATTCTCTCCAGTCTTCCCAACAAGTTTGCACTACTCGGTAGAAGACGAGATACTTATCTTCCTTTAAGATGCCCTTTAAAATTAAATATATACTTATATATGTCATTTTAATTAGGGTTTGTCATTAATCCAAATGTCCAAAAACTCATCGGATATATAGTAAGAGATTATCTAATTTATTAGACAATTTTCAAAAATTACTATTTTACCCCTTAGGGTTTAAGGGTCAGTTTGGTTATAGGGTTAGGTCCACTCTGGTTTTGGTCTAATATTGTTTTATCCTATTCAAAATTAGGTTTACTTCTATTCTGTTTGGTTACAGATTCTGGTTATGTCCATAATCAATTCTGCACAGAATCTGATTCTGGTTTGGCCAGAATCAATTTTTTCTTAAGTCCTATTTGGTTACAGATTTTTAAGGTAATCCATTTTAACTTAATTCGAGTTTGATTGGTCACAAGACTATGGTTAATCTGATTTTTTCATATTTTAGATTTTGTTTAAGTACAAGTTCAGACTTATCCAAATTAACTCATTCCACAAGATACCCCTGTTTGGGTATGATGGTCCTTATAGGATCCATCATGAGGACATGGTAGGTTCAGGCCCGAATAATCACCAAGATGGATCTATCCTTATAGGACAAATCCATTGTTATACCTGATCTGGTTTCCCAGATCGGGCAATCGAACGGTCCGCATGCGAACTGTTCTATGATGGACAGTTGAGAAGCCCGAAGGCATTCTGCAACCTCATCAGAAACTGTACAGCAGTCCATTTCCTAGTATCCATTGATCTGGATCGATCTGAACAGCCTGTTGGGTTTGTGTTCTGGATTATGGGTTTTAGGCCTCCATCTTCTTCCTTGAGCTCCAAGGTCCACCATTAATGGAGGTCTCCAGCTTAGAGTCCTCCTAAGAGGTCTCTGATTCGAAGTCCACTTGATGTACATGGCTCAACCGGACTGAATCAGGGTGCACCTACTCTGGTTTAGGGTCTTCTCTCTGAGCTCACTGGTCTGAGTCCGCGGATTAGGCTCTGGTCTGAGTTCCAACAGAACTCGGTACCTCTCCAAGGCCCTCTATTTATAGAGGACCTAGGTCCCCTTGCATGAGCATGGGCTTAGCCACCTGGCTAAGCCCTTCCTGCCCAGGCAGGCAATGCTGAGGTCACTTGGCTCTCTGGGTAAGGCCTTGATAAGAGCATCTCATCATGGGCTTGCAACCACTGACCCAGGCATTCATTGTCTGATCCACCTGATAGCCCAAGTGGGCTCTCAGATCTCACTACCAGATCCGACAGCCCAAACTAATCCGAGTTTGAGACTCGATCAGACAGCTCTGATCAACCACTCTGATCATCTGATCATGGTCAACCTAGATCTATGGTTGTGATTAGATCAACGGTCCTGATTTAGTCAAAATAAATAGCAACCCGCAACGATGCGAAGTGCGCCTCATAGCGTCCAAAGTCCTATGCCCGCACCGCACCTACACTCAAGCCCATTAGTGTGCGCTCGCGCTCGCTGCTAGCATAACTCACGCACCCAAGATATTGTCTAAAGGAATTGGTGGGTACTATTCTACACCACATGCTTAGTTGTTGACAACTAAGCAAACAAGAGGGTGATTAAAGCCTTTAGATTTTCTCTACTTTTCCGACGTGGGACTAAAGAACTAAGGGAAAATCACTAAAAGTTTATTTTCTCTCTTTCAAGAGATTAAACTCCAACCTAAACAAATATTAAATTAATGGAGAGTTTTAGTCCATGATTAAAATCAAAACCTCGGATCCTAATTATCCGGTTTTTATTAATTTAAAATTGAATTTTAAATCAAAATCAACAGCTTTCTCACCTAAAGCGATTTGGTCATTTGAGAAGAGTTGCATAGTTTTTTTTTTGGTATGCACATGTATTAGAGATATTATGGAGCACAATAATAAAGTGTGATGAGATGCATTCTATCTCATCACTGGGTAGATTATTATTGAATTTAAATGAATATTTGTTTAGGATTTGATTAGGAATGAGCATGTTGATTTACTTTTCATAAGTCTTTCTTGTTATCTCTCTATAAACCCTATTTAGGATCATTGTAAATCATTCAAATTTATTCATTAAACCATTTTTCATCATGGTATTAGAGGGAACCCATATTGTCTGTGATTGTGTGATCTTCCCTATGTTCGTGAAGGTTCAAAGGCCAAGATATCTTCCATTGTACGGATTTAACAGTTGTATCCGGCTATACAGAAGATCCTGACCTTTAAATACCAAGAACACATGGAAGACCACATCAAATAACAGAAACGATTTGCTTCTGTATCAGAGCATGTGATCCCCCACTTGATAATTTTTTTAAAATTTTGATTAATCTTTTTTCTGGCTTACAGTTTGAAGTTTTTTTTAATTATGTTTTTGCCACTGACAAAGTAATCTAACTAATTCTCTCCGCCTCCATAACAATCTCTATCAATGTTCGAAATCGTCATCTCTTGCTATTTCAAGTCGACGAATCTTTCATTTTTTATGTAAAAAAAAAAGGTTCAAGGATTGAGTTGGAACCTCACCAGGCCCATAGAGGCCTAGCTAGTTTGCCATTTTCTGATCTATAGAGGCTCTTCTTCTTTGATCTATAGAGGTCAACATATCAAGTCCATAGATGCACATTTTCAGCTTGATAGAGGCTACCAGACAAAACTCATTTACACTTTATCTCAATTTTACCATCTCTATCTCCACAAAGACGAAGCAATGAACAAACTAGTAATCTACAGAAAAATTTTCATCTACAACAATAGAGGATGCTCTATTTTTGTGAAACTCATGAAGACCTTTTGACCCTTCTATGTTTTTTGTGGGACTATTAGAGATATTATTAATGGAGGAAAAAATAAAAAACAAAGAAAAGAGGGAAGAAGAAGAGAGCTTAAATAGGGAACTAAATAACCCTAGGGATGAATTCCAAAAATACTTATAGAGATAAAATTACAAAAATACCCTTGAAACCAAAAAGTGCTCTAAAAACCCTCAAAATGACCCCAAAATGGAAATTTGAGCATTAAAGAACCATAAAACATTTCAACCTAAATTCGTCTCACAAGCTCCCCCAAAATTATAATTTATAATATTCAATCAAATTTATGGATAAAAAATTATGGCCAAAAGATGTTTTAATGTTGGACGTCATCAATATGAAGCACAATAATGTGATGAGATGCATTCTACCTTATCACTAGGGAGATTAGATTTGAATTTAAATGAATATTAGTTTAGGATTAGATTATGTTGATTTTCTTTCCATAAAGTCTCTCTTGTTATCTCTATATCAACCATATTTAGGATCATTGTAAATCATCCAAGTCTATTCATTAAATCATTTAGTCCATCAACATGTCCCTTCTTCACCTCTCAAATGAATGAAATGCTCATTCTCTTCAGGGCTTGAAGTGTAAAAAAGATACCAAATTCAATAGTTTCATGAAGGTTAACAGCCCATATGAAAATACTCATGGGTGCTACTAACATTCACTATTAAGGGTTTGTTTGGCTCGAATTATTGGAACCTATTTAATTGCTTATAAACACTTATGATGGGATTATGACATAATAATAACATTTGGTTTGACCTATCATAAGTGATTATGTAATAAACAATAATGTAAATAATCGGTGATTCCATAGTCTCGCCAGGGTGTGATTATGGGGGATGATAACCCCTTATACATCTTTAGGATTATTTAAAAATCATTAAAATTAAGCACCCAATTTTGTAGCTAGTAAATTCTACAAGCCCTTTTTAAGCTTGAGAATGAGATTTTCTTAAATATCCTTATCTTTTTAATAAAATTTAAATATGCTTTTATGAAATGACTAGATAACCACTTATCAACATTAGTACTAACCATACAGGATTATTCAGGATTGTACTAATTGTGTAATCAATTGTGACTGCAATTATTTGAACCAAATGAGGCCATTGAATTTGGTGACCTTCACCATGATGTTTTTATCCTTGTATTAATAACTGAAAACACTAAAATTAGGGGTAATTTGTTTTTATACAATGGGTACTAATTATTATGTGCAAGAGACAAAAAGTGTAATTTAACTTTTCTTGTACTTTTTTTCATCTTCATTAAATGATTAAGTTACCATTGTTATGATAAAATGTTTTTTAAAGAAGCCACCCAGATGGGGAGGGGGTTTTTGACATGGACCCCACTAGTTTATTAAATAAGGACAATGGATACATTCAAGAGAGAGAGGGACATAAACCTCTCATAAGTAAAACAACTGACATCTTAAATTATAAACAGACCAATTATTTGGAACTAAACACCAATAGCTTGTTCAAGAAGAAACTTCCTATATGATAAAATGTTATTCAACGCATAGTGACAACAATGACTTGGGACCATTCCATGACGCTGATTGGGCAGGCAGTATTGATGTGAACAATATATATATATATATATTGAAAGGGATCGAGTGACATATGAAAAGAACACATATTGTCACACATGCACACAACCATTTGAGGAGTGAGGGTTCTTCTGTTCCGTCTTTTTGGTGGTCATGTTGCTTAGGGTGGATTTTTGTTTGCCTGAGTCTAGGCGTTGTGCCTTATAGCTTTGTTTGTGTGAGGTTTCCCTTGGTGGGTCCGTCGGGTCCTCTTGTGCTGGCCTCTTGTCGCTTTTCCTCTCCCTTCTCACTCTTTTATTCATTTTTAAAATAAATCTGGTTGGGGTGCGCCTTAACCCCAGCTTGCTAGTTCCAAAAAAACATTTGATCAAGACATCTAATGGCCACCATCACCCCATATAAAAAAAAAATTCCTAAATGCCTTTCCAACATAAAAGGATGGTGTAATGATTGCTGTTAGATTTCCGGATCATATGTGTTGAGTGTTGTTTATCGCCTCCGCTCCCGGGTATCGCGCCTCATTTGTCCTGTGACACTGTGGGCAGTGAAATTTTCATTGTCCATCACCCAGGAGTGTGTACAATGGCACACACCTTATCTCAACCTCTCGGAGAGACGGTTTGGGTTCACGCGTGCCTATGGCATGCGCAGTACCTTTAGCTGTCAGCATTAAATGCTGATGGCTGGCACCATGCTGCCCAGCTAAGCAACAACAGAGTTGATCCGTGAGGATAAACCTCACGGATCCACCCTAAATAATAGCGCACAAAAGGGTTGATACATACCCCATCCGTGAGGACAAAACCTCACGGATCCAATATTAAGTGTTGGCCTCCGAGAGGCTGACACATATTCATCCGTGAGGACAGAACCCCACGGATCCAACTTTGGTGTTGACCTCTGAGAGGCTGATACATATTCATCCGTGAGGACAAAACCTCACGGATCCAATATTTGGTGCCAGCCTTCATGAGGCTGACACGTGTTTATCCGTGAGGACCAAAACCTCACAGATCCAACCTTCAGTGTTGGCCCTCATTAGGCTGACATGTGTCGTATTCGTGAGGACAAAATCTCACGGATCTAACATGGATCATATTTAATGTCAGTTTTCAAGACATTGAGATGTGTCCAACCGTGAGGACCAAAACCTCACAGATCCAACTTTGGTGTTAGCCTCTGAAAGTTTGACACGTGCCCATCCGTGAGGATAAAACACCCCACGGATCATATTTACTATTAGCCTTTATGAGGCTGACACGTGTTCATCCGTGAGGACTAAAATCTCACGGATCCATATTTAGTGTCAGCCTTCATGAGCCTGACACGTGTTTATCCGTGAGGACCAAAATCTCACGAATCCATATTTAGTGTCATCCTTCATGAGGCTGATACGTGTTCATCCGTGATGATAAAACTCTCATGGATCCATATTTAGTGTCAGCCTTCAAAATGCTGACACGTGTTAAATCCATGAAGATAAAGTCCTCACGGATCAAATATAATGTCCTGGATCTAACCCAGACCACAGACACCACCTGATGATCCGTGGTTGAGACCTGTGGTCTCATCCTTTGATCCGTGGTTGAGACTTATGGTCTCATCCTGATCCGTGAACTGGCCTAGGCCAGTCTGTCCTAGCTAACAGTCAGTGTTTGACTGTCATGGGGGAGAGAATCCTTAATAAAAAGGATTCTCTGTCAGGCTGTGAGGGATCCCAAAATAAAGATCCCCTCTTTTAAAATCTCATGGGATGCCACATGGCACTCCCATGATTATTTTAGGATTAGGACTATTTCCTTTATCCTAGGAAATGATGAGATTCCATCCTCCTTTTCGTAAGGTACTGGGATTCCCCCCAAAAGGAGGAACCCAGGTAAAAGAGTCCTCAAAAGAAGAAGATTCTCTTGAACTTAAAGACTCTCCCAGATAAGAGAGACTCATGAGCTGACATCCTTTAAAAGGAGAGCCCTTTTTGACTTTCCTAAAATAAAGGAGTCAAAGAGGAAGTCCAAGAAAAGGACTCTCTAAAACCCATAAAAGGTTTTTCTCACAAGAAAGACAAAAGAACAATACGAAGAAGAATAGGAAGAAAGAGAAAACTCTCTACTCCCCTTCAAGAAAACACAAGCAAACAGTTGAAGAAGAAGACTCCGCGATATGGAGAATATAAGGTGAGCCCACATACATGGCCACCATTTTTTTTCTTTTCTTGAAAAGACCTCAATGAAGCACTTGTAACGCCTACATGGGAATTGGGCAACCCCATTAAATAAATACATATACTTTATTCAAATCATGTTCTTCTTTTAATTCTTCATCTTAATCAGAGGTTCTTCCCCGATACAGGAAAGGTAATTAACAGTCTGAGTTTACTCAGATTGGAAGGATAGTCCTCCACAACAAACTATAAACTCCATATAACAATTGAGAAAATTTGAAAGCAAATAAACAATTTTTCGCTCACAGACACTCTTATATTCATAGTTACAACTCTCTCCATAAGATCGGTCTTTTGGAGTAGTTGGTTGTTAACATGGTATCAGAGCGGGTCGATCGACTATTTTTTGATTTTCTTTTCTTTCAATCTTGTTTTTCCGACGGGCGGCAATGCCGCCCATCCAGCCTAAACCTCTCTTTTCGTTTTTAGTTTTCTTTTTAGTTTCACAGCTATAGAAATCACCGAACTCTTGCCGAAATTTCTCTATCATTGATACCTCCAAAAAAAAAAAATTCATCTCGAACAACCTGCTTCTTTTTATGTGCTATTGGGAGAGATCATGACGGTTTGCTCTATTGGACCACCGGCTTCGACAGATTCTAAGATGAGCGGGATGCGACAGTGATGGACTTCACAGACTAACGGTGACCACCAATATTCACGATTGGATGTTCCGGTGACTTTTCAACAAAGATCAAATGATCTCGGACTACTTAATTTTTGTAACAATTACGTGATCTTTTTTCAAAGGATCATGCAATTGCGGGAGGATATTAGATATAGTTTACAGAATGTAGAGTAGTATAATAAAGTGAGATGAGATACACTGAATCTCATCTCATATCTAGGTAGATTTGAATTTAAAATAGATTAGTATCAAATATTAGATTTGATTAGGATTAGATTTTATTAAGATTAGATTTGATTATGATATGATATTCCTTCTATCTTGAGACTCATGTAATCTCTATATAATCCTTGAGGAGTTATTGTAATCATTCAAGAATTTTCAATAGAATCAGTTTCTCTACATGGTATCCGAGCTTTGGTTGCGATTTGGTCACGGGTTCGATTCTTTCCACCCTTTGAGTGAGGGGGAGTGTTGAGTGTTGTTTATCGCCTCCGCTCTCGGGTGTCGCGTATCGTGCCCCATTTGTCCCGTGACACTCTTTATTCATTGTTACTACTCTCAATATAAGATCGGTCTTTTGGAGTAGTTGGTTGTTAACAATATGGTTGTGTGCGTGTGTGAACATATGTGTTCTTTTACATATGTCTCCCCATCCCGTCCCTATATATATATATATATATAAAATAATGCCTTACCCCCAATATTTGTTTTTTGTTTTTTTTGGTGTGTGTGAGTGGGGGGCATCCAACACGCAGTTTTACTTAAACAGGATCTCCATGCCTATTAAAACAGCATGGCTATGCACGTATTTGGTTATTTGGACAAATAATGAGATAAGAACCATTTTAAGCTTCATTGTGATCATGCAGGAGTAAGCAGAGATGGCCTAATCCGTCATTTCTTTCATCGGCCTTCGAAGGCGTACACAACCGGAACTAGGAAGCGAAGAAAGGTGCACACAGATGAGGATGGAGGGGAGACGCGGTGGCACAAAACAGGAAAGACTAGGCCAGTTTTTATTGATGGGAAGGTGAAGGGCTACAAGAAGATACTTGTGCTATACACCAACTACGGCAAGCAAAGAAAGCCTGAGAAAACAAACTGGGTGATGCATCAATACCATCTTGGTAGTGAAGAAGAAGAGAAAGAAGGAGAATTAGTGGTTTCAAAGGTTTTCTACCAGACACAGCCTCGACAATGCGGTTCAGGCGTGAAAGACTCACTTCCCACTAAATCAAAGGGTCGAAATGGGCATGATACTCTCAATCTTAAGGACACAGCCATTGTTGAATACTGTAATCCTTCCTTCATATCATATGAGCAAGGCAGCCAAAGTAGAGCAAGCCCATCTCAGCTATTACCCAATTTCGTCGTCCACACTGATGGGTCTTCATATATTCCATAAGGATTAGCTTGCTATCGATGCAAGCAGTGGTAAATACAGGCATGGACAAGTTGTTGTTGTTGTGTAGTAATGAAATAGATTAATATATTGGTATATGTACCTTAACTGAAGATTTAAGGGCCAGATTCTCTGTATTGAAAATTGAAGATTTGACCATAACACAGTTTTTTTTGTTTTGTTTTGTTTTGGGCTTTGTACAAGGGAAGATAATGCAGTTTATTACGTGGGTCGTGGCCCTTTCAAAGGGGAGTGATATTGATTGTAAAGCTGTACAAAGACGATTCTTACAATAGGCAATCTGATAGGTTTTAGTTTTCATTCTTGTGATTTTCCATAATTTGTTTTAAAATTTGATGACTGAATAAAATGTAGAAATTGATCTCTCTATCTCTCTCTCTCTTGGTAGGTAAGGTGGTGTTAAGCAGGACAAAACCAACAGAAGATTACAATGTATTTGTGGTAGCATGCAGCGATCGACCAAGAATGATGTTGTCCCTGCAGCTACTCTTCCCCACATTGTGGGCAAGGGCAGCTCTTAATCCATGGCCAAAGGCTTGAAAGATATCACAACATGGGAATTATTGAGTTGATTCATAGATAGATTGGGTGGTTGATTAGGATCAATTGACTTGGAGCTCTGATTCGTCCGCCTGTGCACTAGCAGTGAGGCACAGGTAGGATGATAGAAGTTGTACATGCATATATACGTGATCCACTTTCCTAGAAGGCTGGTTAAGGGCATCCACTACTAGGGGCAGATCCTAGGGTTTAATCCCCTCTTGCCAAAGGCTGGACGCCCTTTTTTTTTTTTTGGGGGGGGGGGTTACTAGGAGCTTACTCTATACCATGAAAAGAAAATACAACATTTGGTGCATGGTTGGATATTTTGTGAATACGTGAAGGTTTTATCCATGTGCTAATTAAGGAAATCTTAGATTTGAATATGCTCCATCTGGGATGTCTAGTAATACAATCTTATTTTCAGCCCATAGAAGGTTTTAGAAGCCTCTAGAATAAAGATGGGTAGAAGGTCTTGTCTTGAATGTTTCAAAGATCCACCACCCATTACGCGTAGGTATGTGAGAGAGAATTATTCAAACTAACGAAAATTGAGAGAAATTGCTCATTGTTGTTTCTGTGATTAGGATTTCGTCTCTTTCACATTGAATTCTGGGAGATTTTTCAAGAACTAGTTTAATCTGAACCACAGTGCCATATCTTGATTCCTTAATTCCCTACTAACACATATTAATTTCTTAGTTGAAAGATTGTTACTCTTTGAATTCCAACTAGAGAAGGCCACGCGCCGATGGGAACGGAAATTGTCTGCCTCTCATTATCATGCTCTCTGGCTCTGGCCTCTATCCTTAATCTATTGTACCAACCTATTGGTTGTTACGAGTGGCGGATTAAAGATGAAGAACTACAACTATAACCTTTTCCAATTATATCACATAGCTAAACCAGTAAATAACCTTGCAAGGTCACAACGTATAAAGTCCATCACCAAACCTGTGCTTGCCTGAATGCAGAAGCAGTGTAGTTCAAGGTGCCATGACAATTCCCTCCTCTGGCATCTGTCTAGTTACAAATGTGGAGTTTGAGAGACTTGGTTCCAAATTTACGTTTGAATGCTTTCTTCTCGAGTAAAGTTGACAAACTCTAATATGAAGGAAGAAAAAAGAGAGAGAAAGGTGCCTCTAATCCATTAAAAAAGAAAATAGAGAAGGGGAATCATTCTAGTTCCTCAGCTTGCTATTACCCACCAAGAATTGCTAACCCATGAAGGAAATGAAGTGGCTAAAATCATGACTTTCGTCGCAACTCAGAACCTAATCCGCCTCGAATTTATTATCTTACCATTTGATATAAGTGAACTCAGCACCATCTCCTTTCACCAAGACCGATTTAAGCCATAGTTCCTGAAAAAACTAGATCAAGCTCTAGTTGTCCATCAAATATTCTTTGATGCTATATATGTAGAAACAACTGAGCACACTAATAAAAGGAGTAATTTTCTGTTTTTTTGTTAGTCTATAGAAATAGAGGTCAAGGCGATCGATTTAAGCCATAGTTCGCAATTAATCAAGCCTTACAAGACAGCGCCCCAAAACAATTTTGGGTAGCAGCAAGATCAAATGTCAAACAAATAAAGTGTAACAGCTGAAGCATGTTAAAAAGAAATAATCTCAAATTCCACACATTAGAGCTGTCTTGTCTATTTCATACGTATCTAGATTGACAAAAAAAAACCGTTTGGCAGCGTACAAATAGACAGAGATTGTATTTGGTAACATCATCGTATTACTGATGTCATTTTTAAATAATAATAATAGTAGTATTAATAATTATTATTATAGTAATAATAATAATAATAATTAGAATAATAATTATAACAATGACAATAATAATAATAATAATAATGACAATAATAATAATTATGATGACAAATGCCCGTCCACTTTCCGGCCATCCACTCTCCCCTGCTTTTATACAAGAAAACAAATAATGACACTTTTGGGTGGGTCCCCACCACTTCTGTTTTGTCTTTCTGTTTTAAATTAGTAACAACAGCCACAGTGGACGTAGCATTGCTCTAACGATGATAATAGTATCAATGGTAATAATATGAATATGAATGGTAATAGTAATAATAATAATGATATGAATAGTAAAAATAATAATAGTAATTGAAATAATAATAATAAATGGGTAAAACAGTCAAAAATAATGAAAATTTCAGTTTTGTGAGCACGTCTTTCTCATCTCAAAAATGTCAAAATCTTGAATTTCTGTTTTTGACATTTCATGTCTCGTCTTTTTTACTATAACCAATAGACACGTTACCAAACGGTCAAAAACTTGAAACCCACAATAGACATATATATAAGTAGACCCGAAGTTTAGACATTCCAAATAGCACCATAATGATTTTAGAAATAAATACTTTCCATGCAACACAGTTCTCAGATTTCAACTCTTCAAACACAGCAGTTCTTTTTCCCCCATTTTTAGGAATTAAATATTGACTCAAACAGATGGAACTACACGCAAAGATGAAATGCATTACAAATCTATCCCTGGCACTTCCTTCACATGAAGATGAAGATGCCGCCTCCACTCGGAAAGTAGAGGTTTGTATAATTAAGCAGCAAACAGGTATCAATAAATGTTGTCCAGACACCAGCAAAGATTCAGTCGAGCTTCTCAAGAGCTCCAATCTCAGTGATCACTATAACATATATATTTATTGCGGCAGGATCAATTCCAAGCAGATGCAAAAGGCACCATTCTCAACCAAAGCAACCACTACAACAGAAAAAAATTTTAAAATGGAAAAAAGATAACCCTACTCTCTTCAACAGGACACACGTGATATGAAGAGTACCAACCACCTCCAGCATTACACTAATGAAGTTCCTCTAAGCTCTGTACTTACAGATCATGGTGGAGTATTTTTAGGGAATCAACTCCTCTCTTGGAGGATCTCTACTCCTTTTAGGCAAGTGAGCAGATCTACCTGTTAGTACTCGGTAGAATACAGGTACCCTTCCTATAAAAGTCACAAGTAACGGCTTTTCTACATCTGGAGAACATGTTTCTCGTACAGAGCAAGGATATCTTTCTTGTTGGGATTCCTAACTTGAAGCAGATCGGCGCCAAAACCATGCTTCGTGAGCTCTTGCTTCAGCTTCTGCACAGTGAATTTGGTATAATCCTCTGAATCGGTTTGCTGGCTGTGGTTGTTATTGTCATCGACTTTGAACACTGAACCTTCTTCTGGGTGTGTGTACTTTAGAGGGCTACTTGTGTTCTTGGACCTCTTCCTTCCTCTGTTTATTTTGTCATCAACCTCCATATCTTGGACGGATTCCACACCCACATCAAAGTCGTCTAGCCTTACACGTTTCCTATGGGAAGCAGTCTTAAGCTTACTATCCAATGCTGTTTCATTCAAACGGACCGAAGTCAACTCCTGCTGTAGTAAATCCAGTTTGCCCTGAGTGGATTGTAGCTGCACAGATAGGGCCTCCGCCCTATTGTTCGCCTCTGCACGGGCTGCTCGTTCAGTCTCCAGAAGGCTCTCAAGGACTTGAACTGTGCTCACCCTTTGCTCATTGTTCGATTTCAATAGTGATTCTATCTCTTTCTCCCTCTCTTCGACCCTGGCCTCCAGCCGTTCAACCTTGGAAAGGGCATCCATCTCGGAGATGCGGAATCTCTCTGTTTCCTCCAACAGATCGGCTTTCTGTCTCTCCAAACTTTCAATGTGCCTTTCAGCTCTCTCAATTTGGGTAACTCTCTCCATTGCTACCCGCTGAACATCACTTTTTTCCTTTTGAGCAGTGACCGCTTCTGCTCGCGCTTTATCAGCCAACTCAGTCGTTCTCTTAGCTTCCTTTTCAGCAATTTTACACCTTTCTTGGACTTCCTCGAACCTATTGAACTCAGACCAATACTTTTGCTCTAGATGGATCTTCTCTTGTTCCAGTATCCTGGCTTCTCTCTCGAATGATTGAGCAGTGCCCCTAACAGTATCCAACTTCTCACCCAACTCCTTGATTTCGAGTTTCAAGGCCGACGTTTCCACTTCATAGTTGTTCAATTTTGACTCAGCAGCCTGCAAACAGATTAGGAAATATTAAAATCATTATATATATATATATATATATATATATAACATGATGCATATGATCATCAAATCGATATTCAACTTTGCCAATTTTCTTTGACCATGATCATTGGTTACACAATCAAGTCTCTTACCAGATAATTAAGTTCATCCAAAGGGTGTGAATCAAAGGCTGTTCCCAATTCAAGGGGTGTTCCAGCACTCATAGAAACTGATCGGTACTGGTATTTTCCGTTTACACTTTACACACATATACACATACACCAGACAATGTGGGAGGTTACCACCTGTCTGGTAACAATCATGTTTAAAGAGGCTCACCTTCAACTCCAAACTCAAAGTTGTCAAACGCTGCTCAGCATATTCAATCTTTGCTACCTTGTCCTTGATTTCATCTTCCTGCCATTTCATTAATTAAGAAGAAAATTATAACTACATTTTGAGGCCTCAAAAGTATAAAAAAAGATAAGCAGAAGTATGAAGAGAGATGGAGAGAAGAGAGATGGAGAGAGAATACTTCACCTTTTCAGCCAAACTACCAGAAAATTCAGCCCTCAGAGCATCTTCCCTCAGCTGTGTCTGCTTATTTGTGCGTTCGTGCACTGATGCTGCTTTCTCCAGAGCAGTTTTGGCTTCTCTAATAGCAATATCGTACTTCCGTTTCCACTCCTCCGCCTCCTCCTGAGCAGACTGAGCTTGTTCTCGAGCAGCAGCCAGTCTCGCTTCAGCAGCACTGCTCCTTGATTTGAGAACCGCTATTTCCCCATTAGCCTGGTCTTCCTCAGCTTTCTGCTTCGAAAAGATCTGTTCATATTTTCTTTTCCATTCCAAGGATTCCTGCCTGGCAGAATCCAAAGTTTTCAATAAGCTTGAACACCTCTCCTCCAACGAGCTGGACTTGCCCTGTAAATTAGTAATACGGCTCATATAGTCGTCGGAGAGCTTCTTCTTGTCATTAATAGCATCCTCATAACGCCTCAGATACTCAGCTTTATAATTCTCACTTGCAGTCAGTTGCTTGTTAAGCAATCCCATTTTGTCTTCAATCGAGCGACATTTTAACATGAGGGCGTTCTTCTCTGATACACTTTGATCTAATTGCTTCTTGGCAAAGTCGAGTATGAGGCCTTCCAAACTGAGAAGTTTAATAACATTAGAGAAAGGTTTAGGTGTTAAGAATGGAAAACATATCGAATGATGAGACAAACCTCTGTTGTAAGAAGGAAGCCAGCTTCTGCCATTTTTGTGGACCATGAGATGATGCTTCATACTCAGATAACAGACCATCAAGAACCTGCAGGGTATATTTATGGCAGCTGTCATATAAAGATATGCACTGACAGCCAATTGTAGTGTGTCCTACTCCGCATATTTAATTACTCAAACAGAACAAATAATGCCATTCATGAAGGAAATAAAGAATATACTCACGATGTATATGCTTCCATATAAATTATAACGTACAGATAAATGCATAATGTCATGATAACTTACATTTCAAGTATCATCATTATTTGTGGAGAACTGTTACCCATAATACATAGATATTAGAACCTGTGTGGCTTACAGGACTTTACACAGTATCAAATCATTAGAAAACCTCACCAGGAATTGTAGTTCCTCTTTTGCTCTTCCCCTTTACTCCCTTCTATGTTGTTCTCTTTTTCCTTTTGATTCTCCTTAACTGATATCTTTCTCAAACCATCTTGTGAGCTCTTCTCATAAGTCCAGGTTTTCACAAGTTCTAATTTGCCACTTTCTTCCCTTTTGGATTCTCTCTACTGAGTCCATTATGCAGATTATCCTACGAGTTCCCTCTAAATACCCATCCATCTAACATGCCTAGCGCAGAACTTCCATGAATAGTATAAAGTTATGCGTTTTTGCTTCTTTTTTTTTTTCAAAGGCCCGCAAATAGTTTGCGACTTTTTCCTCAAACGATCAATTCAAGAATTATTTTCGAATTAAAAAAAAAATTGTTAATAAATATCCAATGTATGAAATATATTTGTTTATAATTTTTCTTAATTAGTAACCTTATTTTTAATATTACAGACATTTTCCCGAATTTTCCGATTTCTCCGAATTCCTCCCAAGTCGAATAACTCCTTTATTTATTTATTTATTATTGATAATCAAAGGAATATATTAATCAAGAGGAGCTAATACAAGAAGGAAAAGTGTAAAGTTTACAACAAAGTAAACTAAAAAACAGCATGGTATCATGTGTTCTGCTGAACAAAATACACGTGTCATCCCAACACGGAGTCCAAATTTACTCCACCATTCCGGGTGGAGATCCACTCCAGAAGAAGTAGGCGGATTCAAGCCTGAATATGTGGAATAGAGGATTGGGAGTTTTCAATTCAAATAACTCTTGAACTGTGACTTTGTGACAATGCTAACACATCCCCCTTAAAAAAGTCCAAACCGTTCTCTTATTATTTGTTTACCATCCATTAACCCAAAACCATTATACAATCTTCACCAAAGGGCCCAATCCTAAGCTTAGTCCATCTAATCCCTAACCTGAGCCCTAGCTTGGGCACCTACATAAAACCCAAACCCTAGCTCGTATTAGAAAGAACAAACAAATGCATGCCTCTTCTACCTCATCATCCTCCGTGAAGCTATCCTTATTCATTTTAGTAACTAGTACGATTGCACTACTGCACTAAGAAGGGGAAATATCAACTCCATAACTGTAACAGCGAAAGAGACCCTCAAGTCTCACTATACCAACAACTACACTCGTTTGCACTTTAATATTAGATATCAAAAAGTCTCCTGGCTAGGGATGGTTATCATTTATCAAACAAAGGTGCTTGCGAACAACTCAAGCTCGTTCGTTTATTTAGTAAGCAAGTATAGCTCAAGCTTGATTTTCAAGCTCATTTAGTTAACGAGTCAAGCCTGAACACACCCCTACTCGGCTCGTTAAAAGCTTGGCTCGATTATAAATATAATTAACCTACTAAAATGTTTAAATATACTTCATTTAAATTCTAAAATTAAGTCGATTATATACTGGTAAAGATTAGTAATATATAATGTATTTTACATAATAATAATATCCTTTATACAATTGTAAACTTTTCCTAAAATTTTAGGTAACACTGTAATACCTATAGAGGATAATGAAGTAAAATTTAAACCTAATAAATAGCTATATCTAAGGAATCAAGCGGCTCGAGCTCATGTGCTAAAGCTTGAGCTTGTTTATTTATTAAACAAGTCAAGCTCAAGCTTGATTTTTGAGCTCATTTAGCTTAATATAATATAAACAAGCTTCAACATCCCACTACTCGACTTGACTCGACTCGGCTCAGATCGGATCGGATCGGCTCGATAACACCCCTAGTTCTAGCTCTATGTCATTTAGTGATTGTTTACTCTCACTAGCTTATAATGATATAAAATGTATCAAGCAAAGTGGATGTACCTTTGAAACCCAAGATTCCAAAAATATAAATAATGACTATCAAACATGTTATAAATTTCGTGAAATGACCAAAATTTCACAAACTTTCAATTTGGGTATGGTGTCTAGAAACTGAAACAAACATATAACAGAATTGCACTATATCAAATGAATATTCGGGTTTACATTTTGGAATTTCATTCAAGAAAATGCAAAATTTACATTTTTCCCCTATGACAGTACAAGTAAAATATTTGAAAATTTTGGCCGAGATAATTCCAAAATCATTTTTATATCGAAGAATTGAAATTTATGATTATTTCAAAATATTATTGATTTGGGTGAATTGTTTTTTAAAACCCAAATATTTCTCACCTTATTAATAATAACAAGAATTATAAGGGAAAAAAACAATTCTATCTCTTTTAAGAGATTTTTATTTGTTTTTTTGATCGATAATCAGCAAATTTATTAATAAAAAAAGTACAAGAAATATGAGATATAGTACATAAGGAAGTTTACAACAGCGTAAACTAAAATACTCTAGGATATCAGAGATACCCCCACTATAATGCCGAATCCAATATTGTGTCAGTGTCACCCTAGTACCGTACCCAAATCCACCCCACCATTCCGAATGGAGACCCATTCAAAAATCAGTAGGCAAATATGAGCTTGAGTATGAGCAATAGGAGAGGTGGAGTTGTCAACAACTCTCCAATTTCTTTCAAGCCAAACAATGTAGTCAAGGCATTGCCTAGGCAATTTTGGACTGTCACTGCCTAGGCAACTCTCTAGGCGGCCTGCCACGGCGGAAGTCTCTTGGGACCTTTAACAGTTAGCTTGTTTTACAGTTTACATATACAAATAACTTAAGATATTTATAAGTAAATAAGGTTATACCTCCCCCAATTTGAATTCCATAAAAATTATCCTACATCTAAATTCGCAAAAAATAAAAAGTCAACTTACCAGTGCAAGAACAAAATCCGTTTTTTAGCGCCTTTATCAAAATTTCAATTTTCAACTTACAAATGCTAAGGCATTTCTCAAAAATTAAATTTTTAATAAATTCTACTATAACAAAACATTACTAAAACCCAAAAGTCCGGTAAAAAAAGTCTCACAATTTAGTCATTAAAAATATTTTTATTTACAGGGTCAAAAAGTCAACAAACAACTTAGCAGAAAAAAGATTTACATTCAAGCTTTACAACATTAAATGCTAAATTTCCTAGATTATTGAAAACCCTAAGAGATTGTTGTGTATACATTAATATTATATATATATATATATATATATATAATTTAATTATTTTATCGCCTAGGCATCGCTTAGGCATAGCATAGGCAGTGTCTCGCCTAGTTAGGCCTAATCGCCTTGACGCCTGACTACACTGAAGCCAAATGGACCAAGAGATGGCCCCAAGTAGAACCTCTATGATTGCCCTCTTGGCACTATCTGCATTCCGCACTTGCCAATGACCAACAGGATAAGAAGTTTTGAAAGGAAGGAGGGAAGACCCAAGCCACCTTAACTCGAGATAGGAAGTATCCCCAAATTAAACCCACAACTAGGTAGTGCACAAGCAAGTGGTCTACTATTTCTCCCACTTGGAGGCACAAGAAGCAACAATTCACAACCTCCACCCTCTATTTTTTAAGTGATTAGAAGTAAGAATTTTATTCAAATATGCATTCCATCGGAAGAAAGATACCTTTGAGGAAATATCTGGATTCCACACAAGTTTATGAGGCAAGAATGCGCTAGGTACTAACTCAAGTGAAAGAAGTAGTGATCTCACTAAAAATTGACCATTACTGCTTACGAACCACATTCTACAATCGTGGTCTTGCGGGCTCACAAGGATAGACGCAAGGCTCGACAATAGAGTACTCATCTCCTTGAGCTCCCAATTATTCAGATTTCTTCTCATCTTAGGTCACCACACTACCCTCTCATCTCTTATCTTAAAGTCCTCCCCCACTAGGGCTTCCTTATCTATGGCTAAGAGGAAAATGTTGCCAAAGGCAACCTTTAATTTCTCAGAGCCCCACCAAAGATCTTTCCAAAACCGAACCTCTGACCTGCTCCCACCTTGAACCTAATCTTAAGAAAGACTAGATGTGCGACTGCCATGATACCTTTCCACAACCCTACCCCGTGGGTCCTCTTAACCTCCCGTGGAACCCAGTGAGAGACCTCTCCATACTTTGCCACAATGACAGACCGCCATAAGCTCTCCAAACCCATTTTCCTAGCAGGGCCTTGTTCAGTTGAACTAAAGGTTTTAGACTTAGCCCCCCACTCCTCTTATGACGGCAAATGTTGTCCCAGGGTACTAAGTGGTATCTGAAACTATCGGATAATTATAGTTTACTATGTTATAAACTATAATTATATCTATACACATATATTAATTACTTATTATGTAGGAATGTGCTCGCCAGTTGATCTGAATCTTCCATCAGATAGACCATTCCGTTACATGAATACCAAAAGTAAATGTCGAGTGGACAAACCAAATTGCTTGATGATGTCATCTGAGATAGGATCAGTATATTAATTTTTCTCAGATTGGGGGAATCCATACCATATAGGAATGACCATTATGGGAACCTACCACACCTAGTTCTTCACATATATCTCATGTACGACAAAATCTAAAGTACGGATGCGCATACAAATATAACGGGAGCAAGTTGAAAGTATGCCTCTTTCTAATTTTAGAAAAAGAGTTCTTGGGGGGCATACATCGAATCCCAAGATCTGACTAAGATTCTAATGACTAAGATTCTAATTGATTTTATTCAATGAGAGTAAAAATCACAATATCTTTGCGACTTTGAAATTGTTAAGTCAAATCCACGATAAAAGCAATACCGGCAAAACTTCACAAGTGCCAAGTCTCCTTCGCATTCCACACGGACCTTCTTTTTCTTTAAAGCTTTCTCTAATGGAAGCTAATGGCCCTTCCAAATATCTAGCTCTAGGATCTTGAATAAAAGATCCAATCTTTTATTATAAAGAACCTTTCTTGATCCTCTTCTTGATCTTCAAAAACTAAGAACACAAGAGAAGAAGAAAAGGGGGCAAAGGGGCTAGACCGTACACCAGAAGGATAGGGAGAGAGGGCCGTGAGATTGAGGAGAGGAGAGGGATTTCCAAATCTGGAAATTTCTGGAAAAATAATAATAATGTCCCAAAGCCTTGGACGTCCTCTTTAAATAGGCTACCATGGGTTGGTTGCAACCCAAGTTTCCACTTTCTAATCCAATTAGAATTCCTCAAATTAGTTTCCTATTTGGTTTCTCCATAATTAATTAGGAATAATCAAAAATAGAAACTAATCTTATCTTTTAGTAACTAGCTAATCATATCCTTATCCTAATCCAATTAGGATTCCTTGATTAGCAAGAAACTAGAAGAATCCTTGTCCAACAAGGAATCTTTAATTAGTAACTAACTAACAAACTTTATCTTATAAGGTGTTTAATTAATTAGAAACTAATTAATGATTAACAATAAAGTAATCTCCATGGAGTGGGCGTCCCACCCTAGGTGGGTCCCACCCCAACACGCCACATCATGGGTTCTTAACCCTTTGGTCACTTTTAATATTCTTTTAAAATATTCCCCAATGGGTCCTACCCATTTGGTTTTTCACATCTAATGTGATTCCACCTTTTAGAGCTTCACTATACCATATAGTGATTTCTTAGAGAAATAAATTAATTTAATAAATCATTAAATTAAATACTTTAAGAAAGTCCTTGTGTGTGGGATCTAAAGGTATCTCCTATTTCTGGTTGTGGGACCAAGTACTCAACCTTTTGGTTAAAACATTGTTACTAGGAAACACCTTTCCTACAGATCAGTCCCTCTACTTCCAATATTGTTATAAGCTTACGAGACAATATCTAATACTGTCTTTAATCCCTAGCTTATATTGAGAACCCATTCTCTTTGATACTTTTAGTCAAACTTGGACTTGCAAAACATTTTAAAAATTCTTTAAAAGAATTAATAATAATAATTACATTTCTTTTATACATAAAATAAATTCTTCGATAAAACCATTTCATCGATAAATACCAGCGCTGGGTTTTTCAAGTCTGGTTTTGACAAGTATCAACTCAATATTATTTACTCTGTAAGAGTAGTGGAATCCTTGTTGAGCGTACACACACTTCTTCCAGTACAGCGTACATAACCCAACGGGCCCGTGTTTAGTCCGATGTGTTGGACATTGACGATTAGCTACATCAAAGCTACATAGGCAAATACTAGAGAAGATGTCGACCTCTTAGGTTAAGGACAATCTGTCAAATGGACTACCCTAAATATAAAGACAGTATATTTCTAAGGGTATCCACTGAGTGATCCAGTTGCAATATAAGTACTTCTTACTTATATTCACATCTTAGTCAAGAGACCCTTTTCTCAGTGATTGAGATTCATCACTCCATCATATGGAACTAACAATGTGTAAGTTATTAGGAATATATTGTCCAGATGCATCCTGATTAACTTAGAACAATTTTAGGTCTACAAGGAACAGGAAAAACCATATCTCGTTAGCAATCAGTTATCAACTAATTGGATGGTTTTCTTACAATGTTACCTAAGGGACAAAGTAGTCTCATCCAATGAGATACTTTCGATATATTACCCAATGTAGAAGACAATGTGTAAATGTAAAATATGCATTTATTGATTTAAAAATAGATAAATACAATTCCGGAATGGCTTTGTGGGCAGACATGTCTAACACAAGTCACCCATATCTCATTTCTCGCTTTTCGTTTTCCAAGGATTTTTCGAACCTCGCTCTCTGCCTTGTTTTTACTTCTCGCTCTGATAACTATGGTCCAATATATAGATTTTCCCATATAAACACTTAGGGCTCAAATCCATAACAACAATAGTCTTTTTGTATAAGGGGTTTGCTTCTTTCTTTGAGTAAATTGTCCTTGCTCATAAATAAACGATACATGATGGATCAACTCTGGAATTATTTTGTAGTAATTGTATATCATTTTCTGACAGTTTGGATTATATTCAAATTGGTCAAATTCTAACATCACTGAAAATATTTTTTTATTAAAAAAAAATCCAGTGTGGGTGAGTGACCGGGTTTAGCTCCCCTACTAGTTTATTAACAATAGACATGTTATAAAAACAAAAGGTGAAATAATGTTTTTTGTTGGTAAAAGTTGAAATAAATTAACAAAGGCCACCAAAGAAACATAAGCTTCAGGGAGTGAAGTGTAAGCTTCAAAATGAAAAGAAAAAGGTTATCATTTGAAGGAACATTATATAACAATAAACATATAAACAATAAGGAAAGACAGAAGATTTCGGGAATAACAGATAATAGCAAGAGGACTAATAAGACAAAAACAAATGGGAAAAAAAAAGTAAGAAACACAACATGAGAAAATGACAGATATTCATCAGCCATCACTAGCTGCTACTTGTTAAATAGACAACTCATACTCGTTAACAAAGTATAAGTAAACAATAGATAAAGTTATATAAGAACAAAGACCAATAAACTCAGCCCAAAAGAAATGAACTGAAGCACTGAAAGTTTAGGCATATGCCTATGTATTTCCTAATTATGAGATTTTATTGGTAAGATTTAAGGCTAAAGACCCCAATCCAAGCCTCTAGGTCAGTCAAAAGATGTACGCCTGAATTTTCCTTTTTCTTAAGAAGATGCTGAAAATAATGATAAAACATTCCAGTGTAATTGGAAGAGAAAATGCATCGACTAAGACCTTTGCAACAACGAAAGCTAAAAATTTACTATAGTAAGTCTGGCTTGAAATACGATAAGAAACAATAGAAAGAAGATACACCTTACTCAAAATACAAAACTACCAAAAGTGGAAATCCACACACACACAAACACACACACATATATATATATATATAGAGAGAGAGAGAGAGAATGGATTTTAAATGCGTGACAATAGGCAGTGTTGCCTATATGTCATATGTTTCACAGTTTCAGTGCCAAGTGGAACGTGTTTGAGCCCAAGAAAACCATGAAGCGGGTCCCCTGTTGGAGTCATCTGACAAAAAATAGCCTGACCGGATGACTAGGCCATCCATTCAGGCTGATCTTTGGCAACACTGTCTGTGCGCCACACATACAAAACCCATCCAGAAATGAAGAATAACAAGCATGATCTGGTGACAACAAATCCATTTTTAGGTTAGATATCAGAATAGGATCTGTAATAAGATAATTACCTTGAGAACGTGATCAATTTTTGCATCAGGATGATGACAAGCTGCTCGCAACTTCTTTTCCATGCCTTGTATTGTGTTTGAACATCTTAAGTCTGCCTCCATAAATGCATTCCTTTTATAGTCCTGCATTAGTGACCAGTCCAAATCAATAGTGTCACAAGTGAAAGTGTGAAACTATCAGATCCACCTAGGAGGAAGGGTGGACAAGCGACTGAATAATCTGGACATTCAGCACTCATCAACTGAGAAAGCTAAAGTACAATACAGTAGGGATTTATAATCGATAATATATATATTTTTTTATAGATAATCACGCAGATAAATAAATATTAAAAAAAAAAGTACATCATCCTAAATCAGATCAAAGGTTCACACAGAATATGAACCAAAGAGAGAGAAGAAAAGAAATACAATAACAGATGATAATCAAAAGCACTATACATGAAGATAAATCACTACTGTAGCCTATCAAGCAGCCCCTCATCCTCAAAATTCTTTTTAATAGCGCACCATGCTAGGATTAACTGTCAAATTCTCTTAAACACTCGACCCTCAGTAGATGCAATACCATCAAAAACACGTATGTTTCTCTCCTTCCAAACGGACCACTCTATGGCCCCCCGGAAATACTGACATTGGACCCTCCATAGGAATTGAAAACCAACCTACTAAAGAACTCTGAAGGGAGCCATGAAAGATCCAGACAATTCCCAATTGGCGAAGGAATTAACCCCACATGGTATAAGCAGAAGGACCGTGAAGAAGGTGGTGGTCAACTAACTCTTCCACCTCAAGGCACATAAAACAACGATTGGTCATCCTCCACCCTCTATTTTGCAAGTGGTCACACATAAGGATCTTATCCTACTTGACCATCAAGAGGAAAAAAGATACCTTAGATGGAATGCCAGGATTCCATGCCCGATACAAAAAAGGAGAACTAGGATAGACCCACAGACCGTAGAAAGGATCTCACAGTGAACTGCCCTTTGTTGTCCTTAGACAATGCTATGTACAAAACTAAAATATATAGGATATTATACCATAAGGAACTGGTGAAGCTGCAAATTGAAGCTGAAATATTTAAATATAACTGAATTAACTTCAGATATGCTAAACCTTTCTGGACGTGCATACAAAATATTTAGTTGTCCGAGTTCAGAAATCTAAAGCCAAGTGTGTATGCAAAATGAAAAAATAATGCCCCTTAAATTAAGGACTATGTGGTGGGATGTGCCCCTCTCATGAAGGTGGTCCCGATATCAAGTCCCAGGAAGGGAAACTCTCCCTCAGTGATGTAGCAAGTAGGAGGTCCGCTCACGAATTGTTGATCCACTAACCCTAACTACTAACCATGGATAAATTGCCTTGCCCCAAAAAAAAAGGACTACTATCAGAAAAGTGTAAATAAATCAGAGTATAACCAGGCAAAATACCTGTCATCTGTCGTACAATGTTTATAAAGGGAAAAAGAATCAAATGAAAGCATATAACTCAAAGATTGATACATTAAGTTCCATTCGGCAAAAGTATTGAGGATCAATTACCAATCAAAAATAGTATTGAGGATCAAGGACAATCGAAACTTGTGGTTCCGTCATCTCAAACTTATGCAAAGAGTTTGAACCACAATTCTCCATTCATTCTCATTCAAACAATTAAATAACTAATCTTATTATTTTGATAAAATGTGAAACTTGATACAAGTCAATTGGCGAAAATCCAAGAAGTTGATAAATTCAACAAAAGCTCTTCAAATCTCTCAAAATGGAAGTTGTTCCGAATTCGAGGATCTTACGAGGAAGGAGCGAACTCTTCTATCGTGTTGCACTTCCTCTGGTGTCATTGCTACACCCCCTCTATCCATCATATGGGGGCTATCCGTGGAGAACAATTAGGGATATCCTATCCTTTCGACAACATCGTTGTGGTATAGCCGTATAGGTCCTAATGTTGGGAGAGTCATTATTGTAGTTTGTAAGGCATAAAGGGAGAGGTCAAATATCCATGCTGGTCCATTTATGATACATAAATGGGAGAAAAATCTGGATCCAACCCCTTAGCTTATGTCGAATACTTTGGGAAAAATGGGGCAAAATTGCATGAGCCTTTGATCCAGGAATTGGACAAATTATTCACTGCAAGACAAAAAAATGAAGGAACAAGCTGATAGGAGATTATGCAAATATCTAAATTTCACCCTTTTAGATACCTTTTGAGAACTATTGCCGATACTAAGTAGTAGTAAAAAAAATTGTATCCATTTTTCATGATATAATGCATGGATCGAATACACCATGGCTAATTCCTCAGGAAAAATGGCATCTTCCACCATGGCTAATTTCCTTTTGTTCAAAGAAAGGATTCATCAAAATAATGAGTCGCCTTTTCCACCTTATGCAATCGATAGGATCATATAGATATCCCTTCACAACACAGGTCATTGAAATGATCTCGAACAAGGTACCAAAGGTCTACAGCTAGGATCTTTCAGAAAACGGATTCCTATTTGAATGAGTGCATAACATATTTGAGATCACGTTAGCCCGCCAAGGTGGAACCCAAGAGATAGGAAGAGGACAAATCCGAAGATTTCACATAGTTCTTTTGATCAAAAATCAATGTGATTTATCATTTATATTATTGTATAGCATAGTTGCCGGGAATCTATGTACAAGGTGGGAAGCTCGTTTTCCAAACTCGCTTCCTCAGACAAACTCGCTTCCTAAGAAGCTCGTTTCCTCGAACAGACTCTCTTCCTAGGAAGCTCGCTTCCATCACGTCTCATCTAGTAGTCAAAGGGAGCTGTATGTGTGAAGTAGTGTGGTAAACCACAATCTATAGCTTAGGGTGTAGACTCTAAGCAAGTATCGTCGATTTGAAACCTAAGGCACTTACTTTTCTACAAAAATCTCACGTAAGATAAAATCAAAGGTATAACTACTTATAAATAACATAATGGTAATAAGGAGTCTATATCTCATTTCTCACTTCCCGTTTCCTAAGGTTTTTTTGAATCTCGCTTCCCGCTTCTCGCTCCGGTAACTATGTTATATACTATCCTCGCACAATGAGGAAATGGGTCAGATTCTACAAGATCAAACCTATGGGACCTATGGAATGATAGAAGGGAATTTTTTTTTAAAAAAAAGGGAAAGGGACAGGATGCATGAGACAACTATAAAATAGCACATATGGTGCCCTTTATCTTAAAGAGGAGATAACTTCCATTCCTTTAAAAGCAGAGAACACCTTCAAAGTTGTCTTAAGTACAGACATTTTCTTTTTGTGGGTACTTGAGTAAAAACTCGTACTTTTGAACAATTAAAATAATTTTGAACAAGTATCTAGAGAAAAGGACTTTCATAATCATCTTGTCTATCAAATTTGATTTTTTGAGAAGAGTTCGATAAAATATATGTAACAAGACACTGGCAGGACTGCCAATGTCTAACACAGATATGTGGTGTCAGACACTAATAAATGAAGGCATACCCATATAGTAGGGTTGATGTGTGCATAGTCAGGTTCAGGTTCATGGGTGCATAACAACATACTATTATGTTTAAATAAGCTCATGCAAGCATATAAAAATAAATAACATATCAAGATAAATAAATATGCATCAGATCTTAAACGGATTAAGAAGATGAGAGCTGAAAACAAAGATTGATAAACTAAAAACTGTTTCTATGGCATGGTTGCTAGACACCAGTTGGACATAATAACCCCCATGTTCGCACTAATATTTACCTACACAGTAAAAGCCTGACATTCCTTCAGCTTGAATTGAATGTAAACTTTATGTACATCCCACAAAAAAAGTGTATAGATTCTCAAATTTTATCAATTAGATGGTTTACCAATAACTATTGTTACCAAAATGTCAAAATGTAGAATAGCAAGCCAACCAATCACACCAACTTTTATTAGATGAATTGTACCGTGAAATTTTCTGGTGCCATCATACATGGCTTTAGCATGTGGAGGTCATCATATTGATACCGTTAATATTTTGGCCCTGATTAACAATAAATCGGCCATTCTTTCTTTATAGAGCATTATCTTCCACTAAAAGTTCTACTTGACTTTAAACAGGACATAAACACCACAACTGAGGCTCCCGATAGAAAGGAGTGACAAAATCTAAATGCCAAAAGTAAACATTGTGGGCAGGCATAATCTGCACAATGACGAAGAGATCAAAAACCGTAATCCTAAATGTGGACAAACAAACCACATTCCCTTAACCCAAAATTTCATCAAAACCTTCTCAACATTCACCATTTATATATATATATATATATGAACTGCTAGCTCATAAGGTAACAGTTCAGATAACACTTAACACCAACATGTCCATGAAATCACTTTAATAGTAATCAAAGATCTATTTTTAGATAAATGATGGGAAAATATTTATCTAAGTATTCCAGTTGGTAAATTATTGTTTATAATATAATATGAAGACAAGTAACACACACGCTAGGGATGGGGACTCAGCATTCAATATATCCTACTTAGGAGATCACCTAGTCACTAGATCAAACCAATAGCATGCCACATGACCTCAGGAGTTAGGACGTATAAATAAATACATGTGCGCGTAATGATTAATTGGCAGTTCATGCAGAACATCCTATCGAAGGAGAAATAAACCATCACCTCAAATGCCTTTCGGAAGAAGTTCTGAAGAAGTTTTTCATATTTTTGTCTTGCTGAACCAGCTCCTACAGCAGTAGCACTATATGCAGCAAGTGATTTTTGAACTGCGTCCTCATGTGCTTCTCTTAGTGCATCCTACAATAACTAAAATTAGAAAACGACGAAAATCTTCTTTAAGTTGAATACAAGTTATACTTACTTCTTCAGGATGCTTTGTGCGGTCAAAAGCAGACATATAAACTTCAGTAGCTGAATCGTATGCTCTCCGACATTCTGCTTCTTCAACACTCTGCAGAAGAAAAAAATATCTTCTATTGTTAAAAAGAAATACTTATCAAACACTACTAAGTCGAAATAAATAGATAAAATAAAACAAATCTTCTATTTAGACATGTTTTTTATAATTCTGCAATGCTATAGGAACTGCTGATGCCTTGCATCTGTGCTTCCCTTTCCATTAATAGAATTCGAACCTTTGTAGAACGTTAACGATAACTGTCGAATCCAAGTGAACCATGTAAGCTAATGAGAGGCCATGACTCATGAGAATCTTTACTTTACAACCAATGCTAAAAAAAATTAGGTCTTATTCAGTTATCAACAAAAATCAGCACACCCTCATTGTTTCAGAATTTTTGAACATCCAGGAGCCAGTCCAAAACTCCAAAATATTCTAATTTAACACTTAAAGAACTTGCTAAATACGGATATTATGTATGTGACAGAAATTGTCGAATATAATAATACAAGTCATAACATCATGCTTATTAAAAGTCTTGGGTGATGAGAAGCAAGAGAGATCTGTACTATCAAAATACATCCATACAGAAATAATCCATAAGAGTATAGGACAAACATAACTAGCAAACCCTATGTATTTAACAGATACAAACAAGGTGGTAAATCCAAAAGGTATGAGTCTAAATAAATATCGAAAAGTCAAGATAAACCTGTCAGGTTTCTACCTTAAACACCTACTTTATGAGGTTCGATCAGAAAGGCAACAATACAAAATGAAAAAAAAAATGTTCTACAGATGTTTGTTAGTCACTTGTACAAATCTCTGCAAGTTCCAAGACCCATAAAATTAACCGAGCTCCATAAGATAGCTGAATCAAGATCTGAAGCTCTGGGTTTTGAAAAATGCAAACAAACAACAAATTCTAATCTTACTTGAGCAAAACATGAGAACAAGAAGGGCCTTTCAAGAGTTACAAAAATGAAAAGCGGTCCGATACAACCATAGTTACCAAATAGCCATATTATACCCGTATAGTACCCATATAATACTTTTAGGGGGGGTCGCCGTTTAAAACTTTGTATTTTTGCCGTGCTACATATTATACCCGTATTGCCCTTTAATACGCGGATTACGTATTAAACACGTACAATACACCTATTTTTGCCGTTCTTTTACTGTGTTAAACGAATATTCCGCATTAAATGATTGTTATTAATTAATATCATGATTTTTAATTATTTATAATAAAAAAATTCCCTGTATTTTTACTGTGTTTTTATTGTATAACACCCGTACTTCCCAAACGGATCATTGTTATATTATACCCGTACCCGTACTTGGTAACTATGGATACAACTAGAAAGAAGCTAGAAGCTCTCAGCAAGTTTATTTCCTAGGGAACATCCTCTTTGTGAATGTGGGAGAGAACATACAAAAGGTGTTGCATCTCTTAGAATTAAGACATGCATCTCCAGGGGGGAAATAATTTCCTTCTGTTGTAATTGTTGTTTTGGGCCATTTCTTGTTGTCTCTTATTATTTCTCACTATTGGGCTTTGGGCCCATTTGTATTGTTTCCTTTGAATATAAGATTAGTAGAGAAGAGAGGGATCATATTCTCTCTTTCCCTCTTTCTTCTTCCTCTCTCCAGCTCATTCTCTCAAACCCTAACAAACTCAAAACCCTAACAAGCTGTAACCTACTTGGTATCAGTAGGTATCAGAGTCAGACTTGCTTAATAGGGTTCAACTAAAACAACAAATCAAAGAAGCAGAGAGGAGCCAATGACATCATCAATTGTGCGGCTGATGTCAAACGTACGGCCTAGGACTTCAATCCATTCTCGTGATTTGGAGAAAAATTGAAGAAGTTATGTAGATTTTTCAGAAAAATTCCGAAAAAAATCCATAGTTCTGTTTGATGATTACTGCACCTATAGGAACTCTTTTTAGTGGGATCTATCACACCTAGTTGAAACGTTTTTTTGGTGGCTTTCATTCTAAAGTAGTCTCATCTTATTACATGAAGTATTGAAGGTGTTGTAAGCTTTTTTCCACCTCTTGGAGCTACCCTTTTTTCTCCCTGCAGAATTTTTTTTGTGAGTTCAATGCATGGAAAGGGATGGACAGCCCCTTGTTTAGATTCCATGGTGTTTGCTTTGGTGATTGAGAGTTTGAACTTGTTGGAAGTGATTTGTTAATCCTTCCACGGTTGTGCTTTCTAACTTCTTCCGTATATTGGAGAAGGTCGTTGATGTTTGGGCTTCTTGTTGTGTTTAAAGCAGTGACTCTTGTAAGTGTTTTGAAGAAGAGGCTATGTCGGAAGAAGATCAAACCTCAAGTGTGGTGCCTCCAAGTGGAAAAGTGAACTATGAGGGGTCAAGTAATGACAATCCTCACTTGCAAATCACTTCTGTCAAACTTGATGGTGAGAATTATGTGCATTGGGCACAATCCGTCCGAATGTATGTTAGCGCGCAAGGGTTAAGTTGGGTTACCTCATTGGCACCATAGCAGAGCCCATAAAGTCAGATCCTAAACACCCTAAATGGGAACAAGAGAATTTGGTTGTTCTGTCTTGACTCAACAATTCAATGTTACCACATATTGATAGGGGTTTGGTGATCTTAACGTCTGCTACGATGGTGTGGGACAATCTTGCTCAAACCTACTCGAAAGTAGGTAATTTTACTCAGCTCTATAAACTCCAACGGGATATCTCTCAAACTCGTCAGGGGGAGCTGTCCTTAGCTATGTACTATGTGGGGTTAAGGGAAAAATGGGAAGAGTTAGATCACCACTCGGAATTCCAACCTAATTGTTCTGCTAATGTTGTTGCCTTTAAGAAATGAGTCGAACGAATGCAGATTTTTGAGTTTCTCACCGAATTGAACAATGAGTATGAAAATGTTTGCTCTCGGATTCTTGGTCGCGAGCCTCCTCCTCACTCTCTTAGTCTTGTCTATGCTTACATCTAGTGAAGAGAGTAGAAAAGATGTGTTGACTCCCAATATGGTAGCAGTCCCTGAGGGCTCTTTCTTCCATCTCTCAATGTGGTGAAAGAGGAGGTAGTAGAGGAAGTGCTAGGGGTCGCAATAATCGGTTTGATGGTGTCTCACAAGATGATAAGGACGGATTGAAATGTGACTGGTGCAGGAGCATCTGATTTTCTATTGATGGGTAAGACCAAAGCTTGGCACAAGTCCCTAAGGGGGGGCCCAAGCCCATAAACAAGATTTCTTTCTAGAAGAGCCCAAGTTCACATGGCCACATTTGGAGTAATGAGCTATCCTAGAAGTTGATCGTAAGAAATTACACCGTCCTAGTTATTGTATTTACATTTAATGCATGCCTAGTTACTAGATATTAAGGAATTTTCGGGACATTTACAACCCGATGACTTTACCAATTGGCTAGAAAATGTGGAGTCTTTTTTTTAATAGAAGAATATAACGGACCTTCAAAAAATCAAATTTGTGAAAACCTGATTGAGGGATCATGCATTGATATGGTGGAAAACCTTGCAAGAGAATCGAGAAATTAAAGGAAAGCAACGAATTTCTATATGGAGACGCATGAAGGCTACCCTTGAAGTCAAGTTTCTACCCACCAATTATGCTCAACTTTGTACCAACGGCTTCATCACTTAAAACAAGGTATGAGGTTAGTTTCTGATTATGAGGATATTTTTTATGCTTTAGTAAGTCGAAATAAATTAAGAGAGACCGAGGAACAATTGGTGTCTCGATTTATTTCTGGGTTGAGAATACCAATCCAAGATGAAATCATGATGTTAAAACCAAAGACATTGGACAAAGCTGTCCAATATGCACTAAAAACAGAAATTAAGTTGAGTAGAATTAGGAAGAGGAAGCATCATTAGTACCACCAAAGGAGCTACAATTGCAAGCTCTTCGAAAGCTCGCAGTGCTTTAAATGAGAATCAATCTTTGCCAAATGCCCCAAACCGACCAGTCCAAAATTTTAGAGAATCGGTGCGTCCTAATGTGCGTTTTACTAGCACGGGCCAATCCATCCAAAATCCAGCCACTTATAAATGTTTTCGGTGTGGTGAAAGTGAACATATGTCTTTTGAAAGAAAGTAATTTAACAAACCCGACAGAAGAAATTGAAGAGAATAAGGAGGAAGAAGTCTTGTTGGGTAAACCGGAACTTATTGATAATGTGCTGGAACATGTGGAAGATGTGCAACCCGATGATGGTGACTTTTTGGTAATGCAAAGAATGTTAGGAGTTGAAAAATCAGATCTGGAACCATGGCCAAGATCTAATATTTTTTGAACTCGTTGCACTTCTAAAGGGAAGGTATGCACCATTATCATCGATTCTAGAAATTGTGGCAAAATGGTATCTGAAAAGATGGTTCAAAGCTCAACCTTCCTTGTAAAAATAATCACAAACCTTATCACATTTTGTAATTCAATAAAGGTAATGAAACACCAGTAACAAAGAAGTGTTTGGTTAGTTTTTCTATTAAAAAATTTTACAAAGATGCGGTACGGTGTGATGTATTGCAAATGGATGCATTTCATATCTTACTTGGACGACCTTGGCAATATAATCGAAAAGCCAAGCATGATGGATTTAAGAATTGTTATTCTTTTATCAAAGAAGGAATTCATATCACTTTATGGCCCTTGAAACATTCACTTAAAGTTGAATATGGTAAGAATATTGAGAACATTATCTCTTTAAGGCAATTTGTTGAAGAAAAATGTGATGAATCATCTACCATGTATGCGCTAATTTCTAATGGAATTTCACCATCCACTGATGTGGACTCAAAGGCCACCATCCCTAAAGAAATTTAGCCTCTTGATTTAGCTCCATTATCAGATCTCGAGAGAGTGAGTTGTGATGTGGAGTCTTTTGCAAATCCTTTAAAGGAAATTTGTGAGAATGCTTTGAAGAAAATTGAGCAAACTTATGCCAAGTACAAAAAAATGCGGATTTGCATCAGCAACATATTGAATTTAGAGAAGGTGACTTGGTTATGGTCTACCTTAAGAAGGAAAGATTTCTCGTTGGCCAATATAGCAAGCTTAAATACAAGAAAATTGGGTTGTGCCAGATTTTGAAGTGCATTGGCAATAATGCATATGTCATTGATCTCCCAAGTCCCAAGCGACCTCAACATCTCTCCGATCTTCAATATATCAGATCTCCTTACTTACCATGAGGTTGATCATCCCAATCTCGGTACTTCTCAAATTTCACAAGAGCAAGAGAAGGATTCTTGAAATCCATGATTAGTGAAACACCACCTCCCGAAATTGGTCGTACACTCAATATCTTGTTCAATGGAAAGGAAAACCGAAAACAGAAGCTACATGGATTTTGGACGATAATTTGAAAGCTATTAATACACAAGCCTTTTGGAAAATTTCAAGAAGAAAGAATTAAGTTCGAGGGCGAACTTTCTCCAACCGGAGGTACTTCATGCAAGAGCATCCGGTTTTCTATTGATGAGTAAGACCAAAGCTTGGCCCAAGTCCCTGAGGGGGGGGGGGGGGGGGGGGGGAAGCCCATAAACAAGATTTCTTTCTAGAAGAGCCCAAATTCATATGGCCACATTTGGAGTAATGAGCTATCTTGGAAGTTGATCCTAGGAAATTACACCATCCTAGTAACATTTAACGCATGTCTAGTTACTTGTAGAAGCTTTTAGTTCTTATCTAGTAAGTTGTAGTAGTCATTACCAAGGCTTATTGAATGTGAGTCTCTTGTTGCCTATTTAAACTAAGGGGGTTGTCCTTGAAAAATCAGTTTTTTGAAGCACTACCAATATAGAAGACCTTGAGTCTTGTATTTTTCCTTCAATCTTTGTGGATGTTTGACTGATTGTTGTAGTTTTCTTCTTTGTACTGCATCAGTGACTATTGTGGACGGACTCGTCACACCTGGTATCATTGTTGGTAATTTCATGGTAGGCCTACAAAGAGAGGAAGTCGTTCATGAGGGTTCAAAGACTTCTTGGCCCATATTGCCACTACCTCTGGACCTACCCATTCTCCACTTACCTTTGAAGTTCCTAGAGCTGACAAGCCTGACATGGAGTCTCTCTGCCGCGAATTAGAAGCCTTGCGTCGTGCTATGTCTCATTTGGAGGTTCCTTCCACTGCATCCATCTCCTCCCCAGCACAGTCAGGTACCTATGTCACTGCCCTAAATGTTTCTATTTCATCTGCCCATCACTCTTGGATTATTGATTCTGGAGCATCCAAGCATATGACTAGTAAGTCTTCCATTTTTTTCTTATCACCTCAATTCTGGGAGAGATAAAATTTGTATTGCGGATGGTACCATGTCCTCTATTATTGGCAAGCCATGCAAGTCTCTCCATCTCTGCATTTGTCTACTGCCCTTCATGTCCCTAACTTTGCTACTAATCTCTTATCTACTAGTAGTATCACTGAAGCCCTTAATTGTAATGTCACATTTTTTCCTTCTCATTGTGTATTTTAAAACTTGGTGATGAGGAGGATAATTGGTCGTGGTCATTAGAAGGATGGTCTCTATCAGTTGGATCTCTATTTTGTGTTGCATGCTTACCAATCTACTTTGGGGAATAGGAATAATTTTGACCAGTTGATGCGATGGCATCTCTGTTTAGGTCATCCATCTTTTTGCTTCTTAAGCGAGGATGTTTCCTCAGTTATTTGAATCTTTACCTAATGTCTCATTTCAGTGTGAAACATATGAATTATCTAAACATCGTAGGGATTCATACCCTCCTAGTCCTACTAAATGTAATTCATCTTTTGAACTTTTTCATTTTGATGTTTGGGATTCTGCACTCATTGCTTCTGTTTTTTGTCAAAAGTATTTTGTTACTTTCATTGATGATTTTTCTCGTGCAACCTGAGTGTATCTTCTTAAGTCTAAGTATGATGTCAGTACCTCTTTTAAAGCTTTCCATAAGATGGTATGCACTCAATTTGATACTAAACTTAAGAGTACGTTCTGACAATGGTGGAGAATATCTAAGTGGAGACTTGTGTACAAATTTTACTAACCAAGACCTTATTCACCAAACCAATTGTGTTCACACTCCCCAACAAAATGGAATGGTTGAATGCAAGAATCGACACTTCCTTGAGATTACTAGATCCCTTCTCCTTGCCATGAATGCTCCCAACTACCTTGGACAAAAGCTTTACTTACTTACTGTTTCCTTTCTAATGAACCGGATGCCTTCACGGATTCTGGACTACAAGACTCCCTTGGATATTATTTCTTCTTCTACTACTCATTTTCTTATACCACCCAAAGTTTTTGAATCTATATGCTTTGTTCATGTTCCTAAACCTGACCGAACCAAACTTGAACCTCATGCAGTTAAATGTATCTCCCCCCCCCCCCCCCCCCCCCTTGGAAATGTTATAAGTGTTATCACTCTCCTTCAAAGAGGCAATTTGTTTCTAGAGATCTCACACTTTTTGAAGACAATCCTTACTTCACTGCTTACAAGACTCCTATGCAGGGGGGGAATGTTAATGATGTTGCAATGTTGTCTTTCTTGTTCCACTTCCTGTTATTGACATTCATGATGCTCCTAATGAAATTCATGACTCCCCTATCGTTAATGTTGGGAGTAAGAAGGTTCCTTTGGAGGTTTACTCTCGGCGACCTAGACCTATGTCTCATGATCCCTGCCAAGAGGCCTTCTCAGATCCTATTGACCAAGGTAATGATTTTAACCTCAACTTTTTTTCTACTTCACATATCGATGACTCTAATCTCCCTATTGCCCTTAGAAAGGGAGTTAGATCATGCACTCAACATCTCATCTCCAAATTTGTACCTTATAACTCCCTAACTACTTCCTATCGTGCATTTGCATTTTCCTTGTCTCATGTGTCTTTGAGTTGCAGTGTACCCGATGCGCTAGCTCATCCTGAGTGGAAGAATGCGATGCATGAGAAAATGGCGACTCTTGAAAAAATTGACTCACGAGAGCTTGTAGGCATTACAAGGGGAAAGAAACCAGTTGAATGTAAATGGATTTTCACAGTCAAACACAAGTAAGATGGGTCTACGGAAAGATACAAGGCGAGACTAGTGGCCAAGGGGTTCTCTCAAACTTATGGAATTGATTACCATGAGACATTTGCTCCTGCAGCAAAGATGAATTCCATTCACGTCATTCTATATCTTGCAGCCAATCAAGACTGATCTCTTTATCAACTTGATGTGAAGAATTTTTTTCCATAGAGACTTAGAAGAAGAGGTCTACATGATTGTCCCCCTTGGATTCAAGTTTCCCATTGCTCAAGGGAAGGTGTAGAAACTAAAGGAACTATATGGTCTAAAGCAGTCTCCTCGGGCCTGGTTTGAAAGGTTCAGTGGAGTGATGAAGAGATAGGGGTACATTCAAAGCCAAGCAGACCATACCCTATTCATTGGGCATTGTCAGGGGAAGACGACAGCTCTCATTATGCATGTAAATGACATAGAATTGATAGGAAATGATGAACATGAAGTAAAGAGGTTGAAGTCCTAACTAGCCACAAAGTTTGAGATTAAAGACTTTGGAAAATTGAAGTACGTTCTTGACATAGAAGTGACCAGGTTAAAGAGGGGTATCTTTATCTCACAAAGAAAGTACATATTAGATCTCCTCAAAGAAACAGGGATGCTGGGTTGTAAACCTTTGGATGTTCCTATAGAGTAGAACCACAAGCTAGTGGGGAATCCCTTGGTGATACGGGATCAGCAACTTGTTGGTCGTCTTATCTATCTCTCCCTTACTCACTTTGATATAGCCAATGCAATGATCGTAGTGAGTCAATTTATGCATGCCCCCAAAAATCTCTCACCTAGAGGCAGTCTACAATTCTCAAATACTTGAAATCCTCACCAGGAAAAGGAATTCTATTTGGCTGTTATGGTTACTTAAGAGTAGAGGCCTACACTGCTGCAGGTTGGCCGGGATCTGTGTCTGACAGGAGATCCACCTCCGGGGTATTGTACGCTTGTTAGGGGAAACCTTGCAACTTGGAGAAGCAAAAAACTGGCAAGTCAGCTTGAGGGGGAGTGTTGTAATTGTTATTTTGGGCCATTTCTTGTTGTCTCTTAGTATTTCTCAATATTGGGCCTTGGACCCCATTTATGTAAGTTGTTTCCTTTGAATATAAGATTAGTAGAGAAGAGAGGGATCGTTTTCTCTCGTTCCCTCTTTCTTCTTCCTCTCTCCATCTCATTCTCTCAAACCCTAACAAGCTAACAACCCTAACAATCTGTCTTCCACATACAGCATATGGTTAAAGTAGTTTGTCATCAGAATGATGTCTGCAGGCAATAGCAGAGCTGTTCAAAATTAAAATTAATAAAATCCTGCTACAAATATCTAGAGATAGACTTGGATAATATTGAAGTCATAATGTACTTTGAGGCGAATAGAGTGTCCATGCTTATTTCTTTTTATCATTCAAGCCATAGTGCATTTTTCACATTTTGACCGAAACAGTATTCTCTTAACATTTTTATGACTTAGGATCTTTGGGTGCAGCTTGCCCAAAAACTTAGTCTGGGATTGATTAGGATCTGGATTGCAGCATAGAAGCATATATACTCATTTCTTACACTTTTCGTTTAGTAAAACATTCTAACTGAACCCGCACGGGTAGCTCAGTTGGTTCGAGTCTTGGTAGAGATCCCTAAGTTCTCAAGTTCAACTCCTCGAGGGCTTACATGATGCATGTGGTTTGCGGGTGATTGTGTGCATCAGAAGGGACTAGTCCTTCCTTATCAAGGTTGGGAAACCCTCCATTAACAAACAAAAAAAAATCATTTTAACTGAAATGAGGCTCCTCTTCTTGTATTTGATGAATAACAATTGAACTTTCCCAAGGTTGTCAAAAATCAAAATAACATGCAAGATTATTTCAATTCCATTGATCAGCTCTAGCTCTTGGAACTTGTGAAACATAATAGCTTACCATTTTTAAGTATAACAAACATAAATAGTTCACAAATCAAACTAAGGGAGGAAAAATACAAAGGAAGCTCTAGACCCATATTACTAACCTGCCACGAAGAAGATATTGTAGGCACTGCACCATTATTAAGAGCGTCCAGAAAAGATTGTGTAATACCCGCAAGAATGGGACCCGTCAAAATTGTAGCCCCTACTTGCTTGGGCCTGGTTCTTTCGAAAACGAACTTTGTTAATGCATCCAGGCCAGATCTAAATTCTGGCCTTAATTTGTCCAACTGCAAAGAGAACCCAATATTTTAATATACAAATAGATATAAAAAGACCCCAGAAAGTAAGTTCTTAATTCAAAAAGTCATAGGCAAAATGTAAGGCAACTCACAGAGATTTGATCAAGCCGCTGGAGGTCGTTTTCATTGTTCAAAGGCCGCACGAGTGTAAAGCATTCCCGATCAGGAAAAAGAGCTCGAATGGACTCCCGGATCTATCAATCACTATTTTATTTGAAATTAGCACCTCCACTTGAACATATTCAACAAACAAATGCATTGAAGAAAAGAAAATGTCATACCGAAGGCACAATCTTTACTATATAAATGAAAATCTCAAGTTTTTTTTGTTTTTTTTGATCGGTAAATATCAAGTATATAAATAGATCAAAAGAAGTAACATCAGCTTACAGAGAGATAAACCGAAGGACTAGAATAAGGGAAATATAGAAAATAAACATACACTAGATACCTCCGCACATCAAAATTGTTGATATATGTAATATCGAGGGTATAGTTGTAAAAGGGTATATATGTAATGTTCTCTTAATATAAGATGCTAGTAGGGCTTTCTTTCCCTTACTAAGTAATTTACCATAATCTCTCGTCTTCCTCTTTTCTCTTCTCTAAACCCTAAATCCTCAAAACCCTATCTCCAACTTAGTATTAGAGCTTCAACAAAGGAAGGAACAAAAGCAGGAAGAGGTCATTTAAAGCACAGCAACAACCAAAGAAAGTTGCAACAAAACTTGGACGTTTTAGCCATATGGTTGTCTCTAGCCGTATGGCCTAGGCCTTACTTTTGGGTTCTTCAAACGTATATTTTTCAGAGATCTTGATTTTAGAGGATTTTTTAATCCTATATCGTGTGATTTGATTAAGTATTGAGGAAGTTACAATGTTTTAAAGAAAAAATACAAAAAAATCAGAATCAATAACTCTCTTAGTTCAGAAACGTTTTTGCTCAAATGGGACCATTTTAATGTTATTCGTTGATCATGGATGGACTAGTTTTTTGGAAGGAACATTTTAAAACTGAGTTTCTACAATTTGGATGAGATTTGAAGGAGTTATGAGGATTTTTCCAATCCTTTTCTCTACAATTTTTCATTATTATGAGACTTTTTGAACTATTTTGCTTATAACAACACCTTCGATCAATGTTTTTGATTATCTTACTACCTATGGACATGTTTTTTATGAGATATTAATTGATCGGTAGTGTGACTTCATTTTTTCACCTTAAGTTGCTCGTAAGGATGCTAAGGTTCTTACTCCGCCGGCTCTTTCCAACTCCGTTATCCACCCTATCACCAAATTTAAATTTAATGGTGATAATTTCTTGCGTGGCGAAACTCTGTTAAGCTTTATATTGGGGATCGTTCTAAGATAGGGTATCTTGATGGTAAAACCCCTAAGCCGGAGGCAGGTATTTCAAGTTTGCTACATAGAATGTCGAGAATTGCATTATTTTGGGTTGGATGTTTAATTCTATGAAGCCTCAGATTGCTGGGAATTACAGAATTACATTTTCTATAAGGATTGTCATGAGCTTTGGGTTGCTCTAATTCAAACTAATGCCTTAATGGAGAATGATGCTCGGATTTATCAACTTACTTGTGAGATTGCTCACTTTCAGCAAGGGGATATGCCTATTTCTGATTATTTTGGGGCTCGTCAACCCTATTGGGAAGAATTAAGTCATTATGAGCCTCTTTATGAATTATCCGCTGCTTCTGCAAAGGTTATGACGAAGCAAATTGAGCGTCATCGTATTTATGATTTCTTGGGTGGTCTTCGTGCCGAATTTGAGTTCAGTGAGGAACGCTGACGAGCTGTTATGTCTTCAAGCTCCCTACCTATGCTCCTTCCGGATCGTACTGCTTTTGCTACTGATTTTCGTCCTCCAAGATGTGGTAGGAGGGACTGATAGGGTTCGTCTTACTACTCCTTGGGCTCACTATGGTATATAGGGATATGATCGTGATCATTGTCATCGTCTACATGACTATCTTGAGGGTTACCAGTCTCGTCCTACTGCTCATTTTATTACAACTCCAGCGATTGATTCTTCGTCTGCTGCCTCAATTACTGAGAGTGATCCTTTGGAGTCCTTGAGAGCTCCGGTTGCTAAGATGATCCGCACTAAGTTCCGTCTACAGAGTGACTGATATTTCTGCTTCCTCTTCACTTGTTGCCTCAGGTATCCATGCTTCATCTGCCTATACTGCTACAACATCATCTTCTTCCTCTAGCTAGGTTATTGATTTTGGAACTACTGATCATATCACTGGTGAGTCACAGGGTTATTCCATTTATTCACCTCCATCTCCTACTATCAAGGTTCGCTTAGCAGATAGTTCAGTTACTCCTGTTTTAGGAGTATGACACTTTCCAGTATCTTCGTCTCTATTTATCTCATGTTTTAGATGTTTCTCGTTTATCTTCTAACCTTCTTTCAGTTAGTAGTCTTACTATCAAACTCAATTGTTGTGCTATTTTTTATCCTTCTCATTGTCTCTTTCAAGAACTGATTACAAGGAGGATTGTTGGTAGAAGCGTGAAAAGAGATGGACTGTACTACCTTGATATTGATTATGCTCCTGATCATGTCCCAATTATTGCTGCTCTTGCTACTGTTTTTCCTTTTTCAGTTGATGTTTCTCATGATACTTATTGTTTATGGCATGCCAAGCTTGGGCATGTTGGATAAAAGGTTTTGTGTTCTTTGATTCCTACTTTTAGTAAACTGTGTTCATCTATTTTTCAATGTGATACTTATGAGCTTACTAAACATGTTCGCACTGTTTATCCTTCTCGCATGCATAGATGTCATTCTACTTTTGAGCTTGTTCAATCTGATGTTTGGGTCCATCTCCGGTTGTCTCAAGTGATGGTTTTCATTATTATGTTACTTTTATCAATGACTACAATCGGGCTACTTGGGTTTACCTTATTAAGTGTAAGGATGAGGTGTTTTCTAAATTCCAAGAATTTCATATTATGGTTCGTACTAAGTTTGGTGGTCATGTTAAGGCCCTTCGATCTGATAATGGTGGCGAATATCTATCTACCCATTTTATCCAGTATTTTCACACTCATGGTATTATTTATCAGCTTACATGTCCGTACACCCCTCAACAAAATGGTGATGCTGAGCACAAGAATCACCATTTGGTGGGTGTCACATGCTCCTTGTTACGAGGCATGCAAGTGTCTAAACCTTTTTGGTCTATGACCCTTCACACTGCATGGTTTCTCATCAATTGGGCACCTTCTCGTATTCTTGATAGTCTCTAACCTTATCAACTTCTTTGTCCTCATACTCCTATTTTTCCCATTGACTCACAGGTATTTGGCTGTACCTGTTTTGTTCAGAATCTTCATCCAAGTCGTCAGAAATTGGACAATAAGGCAATTCAATGTGTCTTTGTTGGTTATTCTAGTGCATTGAAGGGTTATCGGTGTTATGATCCCCAGTCTCATCGCTTCTTTGTCTCTTTGGATGTTACCTTTTTCGAGACAATACCATATTTCTCTCATGCTCCTACTATCCTTACCGTTTCTTTCTCTTTACCTTGTATTGTGCCTATTATCTCTTTGCCTTTCTCAGTTCCAGGGGATCTTCCACAACAGAAGGAGCTTCTCACTTACTCTAGTCGACAGTCACCTGATTCCCTCTCTGATTTCACCTATACCACAGTCTTCCTCGAAGGCCACTCTATTTGGTATTTCTTCACCTTCCTTTAATCTTGTTCATATTTCTCTTAGTATTACTCATGTTGATTCTAATCTTGAGTTGCCTATTGTTCATCGCAAGAGTGTTCATTAATATGTTACTCCTTACCCTCTTGCCGAGTATGTTTGTTATCAGGTTGTATCTCCCTCATATGATTCATACTTGGGATATGGTTCCCCTTCCAGTTGGGAAGAAACTTGTGGACTGTCGTTGGGTTTTCACAGTCAAACATAACTCTGATGGCAGTGTTGCTCGGTATCAGGCTCTTCTTATCACTCGTGGCTTTACTCAAACTTATGAGCTTGACTATGATGCTACTTTTGCTCCTACAACCAAACTGAGCTTTGTTCGTGTTATCGTCTCTCTTGCGACCAATCAGAGTTGGCATCTCTATCAGTTGGACATCAAGAATGTCTTTCTTAATGGGTATCTCACAAAGGAGGTATATATGGATCCCCCTCCTAGTTTCCTGCTCCAGGGAGAGTCTGGGAAGGTTTGTAGACTTCGAAAGTCTATATATGGTTTGAAGCAATCACCTTATGTTTAGTTCCATCGCTTCAGTTATGTGGTTCTGAGTATGGGCTTTCAGCGATGTCACTCCGATCATACTGTCTTCATCCACTCTGGCGCCTCAAGTCGTACTATACTTCTGATATATGTTAATGATATTATTTTGATGGGTGATGACTCTCTTTTATCTCTCATGCTAAGAGTGAGCTGGGGTGTACCTTTGATGTCAAAGACCTAGGTCATCTGAAGTACTTCCTTGGTCTAGAGATTACTCGATCTAAGAAGGGAATTTTTCTGTCACAACGGAAGTATACTCTTAAGCTGTTGAATGATACTAATATGAGTGGGGGTGTAAACCAACTACTTCTCCAACAGATGTGAAACTCTCTTTACATGATAGTGAGGGTGATCTTCTTCCTCATCCTCATGCCTACCAGCGTCTCGTAGGCATGGTTCAAAATATCGGTATCGGTCGCTGTATCGGTAAGTCCAAAATAGGATACGTATCAGCGTATCGGTACTGTATCGGTTGGATACAGCGGAAAAATTTAGGATACACTAAAAAAAAGCTTGGATTCGCAAGGAAAAACTTAGATACCTTGCATAAAACCTCTTTTAATGCAAATATAAGCTAAAAACAAACTAAATGAATGCATCCAACTACATTTATAATCATACATATGAGAGTTAACAAATTTATAAGTTAAAAAACGCGTGCGCGTTGATAAATATGTATGAAAATACAAACCATAATTACTTAACCAAGTGATAGAAGCTCACTTGCATTCATAAATCAAAAATATGAAAATACATAGACCCTTGTATTCATAAATCAAATTACATATATGATAGAAGCTCAATATCACATTGAGCTTCATGTCGGCTCATACTCTATCATTGTGTGATCAGGAATTGAGTAGAGTGATACATTATAAGTGATCCAGACATGATGACACCATTGTGTCCAAGTCATCATCGTGCGGTACATGCCCCAAGTCATCATCGTGCGGTACATGCCCAGATACATTTGTACATATGTCTGTTACTGAGTCGTGATCTGTCCATAACTATCAGTCGAAGACTGAGACTGAGCATCATAACTAGTGGCTCATGATAAGTAGGGTTGGGTTGGGGCATCATAACCAGTGGCTCATGATAAGTAAGGCTGGGTTGGGGCATCATAGCCAGGGGGGTAACCTTATTTACATATTAATATCTAAAGTAAATGAAAGTAAAATCAAGTTAAAATCATTTACTTAAATAATATATTATGTAAATAAGTTGTGTGTATCAAGTCTGTATTGTGGATTCTAGTGTAAATGGAAGGAGAAAAAAATTTAATTGAAAGATCCCTGTATTGAGTGTATCGGGCCTGTATCGGACCGATACAGTGAGTTTTTTTTTCCAGTGTACCAGTGTATCGGGTAGCTCCAAATAGGATACGTATCGGCCCGTATCGGTCGATACGTATCGATATTTTAAACCATGCTCGTAGGATGCTTGATATATCTCACCCTCACTCGATCAGATATTACATTTGCTGTCAGTATGGTTAGTCAGTTCATGCATGCTCCTCGTGCTTCACACCTTGTTGATGTTCATCTTATTCTTCAATATATCAAGTCTAAACTCAGTTGAGGACTTGGATATTGCTCACATTAGCATATTGAGATCTCCGGCTATACAAATGTCGATTGGGCTGGATTTGCTACTGATCGTCGCTCCACCTCTGGCATTGTGCTTTTCTTAGTGGCAACTTGGTTGCATGAAAGAGTAAAAAGCACCTTGTTGTTTCTCGCTCTAGTGTCGAAGCAGAATACCGAGCTCTTGCTCATGGGACTTGTGAAGTTTTGTGACTTCATTATCTCATTTCCGAGTTAGGGTATCCTATTAAAGGCCTTATGTCTTTATATTGTGATAATGTCTTTGCCGCGAAGATTGCCTCTGATTCTGTGCTTCATGAGAGGACAGAGCACATTGAAGTTAAATATTCATTTTCTCCGAGAGAAGTTCGGGATTGTTCATTATCTCTTCAGCGTGTTTCATCTTCTCAACAACTTGCTAACATCTTCACCAAGCCTGTTGGCCCTACTATCCTTCAGGATATTCCTTTCAAGCTGGGCATACTTAATGTTTATGCTCCAGCTTAAGGAGGAGTGTTGATATATGTAATATCGAAGGTACAGTTGTAAAAGGGTATAAATGTAATTTTCTCTTAATATAAGATGCTAGTAGGGCTTTCTTCCCCTTACTAAGCAATTTACTTTAATCTCTCTTATTCCTCTTTTCTCTTATCTAAACCCTAAATCCTCCAAACCCAATCTCCAACTAAAATACCCCTACTTTCCCTCCCCAACTAGCTAATAGAGCATCATTCCACAATCACACGCCGAATACAAGCTATAACTCGAGAATTTGAAGAGGATGAATTGTCAAAGACGTGACTATTCCTCTCTTTCCAAATGTAAAATAGTCCAGATTACTTCCTTGGCACCCACCAGTATCGTCAATTGTCAGCCCGATAAGAAGCTCAGAAAGGAGAATGGGAAGACACACTCCATACCAAACCGAGACAAGGAAACCAAAATCTCAAAGACAACCAAACAGTGCAAGAGAATATGATCAACTATCTCTTCCTCGAGTATGCACAAATAACGACGATTTGTCAAACTCCACCCTCTACACTCTTTAAGTAATTAGTTATAAGAATCTTATTTAGAGTTGCGGACCAGAGGAAGAAAGATACATTTGATAGTATGCATAAAGACCGTACAACCTTATAAGAAAATAAGTGTGAAGATATCAATGCAAAAGGACTGTAAGAATGATCTCACTAAAAACTAGCCATTGGTGCTTCTAGACCAACTCCTACAATCTCTAATCTGGGTGCATGGGAAAGAGGAACTCAAGCAAGTCAAAAGGCGTTGCAAATCTTCAACTTCTCAATCATTTAGATCTCTCCTCAATCTGGGATGCAAACTAACTCACTCCCTACCCTCTCAACACAATCAACTGCCAATGCTTCTTCATTTAGTGAAAGGAGGAAGATGTTTCAAAAATCATCTTTAAGCCTCAAGTTACCACACCAAATATCTTTACAAAATTGGATTTGGAATCCATTTTTCACCTTGAACGTTGAACCTAATGTAAAGATCTAGTAACTTAGCTACAACCAAGATACATCCAAAGGCCCATCCCATGCGAACCTTGAACAACCTTCGGCATCCAACAAGAGGTTTCCTCATATTTAGTGACAATCATCTTCCTCCAAAAACTCTCGCTCTTCGCCGAATCTCCATACCCATTTACCCGAGAAATCTTACTTTTTTGACCATAACGGAGTTAATACCACTAGCTCTTGATGGTTTACAAATTTGGTTCCAGACGATTAGATGATATTTCCTTTTGTCTCCTCTCTTCTTCCAAAGAGCGTTTCTCTGCATTCAGTTAAGGATCATGGCTATAGATATTGGTATTGACAGAGTAGACATGAAATAAGTGGGGAGGCTCCTAAGATGCTTTTCATCAGGGTCAATTTTCTCCCTTTGAGAGAAAGGATGACTTCCATCCTGCTAATCTAGAGGAGAATCTTTGAATTACAGGATCCTAGACTGCTTAAGCTTTGAAAGAAGCTCTCATGGGTAGAACAAGGTAACTAGAGGGGAGTGAGCCCATCTTACAACCTAAACAACTTGCCAGAAGATTTATGTGCCGTATCTCACTTACCCTCACAATTTCACTCTTTCCCACCAAATTAAAGGCCTGAGACTTCTTCAAAGCATCGCATCACACACGTAAGATTGAGAAGTTGTGAAAAGGAAGCTCCATAGAATACTAGGGTATCATTAACAAACTAGAGATGCAAGATACTTGGTTGTTCTTGGCCTATTGAGAAACCTTCAAATGCCACCCTGTTCGCTCTAGACAGCATCGGACTTAGATGAAAAGCTCAAGCCTATAATGAAGCCATCACAAACCCTAGTCTAGAATTGTATTTCTTAAAGTGATAAATAAGAATAAATAGTCGATTATATACAACCAGCATTCTAGGAGCAACAAAACTACATAAATCATGTTTGCTTGTGAATATTCTCCATAATTTGATCACTGTGACTGGCAACAAAGCAGCATAATACCTCATTTTTGGCAGCTATATCCTTTCCACGTCCTTGCATTGGCCTCAATGCTAGCTCTAGGTAATCACGGGGTGTTATCTTCTGATTATCCTCTACTAAGTCCAAATAAAAGTCCTGCCAAAGACAAGGTAAAATGTTATATACACATGCAGCGGCTAGAAAAAATTATGGTTCTGTCAATGGAAAAAACGTACATATGACAAATTATTAATCTAATAAATACAAAAAAATAGTTGATCCAAGTCACTAATATACAAAAGATTGTTCACAGCATCAAGAACACATGTTGAGATAACATCGCCAAGCTATTACTACGAGTTCAACAGAGGAAATAGAATGATTCCAAAACATAATCACCCTCAGAAGCCAAACAAAGATCGGGGAGAACTGCCCAAGTTCAGATGCTGTGCTCCTTCCTCCAGAAGCTCTAATGCGAATATGTTTAGTCATTTCAGTTACAAGAGAAAGACGATCAAGTGCAGCTTCATCAATTCCACCCATCTGAATAAAAGAAAGAAAATAATGGGCAGAGGAATCATGAAGCAGGAACTCTGGCATATAAAGGAAATCGCTGATGATTTGAGAGTAAAACAAAAGGCATTGAACCACAAGTTAAGGGGAAAAAAAGTTTCAAATACACCCCAATTTACAGAATGAAGAAGGTCTCAGCATGAGATGTCCCAACCTGGTTGTAGATAAACATGCTAGATAAGAGTACAGCCAAGGAGAATATCTGGGTGCTGTATGTTCCCTGTTAGACAAGAAGGGTTTAGGAAACAATTAGATAACATGATTATGGAGTGTAGCAGCAAATAAGTTGATTGAATATAACGAAGTGATATACAAGTCCCACATAATGATGGTGCAGAAAAAATAAATATGCAACATCAAAATCAATGACCAAGAATAATATACAAAACAAAAGCACCTTACGAACACAGTACCGTGCAGCTTTCAATATAGTCTAACATCAGTAATCTTTGATAAGTAGTATAGCTGCTATGTATTATTTTCTAGTCAAGGTTGACAAGAGTTATACATGAAATTTTCTCCAGATCCATCAGCACAGCTCCTTCTCACAAAGCTTAATATTCTCATAGATAAGAAAGTTATTGGATGTATGTTTCTATCAAAATAAAAAATGGATATAAGTATTGTCTAGTACAAAAAATCAATATCCATCTTAGAAACAGCACAGGAATGGAGATGTGCATTACTTAAGAGACAAGATCCGCTTTGGTAAGTAGTTTATTTTCTGTCCACATAGGCTTTTGATGCATACTTGCAATGTGCATATTGATGCAACCTTTCACATGTGATATAATTAAATAAAAACAGGGTTTCCACTATGTAGTAAACAGTAATTTGATAATTATATATGTATCATTGCTCTTAATGTTAAAGGTAATTATCCTGTTGTCTAGGAGCACTTGAGTTTTTGCGGTAAACCCTTACCCTAGCATCAAAATCGTGTTCAAATCCTAAATATGTTGTTACTAGTTGTGCACATGCAATCATTCTGAAACAAATGACCAATTTAGAGAGAGACTGATGCTGCCAGTACAAGGCATTACGACACCCTACGACAATTTAATTTACATTTTGCAGGATAGACTATAGAGAAGCATAAGGTATGATCATGTTGTCCTATGTAGCTTGGTAATTTCTTGGACAGTTTAGCGTGACTCTGTAGCTAGTAATTTCTTGGACAGTTTAGCATGACGACTATTCAATTCGAGGACACCAGTTTTCTTTTACAGTTTTGTATCCTCAATCTCAATAAATCATACGAGAATGATCAGGGATTTCTTAATTCCTGAAGTTTTTTGGCATCTGAATAGCAAAGTGCTCTAGTCACAATTAAAGGAACATATTAAATTATTAATAATAACTCTTGTTCCCAACTCTAATAAACCAGTATTAGTATGTTATGCAACCATCATACCATGGTATTAAAACTCAGCGAGTCGACTCGAAACTCGGCCAAGTCAACTCGACTCGGCCAGGTTTCAGGTCGAGTTTGGCTAAAAACTCGGAAATGCCATTTTTTAGTGAGTAATGTTTACAACTTGCCCGAGTTGACACGACTCGCCTGACCCGTGAGACTTGCCTGAGTTTTTGAAACGTCATTTCTGTTTGAAGAAATGAGTTACGCGGTCTACTTGGGCGAGGCAACCCGCTGACGCGCCCGAGTGACCAGATAAGTTTTTTTTTCTTTTTAAACCATTATATAAACGAAAAAGGGGGTGGGGTTAGGGCACGAAAATCTCCCAAACCCCATGGCCCCACCCTCTCATCCGAAAAGCTCTGACCGGTAATAAACAATGGCGGGCGATCAACAGCGGTCGGCGATCAATAGTGAGTCTCTCTCCTCTCTTCACAGTGAATTCTCTTTTCTCTAAGAAGTTCACCTCTCTTCTTTTCTTTTCTCTCACATTCTCATCAACTGTGAACTTCTTTTCTTTCCATTTTTTTCAGTAAAAAATACTTACCGTAAAGGAAAAGAAGAGACCGGAAGCGCACCAAGAGGTAAAACTCTCCTCTGTTCTCTCTTCACTCTCTCTCTTCCTCTTTTCGGAGAGGAGTGCTAGCCCATTTTTTCAGTTTAGAAATCAAGGGTGGTCCATTTTTTTTTTTCAGACGCAGTGGTGGTTTGACAGGGAGATGGTTTTTTTTTCTTCAAACGAATAAATTGGTGTTCGTCCATTACAATTTAAGGCTAAGGGAGCAGCAACTATGGAGACATGCCTCAAATTATGATCCAACCCTGGTAGACCATATTATGCTAGAGGAAGGTGATGAAGAGTGGGTAGGTGGTGAACCTAGTGATAATAGCACACATGTTGATCGTAGTGGGGCTGAAGCAGATAATCTCAATGACACAAGTTGGTTGGACGCTTGCCCTCTTGGAGAGAGTGTTGCCCGTGGGAGTGGGACTTTGCCGGACTCTGATGCCAATTTTGAGATTTAATATTTTAATTTGAACTTCTAGTCGCTTGTTTTTTGTAATCACTGAATTGTTAATGTCAATGTTTGAAGAAGTTTAAAACTTTTAGTAGATGATAATGATATCATATTTAGTTTTTTTTGTCTATGCTCCATTAATCCATGATTCCTTTTAACTAGTTATATGAAATTATGAATGATTTGAATGGTTATTCTTATTTATGGATGGTGATTGATGAATTGTATTGAATTTATATATCTCATTTTAGACATGTTTTATCATTAATTTTGAATTTATACCATATATATAGTATTAGAAAAATATTATATGTTCGAATTTTAGGTGTCATTACTCAGATGAGTTTTGTCCAAGTTTTCGAGTTGACTTGACTCTACTCAGCAAGGTTCCGTGTCGAGTCGAGTCCAGTTTTCGGGTTTTAAACACTGCATGATACTATGAGTCGGATAGTAAAACCTGATTTTCAACAACAATTTTACTCCATTGATAAGTCACGGTATACACCTTTCAAAATCTTTTATTAGCACCTATATGTGGACTGGTTTGATTACCATAAGCATTTCTCAAATACACTTCTACTTGTCAAGCACAATTTCATGTCCATGTGTCACATGACTCACATCAGGAGTTTATCCAAAATATGAAATGAGGTTTAGATGTTCCCTTCAGCTCAAAAGGCATCCAGTCATGAATCAACAGATTAGTCACGGAACCAAAAAACCATGCGACCCTAATAGTACTAATTGGAGAACTAGTTCTGATAACCATAGTTTTAAACTTCAAGGAAATTTTGCATTTTCGGCTGTTATTTTCTTAATTTTGCAGGTCACTGAAACTTCATGACCAGCATTCACAGCATTTCAGCTCTTTTGGAAGACGATTTGAGGAATTTTGGAATTTTAATTTTTTTGCAAAACATGTACCAATAGTTATAAGTTTACATTTTCCGGCAAAAACAATTGAAATTTCACAGCTTCAACAAAAACTGTGATTTCATTAGGAATTTTTGCGAAACCCCGAAAACATCATTTTTTAAAGGAAAAAAAAATTGTGTTCTCTTGATTCTCTAGAGTGAATCAGTGTAATCATTGTATTATTTAAGCACTTATTTTTATTGTACAAGGAGTTTGGCTATCAAAGTCAAATGGCCATCCATGCAGCTTTGCCCCTGAACTCGCCTTAGTATTCATGATTGTTTCTTGTTTTTTAGCCCTGGTGTGTAACAATGTCTAGTTTAACATTTCTACCACATTTTCCCTAATTCTTTTCCCATTTGTCCCACCAACGGCGAGAAAGTACACTGTTTAATAAACATATGACTTTCCAGTTTCAATATGCGAAATTTCTTGAAAAAATCACAATTTAGAACCTTACTGATAACATATTCAAGTAAAAATTCCCGAAGCCTAATTCCATGCTTTTGCCTTTAAAGGCATAAGCTATTTCAGTAGGAAATCAAACTCTTAAGGCATGTGATCAAGCCGATGTTCTTAGTGATTTTACCGAAGATCAAACATGTAAAATTGTACCATTTTTATTTAAATCCATGAAATAAAATTCTAACTCAGGGCAAATGTGTTGAACAACCCAATATGATTACGGGGGGCATCAGTATCACTAGATTTAAAGAGCATCTACTCATATGGGAAGGGATGCCTACATGTCAGTCCAATGTTACAAATCCCGTTCTCGGGTTTTTTTCAGATGGAGTTTTTCTTGGGAGATTTTCAAATCTAAATTTTTTTCAGGTATTTCTCGCCTAAATCTCAGGAATGATTTAAAAAATATATTGAAATTACAGAAAATAGTAATAAATATCATAAAGTTATAAATTCATAAAACCAACAACATGTGTATTTCTCATGATATTTTTAAAATCTTGGTTAAATCTCAGATAAACGCCGCGATATATACGGGATAAAAAGAGAAAATTATATTTCTCGCGATATTTTTAAAATATCGTGATAAAAACGAAGTTTTAAACTTTAAATGTTTTTCTCAGGAGAAATTGGGTATTTCTCGGGAGATTTGTAACAGGGCACATCACCAAGGAGGTCAGGAAGTTGATGATGGAGCATCTACCGACAAACATGCAAGAAGAGGCATAGAAGAAAGTATCTGGCTCTAAGGGGACAGTGCGGATGTTCTCCATCTCAGATGAGGAAGATTGTGTTTTTTAGGAGGTTTACAAGAAATTTGATTTCCAAAGAACTATAAAACAAAATATGGAAACCTTTGAGACTCTTTGAAAAGAGGAAGAAGCCCGACGCCTATCATATTTTGCTGAAAGGCAGTCTCAGACTAAAGTTTCCTCACGGTCACAACCACATAGTTAAGCTTTTGTTAATGTAATATTTATGGAAGGCATCTCTTCATGTTTTTCTTTTTTTCAAACTAATTTTTATGTATTTCATTACCTACAAATGAATGTTTTATTGAAGAATCATGCTTTCATTTGTCTCTCAGTACAACCTGGATATATGTATTCATACATATACGTGCAATCACGCAATGTATCTGTAGTTTATGAAAGTAATGCAGTAGAAACTCATATAGATAGTTCAAATAGTATCTATAGGATTCTAACTACTATATTTTGATGTTATATTCGCATTGAAATAAGTTCAAGATTAAGTTTTCATGAGTTTTCTTAATTTTTTTATAGTGTTTATGTGGGTATTCTTGATAAGTATAATATTTTGGACTTACCGATATGTATCTCAATGATGATACTTTAAATCATGGTAATACAAGTGATGAAATAATCAGACTAGCATAGGAAAATTGGGTAAATCAGCTTAGCCTTAACCTTGGCTCAAGTTAATAAGGAAATAATTGCTACAATTATTCAAACAAAACACTATGAAATCATCATTGATACATTCTTTTTTGAGAAAAATGAAAGCAAACCGTTTGATCATAAGCATCAATTCCTTCACTATCCAAGAGTAAAAGATTGTATTCAGTTCCATCAAGGGCAGTTCTCTTCAAGGGCGCGCTCCACATCCAAAGTCCTTTAGTGCATGGCCGATGGGTTGACGCAACTTGAAATCCACTACTCCTACCAAGAAGCTACAAAACACCCACACAAAATGCACAATTAAATCACATAGATAATGAATTTAAAATTAAAAAAAACACATAGGTAGATAATATACAAAATCAATCAATAAAACAAGAAAATGTGCATTGCTTTCGCAAGACGGTTAAAAACAGTACTACCAATTCTATTTCTAACTAAATAAGGCCACAGAGAACAATATTTACTTTCATTAGGCTAAAGTTCCTTTCACTTAGGATGTGAGTCTAAACAACACAACTGCACATCCATTCACGAATAAAGATAACGACTATGCAGCCATTCACTTTTGTGTTTATAGAAACAACCACCTACAAGTAAATGTTAATGACAACTTAAGTTTTTATTGCCAATAAACATTGCTTTATCAAAAATAAAAGGAGGGAATTGCAAAGAAAACAAAAGAGTTGCAACATCAAGCTTTCTCCACATTGAATAACGTCTATGGAGCTCATCTTAGCAAGATAATCCGTAGAGATTAACTGACCTTGGCACTCAGAATAACAAGATGTTCAAAGCGATTGCCAAATGCTAACATGGGGCATTACAGATGTCAACAAATATGGGTATTATCCAAATTCGTATACTTGGATAATTATCAGAATAGGTATCCCGCAGAGCGAATTCAAACTGTAATTTACTATCCGTTTATAATTTGGATGCGAATTTGAATATTGATATATCCGATTCAATAAGCACTTTTATTTTGATAGATATGTAATGAGAAACCATTATATATGTCAATGAATTTTTTTTATATAATTAACTATCATAAGAAAAACTATTATATATTTTATCTATAAACAAATTTTCAGTTAAATAAAAAAGGTGGAATCAAATGCATAGTATTGTAAATCAATTGATGGCTATGAAATTATGCTAAATGATGAATTACAAGTTTTATTATTGCTTAGTTCATTACCGGAGAATTGGGAGACATTAGTTGTTTCTCTTAATAATTCGGCACCGGATAGGGTTATTTCATGAGTGAAGTTATCAGTAGTTTGTGGAGTGAAGTTACTAGTAGTTTGTGGAATGAAGATGTTAGAAGACAAGCATCGGGTTCCTCTCATCCACAAGTTTTGGCTAGTGAAGAAAGAGGAAGATCAAAGAATCGGAGTGATCACTTTCATGATTAATCAAAAGGGAGATCCAAATCAAAAACCAATGTTGAATGCTATTATTGTCACAAAAAGGGGCATATGAAGAAAGAGTGCTAGAAATTAAAAATAGACCTTTCCTCTCCCATTTTTTGTTGAATCTTTTCTCTATCTATTTCTATTGTCAAGCTCATGTGTGGGTAGAAGAAAAGGAAAGAAAGAAGGGTTTTGAGCCATCCATTGTTGAAGCCATTTTCAAGTGAAGATCAAGATAGTGCATTTACCATTTGACGTAAGAGAAAGTCCTACATTGATTCTTGTTGAAATCCACCATTTCTTTGTGAGTTCCCTTTCTATTGTCCATCCTCTACAATTGTAGAGAAGAATCTTTGCAACCCCATTATTCATATAGTGGGAGATTTTCCTGGAATAAAGTCCATGTTTTTTACCCTCGTCTTAGAGGGTTTTCCACGTTTAAAAAAAAATCTTGTATGTTTATGCTTGAATTTGCTTAATTGTATCTTTGATTTACATACACAGAGAGGGAAAGTGTGGTTTCCCTGATTTCGCAACATGTTATTCATTTTCACATTTCATTTGTGTAGTAGCTAACTTGTGCACTTTTGTGTATGATTCTCTGACCATCATCAGACCCGTCCTCACCCACTAAATCACTGATCACTATCCCACCTAGGAAAAGAAAAAGGTAAAGGTATGAAATCCATTCCCCTTCAAATTCTAGAAAACTAAGTCCTCAATAAAAAATACAAAAGTATTCATCAATATATCAATGAAAATATCCTAAAAAAAACCTAACTTTCCTTGAAAATATAGAAAGAAATAGATAAAACACCCCATTGAGGACCAAACGGAAACAAATTAACACACAAAAATCAATTTTTTTTTTCATTTTATCGAAATTGAAAAGAAAAAAAGGGATAAAAACCCCAGAAAGGAGCAGAAAAGGAGAGGTTTTTAGGGCACCTGATTCAAAACATAGCTCTTGCCCTGGCGAGCGCGACCGCAGACGGAGACGACACCAATCGGTCCTTTGACAAGCTGGAGCATGGAAACAGCCTCCGGGTCCATCCGGAACTTTCCCTTCTCGTCGCAATAGACGAGACGGAGCGGCCTTGCCGGACCCGTAGCGACAACAGACGACATCGAAGAAGGAGATTGAGATAGGGATTCGGGAGAGGTATCGAAGGTTTCTTTAGAGGCAGAGCCTCTGCTGAAAAATTTCTGCATCATCTTCTTCTTCTTCTTCTCGATCTGATCTACTTTCTTGCTTTGCTTCTCTTCTTTCTTCTTCTTCTTCTTCTTCTTCTAGCTTTTTCGCAGTGAAATAAACTGTAATGAAAGACGGAGAAAGAGAGATTTTAAAATGGGGGAGGGAAGCTAAGACTCTGTGGCCTTATATATGCAGTGAATGTATGTTTTTGCCTTTTGAGAGTTGACATTACAGAAATATCCCTTGATATGATTCCCATTGTGCAGTTTTAATAAGGGTATATTTATAATTTAGTCATTGCTATTTAAGAATGGGAACGAAAGCGTGGTAATGAAGCAAGCCCAGGCTAGATTGGTGTCCGTAAGGCTGGCTGGCTGGTCGATCGGTGTAGATAATGAGGTTCATTGACCTCGACGAAAGTCTATGTAGGCAAAGGTGTAGCCCTCATTTGATCTTGGATCAGTCTTCGGACAGCCGCAATTGTAGTATTTAGATTTTAGATTAGAGTTACAGAAGAAAAGAGTAGTAGGGAATGACCTGGCCCATATGTGAAGATTCAATCATGTATGTGTTAGGCATCGGATTGCCTCAGGTGCACGCCCGAGGCCCAGCCTCCGGCGTCAATCCATCATGTGTCATGTGGGGATAAAAAGGAGGAGAGATATCAATTGGGAAGAAGTCAAAAAACACATGGGTCCCTTTTTAGCATCAAATGCGGTACGATGAATAATGTGTTGCTCATTTGTTATTGAAATGTGAGCATGCGCGATGTACTTAATTAATTGGTGGGATCGTATTTAGGGGTCCGCTCGGTGGTGGCAACCGGAAATTAATCACCTCTTCGGTAGGTGACGCGAGGAGGGGCATCTTGGGTCCCCTCTTATGCCACGTGTCCCCCTTTAAACTCCATTTAATTGTGGTTAAGGTTCATTAACCCCTAGGGTTCACCCATCTACCCTTTGTGTTTTAGAAAAATAAAATTAAAATAAATTAACTATAGGATTAAAAATTAACCTGAGTTCATGGCAGGGCAATTTTGTGCGAGTGAGGAGAGCGAACTATTGCTCGTGGCAACTGGGGGTGTCAACGAGCCGAATTTAGCCAAGTCGGGTGCTGCTCAAGCACAGCTCATGACTTGCTAGCTCAAGCTCGTCTCGAGCTCAATTCGAGTCCTCAAATGCTAGCTTGATCTCGGCTCATCTATAGATAATCGAGCTCGAGCCAGCTCGCAAGCTTGCACTGTTATTTTAGGCTCGATTAGTACCTTATAATTTTAACCAAAAAAAATCTAACCAGAATGCTAAGAGTTTAAACGTGTTCATCAGATTCTCTCCCAAAAAAAACTTAAGAACTAACCATAGTTAATCTCATGAGTCTAATTGAAAAAACATGATGTAGAGAATTTATAAATTTTGAAAAGAACTTTTTAAGTTTTACCTCGACAAAAAAATTATCTTTAAATTTTTTGACTTTTACGTGAAAACTAATATTATAAAAAGTATTATAAGTAGTACAGTAAAATTAATCGAGTTGAGCCGTTGGTTGCTTGTGCTTGTGTTTGGCTTGATTAACAAAATAATGCAATCATTTAGCTTAGCTCAGCTCAACGAGCTCAAATACTCAGCTCAGCTCGACTTATTTTGAGATGAATCGAGCTGGCTCGACTCATTGACGGCTAGTGGCAACAAATGAGAATTTTGGAGCTTGGTGGTCTTTTTGGGTATCTTCTTTAATCTCAAAAGAGATAATTTTTTTGTAAAGAAAAAAAAAAAAAAAGATGTGCTCAACCTCCTTGGTTCCACTGTATGGAGTATTTGGAAAGCTCAGTATGACAATTTGTGCTCCTATTGACTCGACGATCCATTCAACAAGCGGAAATCCTAATTTTATTTGTGGGTTGCCTTTCTCTGGTGTCTGGGATTGTTCGTCCCTCCGATCATGTTGCAGTGCTCTCAGGAAGTTGGTTCCCCTTCTTTTGGCTGGGTAAAGATTAATGTAGATGGGGCTGCGGCCGATGCGGGTCAGGTAGCTGGTGTTGGGGGTATCATTTGTGATCACCGAGGTTGCATTTGAAAGGTTTTGCCCAATTTTTTTCAGGGCCGGGTTTGCGTTGTGCTATGTCTTTAACTAAGTCCAAAGGCTAGAGGGGCGTGGAATTAGGACTCTAACTTAGTGGTCGCTTCGGTTCGCGGTTCGTCATGGAACCGTTGCGGTTCATTGGGAAACCAAAGTTATCTTGAATGACATCAAGCAGGATCTTGCAAGCCTGTTGTCATTTTGTCTGTCCTACTCCCCTAGAACTGCTAATTCGTATGCTCATTGTCTGGCATCCCATTTGTTGTTTCTGAGTATTCGGGTTCCTCCAATCAGTGAAATTTGACCCGTGGGGGTGCAGACATTTGTTGTCATTCCTGGCCCGCCTCCTTAATGTAATTCTCATTTTCGTTCTTTAATTGATATCTTAATTATTACCTCCCCCACAAAAAAAAATGTGAATCCCAATAATTATTTATTAAGTACCCATCTCATATGAAAGCAAGCTAGCTTTTATCTACATAATTCAAATGGACTCCGATATCTTTTGTTTCCAGGTATTCATTTACTAATCACATAACCAGCTCTCATTCTGATCCCCTCTACCGATACATTTTCTTCCTAAAATTTCTTTAGGCTAAACACAGATTAATACAACTTTCAGATACGCATATAGATAAAACCCACTTATTCTCCCTCCCATTCTCACCTCTTTGAGGCTAGAAGAACAGATACAAGAAGAAGAAATATATGAGAGGACTTCTCTGAAGAAAATCTAGATTATGAACCCGGAGAAGAATTGGGGGATTGAAGCTGAACAAATAGTAGCTGACTCTTCATCAATACTAATGAAATCGTCCATGTCCATGTTATTAGAAGAAGATGCATTTATTTTCTTATTGGGGTGGTATTGACACTAATTCATCCCAAGCTCCAATGGAGAGTGTTCTTTGATGGATTCAATTGCGTGCTGGAAGGAAGGAACCGAGGGGGTTTGAGAGTGAGAATGCATGTCTGAACTTGAGGGTTTGGAGGTCCCTTGGAAGCTTGCGTCGAGGTTTCCATGTCCATCTACAACACCACTTTCTTGGGACCCCATAAGGTAAGCTAGAAACCGGTAGTCACTCTCTTCAAAGAGATCTTCCTTCTTCTTAATCACTTGCTCTCCCAAGCATTGGTGATTAACTGGAGAGGAGTCACTGACAGATCTCTCATGTGTCTCTCCTATTTGGGGTGGGGTACTGCTGGTTTTTTGGAGTACTCGGCATAGAACCCAATCATCCAACTGAAAACACCCAAAAAAAGGACTAATTAATCATACTTATATAACAATAATATCAATACCGATTATAACAAGAACATTACTGATTTTTCTTCTAAGAGTCACTCAATTACTCATAACAAAAATGAGAGAAAAGTAAGCAAAAATAAAAGAAAACCAGCCAGGTAAGACCAATCCTTGGATGGGATCTAGTACCTAAAATGCATATTAATTAAAATTAATGATTTTGCAGATTTTTCTTATTCAATTACACTAGCATCACCAGAATAATTTAAATTGTGGGAATATTAGAGCTCAGCCAAGACGTTTCTTTAAGAGGCATAGAGTATCTAGATTGATGATCACATATGCACCAAAAAAATGGTATACCTCCAAGGATATCCTGAGACGGTGAGACATTACACCAGATTTCTTCTTTAGAAAATAGTAAGTCTTAGAACTTACTCGCATGGATCCTCCGAGACTTTGGCGATGAAGATTGTCATCCAAAAGCCTGTATTCAATCATAACCCAATCGGTTTTCATTCCTTTCGGAGGCCGACCTATGTAAAAGGCAAGAACTTTCTTCACTCCCACACACTGTGACCCGCGAGTGGTGAGGATTGGTTTATCAGTCCCTGTGGCTTTCCAGTAACCAGACGCAGCCGCTCTATTTGGTCGAACCCCATTTGGATATTTCCGATATCTTGGGCTGAAAAAGAACCACTCATTCTCCCCAAAAACAGCCTTGCCTGAAGAAATACAACAACAAACCATATCTGATATAAGTATCATCCATGAATATGAATATAGAAATATACATTGTGGGCACAAACATCATATGAACTACGGACGAGCGAGACGAAACACGCGAGGCGAGTATATATAATCTGTTATCTAGGAAATGAATGAGATAAAAAAAACCACCAGGGAGTTCCCATGGATTGAACTTGTAGAGATCGATGTCGGCTATAATAGCGACTTCAGGATTGGAGGAAGATGAGACCTTCTTCTTCAGATAATGAATAATGAGCTCTTGGTCTGTAGGATGGAACCTGAATCCCGGAGGGAGGTTAGGATTAGATATATATGTTCCTTCCATGATTAGATAGGCAAGGATAACTATAAGCTCTCTCTGTTAGGAGCAAAGAAGAGAGGGTTAAAAAGAGAGAAAGAGAGGAGATAGAAAGGTGTGAAATCTTGGAGATAGCTGCTAATCCATCGTCGGTTTGTGGGGCAGGTATTGTGCATGGTGGTTGTTTTTGGGTGCATGGCTGTTTCTGGGTGACATTATTCTTTGTTTTCTCTCCATGTGATAGCAAAATGGGAAAATCATTCCTGTTATTTATTCCAAAACCTAAGACTAGAACAACTCTTTTTTTTTTTGGTGTCGACTAGAACATTTCACGTCAAAACAGCTACGGTATTCGTTATACCTTGTACTATTTATTTGTAGTTGTATAGTTATACAAACGATTCTGAAGAGAGTCTTGGTTATTCTTGTTGGGATTTTAAAGCAAAATGGCTATTTTAAGAAAAGAAACAAAAAAACATGGCTGCCAAAAGGGGAAAAAGTGCAGGAAACAATAATGTGACTATGTGAGAAATGGAAGCCAAGTATAACATTTTGAGGCGTGCTTTCCCTACTCTCGGTCAAACTCTACTCTCAGCCTCCACCAACCACCTATCCATTTTTAAATCTGTTATGGTGGTTAAAGCACTCTCTCTCATCAAGAATGGACAAGTGGTTGGTGGAGACCGAGAGTAGAGTTTGACTGAGATTAGGGTTAGCATTTCTCTAACATTTTTTGTTTGGATAATGCAGCCCCACTTTCTTCTAATCTCACTCAGCCTTCATTCAAACAAAATGACAAAATAAAAGTTATAGCCCCACAAAAAGTTAATATATTCTTTTATCTTTTTGGTCAAATAAGGGGAGAGTGCCTGACAGGAAACGGGCGCTAGCATTGCCCTTCTTGTTATCATGGCGACCAATACATGCAAATCAAAACATGACATGTGTCCTAGGCTTCTAGCCTTTTAACACACATGCCTTTTTTTCCTTAAACTTCAGTTGGGTTAGCAATTATCCAACGGTCATTTATCATGAAAAAAGAAACGTGTCACATTTAGGTTTATATATATATACTAGCGAAGACCCGTGCATCATGTTTAAGAAAAAAATAGAAGATTTTAAAAATAACCATTACTACCTATGAAACCCAAGCAAGTGGGTGGACATGTGGCGGACCTAGAGATAGTTAGTTGACACATGGCGGATTTAGAGGGTGTCTTCTTAACTCCCCTCCCCCTCTCTCTCTCTCTCTCTTAAAACCCTATTACATAACTGATCTCCACATTTATTATGGAGTAACTAGACATTTAAGATTATTAATATGTCACATGTCTGTAGATGGCAGTTACAAGGAGGGGTATATTCAATATTGGTTCATGAAAGGGCATGATTAAAGGAGAAGATGTGTAAGTGACCGTTACAAGAAGGGGTGTATTGGTTCATGAAAGGGGATGATTTAAACCATTTCAAATTGTAACTCTTTCAATCCTACCACTATAAAGGACACGTTCCAACCCACCTGCTCAACCACTTTTCTTTCTACCAAACCTTCTCTCCCACAGATCACCTCTCCCTCATGGCTTTCATCTATCTCAAACACTTGCACAGTTTATTTGTATTATTGCAGCATTGCATGCAAGGATATGAGACGATATCACAACTCACAAGCAATTGTATTGAACGGGGTGAGAGGATGTGCTAGCAAGAAGTGGTGGAATAGCAAAGCAAGGAGAGGAGAGGGCAAAGATAAAAGAGAGATCAATGCTTCTTTATAGGTCTCAGACCCATTGGACGATCATCGACAGAAAATTTGTGGGGGTGTGAGGTGCTTTTGAACAACAAGATCATGCATCATTAGGGATTAGGGATCTCAATTTTTTTTGGCCTTCTTATTCAAAAAGGGGACCTAGCATTATCCAATTTTTATTTAAAATTGCATGTCGAGAAGAAACAAAAAAAGGCTACATGTTCATTGTTGTATTATAGACTTGCCATTCTCAAACTTGCCATTCTCTTACTCTGTCTTCAAAAACCTTACAATTCTTCAGGCGAGAGCAATATTGAAACAAATGTTGTATATATCAAAAAAAAAAATTTTACTCTCATTCAATCCGGCTATTCTTTGAACGTGCATTAATGGATAATGAGATTGATAAAAAAAAACAAATTTATTTCTTTTTTTAGCTTTTGTATAGAGAAATTGTGTAAAAGACAATTTAGTTTTGTGATATATTGTAAGATTCCTTAATTTTTTAAAGTTTTAGATTTAATAATTATGAATATTTTTGGCTTAAAAAAGCTACATATGAATATATTTTTTTACCATTTTCAAATTTAGTTATTTAATATTTTAATTTTTGTAAGAAATAAAATTTATGTGACAATTTTTAATATCATTTTTCATATTCAACCCCTTTTTTAAACTCTTCTTCTTAAACTTATCATTTTAATATTATTTTTCGTATTCAAAACTTTTTTTTTTATTCCGTGCATAGCACGGGCTTCTTACTAGTTAATGATAAACATAAAGATAAAAAAGAAAAAAATTATTTAGCTTGGGAGAGAGTTAATAATGGAGAGAGAATGAGAAGTTAAGAGAGGGTATTTATGGCTCCCACTATGTGATGATGTATAAAAAAAAAAAAACTGTTTAGCTTGGGAGAGAGTTAATAATGGGGAGAGAAAATGAGAAGTTAACCGAGGGTATTTATGGCTCCCACTATGTGATGATGTGGCATCACAAATCTTAAAATGGAGATCAAAGAGGATGCCACCTAGGCATCTGATTTCTCTAGTGTACATATATATATATATTAGCATGTGCGATGCATGTGAGAGCGAGGGGAAGGAGTTAACGACACCCGATTGAACTCGCTAGTGGCACGTGCAATGCACGTGAGAGCGAGGGGAAGGAGTTAACCACAGTTAATAGGAATTAAAAGGGGCACGTGCGATGCATGTGAGAGTGAGGGGAAGGAGTTAACCATAGTTAATAGGAATTAAAAGGGGCACGTGTTAACCCACGGGTGTGATTGAACTCTCCCCGAGGTCAATCGTGATCGACTGTGATTCTAAATAGATAGATGGCAAGGGGTAGTTTAGGAATTAAAGTAAAACATTAAATCAAAGGCAAGAGTAGTTTGGGAATTAAAGTAACACATTAAATAAAAGTTTTGTTTTTAGATAAGGGTAATTTGGGAATTTTGGAAAAATCATCTACGCGCATGCCTCTCACATTATAATAGTAAAGATAAAGATGTATGTGATATATGGCCTGTGCTGGAATTTTCCGGAGAGTCCACGCGTCAACAGCTGCTCCAAAAGCTCTGGTTTACTGGTAAAAGGTTGAAGGTGGAGGGTTTGCACCCTGTCCTATACTCTGATATCAAAGTAAGTATGTAGAGAATATGATGAACAGTAAGCACAATAAGAGTACAATAAGAGTGAAAGATACAAAATTTCTTTGTCCTTATGCACTGGGTCTCTGGGGGTATCTATAGGTTTAGTTCAGGATGCCCATAGATGGCCATAGATGACCATGCCACTTGCTTTATGATCATTACCAAATATGTCAGGCAAATCTTGAGTCTTACGTGTCACACATGTGAGTCTACTACTAGTTGAGTCGGTTTGGGTCTGACAGCACGCAGAAGTGACCAGCATTAAATGCCAAGACAGTGCTTTCCACCTACCAACAGAGTCAGGTGATCGCCTCTTGATCACTTCCTCCTGCGAGTCAGTCTCGTTGTTCACTCAAGCTCGGGTCCATTGTATATGCGAACATGGATAGAATAATCGTTGTCAAAAGAGGTTGGAAACGTTTGTCCTGTAGATAACGAATTCGTTGTCCATAAGACAATGAGTACGTTGTCGTGAATACAACGAGATTGTTGTTAACAAGACAATTGGTACGTTGTAAATATGACAACATGTATGTTATAGATAAGACAACGGGTCACTACTCTTTTTGGACACTTGTCTTCCATATGTTGGCATATAAATGAAAACTAGCTCATTCTCCAACACTTAATCATTTTTACGAATTTTATCATTTACATGGCCCAAAATAACAAAATTATAGAAGAATGCTAAGCTTACTCTCAAAATCCTTACTCTCATCATTTTTAGAAAATAAAACAAATAATTGTGTGTCAGCCCAATTAAACTACCTAGAGGTTTTGTGGTGGTTGATTAATTACTTCAAAATAGTTGCACACGATGACCTTAAAATCTTAATCAATTTGGCTAAGAGGCACGACAAGCGTTCTTGAAGATAGTTGGAGCCTCCTATTTGTGCAAGGGAATATGACAACTCTATCCCTGGGACTCAACCTATCCAGGAATCGATTCGTTCATCTACAGATTTGCACTATCTGTTAGGAATTGTTCTATACCAGCTCCTTTAAGGATGCCCACAATTGTTATTCCAAATAAGGTATGAGTTATCCCTTTATAAGAATAACAACTAGTTACACATAATGTATAAACCAGATTAGGCTATCCCAAGTGATTGCCAAATATTACTCTCTAGGAGCAATTTTGACACAGTTTCAGAATTGGATCTGTATGGATTCTGGAAACCAGATTCTGAGAATTCTGAAATCAGATTCCGATGAGACACACTGTTTTGGAAAAATGTTTGTTTACTAGCTCTGTTTGGTAACAGTGCCCACGGGTCAGTGTATTGCTATATTGACCAAGTTCTCCTTTCTGTCTTTGTTCTCTGATAATTCAGATAGTGTTATGTTTGGTTACAAAGTAGTCCTCAACTAGTCAGATTAATTATCAGATCACTTCTTAATTTGGTAACAGAAGATCGATTGGTCTAAATGGACTGGTTGAATCCTATTCCTTAGCAAAGGAAGTCCTTGTATAGTGTAGGAATACTGATATCTTATCCAATCCAAGGATTGTTTGTCTTTGGTCTGTTTATCTTGCTTGAGTCGTCTTCAACCTTGGGATGAGCTTCAGATCTCCAATGGAGGTTTGAATCTTCTTATCTTGTTTAGACTCTTTTTATGGGCTCCATCTGACAAAGGTCTAATACAAGTTCTCACTTGTGTAGAACTCTCATCCTCACCTTATATAGACGATGGCTAAGCCTTGGGAGCCACTTGGGCTTCGTAACTGACCCACTTAATGAGTCTCTTGGGTTTCCCCTATTCAATAGCCCACCTAGGTTCATCGAACTTGTACACACACCTATGATCCATAATAGAGCATGGACCATCTCAATCTCGATCAGATCTACACTATTGATCTAACTTTTAAAAAGATTAGGCAACTCGCGACGATGCATGCGACATGCAAAGTGTGTCTCATAGCCCTAGACATGCTCATGTCACGCTCGGTATGATGCACCTTGCTAGTGCACACCAATGTTATCAGAACCGGACCAGTCATCGAACCGGTTGAGTGGCCTATTCCCGGTTCAACCGGTCCAGTTCAACCGTGTCCTTTTTTATGTTATTTTTTTTTAAAAAAAATTCATTTTTACCCATTTATGAACGGTTCTCAACCGGTTCCCGATTCAATTGGTCGGTTCTTTCGGTTTTCACGAAAATGACCAATTTTTAAAACGGTCCGATTTTGGGGGGTTTGGGAACTGGTGAGGGGACCAGTTACCAGTTTTTCCGGTTCGACCGACTGGTCCGGTCCGGTTCTGACAGCAGTAGTGCACACACACTTGGTGTATGTGCGCACGCAAGGGAACAATCTCTAAGGAGAGAGATACTTATTAAGTGGTTTCAACTCTTAAAAATATCTAATGTGGGACTAATAAATAATAAAAAACAGTTTTCTTTGAAAACATGGTTTTTCTCCCAAAAACAACTAATGTAAAAACACCATTTAAATCTAACCATATGGTTTTCTTCCAAATCATTAAAACCTAATATTTATTTTATTAAAACCAATTTAAAAAACTGTTTTTATAAATCAAAATCAACATTTTGCACTCAATATGAAAAACTCAGAGAAATGCATATAAATAAATGAGTAGAGAATGCCAAGAAATGTAGCATTTATGTAACTTTTGCTGCTTGGTTGAGCCTGTAATTTGTTGAAAGGGAAATAGTTAAGGTACCTATGAATTCTATTTCCAAACCTAAGGCACCACCTCTTGGTGGATGCCCCCCTCTTAAATACTCATTACAGTCATTAGTGGATGCCCCCTCTTAAATACTCATTATAGTTGGTAAGTATTTAAGAGGGGGGCATCCACCAATGAGGTGGTGCCTTAGGTTTGGAAATGTAATTCATGTGTACTCCTATCACTACTCAATGAAAGTAACCTAAGAATTTAATTAGTTAGATGTCAAATTTTCGTTTATTTCCAATAGGATGGGAAACTACGCTGCATCATACAACACCGTCCCCCCAAAAAAAAAACCTATGCGGCATCCATTTTTCAATGGAAATGCTAATCATTATTGCTAAAACAAATCTATCTTAGAGAAAGTGACACATAAATTTTGGGTTTATTGATTATTACTTGTGTTATCGATTAAAACAACATGATGTGTTTAGAAGGTGATTGCTTTAGCTTCTTGCACAAGTAAACAGTCAAAACAACACCATTTGTCATTTTCTTGAAGAGTTGTTTGTTTTTAGGAACTAGCATTTCTCATTTTTCAAATAAATATATTTAATTGAATATACAAATAATCGGTAAAACCAACAAGAAGCACATGTCATTTTTTCGAATAGAGTGTTTTTGAGCAACTATCATTCTCCCATTTTCCAAATATATAGAGAAATGCTAGCTATTTCCCAAAATTTAAAACATTTGCACCCTGACACCTCCATTTATGGGTAAGACAGAATACTCTGTATCAGGACACTTATCAATTTTCACATAAAATCTTGGCTTAAACCTCAAAAAACAGTGAGCATGAAAATGCAAGTGGGGCTAATGAAATTCTTCCAAATATATTTTCTTAGAACAGTCAATCTCCCTGTTCTTCAGCCATTATAAGAAAAAGCAAAGTTTACACGATTATATTATATACTTCCAAAATGAATAATACACTTGGTCTTTGGTAGATTATTTCGAGATGAAAAGCTAATTGGGGAGATCCTTAGAATGACAAAAGCCTTGGATTTGTCAATCCCTGATAACGACTTCTAAACTGTCCACTATTATATAAGACCCTACACTAAACTTTCCTCTTACGGTGTATTTGTATTGATATTTTTACTTGTAAAATAGCTTAAGAAAGAGAAAAAAAAAACTTGGGAATGCTAGGGTGACTTCTCCAGCGAGCTAAGTCCACTATCCTCCTTCCATCTACTTTCATATACTTTCCCCACTTTTAAATAAGAAGACAAAATAAAGTAGTGGGCCCTATAAAGAAGGCAAAGTAGATCCGGAGGAAAATGGACCTAGCATTGCTCTATGGAAAAAAGCATGATTGCACACAAACCGAGCTGGCTCAAAGGCTTGGCTCGATCAAGCCGAGCTTGAGTAAGGATTTCCAGTTCGATCGAACTGAGCCAAGCCGAGCTCGAGCTAACCCATGTTTGAATCGGCTCGGTTCGATGCTTGGCTTGTAAAAACTTGATTCGGCTCGGCTTGATATATATATTTAAATTTATAATATATATTATATTTTATAAGATTTTGGTTCCGCATACGCTTTTGTAAAATCATATATTGTATTTTATAAGTTTTGAAGTCCACAATAAATGTTTCTGTAAAAGGTGTGAGAATATTAAATTTTATAAAATTTGAAGTCCACCATCACTTTTCGTAGTTCATTAGACCCTCTTGTAATTAATAACTTTGGTGGAAAGAAATTATATTAAATATAAGAGAATGTTAAATATAAGAATCACTATATTAGTTCATATCAACTTGAACTCTTTGTGGGATTCTCTTTTAAATTTTGTTAATTATTTTGGAGTCTTCATACAATGGGTTTTTTTTTTTAATTTTTTTCCTTTTAAAATATTTAAAACTTTATACTATCTATATGGTAATTTTTAATATGTATAGCCAAAATATCTAAAATAATTTTATCTATTTCTCTTCCTAATACCTAAACCATCATAAAGTCTTTATAAGATTCATATAACTATGTATTAAATTATTAATATAGAATAAAAATCTCTCTTATAATTAATAATATACTAGAACTTTCTTTAAAAATTATTAAATAACAAGTATAAGAGATTATTAATTATACAATATAGAACCAAGTTAGTTCCTTACAAATTTATTAATTATTAGAAATTATTATGTTATAAAATATTAATTATAAGAGGGCCAACTGTAGTAGAAATCATATGTCATGTTTTATAAATTTTGAAGTCCACTACAAAACCCACTTTCAAATTTAACTCTCTGGGTTCCTTTGTCTCTATATTGCCTCCGTCTCCGCCTCATCTCCCTTTGCTAGTTTGTAGTTGCCCAGACAAGCGAGATTGTTTGCCGGATTAAGTATGTGGTTATGCCATGGGGGGATTTTTACTGAGTTGTGTTGAGGTTTTTCTTTCTCAACCTTTTTTTATAAAATAAAGTGTATATTCTTGAGAAACATTTCAACTTTGCCATGATTTTGTTCTGGTTCCTCTCTTTCAAATTTGAGAAACTTTTTCAATTTACTATCAACTCATCTACAATCATTGGATAATGGTTATGCTAATGTAGTTAATTGTTCAGTATATTATAGGCAAATGAGACTTTAAACATAAATAAAAAAAAGTGACAGAAACAAGTGACAATAAAATACATAGAATGACCATCCAAAAAATAAATACATAACTCGAATAAGTTTGAGCTCGAGCTTGATAATCTATGTTCAAGCCGAGCTTCGAGCCTAGCTATTGGAGTTTGATTCGAGCTCGAGTCAAGCCTAGTCTGAAACCTTCAAGCCGAGCTCAAGCTTGGCTAAGCTCGGCTCAAATCCACCCCTAGAAAAAAGGTAAGGGAGCCTCACCCATCTGGCTTCTGTCCTATAGGTCAACACATGTCCCTCTTGGCATCCCTTAACTGTGATTAAGGTTCACTAACCCTAAGGGTTCAACCATGTAACCTTGATTTTTAGAAAAATATTTTTAAAAAAGGGTAAATTACACTGACCTCCCCTGAGGTTTGACAAAATTTCAGAAACTTCCTCTCTTGTTTCTAAAATTACACTACCCTCTCATGTGTTTCAAGTAGTGGTAACAGATTCCCCCTTCAATTAAAATGTTGTTACTACCATTGACGGAATTTGATGATGTCATGGTTTAAACATTTTAAAATACCCGAATTGCCCCCGAAATACCAATACACAAAAAAGTGTTTTTTTAACTCACTTTTTTTTTAACAAAAACACTTCAACATCAACATAAGAAATGGGTATTAGACTTTTAAGTTCCATTTGTTTCGATGTAAAATATGGGAAAAGAAATCAAATCCGCAGAAAATGTCAATTATGTGTGTTTGTTTGCTCGTAAAATCTTTTGTAAGTAAAATGTTTTATGGAAAATGAATCACTTTTGTAGAAAATGACTTACATTTCAAAAACCCACGAGTCATTTTCCCGTAAAATCTTTGTCTCTTGAAATATGTTTTAAAATTTGTAAAATTACTCATATTCACTAAACAAAAATTAATTTTTTAATATTTTAAATTTTTTTAGTTTTTAAATTTTGTAAGTAAATTATTTCGTTTTATTTTCAAAGAATGCAACCAAACAACAAAAAATTGGTAAAAAAATAAATCATATTTTACCATATTAGCTTTTTCTTTGTAAATGGTTTACATCATAAAGCAATTTACTGCAAAAAAATGGAGTCTTAGTGACGCTATGAGAGTACATCAATATTCTTTATTTTGATCATAAATTTAATTTTGATCAAAAAATAAATACTATTTAACAAAATATAAATTAAGTTTTTTTTCATCAACTATTCACACATACATAAATATTTTTCAAGCATCACATTCACACGGGTTGCTCACCAGAGAGATAGGAAGGAAACCCACTAGCACCAAACATTTCACAAGCCTAGTGAAATGGGGGTATTCCCAATTAACAATGTTAACTTTAAACATCGATAGGGGAGGTCAGTGTAATTTTAGAAACAAGAGGGGAGGTTTGTGAAATTTTGACCAACCTCAGGGGAGGTCAGTGTAATTTACCCTAAAATTTTTTTTAACTACAAGAGTTAAAATTTCATAACCTAGGTTAAAAAAGGGAAGTTAAAGGGGATTTATGACTGGGCCAGACGGTTTTGGTCTAGCGAGGGCCAAATTGTAGAGGAAAAAATATGCCTTGCCAATCCTGATACCACGTGTACACCATTGAACAACAACTGCACCTCAGCTCTTCTAGAATGATTGGGCAGGATCACCTGCGAATACACTCTGATGATCAAATTAATAACAGAGTGACAAGAGGGGTAGAAAGAAGAGAGAATCAATGGCTTAGGATTTTCAGAAGGATAGAGACTCAATGTGTGCTTGATTTCGGGAGAATGCAGATCCCGTCTCTTTGCTCCCTACCTTTGTATTTATAGGAAGAAGATTAAGGTTGGTCAGCTGCCTTTCTATTTCCACTTCTTCCTGGAATACAAGTCTTTATGTTTACATAAGATTCTGCCAGTGAGGTGATAGATTGAGTTTCCTCTTCATGAAGGAGATTGTTGTGATCGGGTTTGAGATATTCGGAATTGGACTGATCCTAGCTTCTATTTAGATAACGTTTACTTTGGACTTTCCGAGTTGGAGGTCGAGTCAGGAATGTGCACCTTGACTTGAGCTTTGCCTCATATTCGATGTGAAAATTAGGGTCAGATGGATCAATCAAGATATATATCTTGGTTCGATCAAAGCCGTTGGTGTGCTAGCTGTCTTTATGCACGCCTCTACCAATTTTTACCCTTACAAATACCCCCCTTCTCAGGGCCTTCAGGTTTATCTGAGGCTCTAAGAATCCATGTCATTTTTTTAGGTGTTCTCCAACTGGTGGTATGTGTGGTGCACCTATATTCATCTTGAAGAACTTCGGATATTGCACTCATTTAATGCACCGAGTCTAGCCTCATCATTCCTTTTGACAGGACGTGACTGCTGACATTTCGGCGATTTCCTTCCTATTAACGATCTTGCTTCCAGCCGTTATGTCGTGTATGGCTTGATGTAAGAGGTTTCTGGTCTTTAAAGTCTTTCTCAATTCACATATAAAGGCGTGAATGATATGTGTGTTCGTTTGTTCAACGTTCAGAGTCTTTTCTTCTTCTTCGTGCTTCGTCTGTGTTCTCTTCCTGCTCAACATCTTCCTATTCTTTCGGTTGGTAAGTCCTTCCTCGCAATTAGGTCCCCATAGTATGTCGGAGGTGTCTAGTTCCTCAACAGAAAAATGAGGGAGGTTCCTCGTCCTCACCTGTCTGTAAGAATAGGGCATTCCTTGCTAGGGTTAGGAGGAAATTTAGGATTCCGAAAGGGGTTCTAATAGACTCTGAGTACACATTTATGCTCATTCGCTCTTCTGAAACAAGCACTAGGGTGTATATCAGTCACTTAGAATTTGGCCTATGCTTCCCTACTTCACCCTTGGTGGGGGGTCTTCTCACCGAGCTGAGGCTTGCCTCAGGCATATGCATCCTAACTTCTACCGCTTAACTACCAAGGTTGAGGGTTTTAACCAGGATGGTTTTTAGATCGGGGTTATTTACATCCTGTCCTTGTATTCGGTTATGAAGTGTCCTATTGAGGGGCCATACTATTATTTGAGTGAATCTTAACCACTTCTCTTATGAATAGTTTTTACGAATCTCCTTAAAATAAAATATTAAAAAAGGTTAAAATTGTCATTTCATAAAATATTTAACATCTGTTAACTAACTTTTGGATGGAATGGTGGATTTGATAAACTAACCCAGCCTGATGCTCAAGCCTAATGATTATGGAATAAATAATTCTATTGAATTTTTGGATCCATTACATTGACCCTTAGTAGATATATATAATAGAAAATAGGTTCAAATATAGAAATACAACTAAATCTCAATCTAATCAAATCTTACAAAACTAATCCAATTTAAATCTACTTGTGATATTTATGATGTATCTCATCATATTTTATTATCATGCTACATTCTTTATTACCCTCCCACAATTGCATGGTTTGTTGCAATTTGTTACAAATGTCCACCCTTGATCTTCCATAATTTTTATAGTTTGATGATGAATAGGTAGAATATTCATTCATGCTTGGTGGTCACCGCCAGTCTGTGAAGTCAATTTCAATCACATCTGCTCATTTTTATGAGTCTCTTGAAATTGGTAGCCTACTAGACAAGGTTGTTACAATCTTCTCCCAAAAGCAAATGAAGTATGATTCGACGATTTGAAAAAAATTTCTTATTGGATAGATTTTCAATAAAAAAAAAAGATGGAGAAAAGTTTTAAAAGAGATCGTGAGGCATACATGAGTATAATAACTAGGGGGGGTTATAGAGGTATAGAGGATGGCTGATATGCATGTTATTATGTTAATAATTGTCTCTTTATTTATATTTGTTAGTTGTTTATTTTGTCTTAATAGTTATAATTATAATTTTTTTTTTTTTTAATGTAGGAGTTAGATGGAGTTTAACATATTTGAGCCTAAATTGAAGAAATTTAAAGCTAAAAGCTCATTAAAGAGAAAAGTCATACAAGGCTCACTCATCTAATTGGATTAAATCAAGGATAAGATAGAGTTGTTGATATTTGACAACCAAATCTACAAGAAAAGCAAGTAAATTTCGTGGGTGGTGTTATTGAGCAACAAATCCCCTAGAAAGGAAGTTTTCCTGGATTTCCGCCTATTCTGAACATGACTCACTAATTTGGTCATAACTTTTGATTGAGAGATCGGATTAAGGCAAAATTTAAGGCGTTGGAAAGAAAACTAAAAGGAGAACAAAATTGGATTTCATGAGAATCTCCTAATACGGACATTTAAGAGGTCAAAACAGTCCATCAAGTGGGGGCTTATGCATAGAGGAGAAGAAATTAGGGTTGAAACATTATTTGTTCTTCCTCTTCTATCTTTTCTCTCAACTTCCTTACTCTTTTGATTAATTTTATTGAAGATTGAGTGGTGTGAAATGGTATATTTGTGAAGAAATTTTATCATCAATGAAGATTTATCTCGAAATTGATTGTATGTTCATTGCAATGTCTGGCTAAACTCTCGGATTAGAGCAAAGGACGAAGCTAAGTCCTCTCCTTTTAATTTATAATTCATTCCTTATTTTTTTTCATATTATATATGCTCTTTAATGACAGAATAAGTTTGTCTTCATTGCTCTAGGCAAGATTCAATATTTATTTCTTAATTAAATTTTTTTGACTGTCTATGCTTAGATTTGATAGGTCATGCTTAGGAATAAATTCTTTTGATGGTTTATACTTATTTTTTTATAAATAGTTCTTAAGTTTTTTATGATTTTTGAAGTGAAGGAAATATTACGTTTTTAATTTTGATTTTGAAAATGATTTTGAAGATAAATATTCCGAACCAAAACATTGATTTGTTATTTGGTTTGAGTTATAATTGGGAAAAATTAGAGATATTTTGTAGATTGATTGGTTGATGTCTAGTGGAATCTAGATGCTCTGATCTCTTTCTCTAATTGGTTTACTCTTTTTATTACTCCATTTTAGTTGTTTTGATTTATTTGTTTTAGTTAGATCATATATCTTAAATCAATTCAAGATCTCTTTTATCACTAGTTTATTACTTAGATTTCAGTTTTTAATATTATTTTGTTTAGTTCTCTGTGGATCGACTCGTATTTGTCATTGTCTCTTCTATAAACGGTCGTGCACTTGCGGTATTATTATTTGCACATCAATGACTATAAGTACCCAATTTTTACACCCCTGCCTTTACCATGGTTAAACTTTTACCATGATTATCCCCAGTTCAAACCCTAGTCAAATCTAGGTAAAACCCCTAAACCCTAATCAAACTTAGGTAAAACCTTCAAACCCTAATCTAACCCTAGGTACAACCCTTAAACCCTAGTAAAACCTAGGTAAAACCCTAATCCCTAGTCAAACCCTAGAACAAATCCTAGGTGAACCCTAAGTCAAAACCCTAGGTCCACCCAAGCCCATCTCAAACCCAAAACCCAAAAAAAAAAAAACAGCCTAGAACCAGCCTTGGGCCCAAACAAGGGCCCACAGACCCTAGGGACCGTTGGTGTGGGGCACACATACCCTAAATTCAAAAAATTAGGAATAACGATAATCAAATTATCATCAATTCCAATTATAGCAAAGGCTATAGTGCTTTCGGCCCGCATGTGTGAGGGATGGGCCCAAAGAGGCAAAAATCCAGAATTGCAGTCATTGGATTACCGTTATTCCATTTTACTCTTCTTCAGGAATGGCGGTAATGGCATTACCACCATTATCTGATCTTCTAAAACTGTGTATCAGCTCCCCTCTTGGCCACCCTGGCTTGCTTCCAGCTTGTCCCCCACGCCTCCGGTAATGCCTAGAACACCCCTAGGCCTCTCCCTTCACTCTTATAAATCCCCCCCTTCACCATGAGTTGGGGAGATTCCAAAATCATCCCAAAGAACCCCTGCCTCACTTCGGCCAGCCCTATTCCACTCTCCTCAGTGCCTTACCACGGTCCCCAGACCTCTCCCTCGAGCTGCCTAACATCCCTAGGAGTCATCCCTTCGCACCACAACCACTCTACCACCGTGCACCACCGCTTGCAGCTACTATACAAGGGTAACAACCCTACCCTATTGTTTTTGTGTTTGTTCATCATTGTAAGGGACCCCTGGTCCCATTCCAGGGGTCTCATATTTCTTTGTTTGCTATTGTATTACTGTCCAGCCAAGGACAGGGTCCCCCTTGCCTTCCTCATAGGCATGGGGGAGTCCATTGAGGTTTAGCTCGGGTTCAACACCCCCCCATGCTTGGTTAACTCCCCACAAGTTATGGAGGTCCCTCAATCCATGAGGGAACCTGGACGTATCCTGATGCAGCTTCCAGGGGAAAAAAATCATTTTCTGAGTTTTTCCAGGAATGGAGGTAGAATAACTACCGTCATTACTGGTCCCTTACTATTGCAGCCCCGTTAACCATGGTTAGTGTGGGCCCTGGTCAAGTTCAGGGCCATGGGTAGTCTCCCTTGACCTTAACCTACTTCCCCTGATCATTTCAGACCTTAACCAGTAGCTTAACCACATTTTGGATGACCAAAACTCCAAACTGTTCTAAATGGCAGTAGACAGTCTATCGCCATTTCAGACTGCCAAGCACGGTATCTTTAGGCCACTATAGGGCCCACACCTGACCTCCTCTTGGGCCTACCAAAGGCCCAGGGTCTTTCCTGAACTTCAGACTTCACTCCTGTGGGTTCAAAACCCCATGGGGACATCCCTAACCAGAGTTACAGACCCGCAAACCAGGGTCAAAAGTATTACTGTAATAGTGGTAATCTCATTACTGTCATTCTTGACATTCTGACTTATTGGGTTTTGTACAAGGCCCAGACCTGGTAGGAGGCCATTCTAAACCCTGCCAAACCCTCTGGGCCCAATCATGACTAGACCTTTGCCTTAACCATGGTTAATCCGACTCTTGGTTAACATTTAACCATGGTTAAGCAATCCTTTACCCATGAAAAATCTGAAAAAATACTAAAAAAATCAGAAATATTCTAAGATGCCCAAAAATGATCTGCTTCAGCTATTTAACTATGGTTAACAGTCCTAACCATGGTGACCTACCCCTTTTAACCATGGTTAAGTAATTTTTAACCCAAAAAATTCTGAAAAATCCTAAAAACATTCAAAAAATTCAAAAAGATAAAAAAACAAGCTTTCTTGACTTTTTTTTACCATGGTTAGCACCCCTAACCATGGTTAATACTCATTTAACCCCGGTTAGCAACCCTAACCTCGATTAAATCCATCTTCGGCCTATTAGGCCTATCTTGCAGCCTACCGGGCTCACCCTTGGCCTATAGGGCCCAATCTCAGCCTACCGGGCTTGACCATACCTTCTTTGACTGTGGTTAGCATGTGACGTCCCGAACCCACGCCTAGGGAATCAAGTTCCGAGACGCTCGCCTGTTCGTCAAATCACGCAAGCGGAAGACTTACCCGCAAAAATACGATAAATTTAAACATTTATCAGATGCTTCTAAAAAACAAATAACAACTATCATCACAATAGTCATCATACAAACCATATACCTGTATTATTTACATCAAGTCTGTTTTATAAAAGTAGGCACCTCTATCACGCCGAGTACAATTTGTACAATATTCCAAAATGTCCAGTTTGACTTTTCACTTACTAGTCAGCAGCTCCGAAATCTGCTAACATAAAAAGTTAGTGAACTATGAAACTCAATAAAACCACAGTCCTTCTAAATTATTTTCCACATAATAACACGCATCAATAATGATATAATAAACAGTTCAATTTATATGTTACAGTAAAATAGAACAGTATATAATAAACTGTGACCCAAGGTCACTTAGAGTTACGTCACCCTAACCTATGTTCCCGACCTCACATTACTTTCCAATTATGAGGTTTATTTATGAATGTATTCATATTACAAAGTTATCATTCCAATCATCAATCATGTTTCATTTCGAGTCCTAAGACTCTATTAGCTGGCCACAACCCACAAATGTTCAGTTTAAAGTCTCTAAATCGTAACCATACATAGAGCCATTTAAACTCACACACATTATTCCAGCTTTCACCCGACCACGACCAAACCTTAGGTGTATCAACCTAAACATCTTGGAATCCGATGATTCCATACTGAACCGTGAGTACACCGACTCTGAAAAATACACCAACCTAGAGTACGCCGACTCAGACAACTTCGTATCCGAAGATTATACACACAATCACCCAATAATAACATACTTTTCAATTCAATTGATTGACAACATCTAACGTGTATTCGCCACCATCGCACTGAGTATCAGTCAAGAAGGAACTCCGACCAACCTGCCTACCATCATCTTCTGGCTAATCTATGGAAAAACCCCGACATCTTTACCAATGCCGACATCTCCTGACGTTTCACCAAGAAGGGACCCCGATAGACATGGTGCCGACATCTTCTAACTCACCCAAAGTAGAACCCTGGACTATACATTATCTAATGTTCAGTCATTTTAAACTCCCTAGGCCTCTAACATCTCCCGACTATCAGTTACGGAGGAACCACGGGCCATGCAGGACACCGCCACTCCTGACTTAATCCAAGAGGTAATATGGACGACCTAGACAAACAGACTGACATCCCCCAACTATCAGTCACAGAGGAACCCCGGGCCTTACTGGACACCGTCCCTCCTGACCTAGTCAAAGAAGAACCACGGACTATACTTTTAACCCTGGTTAGGTTTTCTAACCACAAGTTAACCCCAGTTAACCCAAGCCTCGCTTGATTAACTGAAATACTTGGGCTTCACGTCCGTGAACCAAATCCGGTAACACATCGTCCCGTTAAAGAACATTTCCATGCTAATGGATGTGTACATAGCCTTATACGACATGCAAAATAATTTTTCGTCACCCTAGAGTAGCGATACAATTTACTGGGGACCCGATCTAGGCTCCTCGAAGATTCACATAAATCACAATATCACATAGGGGTCTTTGACCCTTTTTCCATCCATGTCAATCACACAGTGAGCCTAAATTTGGGGTTTTGACACCTGAGAACGAGGGCTACACTCCTCTACTCATTTTCCACGCACATCTAACCCTTCCACACATCACATAGGGGTCTCCGACCCTTTTTCTATCCACGTCATTCACACAGTGAGCCTAAATCTGGGATTTTGACACCCGAGACCAAGGGCTACACCTCTTTATTCATTTTCCACTCACAACCACCTTCTCATAACATATCCATGGGGTCTCAAACCCTTTCTCATTCACACCAAAAGACATGAATCTATTTCAAATAAAAAAATATAGCATAAGTGGAAAATGAGAAGAAAGAAAAGGGGTTTTACTTGTTTCATGTGTTTCGAGGCCTCATAGGTAAAAACGGACGTCACCAATGCGTTCCCCATGACGATCAATCCGGGGGTAGAGCGCATGCAACTTTCTCTCTCTAGTTTTTTTTTCTCTCTCTCTCTAAAACACTCGGACCGAATGCTGTCTCCGAACAAAAAATCAAACTAAAGGTTTGCCTTATATAGGCAAATATGGGGTTGGATCCGGTGCAATAACACATGAGCAAAAATGGTGTGGTACTTTGATCGATTTGATTAGGTTTGACCGATTTGACCAAATCTCCGATTCTCACGTATACGACCTGCGAAATCCTGCCAAACGACGTTCGATTTCAACAAAATTTTAGGTGACCGAACTCAGGGTAGTCTGACACCTGTTGTAAAAAATTCGGGAAGAAATACTGAGTTTTAACGGTAAAAAGAAAGTCTGGAAAAAAACTACAGAACCCACTAATTTCCTGATTTTAGATACAAAACACATTGTCGTTTCTTCGTTTGAGATGATTAACTGCCAAAACGATAGACGGTTGTCCTCACGGTCGACCGGCACGCTGTGGTACCAGCTGCATAGATTTCTATTAGAATCCCTCAACAATTATGGAGTCCCAACTGAATTCTAGAAAATTTGAAATTCCTGATTTTATCTATTTTCTTACATTTAAGACCCACGCGGTCTCGTGAATCGATGAGCGACGAAACCGAAATGATAGGTGACCAAACTAGGGACAGTCTGACACCTACTATATGAATTTTGGGAGAAAATGATGAGTTTTGACAATAAAAAGTAAATCCGAAAGAAAACTATACGTCTTACTAATTTTCTGATTTTGGACACAAAACACGTTGTCGTTTCTTCATATAAGATAATAAACTGACGAAACAACAGACAGTAGTCCTCATGACCGACCAATATGTTGTGGTACAAGTCACACGAATTTCTATTAGAATCCTTGTGAAATATTGAGTCCTAACGAAACTCCGAAAATCTGTAAATTTCACGTTTTCTCGATTTTCTTACATACAAGATCTCCGCGGTCCCATTAATCGATAAACAACGGATCCAGCATGACAGTTGATCATTCAGATAGTCAACCCGCACATTGTGTATGATTTTCTAGTAAAAACACTAAATTTTTCTTGGTGTAATCCAATTCCGAGCAAAACTCACTTTTCACCAATTTAATAAATACTTAACTTTTTAATCACAGTTAAGAATCCATAAACTCATAATTTTATTATATTAAAATTTTGTGTCGTTACAATCTCCTCTCCTTACAAAAGTTTCATCCTCGAAATTTACATATACACTAGTCATCAAATAACTGATGATGATTGCTTCTGTAGACATCTTCAAGTTCCCATGTGGCTTACTGTGTCATGGTGTTCCCATAAAACTTTAACCAGTTTAATCGTTTCTTTTCGTAACACTTGTTCCTTTCGGTACAAAATTATCACTGACTTTTCTTCAAAAGTTAAGTCTTCTCTGACTTGAATTGGTTCATATCGTATCACGTGCGAAGGATCAGATACATATTTTCTTAGCATGGATATCTTAAATACATTGTGGGCCCTCTCCAACTCTGGTAGTAACGCCGGATGGTAGGCTACGCCTCCTATTTTAGACAAAATCTCAAAAGGTCCAATGAATCGCGAACTTAACTTTCCCTGCTTTCCGAATCGTACAATACCTTTTGATGGAGAGATTTTCTAGTAGGCATGGTCGCCGACTTGAAACTCTAAGTCTCGATGCTTTCCATCTGCATAGTTTTTTTGTCGACTTTGAGCAGATAATAATCTTGATCGAATTAACTCGATCTTCTTTTTTGTTTCTTGCACCAACTCAAGTCTCAGTAGTTTACGTTCCCCTACTTCAGTCCAACATACTGGAGACTGAAAACTCCTGTCGTACAAGGCCTCGTAAGGAGTCATTTGAATACTTGTCTGATAACTATTATTATATGCAAACTCGATCAATGGCAAGTGATCATCCAAGTTTCCCTGAAAGTCCAGACAGCAAGTGCGCATCACATCTTCTAGAGTTTGTATTGTGCGCTTAGACTGTCCATCTATTTGCGGATGATAAGCTGTACTCATGTTTACCTGCGTACCCAAAGCTTCCTGCAAGCTCCTCTAAAATCGGGAAGTAAATCGTGGATCATGATCTGACACAATAGATACAGGCACACCATGCAGCTTCACAACTCCTTGATGTACAACTTTGATAAATTTTTCAGGGTTATGGTATCCTTGATAGCGACAAAGTGAGCCGACTTCGTCAATCGATCAACTATTACCCAAACGGTTCACTCCTTATTTTTGGTAACCCCATCACAAAATCCATCGTAATGTGCTCCAATTTCCACTCGAGAATGGGCAATAAATTTAACAATCCTAGTGGTTTTTTGATGTTCTGCCTTGACTTGCTGACAAACAAGGCATTGAGATAACTCTGCAATTTCTCTTTTCATGTCGTTCTACCTGTAGTTATTCTTCACATCCTGATACATCTTCGTACTTTCAGGATGCACTGCAAAACAAGATTGATGTGCCTCATTGAGCAGTTCATTCTTTAATTCGAGGTTTCCTAGTACACAGATTCTACCTTTGAATTGAAGTATTCAATCTTCAGATTCTTCAAAATCATTCATTTTTCACTGAAGCATCTTACCTCTGATAGTTTTAATCTCCTGATCTTCCAATTGTGCCTCCTAAATTTTCTGTAATAAAACTGACTTGGCCTGAATACTAACCAACTTGGCAATATTACCTTGAATCCCAGACTCAGATTTCAACTCTTGAATTATTCGATCATCTTCCATCACTTGACCCTCATATATGCTACAGATCCAACTATCTTTCTACTCAGGGCATCAGCAACCACGTTACCCTTACCAGGATGATACTAGATCACATAATCATAATCCTTCAAGAATTTCATCCATCTTCGTTGCTGCATATTGAGATCTTTCTGAGAGAATAAATATCTCAAACTCTTGTGATCAATATAGATCACCAACTTCTCTTCATAAAGATAATGTCTCCAAATTTTCAACGCGAACACTACTGCAACTAACTCTAGGTCATGCGTGGGATAATTCCGCTCGTGAATCTTGTGTTACCTTGAACCATAAACAATGACCTTTTTGTTTTGCATTAAAACACATCTGAGTCCTTTGTCGGAAGCATCACAGTACACCTCAAATCCTCCAGATCTCAAGAGTTGCCAAAACGGGAGCAGTTGTTAATCTCTTCTTTAATTCTTGAAAGCTTTGCTCCTGAGATGCCATCCATTCGAACTTTACATCTTTCTTATTCAACTCCATTAATGGAGTGACTATCTTGGAGAAACCTTCTACAAATCTGCGGTAATAACCAGCCAATCCCAGAAAACTCCGAACTTCAGTTACAGTGGATGGCCTTGTCCAATCGGTTACCGCCTGAATCTTGGAGGGATCAATAGATATTCCATTCCTTGACACAATATGCCCAAGGAAGGCTCCCTCTTCCATCCAAAACTCACACTTGGAGAACTTAGCATACAGCTGATTATCTCTTAATGTCTGTAGCGTAATCCTCAAGTGCTCAACGTGCTTCTCCTGACTAGGTGAATACACCAAGATATCATCAATAAATACCACAATAAACTAATTCAAATACGGCCTCAAAAGATGATTCATCAACTCCATAAAGGCTGTAGGCGCATTTGTCAGTCCAAAAGGCTCATTTGTCAGTCCAAAAGACGATTCATCACTACAAGTCCAGGAACTCGTAGTGACCATACCGAGTTTAGAATGCTGTCTTCCGAATACCTTCTTCTTTGACCCTCAATTAGTGATAACCGGACAGTAAATAAATCTTTGAAAACACTTGGGTGCCTTGCAACTAATCAAATAGATCATCGATCCTGGGGAGAGGATACTTATTCTTGATCGTCGCTTGATTCAGCATATGATAGTCTATACACAGACGCAGACTTATGTCTTTCTTTCGAACAAATAACACTGGTGCTCCCCACAGTGAAACACTAGGGCGGATCAAACCCTTATCTAATAGGTCTTGCAACTGAATCTTTAGTTCTTGCAACTCAGCTAGAGCCATCCGATACGGTGTTTTAGATATCGAGTCTATACCTGGAGTAACATCGATTGTAAAATCGATTTCTCTAGTAGGAGGGAGTCCTGGTAATTCATCAGGAAACATATCTCGAAACTCTCTGACCACCAGAGTATTCCCTAAAGTGTCATCTTCATCTTTATCGGCTACCACTGCTGCTAAATACCCAATACACCCCTTATCTAGAAGGTGGCATGATTCCCCTATAAGTATAATAGTAAACAATAACACACCATGTACATAACCGTACTACATCAAAGTATATACAAACATCACATACTACATTTAAGTATATACACTAAAAATATGAGTCATATGATAGGAAGACCGACTAGGGCATCTACTATACTCCAAAATGATACAGATGCGCTACAGTCTCCCTCATGACCCTCTACTCTTGAACCTCGGCCTCAGGTCTAGCCTCTCTCAACAACCAGGCAATCTCTCTCTGTCTCAGGGATTCGCGCATTGCTTGCGCGGTCAATCCCTTGCGAAGTAGTCATACCGCCTTTAAGTGTATAATGTGGTAAGACGACCATCCAGCATAACGACTTCTTTGCATGGTCACCGCCCACTCAAAAAGAGTTATCTCCCTCTTGGTGGGAGTTTGGTTCAACCTTGTCATTTCATACACATGCACACAATTCCCAAATCAATGTCTGATTTCGAAACAGGTGCAATCAATATACTACATCTAGGATTGTTCCTATTATTTCGTTCTAAACTACTTGTCTTATCAAGTATTGTTTGTTATGATGATTATTGCTTTAACTCTGATACCAACTGTGACGCCCCAAACCAGCGCCTAGGGAATCAAGTTTTGAGACGCGCACTTGTTCGTCAAATCACACAAGCGGAAGACTTTACCTGTGAAAATACGAAAAATTTAAACATTTATCAGATGCTTCTAAATAGCAAATAACACCTCTCATCATAATAGTCATCATACAAACCATATACTTGTATTATTTACATTATGTCTGTTTTATAAAAGTAGGCGCCCAAAAGGCACCACAGATAACCTAGATAAACAGACCGACATCTCTTGACTATCAGTCACAGAGGAACCCCGAGCCTTACTGGACACCATCTCTCTTGACCTAGTCAAAGAGGAACCACGGACTATACTTTTGACCTTGGTTCGGTTTTCTAACCATAGGTTAACCTCAGTTAACCCAAGCCTCATTTGATTAACTGAAATACTTGGGCCTCACGCCCGTGAACCAAATCTGGAAACACACCGTCCCGTTAGGGAACGTTTTTAGGCTAATGGATGTGTCAATAGTCTTATACGACCTGCAAAATAATTTTTCGTCACACTAGAGTGGCGATACAATTTACCGAAGACCTGATATGGGCTCCCCGAAGATCCACATAAAATCACAATCTCACATAGGGGTCTCCGACCCTTTTTCCATCCACGTCATTCACACAGTGAGCCTAAATCTGGGGTTTTGACACCGAGACCGAGGGCTACACCCCTCTACTCATTTTCCACGCACATCCAACCCTTCCCCACATCACATAGAGGTATTCGACTCTTTTTTCATCCACACCATTCACACAGTGAGCCTAAATCTGGGGTTTTGACACCCGAAACCGAGGGCTACACTCCTCTACTCATTTTTCACGCACAACTACCTTCCCATAACATATCCACGGGGTCTCAGACCCTTTTTCATTCACACCAAAAGACATGCAACCATTTCACATAAAAAAAATATAACATATGGGGAAAAAGAGAAGAAAAGAAAAGAGTTTTACTTGTTTCATGCATTTCGAGGCCTCACAGGTAAAAACAGACGTTTCCAACGCGTTCCCCACAATGATCAACCCCAAGATAGAGTGCATTCAACTTTCTCTCTCCTCCTCTCTCTCTCTCTCTCTCTCTCTAGTTTCTCTCACTCTCTCTAAAACACTCGAACCGAATGCTGTCTCCGAACAAAAAATCAAACTAAAGGTTTGCCTTATATATAGGCAATGGGGTTGGATCCGGTGCAATAGCACATGAGCAAAAATGGTGTGGTAATTTGACCGATTTGACTAGGTGTGACCGATTTTACCAAGTTTGACCGGATCTCCAATTCTCACATATACGACCCGCGAAACCCTGCCAAACGACATTCAATTTTAACGAAATTTCAGGTGATCGAACTTAGGGTAGTCTGACATCTGCTGTAAAAATTTCGGGAACAAATACTGAGTTTTGACAGTAAAAAGAAAGTCTGAAAGAAAACTGTAAAACCCACTAATTTCCTAATTTTGGATACAAAACACATTGCCGTTTCTTTGTTTGAGATGATTAACTACCGAAACGACAGACGGTCGTCCTCACGGCCGACTGGCACGCTGTGGTACCAGCCGCATAGATTTCTATTAGAATCTCCCAACAATAATGGAGTCTCAACTGAATTCTGAAAAATCTGAAATTTCCTAGTTTTATCAATTTTCTTACATTTAAGACACTCGCGGTCTCACGAATCGATACGCGACGGAATCGAAACGACAGGTGACTGAACTAAGAACAATCTAACACCTACTGTACGAATTTCGGGAGAAAATGATGAGTTTTGACAATAAAAAGTAAATCCGGAAGAAAACTGTAAATCTCACTAATTTTTTGATTTCAGACACAAAACACGCTGTCGTTTTTTCATATGAGATAATAAACTGACAAAACAACAGACGGTAGTCCTCACGGCCAGCCGGTACATTGTGGTACAAATTACACAGATTTCTATTAGAATCCTTGCGAAATATTGAGTCTTAACAGAACTCCGAAAATCTGTAAATTTCTCGTTTTCTCGATTTTCTTACATACAAGACCTCCGCGGTCCCACTAATCGATACACAATGGATCCGGCACGACAGTTGATCATCCAGGTAGTCGACCTGCACATTGTGTATAATTTTTGAGTAAAAACATTGAATTTTTTCGATGCAATCCAATTCTGAGCAAAACCTACTTTTCACCAATTTAATAAATACTTAACTTTTTAGTCACAGTTAAGAATCCATAAACTCATAATTTTATTATATCAAAATTTTAGGTCGTTACATAGCAATCCTAACCATAGTTAGTTTGAAAAAATCCTGGTTAGCACCCCTAACCTTGGTCAAACTTTGTCTTAGCTTATTGGGCTCCTCTCTTGGCATACCGGGCCCAAACCTAGTCTACCGGACTAAACCCTAAGCCTACCGGGCTTGAACCTTATACTTGACCAACCTCGATCAACTCAACCCTAGTTTACCGGACTAATCCATTAGCCACCCTTGGTGCACACACACATACCCCTAGCCTTGGCACGGGTTCATATGCCAAAACTACGCTTGGTCTGATCTCACCCCTATGTGAGTACGTAGGCAACCCAACCCGGGTTTGACTCTAGTTAGCTTTTCTTTCTTAGATTAGTCTTATCTTAAACACTTAGACATTTTAGTAAACTTTGACATTAATTGGCTTAAACCTAGGGAGTAGGGAACCATTGTAAAACGGAAGCCTCGGGGTACCTAACACCTTCCCCAGACTTAACCGAACCTCTTACCCTAATTTCAATCATAGACCAAAACCTTATCCAAATCCCGATGACTTATCCATTCTGAATGAATAGGTGGCAACTCTAAACCTGTGAGATTAATCAGGGTTCCGAAACCTGTGTCCACAATGACATGAGTTTTAGTTTTTTTTAAAAAAAATTCTCATTTGGGCAGTGGCGCATCACCAACCTAAAAGGGGAAAACAAGAGCAAAAGAATAACTAAAGGATCGATGGTTCTGATACCATATAGAAGAAATGACTTTATTGAATATTTGGACTCATTGCATTGACCCCTAGCAGATTATCTATTACTAATATAATGAGAATGCCCCCTCTTAAAAACAAAGGTTGAATTTTTCTTAATTCCCAAACTGCCCTTATCATAATCATATATGTAAGCACCCCAATTTTGCACCCTTTTAACACCGTTAACACCTTCAAATCTTCCCAAAAACCCTCTTTCAAAAACCTCTTTCCAGGTGTTTTGATTTTCAAAAATGACCAAAGTACCCCTAGGGTGAAAAATTACCAAAATACCCTTGAAAAAATGCTAAAAATTTTTCATTGGGTTCAAAATGATTTTACAAATTTTTTGATGAATTTTGGCAATTTTTGGGATTAAATCGGATTTTAAAATGGGAAAATGACCAAAATGCCCCTAAGGTGCAAAATGAAAAAAATACCCCTGGAAAATACTTCAAAACTCACTTTTTATCTAAAATATTTTTCTTGGATTTATCAGTTAAATTTCGACTGTTTCCGGGCTCAAATCAGGCTTCAAATGCATAATATAGCTCAAAATCACTTTTTAAAAGCTTTATTTTGGTCGTTTATACCAAAAACGACCAGCCTTTTTTAGGCAGGTTTTGGCTGGTCGTTTTTGGCAAAAACGACCAAATTTTTTTGGTTTGTTTCGGTTTGTCGTTTATGTCATAAACGACCAAATTAATATCCGGTTATTTTGGTCTTTTCCCCCTACAAACCGACCTACTTTCCGTCATTGCTGACCTTTTGCCTTGGTCGTTTTTCACAAAAACGACCAAAGCGAAATTTTTTCAAAAAAAAGATAGTCCCACATCGAAAATTTTGGTTTTTTCTCATTTTTTCATCCCCTATAAAAGCCCAACTCCTTTCCTCAAAATCTCACCAATTCACTCACCCTTTCCTTGGTTTTTTAAAGTCCTATGACTTAGAAAAACCCTTGGAAAATCATTTCCCGGGTGTTCAAAGTTCTAAGTTCTTTTTCTTTTCTTTTGGAGCATCCCCTCTTTGTCCGAAAGTTCACCGTACTTTCGGGAAGGTAATCCCTCTATCCCTAATCTCGCTTTCATTTTTTTAAGCTTTATTATTAATTGCTTAAATTATGTTTTGTCTTTAAATTTTACTTTTAGACTGCTAAAAGCCCCGCTTAGTCGAACCTCTGCCCAAATCCCGGTTCAACACGAGCCCCGCCTAGTCGAACCCCTGTCCAGTTTACTTAAACCCAGCTTAACCTGTCAAACCCCTGCCCGGTTTTATTTAAACCCGGCTTACCCTGTCGAACCTCTGCCCAAATCCTGGTCCAAAACTAGCCTTGCCTAGTCGAACCTCTTCCCAAATCCCGGTCCAAAACTAGCCTTGCCTAGTCGAACCTCTGCCCAAATCCCGGTTCAAAACTAGCCCCGCCTAGTCGAACCTCTGCCCAAATCACGGTTCAAAACTAGCCCCGCCTAGTCGAACCTCTGCCCAAATCCCGGTTCAAAACTAGCCCGCCTAGTCGAATCCCTGTCCAAATCCCCGTCCAGAACTAGCTTAACCCTAGTTAATCCTAAATTAGACCCAGTTAATTATAGCTTAACCATAGTTAAACCCCGATTAAGCCCTAGTTAATTCTAGTTAAACCCCAGTTAATCCTAATTAACCTCAGTTAATTATAGTTAAAACCCTAGCTTAAGCCCTAGCTAAACCCCGATTAACCCCCAGTTAACCCTAGTTAAACTCTGATTAAACCTAGTTAATTATAGTTAAAACCCTAGCTTAAGCCCTAGCTAAACCTGATTAAGCCCCAGTTAACTCTAATTAAAACCCTATTTAAACCTTGGTTAAAACCTTAGTTAAGCTTTGATTAAACCCCAACTGAACCCTAAAATCAATCAAGCTAAACCCTAGCTAAGCCCTCATTTGAACCTTGGTTCTATTGAAACCGGCAAAATCCATTCGCTCCTCAGCACGAGCTTAAAAGGCCACCTCGCTCCTCAAATAGGAGTAACAAACTTTTCAATCACCCACAATCCAGTCCAATCAAATCAAACCATCAACTTCACTCCGGAACTACGTGTGGCTTGATTCCACTAACTGTGGATACGTAGGCAACCCTGATCGGGTTCAGCTGTCCCTAGGATAGAATCCCTATTCCGTTTCTACTCTATCCATCTCAATTTATGTATTTCATTCAATATTACATTGCTCAGCATATAGATAAAATTGCAAGCTTCTTTATGGTTTCCTTTATTTGATTCAAACTTAGGGAGTAGGTAACCATCTCCAGATGGGGGTTTAGGGGTGCCTAACACCTTCCCCTAACCCAACTGAATCCCTTACCCTGACCTCTGATTTCTAGACCATGCCTTATCCAACAAATTCAGGGACCTATTTCCCTCAGAATTAGATAGGTGGCGACTCACAACTCAATTACAATTTATCACTATTCCTTATTGGGATTTATCCTGATCGGGAATGGAGGGTAAAATTCAGGTACTCACAGCTGGCGACTCTGCTGGGGACTCTGGTTTCGCAGACCAGTATTCAAGCCAAAATCTAAGTCTGAATCAAATACCGGAAACCACAACAAAATCTTTCAATTTCATCGATATGTTATTTCATTCATTTTAATTAAAACCTCGGACATTTGTTTGCAAAACTTAGCAACATGCCTAGGGTTCCATTTTTATTAATTGCTTGATTTTGATTGATACATTCATATTCATTGCATATTAGAATAAAAACCCTTCACCTACCTAGCTGGATCCGGTAAGCTTACAATCGAGGGATGGTTATCCCCGATGCTGGAGCCCAAAGATCTGTGGAAAGTACTGGTTGTAGACCGAGAGATGGTTATCTCCGGTTAACGCAACTGGTCTTTCCCGCTTGCACCAATCGTCCATTTTCAGGTATGTTCTATACCGGGGAGTCGCATATACGGTCAAGTGCTCCTCAACCTTATAGTCAAAACTCTGCATACACCAGCATAAGCATGTAGACCATAGGTTCTGTGTGGGCATAAACTAGTAGTTACCCGTCAGGAGGGACAACCTTATCCCTATTTTTGCTACTAGTTTAGGCCGCTCCCACATCATTTGTTAGATATAGGGACACTCGTGTCCCTATACCTAAACCAATTTGGAGCTTGTGTGAGCCTTGCTTGATTCTTATTGTGAATTCCTTCCTTTTTGAATGTTTTCCATGTTTTTATATACATATATATATACATTCATCTTAGGTTAGATATGTCTAAATTTTGTCCGCATCATGTAGATGGCAGGTCCTTTACGTTCTCATAACCTTGTCAATCTGCGGGAACGCCCAGGATGTGAATCTTCAGTATTATCAGTCATCTCCACCCTCACATCGAAGCAAAGAATGGTTTGGCAACAGGAGTACCATCTGGGGTACACTCTAGAGCTAAGCAGAATAAATCCAGACTGGCGCCTTCTTCAAGCTGCCATCCATTGTTGGGATGAAAGGACGATGACCTTCCATTTCGGTAAACAGGAGTTGTGTCCAACCTTAGAAGAGATCAGTCACATTTCGGGTCTTAACTTAGGAGAAGATATTGTATTTCCACAACACCAGGGGAATTATAAGCGGACGCTGGCCAGGTTCCTCGAGGTAAGAGAAGACCAAGAGCTCAGAGGGGCAGAGGAGTCATATAGTAAATGCCCTTTGACCTACCTATTTTCCTTGTATGACCGGGACTGGGATTACACCGCCCCCAAAGTTAATGCGGGTAAATTAAATGCATTTACTTTGGCGGTAGTGGGTCAAGTCCTATTCCCCAAAGGGCCGAAACATATAGAGGCCGTACTATGCAACGTCATCAGGCAAGTCCAGGAAAGAGCTACCCTTGTCCCAATGTTACTGGCCGAGCTTCTTCGAGACATTTCGTTCTGTTCCAGTCATCAGAAGGGGGCCTTCAACAGTTGTATCGCTCTTCTACACATCTGGTTAGTTGAGCACATCCCGAGTATTGCATCACCCCCAACAAGGCCAATCCAGTTCAACAGCGTGGTTCTACAATTCTTGGTACAACGTCATAAGCCGGCTTCTACAGATGCAGAACTTTACCTTGCTCACCTCCAAACTTTGAAAGAAGATGACATCATATGGCAGCCCACCTGGATGCCTAGACAGATTCAGCCGCGCCTTAGCATAGTTCGACGTACTTGTATCATTCTAGCCGGGCTTTCAGGATCAACACCTTATGCACCTCTCCGCGTTCTCCGACAGTTGGGGTATGCCCAGTTCATCCCTACCTGGGAACCCATGCACGAAGACTTCATCGACTTCAAGGGCACCTCAGAGCGTATGAGGCGGGAATTTGCATCAAGCTGGAGGCTCTCCTGCTGGCGGGAGGATGAAAATCTTGAATACTGTATGACTCCTCAGACGGTGGATGGCTATGATCAGTGGTTGATGTTGGAAGACCAGGCAAGCAGCATGCCGATACCCGTTGAGTTACCAACACCAGCAAGACCCCCGAGACATGGCACCATACCAATTGCAGCAACCACTCGACCTTGGGTGGACACATTTCTACATGCCCGCATAAGTATCAAAGCCGAGGAGAAGGAGATCGCAGTAGCGAAAGCCCGACTAGCAGCAAAAGAGCGGAAGGTGAAGAAGTATGTGCACAAAGTCCGACAGGAGGTAGGCCGTTTGATGCAAGAGAAAATTCAGGCTGAGCATTTTGCAGCTTCCCTACAAAAGGTAGTCAAGCACCAAGCCAAGAGCAAGAAATGTCTCAAGACTCGTCTCCAATTTGCACAAGAGCAGCTAGACATAGCCAGCGATGAGCTCAGTACCAAGATACGCCAGTATGTTCAGGGAACTCAGAATGCAGCAGAGACGATTGATATGCTGGAGGTTCACATCGAGGCCTTGAATCAGCAAATCATGCAGCTCGAGGGCGAGCCCCTACCACTGGAGTTTGACATTCCTCTTTGAAGGACCTGCTTAGGAATGGTCATGCACTCGCATATGTTTTAAAAGCACTTTTGTTATGTACATAAACTAGTTCTTTTTTGAGTATGTAAGACACTTTTTGATAAAGTGCAGTTACATCTTGTATATAAACTACTGTATGAATAAAAAACTCTTCTTGTCTCTCATAATGCGTCTTCATTATCAGTCATTTGTCGTATCTATCATGCGTCAACATATGACTCGATCTGTAACCGCAGCTCTCGCACGAGAAGCTCTTGCACAAGCTGCTACCCCAGGAAGTTCATCAGAAGTCGAGATGAATCAAGGCGAATTCCTAGACCCTCAGGATCTAGAAGAGGAAACAACCCGCAACACCCAGGACATTATGGAAATCAAAGGCTCGATACACGATATCTTGGAAGCTCTTAGAACTCTCAATGCTACACGAGCAACTGACCAGCCCAGCTCATCTGTTCCGCCAAACCAATCTAATCCATCTCCCCCTCTACCAAACCAACCGAACAAGATTCACCTCAAAGTTCAACCAGAATCCTCTTTCAACCCTAACCTAGACTTGGATGTTGATCAACGTGACCAAGGTGAGGGAGAGATAAATCAACCCACATACTCTATAGGACCCCAGGTTCCTAATACATCAGAGCCCTCTTCTCTTTTCAAAGATCAGTTTCAAGAAATGCGAGAAGAAATCAAAAAATTGAAGGCAGTACAAGATACTCCGGGTAAAGAGTTTGCGGACTTGGATTTCTATTCTAAGGTTGTAGTCCCCAAAAATTTTAAGATGCCCGATTTTGAGAAATATGACGGAAAGGGATGCCCTCATACCCACCTTCGGCTTTACTATACAGACATGTTGGAACATGGGGACAATGGCCCTTTGTTAATTCGGTGCTTTCAAAAGAGTCTGAAGAGGGCAGCCCTTGTATGGTTCACTTCCCTTGATATGGGGCAATTCAAAACTTGGAAGGATCTAATCAGCGCATTCCTCAAGCAGTTTTCATTTAACATGGAGTTGCTACCTCAGAAGGGAGACTTAGAACAAATGACTCAGAAGAGTGATGAGCCATTCATGGAATATGCAGCCAGATGGAGAGAGATGGCATCCAGGATGAAGGTATCTCTGCCAGATGAAGAACTCATAGCTACGTTCTTGGCAACACTCAGGCCACCTTATTCAACTCTCATGATAGCTCTACCAGCTACGGACTTTCCTAGTATTGCCAAGAGTGGAGTTAGAATTGAGACTGCTATTCGAAATGGCACCATTACTACCAATTTCAGTCAGTCGGCCACACAGCAGCCAAGCACCAGTAACCGGAATATTTTCAGAAAAGATCAGAAGAAGAAAGAAGGAGAGGTACAAATGGTAACACCAGCAGTACCAGTAGCACCGGCAATGCCAGTACAGTTGCCCATAAATGCAACGCAACCACCGCCAGTAGCCCCGGCTCGACCTAATAACCAATCTCGCACTCTTGCACCTCAGCAAGTGCGAACACCGCCCAGAACTTTCACCCTTCTACCTTATCCTCTCAGCCAGCTGTTACCATTCCTTATACAAAAGGGAGTACTTTCACCCAGACCTCCAATGCTAGTACCTTCTAATTCAGGAGCCACCTTCCGTATGGACCAGCATTGCGCTTTCCATCAAGGTCCCGGACACCTTACTGATAGATGCTTTACTTTGAAGCATGCAATTCAAGATCTCCTCGACCAGAAAAAGATCGAGTTATCCCCAGGAAACACAAGCATTATTCAAGCCCCTTTACCACCTCACAATCAGCAAGTTAATTTCTTAGAGGAAGCAGAACCCTGTGTAGGTATGATTAACCCTTTTACCTCACCTATCACAGAATCTCCAATTCAAATCCCTTCTGATCTTCTAGTCCAAGAAGAAGTCACTTACCTGATACCATGCCCGGCCAATTAGCCACTGACCCAGTTGACCTCATCAGCTAGTCCCTTAATTATCCCTTTCATCCCCCCACCGGTCTATAACCTAGATCAAGTACCATATATCTACCCATCCACTTCCTACCCAACTGAGCCGGGGAGCGTTGACATTGCAAGCCTCACCAGGTCTGGTAGATTGTATCCACCAAATCCTTCTGTAAATATGCCAGAAGGGAGCAAATGGAAGGAAAAGGTTATCGACTTGGAGAAAGAGAGAGAGGATTCAGAAGCCTTGTTAAAAGCCATTCAGAAGGCCGAAGAATATCATGTTGCTCAACAGCTCAGTACAATCTTAGCTCAAATCTCTATAAGGGGGTTGTTATTAACTTCGGATCTCCATCGGAAACAATTGATCAAAGTTTTCAACAATGCCCACGTCACTCCGGATATCACTCCAGAAAAGTTGGGACAACTAGTAGGGCAAGTGCTAGAACCAAAAGTCATATCATTTACTGAGGGAGAAATTCCTGAGGAGGACACATCTCATACCAGGGCACTATATATTGCAGGGGGAAGCATCTTTCTTCAGTCTTGATTGACAATGGCTCAGGATTGAATGTTTGTACTTTGAACACGTTGCGGAGCATTGGTATGGATTTGAGTCATGTGAGTAAAAGACCTATGACGATTCGGGCATTTGATAATTCGACACGACAGAACCTCGGTGACATCAATTTGAATGTTACTATCGGCCCGATAGATTTTCTCATTGATTTCCAGGTAGTGGATGTCCCGGCATCCTTCACTTTACTCCTCGGAAGACCATGGATCCATATGGCTAAGGCAGTACCATCCACTCTACATCAGAGAATAAATTTTATCCAAGGGGATCAGCTGATCGTCATCCCCTCAGAAAGTTTGTTTTACTCCATCCTGGAAGTTCAAGAAGAAAGGCTAAGGCCAGTGTTTATAACTCAGCAGTTTGAGGAAGTAAGTTGTATTACACAGATTGAAGTCAGAGAAAAGAATGCTAGACAGATTCTTCCCAAGTACAAGATGATGGCAAGAATGGGATATCGACCCGATCAGGGTCTGGGAGTCCGGCTTCAAGGTATAAGGAAGATCATCACTCCGTCGCGTTACACCCCGCGGTTTGGGATAGGCTACAAGCCGACATTGAAGGATTATATGGAGCAGCTCACACCAAAGAGAGGGGGGGCAGAAATCCGAAAATACCTGCACCATCTTACCACTTCCCAAGTTAGCAATCCCATATCCGACCCGATACCAGAACTCATAATCTCACCCATGCCCAAAACCATGGAACCTTCGAACCCAACCTTTCGTGTGTTAAATGAGAGTTCTAGGAGCATCCAGGATGAGGAGCTAATGAGAATAGAGCGCCTATTTGAAGATTTGGAAATAGAGGAAGCAACCCCAGAGATAGGAGAAGACCAAGAGGAAGCTCTGTTCGAGTATGCCGAAGCCAAAGTGTTCACTATCTCCGAAGACAAAGAGGAGACAATAAGTCTTTCATCCCCAAGATCGTGGTGGACCGAACCCATCACTCTGGAGGCGGCCAAAGGAAGAGCAGTGATTGTCAAGAAGGTCGGTTGAGGCCTTGTCAAACCAAACTTTTTTTGTCAGCCACAGTGGCTGAAGAGTCTGTAAAAATTACTTTCAGTCAAGTCTTGTAAAGTCCTTTTGAATATATACATATAAGTGATACTTTTCCCAAGAAAAAAATCTCTCAATATTTCTTTTGCTTGGCTTATGATGGTATGATCTAAGACTCCCCACGAGCACTATTGATCAGAAGCCTCCCAAAATTTTCTTTCTCATTTCATTGAGTGTGCCTAAAAACTTCGAACAAATACTAAATTAAAATCATTGGTTCGAACAGGGAAACGCTTAAACCACAACTAATCCATCAATCGAGCTTGAACTCTTGGAAGTAGAATCTGATGAAGAGCAGGAAGAGGAACCTCCCAAAGAGATCCTTGACCTTTTAGAGCGAAGCGAGAGGGAAATAGAACCTAGTGTTGAGGATTCCGAGACTATAAATCTTGGATCTGATGACGACCCTAAGTATGTAAAAATTGGCACTTCGCTGAGTCTTGAGCAGAGGACCATTATGATCGAATTTCTTCGTGAGTACCAAGATGTGTTTGCTTGGTCTTATGGAGATATGCCCGGACTCGATGCAGATCTAGTAGTTCACAGGCTCCCTTTGCATCCAGATATGAAACCGATTCGTCAGAAGCTTCGAAGAATGAGGCCGGAATGGTCACAGAAGGTTAAGGAAGAAGTCGAAAAACAAATCAACGCAGGGTTTTTGATAGTAGCATCATACACTGATTGGCTTGCCAACATCGTACCAATACCAAAGAAGGACGGAAAGGTCAGGATGTGTGTTGATTATAGAAATTTGAACAAAGCCAGTCCTAAAGATAATTTTCCCCTTCCACACATTGATGTACTGGTCGATAATACAGCAGGCCATGAGACGCTTTCCTTCATGGATGGATTCTCAGGATATAACCAGATTAAAATGGTTGAAGAGGATATGAACAAAACTGCATTCATCACTCCCTGGGGTACTTTCTGCTATCGAGTTATGCCATTTGGGCTCAAAAATGCCGGGGCAACCTATCAGAGAGCTATGACTGCATTGTTTCATGACATGATTCACAAGGAGGCAGAAATATACGTGGATGACATGATTGTCAAATCCCCGAAGGCTGAAGATCATCCAGCTAACCTAAGAAAATTCTGTAATAGACTCAGGAATTTTGGGTTAAAGTTAAACCCCGCCAAGTGTGTCTTTGGCACCACTTCGGGAAAGCTCCTAGGATTTATTGTAAGCAGAAGAGGCATTGAAATTGATCCTTCAAAGGCGAAAGCTATTATTGACATGCCTGCACCACGAACTGAGAAGGAAATTCGAGGCTTTCTTGGCAGAATTCAATATATCAGCAGATTTATAGCGCAACTCACTCCAATTTGCGAACCCATTTTTAAACTTCTCAGGAAAAATGAACCCACTGTCTGGTCAGAAGAATGTCAACAGGCTTTTGACAAAATCAAGAAGTACCTTCTTACACCACCAGTACTGGTTCCCCCGACACTCGACCGACCACTGCTATTGTATATTTGAGTACAACATACCTCCATGGGGTGTGTTTTGGCTCAGCACGATGATTCTGGTAGAAAGAGCAAGCTATTTACTACATTAGTAAACGACTTCTGGAATACGAAGAAAGATACAGTCTGTTGGAGAAAACTTGCTTGGCTTTAGTTTGGGCTTCTCAGCGTCTCAGGCATTACCTTTTGGCATACCCTGTAATTCTGATCTCCCGGATGGATCCCTTGAAATATCTCTTGGAAAAGCCAGCAACCATAGGGAGAATAGCCCGTTGGTTGATGATGCTCTCGGAATTTGATATCACTTATATGACTCAGAAGTCAATCAAAGGACAAGCGATTGCCGATCACCTGGCCTATAATTCACCATATGACTATGTCTCGGTGCATGATCAATTTCCGGACGAGGCCGTTCTCTTTACAGAAGGAGAAGAGCTAGAGCCATTCGACTGGGAGTTATATTTTGACGGAGCAGCAAACAGTCAAGGTAGAGGAGCAGGAGCAGTATTGATTTTGCCATCCGGGGCTCACTTTCCAATAACAGTTAAGCTAAAATTTGCATGCTCAAACAATGCTGCGGAATACGAAGCTTGTATAGCTGGTTTGAGAGAAGCTTTTGACATGGGCGTAGAAGAAATAGATGTGTATGGTGATTCATCGTTAGTAGTTTGTCATGCAAATGAATCTTGGGCTATTAAAGAGGCCAGGCTGATTCCCTATTTGGCATGTCTGAAGGTGTTAATCACAAGGTTCAAGAGAATCACTTTCTGTCACAGACCAAGGTCCCATAATCGATTTGCAGACGCACTAGCCACGCTAGCCTCAATGATTCAAATTCCAGGAGGTATTGATGTAAGACCAATCGAGATCTTACAGCAAGACAGGCCAGCTTATTGTCTCGAGATAGAAGAACAATCAGATGAGAAGCCTTGGTACACCGAGATCAAGCAGTATTTAACCGAAGGAACCTTCCCTTTAGAAGCTACCAAGACTGACAGGAGAGCGCTCAGGCGGTTAGCCATTCAGTTTGTCCTCTCTGCAGGGGTTTTGTACAAAAGATCACCGAACCTGGTATGGTTACGGTGTTTAGATGCATCAGAAGCCTCTAAAGTCGTGGAAGAAGTTCATGGGGGAGTCTGTGGGCCACACATGAATGGGTTGATGTTGTCCAAGAAAATTCTGAGACTGGGTTACTATTGGACGACTATGGAATCAGATTGCTGCAAGCACGTACAGAGATGCTACCAATGTCAGATCTATGCCAACCGCATTAATGCACCACCTGTTGAATTACATAATCTCACTGCACCATGGCCATTCTCGGCCTGGGGCATAGACGTCATCGGCCCAATCACACCTAAAGCATCTAATGGTCATCGGTTTATTCTAGTAGCCATCGATTACTTCACTAAATGGGTCGAAGCTGCTTCCTATGCCAATGTCACAGCTGTAGCAGTTCAAAAGTTCTTGAAGAGAGACATCATTTGTAGATACGGTGTTCCGTATGAGATTGTCACTGATAATGCTCTCAATTTTTGCAATAAAGAGATGACAGAGTTGTGTGAGAAGTTCAAGATCCAGCATCATAACTCTACTCCGTACAGGCCACAAATGAATGGTGCGGTCGAAGCGGCCAACAAAAACATGAAGAGAATAGTTGAAAAGATGGTAACCAAATATTCTGCATGGCATGAGACGCTTCCTTATGCACTCATGGCCTACAGAACTTCCATCCGTACTTTGACTGGGGCAACACCATTCTCATTAGCTTATGGGATGGAAGCGGTGTTACCAATTGAGGTAGAAATTCCTTCCCTAAGAATCCTGGTAGAAGCAGAATGGATCCAGGCCCGGTACGAGCAACTTAATCTGATTGAGGAAAAACGACTCAAGGCCATCAGTCATTCGCAAGCCTATCAGAGGCGTATGGCGCGAGCATTTAACAAGAAAGTCCGGCCTCGAGACTTTGAAGTAGGAGACCTGGTGCTCCGAAAAATGCTACCCAAGCGTCCAGATCCGAGAGGGAAGTTTTGCCCCACTTACGAAGGTCCATACATTGTTCGTGAAACGTTTTCTGGCGGTGCCCTTCATTTGGGACATATGGACGGCGAAGATCTCCCAGAGCCAGTCAACATGGACCGGGTCAAAAAGTACTATGCTTGAAAGCTTGCTTAGAAGTTGTCTGTACTCTTAATCAATTGGGGAAATGATAGGAGGCCATGTTGGCACATCTTTCACCTCTGTCTTTTGTAACCTTTTTAAATTTTATCAAAGAAATTCGCTAGTTAACCCTTTCAGCCTTACAATCCTTTCTTTCATTACACTTTCATACCGAGGCACCCCCCGTAACTGAACTATGTCATGACCTGATCTTGCAAAGGGTACGTAGGCAGCCTGAGAAATAGGCGCGGTAAAAAATAATCACTCAGTTGAGCAAAAAATAGCCTTCATAAAGAAAAAAAAAGAAAAAGAAAGTCCAAGCAAAAGAAAAAGCCAAAAAGGTAAAGGTTGGCAAAAAGAGGCGCTCAAGGGAAAAATGAGAAAAGGGTGCCCTAAAAATTTCGGTCCCCAGGCCTACGTTTCGTCCTACCTCAAGTCCTCTTAGATCCCCTAAAGATTAAGAGTACAGACAATCAGATAAATGTGTGCTCGAGCAAGATACAAGTACCTACAAGGCAATGATGGGAGGAGATGTTCCATTTCAAAATCGCAGGCCCAATGAAAACCAGAAATGGCATTGGTGCGCAAAAATTATGCGACCCCAGACCTAATATCGTTATTAGGGGCAAAAAAGGGAAACAATTGCTACCAACTTCGCAGGCATGAGTGAAAACCAGAAATGGCCTCATGCGCAAAAATTATGCGACCCCTAGACTTGGTCATTCCAAGGGTAAAAAAGGAAAAAGTTGAGATGAGTTTGAGCAGAATGTTCGGCAGAAGACGTCACCTCAAGTTCCAGAAGGGTATGAATATTACCAGTCCCAGTAATCCATCTTTGGGTTCAGAAAATTTGTCACTACCACGGTCCAAAGCACTTGATAAAGCAAATAACGATTCAGCATATGATGGGGAAGTCAAAACTAGTTTTCACTACCTTGAGCGATGTTTCTAAGTAGGTCAGGACCTCTTGTCATTATATGTTACTTCTTCAAGAGTAAGGGTTTAATTTACTAAAAAAAAAAAAAAAAGAACTTTTTATCCTTTCTGATTTGGTTAGATCGACCTTGTCTTGACAATCGCTCAAAGCATCAACGAAGTCTGATTCAGCCTCTTCGAAGCAGCAGCCCGAGCAAGCACGAGATCATCCTCAGTTTCGCACCTTCGGTGTTCAACTCAATTTCAACCTCAAAACTTTCAAATTTCAAGCCTCTGCCAACATTTTCAAAAGCGATCCCTCCTGTGAAGAGGCTAAAAGCACATTGCAAAAGCGATCCCTCATGTGAAGAGGCTAAAAGCACATTTCAAAAGCGATCCCTCCTGTGAAGAGGCTAAAAGCACATTTCAAAAGCGATCCCTCCTGTGAAGAGGCTAAAAGCACATTGCAAAAGCGATCTCTCCTGTGAAGAGGCTAAAAGCACATTTCAAAAGCGATCCCTCCTGTGAAGAGGCTAAAAGCACATTGCAAAAGCGATCCCTCCTGTGAAGAGGCTAAAAGCACATTTCAAAAGCGATCCCTCCTGTGAAGAGGCTAAAAGCACATTGCAAAAGCGATCCCTCCTGTGAAGAGGCTAAAAGCACATTTCAAAGCGATCCCTCCTGTGAAGAGGCTAAAAGCACATTTCAAAAGCGATCCCTCCTGTGAAGAGGCTAAAAGCACATTGCAAAAGCGATCCCTCCTGTGAAGAGGCTAAAAGCACATTTCAAAAGCGATCCCTCCTGTGAAGAGACTAAAAGCACATTTTCAAAAGCGATCCCTCCTGTGAAGAGGCTAAAAGCACATTTCAAAAGCGATCCCTCCTGTGAAGAGGCTAAAAGCACATTTCAAAAGCGATCCCTCCTGTGAAGAGGCTAAAAGCACATTTCAAAAGCGATCCCTCCTGTGAAGAGGCTAAAAGCACATTTCAAAAGCGATCCCTCCTGTGAAGAGGCTAAAAGCACATTGCAAAAGCGATCCCTCCTGTGAAGAGGCTAAAAGCACATTTCAAAAGCGATCCCTCCTGTGAAGAGGCTAAAAGCACATTTTCAAAAGCGATCCCTCCTGTGAAGAGGCTAAAAGCACATTTCAAAAGCGATCCCTCCTGTGAAGAGGCTAAAAGCACATTTCAAAAGCGATCCCTCCTGTGAAGAGGCTAAAAGCACATTTCAAAAGCGATCCCTCCTGTGAAGAGGCTAAAAGCACATTTCAAAAGCGATCCCTCCTGTGAAGAGGCTAAAAGCACACTTCAAAAGCGATCCCTCCTGTGAAGAGGCTAAAAGCACATTTCAAAAGCGATCCCTCCTGTGAAGAGGCTAAAAACACATTTTCAAAAGCGATCCCTCCTATGAAGAGGCTAAAAGCACATTTCAAAAGCGATCCCTCCTGTGAAGAGGCTAAAAGCACATTTCGAAATCAATTCCTCCTGTGAAGAGGCTAAAAGCACATGTCAATCTAGCTGACATTGCCGAGATTGTCATCCACCATTTCAATCTGGCTGACATCGCTAAGCTTATCATCCACCATTTTTCCCTCATTTCGGATGTTACTTCGCCAAAGTTTAAACCATCCATTTCTCCTCTCTATCCCTAGTAACTAAACAGGTTCTCCCATCAACCCCGTCCACTAGGATCCTATTTGTGGCAAGCAATCTAAGCATAATATAGCTTTTTCTTTTTTTGACTCTTTTGTCTTCAAAATTAACAGGTTTTGTTCACATGCACGCAAAATTGCGGCCTTATAGTCTTTGTCGTTCACATGCCCACACCCTCCGACAAAGAGGGGCAACTGTAAGCACCCCAATTTTGCACCCTTTTAACACCGTTAACACCTTCAAATCTTCCCAAAAACCCTCTTTCAAAAACCTCTTTCCAGGTGTTTTGATTTTCAAAAATGACCAAAGTACCCCTAGGGTGAAAAATTACCAAAATACCCTTGAAAAAATGCTAAAAATTTTTCATTGGGTTCAAAATGATTTTACAAATTTTTTGATGAATTTTGGCAATTTTTGGGATTAAATCGGATTTTAAAATGGGAAAATGACCAAAATGCCCCTAAGGTGCAAAATGACAAAAATACCCCTGGAAAATACTTCAAAACTCACTTTTTATCTAAAATATTTTTCTTGGATTTATCAGTTAAATTTCGGCTGTTTCCGAGCTCAAATCAGGCTTCAAATGCATAATATAGCTCAAAATCACTTTTTAAAAGCTTTATTTTGGTCGTTTATACCAAAAACGACCAGCCTTTTTTAGGCAGGTTTTGGCTGGTCGTTTTTGGCAAAAACGACCAAATTTTTTTGGTTTGTTTCGGTTTGTCGTTTATGTCATAAACGACCAAATTAATATCCGGTTATTTTGGTCTTTTCCCCCCGCAAACCGACCTACTTTCCGTCATTGCTGACCTTTTGCCTTGGTCGTTTTTCACAAAAACGACCAAAGCGAAATTTTTTCAAAAAAAAGATAGTCCCACATCGAAAATTTTGGTTTTTTCTCCTTTTTTCATCCCCTATAAAAGCCCAACTCCTTTCCTCAAAATCTCACCAATTCACTCACCCTTTCCTTGGTTTTTTAAAGTCCTATGACTTAGAAAAACCCTTGGAAAATCATTTCCTGGGTGTTCAAAGTTCTAAGTTCTTTTTCTTTTCTTTTGGAGCATCCCCTCTTTATCCGAAAGTTCACCGTACTTTCGGGAAGGTAATCCCTCTATCCCTAATCTCGCTTTCATTTTTTTAAGCTTTATTATTAATTGCTTAAATTATGTTTTGTCTTTAAATTTTACTTTTAGACTGCTAAAAGCCCCGCTTAGTCGAACCTCTGCCCAAATCCCGGTTCAACACTAGCCCCGCCTAGTCGAACCCCTGTCCAGTTTACTTAAACCCAGCTTAACCTGTCAAACCCCTACCCGGTTTTATTTAAACCCGGCTTACCCTGTCGAATCTCTGCCCAAATCCCAGTCCAAAACTAGCCTTGCCTAGTCGAATCTCTGCCCAAATCCCGGTCCAAAACTAGCCTTGCCTAGTCGAACCTCTGCCCAAATCCCGGTTCAAAACTAGCCCCGCCTAGTCGAACCTTTGCCCAAATCACAGTTCAAAACTAGCTTTGCCTAGTCGAACCTCTGCCCAAATCCCGGTTCAAAACTAGCCCCGCCTAGTCGAACCTCTGCCCAAATCACGGTTCAAAACTAGCCCTGCCTAATCGAACCTCTGCCCAAATCCCTGTTCAAAACTAGCCCGCCTAGTCGAATCCCTGTCCAAATCCCCGTCCAGAACTAGCTTAACCCTAGTTAATCCTAAATTAGACCCAGTTAATTATAGCTTAACCATAGTTAAACCCCGATTAAGCCCTAGTTAATTCTAGTTAAACCCCAGTTAATCCTAATTAACCTCAGTTAATTATAGTTAAAACCCTAGCTTAAGCCCTAGCTAAACCCCGATTAACCCCCAGTTAATCCTAGTTAAACTCTGATTAAACCTAGTTAAGTATAGTTAAAACCCTAGCTTAAGCCCTAGCTAAACCTGATTAAGCCCCAGTTAACTCTAATTAAAACCCTAGTTAAACCTTGGTTAAAACCTTAATTAAGCTTTGATTAAACCCCAGCTGAACCCTAAAATCAATCAAGCCAAACCCTAGCTAAGCCCTCATTTGAACCTTGGTTCTATTGAAACCGGCAAAATCCATTCGCTCCTCAGCACGAGCTTAAAAGGCCACCTCGCTCCTCAGCACGAGCTTAAAAGGCCACCTCGCTCCTCAAATAGGAGCAACAAACTTTTCAATCACCCACAATCCAGTCCAATCAAATCAAACCATCAACTTCACTCCGGAACTACGTGTGGCTTGATTCCACTAACTGTGGATACGTAGGCAACCCTGATCGGGTTCAGCTCTCCCTAGGATAGAATCCCTATTCCGTTTCTACTCTATCCATCTCAATTCATGTATTTCATTCAATATTACATTGCTCAGCATATAGATAAAATTGCAGGCTTCTTTATGGTTTCCTTTATTTGATTCAAACTTAGGGAGTAGGTAACCATCTCCGGATGGGGGTTTAGGGGTGCCTAACACCTTCCCCTAACCCAACTGAATCCCTTACCCTGACCTCTGATTTCTAGACCATGCCTTATCCAACAAATTCAGGGACCTATTTCCCTCAGAATTAGATAGGTGGCGACTCACAACTCAATTACAATTTATCACTATTCCTTATTGGGATTTATCCTGATCGGGAATGGAGGGTAAAATTCAGGTACTCACAATATATATAAGACAAAATGTGTTGCACATTACTCGTTATCTATCTATAAACTTGAAATTCTATGTTACCTTAGGTTAAAAACCTAGCCTTTAGGTTTCTAACCTAAGGTAACATTCTATACGGTTATATTCGGACTCCAAGGAGTCCGGTTATGCCACTGAGGTCTAAATTTGTCCCTTTAAACACTCTTTAATTGTGGTTAAGATTCATTCACCCCCTAGAGTTCATCCACTTATCCTCTCTCTCTCTTGGCAAAAAGCTTCAAAAGAAGAATGTCTCATCAAGGTCCCGCCCGCCCTCTTTCTTTGCTTTACAAAATGCCCCTAAAGCTTTTTGGTTTTCAAAATGTCCTTACGTTATTTTTTTATAACCAACGTCTCACAATTACTTTTGTCCAAAATGCTCCTCAAGTTTCTATACCCAATATATTTCTTAATTTTTTTTACAAAATACCCTTACTAGAGTCCATCTTCCTAGTCTCTCTCCCCTTCCCCTCTATCACGTGCATCGCACCTGCCGCCCACTAGTATATAAGAGAGGAATACATATATTCAAATATGGAGATACAAATAAATCTCAATCTAATCGATTTTTTCAAACTAAACTAATCCAAATATATTTACATTCAAATCTACTTGTGATAATATACAATGTATCTCATCACATCTTATTACCATAATTCATTCTCTATCACTGGATGAAGATTATGAATTTGGATGTCGCATTTTTCTTCGGTATTCTTACAACCAAACACCTCCTTAGTGCATGTTTCAAAGTAGGTATAACAGAAAGGTTGTCCTAAGTTGGTTTCTACATGCCTCTAGTTTGTAATAGTAATAATAATATAAAATTTTGAGGGGCATTTTAGGTATAAAAAATTTGTGGGGTATTTGAAAAAAAAACTTATGGGCATTTTCGAAAATAAACCTTGAGGAACATGTGGAAACAAAAAAAAGACTTAGAGACATTTTAGGAGAAAAGAAAATTGAGGCATTGGGTATAGAAACTGGGGGCATTTTTAGAAAAGAAAACTTAAGTGACATTTTGGGTATAGAAACTTAACTTTAGGGGCATTTTGAGTAAAAAAATAAACTTGAGGGGCAGTTTAGGTATAGAAACTTTAGGGACATTTTGAAAATAAAGAAAAAAATTTATGAACATTTTAGAAAATAAATTGAGAAATACGTTGGAATTAAAAAAAAGTCTTAGATGTTGTAACGCGTAAATTTCGTTCCCTGTCAAATTGCCTCAATTGTTGTATGAAGTTTATTATTTTGTGTGGGGGACTATCCTTCCAATCTGAGTAAATCCAGACTGTTAATTACCTTCTCGATTTTGGAAGAACTTCTTATTAATAAAAAGAAATAAAGAATAACAAATATTTGAATAAAATATATTTATTTATTCAAAAGGGTTGCCTAGATCTCATGTAGGCATTACAGGATACCTCATAGAGATCTTTGTATAAAAAAAAAGTGCTCATATTGGGGGTTCACCTGATATTCTCAATTGATGAGAGATCATTCTTCTTCCTCTTTGGTAGCTGTTTTCCTGCAAAAAGAAAAGAAAGCTCTTTTTCTCTCTTCTCTTCACTTCTTTTTCTCCTTTTCATCTTCTTTGTTTTTGTGCTTGATGAGAGTTTGTTGTGAGAAACTCAATTTTTATATCTTTTGGAGAGTCCTTTTTGGACTCCTCTTTGACTTCCTCCTTTTGTGGAGGTAAAAAAGGTTCTCTCCTTTTAGAGTGAATCATCTGTCATTTGACAGTTGGTTTCCCTTATTTTGGGGAACTTGGTACGCATGGGAGTCCTCTTTTTTGAAGAACTCCAAATTGGTTTCCCTTTTTGGGAAATCCTGAGAGGATAAGGCTTCCATTTAAAAGAGGGAAGAGTCTTATCTTCCCAGAAAAGGGAAGAGATTACTCCCCATATTGAATGGGGTGTCATATGACACTCTATTATAAGAGAAAAATTTGGGATCTCTATCTTAGGATCCCCCAAAGCTGACAAAGAGTCCTTTTTTGTTAGGAAATATCTACCACTTGGCAGTCAGTATTTAACTGGCAGCTAGGAAAGGACTGACCTTGGTCAGTCCGCAAGTTAAAGGGGTGAGACCAATGGGTCAGGTCCAAAGCCTATTTGGGCTGCAGACTAGGGTCTGACCATAGTCAGTCCGGAGACCAACAAAGGGTGGGACCATAGGTCCAGCCCATGGTTTGGGGTTGAGTCCTTGGGCATTTATGGTCATGGACTGAGCTAGTCATTGACTGACCCACTGATGGACTCATAGAGTCTGTCTGCAAAGCTTGAATGGGGTTTACCTGCAAGGGCAAACCTTAACCAGGTGTCAGTCCCCTAAGGACTGACACAAAGGGGTATCCTCGAGGCATTGTTGCCCTACTACCAGCATTTAATGCTAGGCAGGCTGGCGGTGAGTCAGCCCTTGCCCAGCTGGTGCGCGTGCCTTTGGCATGCACCAAGCCTACCCGCCCATTCTATGAATGGTGATCAGGTGTAGACAGGTGCACCATACACCTGCCTTACGGGAGGTGAGATTTCACTGCCCACAGATGTATTTAAGGTATAAAATCTTGGTGAAAGATTTTTGTCATTATGTGACTTCTCTCTTTTATAATATATATATATATATAATGTAGATCTGATTATCAATATATGTTCGTGCTCAAATTAGGTTGGGTTGCATGAGGCCCTAACTCAAGCCCAACCCTGATTAGATCGAACTAAGATTTTTCAATCCAAACCCAGTGAAAAATGAGGGAAGTAGTTCAATCCAAGAAGTTGGATACTCTCAATGGAAGAGTGAAAGAGACTTTTGTTAGGAATTGATCTCATAGTTTTTGGTTCTTCTTCTAACAGTTCCAATTTTCAGTCACTACTTTAAATTATGTACTGGCGAAAAGAATTCTAAACAATATCCTATAGGGTGTCCCTTCACCTTGTGCACAACACCCACATGGATTGGCCACTTTGAAAGAAAGATAACCCTATACATGAAAATTAAACTTGGCTAATTACTAATTACCAAAACAAATTGATTAATTACCCTTCAGTGGGGCCTAGAAAAATCCATGTGTGAGCTAAAATAGTATGGATAATGTTAGGTCAACTTTACTTCTCATCCATTTTCTATTTTTTTAACAAGAAGACAAGAAATGTGGTGGTCCTTCTCATCCAATTTTTTGTATTTTTAACAAGAAGATGACAAAAAAGTGGTAGGTCCCCCCCAAAAAAAAGCCAAATATTTTTTTTTTGTCTTTTTGTTCACAAAATTAAAAGTGAAATAGCATTACTCAAATAGTATTTATAAGAAAGTGGTTGTCTTTTTGTTCAAAAAATTAAAAGTGAAATAGCATTACTCAAATAGTATTTATAAGAAAGTGGTTGGCTCAAGTACCAACCATTAGATGGGTCCCATCAGAAGATCACCTAGGCAAAAATTTGAGCAGTTTAGATAATTCTAGACATTTGATCAATTTGAAAAACACGGGAGCCATATAGAAGGGAAGAACATGAAAACATTCGCAAATCGAATGATTATAATAAATCAACTTTCTTGTTGTTTACCAAGCCAATCCTCAATATATTTTATTAGATTAATATGGTGGGTTTTGGACATCTTGACTGGTTAGGTTCATGCATTCTAATGGAAAGCATTCATAATGACCTTTGAATAGGTTCATGCATTCTAATGATATCAATCGATTGATCGAATATTATTGATCAATCGATCGATAATACAAACGGTCGATTGCTATAATATTATGTATGATCGATTTGAGATACACGGCTATCAAATTTCACATTTATACAAACTATATCAGCACACCATCATATTTATATACTATATAACCATTTAATCACATTTATAAGCAAATGAAGTACACTACAGACAAATCTAAAAATTTGACAACACCAAGTTACATGTAGAAATGAAAGAGTATTTCAATTTTATACAATATCACATACAACTTCACACTTACAAGTCTTCAACATGCTCATTGCATCATGTACAAATCTACAATTCATATATTAGTACACCGTAACGACATTCTCGATTGTACACCGCTATAACATCCTCAATTATGTAAATCCAACAATGATATCCTCAATGCAGCCTCTTTCCTTTTGTTTTTGAAGCTAATTAAAGTGAGATTGAAGTAAGAAATTTAACAGTGCGAGAGTGGAATGAAAAATGAACAATAGCAATATAGAATTCTCGAAAAAGACAAAAGAGAGATTAGAACAACAAATCTAATAAAATCTATACAAAAAAAATTCCTTGAAGGACGAAATAGTAGAAATAAAAAAGAGATTGGAATATATTATGAGAAAACCCCAATGAATGTTTAAGAATATATATTACCAAGTGTTGATGATGGAAAATGATAATTAGACACGTGGAAGTAATTTCCTAATCAGAACGAAACCTGAACTAGTCAGAAGCCACGTGGATAAAAATAATAATGATCTTAAAAGGTTCTGTTGCCTTTAAGTACCTTTGTGTAGAATAAAAATTTTGAGTCAACAACGTACAAGATATTCATTTATACAGTTTTATGAGTTAACGCTGTTAAAGGTGTAATAAGCCTTCGGGAATTGATTACTAACGCCTTTCTCAGGCTGAGTAATATTCTACAGATATTTCAGATAAGCTTTTGATCCTGATAAAACTCAAAAGATTCGAAAGGTTCAGATACCTTAAAATATGTTTTGCTTAAAAATAAACTTGGAGTCTAGCGTATCAGATGTTCATTTATACGGTTTTATGGTTTAACACTTTTGAGTGTTATAAGCTTTCAGATATCTTGAAGTATGCCATGTTTGAGAATAAGATCCGAACTCTGAGCATGCTGATCAACTCACTACGCCTTCACGGGCTGAAGTAGTTTGAGTATTTCACAGATGATATGATCAAAGGAGCAGATTTTGATCAATTGATAAACTTTCAAGAATCAGATGGAAAGCTTAAAGGCGGTCTAATCCATTAGGAACGAAGTAGTCTTTGGTAAGATTTCAGTAGGATTTGATTACTGAATACTTTCTAACGCCATTATGATATTCTATTATTCAAAACAGGTCTTGAATCAATGGTGTTGTGAGCTGATGCTGATCAGAAGCTCGAAGGAGTAATACTCCGATTGGACGAAAGGCAGTTACCGGTTCAGCCTCATCTTCATAGGGATTCGGTGAAATCATATTACCATGCACCTTATTGCCTGGTCAGGGGGTAAAGGCACAGATTGCCTTCCTCGTGGGAATGGGCGTGTGTGTTCCCCCCATCTCCTATTCCAGCAAAGTACGGATTACTTCCTGGGCTGACAGTCAGGAGAGAATTTTGAGATGTATCTTGCCTCATTTCCCTGTGGGCTATTGGAGGGAATTGAGGCTTTCATAGTCTCATTCTCTCGTACTAGATGATTAAGGTCTGACGATGGATATCGCATCCACCTTGAGAATAGTGCCCTCGTCCAGCACTTATGTCTCTAGACTATCCCAAAGGCTTATGACCCGCCTTTGGTGTACGATGATTTATATATATTATGTATCTGGGGAAGGATTATGAGATGTGGTCTGGAGGGCTAGGAGGGAATCTATTAAAATAGCTAAACTCCTTTATGATTTCTTTTCTGAAAATAGTTTACTCTTTTAACCTTTGAAGTATGCATCCAAAAGCTTGTTTGAGCTATAACAGTTTAAAGGATTAAGCCATAACTGAAAGTTGGTTATGGTAGTTTGATGAGCTGGCAGCTCCTTTCTAAAAGAACACGTGATGATTTATAAATGAGTTCTCTTTAACGGATGTAAGCTGTTATTAACAGAATAGGAGTTAGTTATTGACAGAATGGCTCCACCTAACAGATTCTGTCTATTTTGTAACAGAAAGACTCCATTTAACAGATTCTGTCAATTTCTAATAGATTGGCTCCTTTTAACAGAAAACAGCTGGCATACGTCAGAATCAGTTAGACGTCACATCAAAGAATACTTTTATATTATTGATTAAATAAAAAAAAGGATTTTCTTCTATAAATAAGAGAGGATTGGATTTTGGGAGATCAGATCTTGATTGATCAGATTTAGATCAGTACTTAGAAACATTTTTCGGAATAAGAAACAGAGAGACTCTCGTACCCAGATATTTTTCATATGTTCTTAGTGTTCTGAATGAGGAAAGCTGCCAATTCATTATCATACTTCATTGTTCCTTCTTCTCTCCCTTCAATCATGTTCTTCTTTTCTTTCTGTTTTTCTCTTCTACTCACTCTTTCAGGAAACCTGGAGAAGTGTGATGTGGTAAAACTACTTCAGGCTTGCGGGATAACCCAAAGATGATCAAAGGAGGCTGCTGATGATAGATTTGTTACTCCTAATTGGCAGATCTATAGTTGCAGATTGATATCCAGTGATCTACATCAGCAATTCAAATCCTCGGTTTCAACACCAAGTAAGATGAGAACGAACATGTACCTCTATATCAAATGAATCAAGTTGAACAAGCAGGAGAGTGACCAAATTTTTGAACGAATGAGCCCTTGTTTGCAAACCTTACGCAGATAGAACATGAACCATAAGAGAAAACAATGTATTCTCTCTTACAAAGAAGAGCATGGGCATTTTGGTCAATTTAGGCTTAATGTTGAGAAAGAAAACTTAAATGAACAATATATTACCAAGGAAGATGAGAATGAACCTTACATCTATTCTGGATGAGTCGAGTCGAACAAACAAGAGAGTGACCAAAATTTTGAACTAATGAGCCCTCATTTTCCAACTTTTTTTTTTTGATGGTAAGCTGGAATTCTCTTATAGAGAGAGAATATGAGTATTTTGATCCATATAGACTTAAGTTTCGCACGTGTGAGGAGACTCACACGTTCATGCATAAGCTAAAAAAGTTATTTTGAAAAGTTAAGACCTATTTTGATAAAATGGGCAAACTTGAGGTCTATTTTGAAGAAAAAACTTTAGAGGAAAGTCGTTGACATTGGTAGTTGGTACTAGCCATTAGATGGGTCCAATCTACAAGATTTCCTAAGCCGAAACCAAGCCAAGTAGATGATTCTAGCCATTTGATCAATTTGAAAAACATGAGAGACCGCATCAAATGGTTACAATGAATCAACCGGAACCTTGGGGTGAGGGGGAGGAGGAATGCCAAGGTGAGCTAGACACATCAAATAGGAACCAAATCCTCTACGGTTATAATCAGATTTGGGGAATCCGGTTATGCTCCTAAGGTTGCCATGTGTCCCTTTTGATACCCCTTAACTCTGATTAATATTCATCCACCCTTAGGGTTCACCAACTCACCCTTGATTCTTTACGGATTATGACCTCAAGGGCATAACCGGATTCCCCAGGTCCCGTTATAACAGTAAATGATTTGGTTCTCATCAAATATGGGTTTAACCTTCTTGTATGTTTGCCAGGCCAATTCTCGATACATAGTTGATTAGATAAATATGGTGGGGTTTGGACATCCTGACTGGTTAAGGTTCATGCATTCTAAGAAAAAAAAATAAAATGGAAAGCATTAAGATCGACCTTTGAATAGGTACAAGTGCATGAACAAAGCAGCGACTAAGATTTAGATGAGAGTGGTAGGGACCTTGTACCCCTTCCAAACTAACATGACCTCATCAATCAAATGTCTGCACTCGGGTTCAAGGTCTATGACAATGGCTCGACTATTATTTTGTTTTTTATGTTTCTGTAGCTGAATTTAATAAGGGAAGTTCTTCATTTACTTGGTGTTTCCACATTTTTACTTAGACCAGTCTCTTAGGTTGTTCGCTTTCAAGGACAAGATAGAAATTGATCCATTCGTCCAGAAGTGGTTCATTTTACCCAGAGAAGCCAAATCAACAACAGCAAAATACAAGAACTTGCATTCCATATACTAGTGGAGATCGGATCACAGCCAATTGCGATTGAACTCGGGGAGAGTTCAATGACACACACAGACCAACACGTGTCCCTTTTAACCTTTATTAGCTATGGTTAAGATTCACTAAAACTTAGGGTTCAGCAATATAAACTTGGTGAAATACAAGAACCTCGGATCACAACCAATTGCGATTGACCTCAGGAAGAGTTCAATCACACCCACGTACCAACATGTGTCTCTTTTAACTATTGTTAACTATTGTTAAGATTCACTAACATGAGTTCAATAATATAACCTTGGTTTTTAGGAGAAAAAAAATTTTAACTCCTGGCTAAGAATTTTTAACCATTAGGGTTAATATATACATATTTTTTTAAAACTAAGATTATGTTGTTGAACCTAAGTGAATCTTAACCATAATTAATTAGGGTTAAAGCAACACGTGTTGGACTGTGGGTGCAAATGCAATTGGCTGCGATTCGATCTCATACAAGTGTCGTCTTGATCACTCACTGGTCAAGGCATCTGGAATTGAGCCAAAACTTCAGCCTGATGTCACTAGTGCCACTTCAAGGTCAAAAATTTTGAACCACCTCCTCCGTATCAAGACCTGTCGTAGTCAAAAAGGCCTATGAGCATATGTCACAACATTGCCTTCGTGGGCTCTGAACCAGCGACTTTCCAGAAAATGGTGATGCCATGCATTGCCGTAAGATGTAACAAAGTTCTATACCCGTGTGCTAAACTGACGTAACCTAATTCCTTTATGCGGGCTTGAGACCGTGTATTGCAACTAAACATTATTATTATTAGGAAAATAATATCCTCCTCGGTCGGTGGCACGAGGGGGGTGCTCGGCTCCTCTTTTATTGCCATGTGTCCCATTTTAAATTCCCTTTAATAATTGTTAAGATTCACTCACCCGTAAGGTTCACCAATCTATCCTTGATTTTTAGAAAAAAAAAATTTAATCACATGAGTTAAAAAATTTAACCGAAATTCATGGCAGCTCAATGGTCTTTGTGAGGGCAAGGAGCATTATATAGTAGTTCAATGGGCTTTGTGAAAGCGAGGAGCAATATGTAGTTCGCTCCTTGCTCCACGAGGGAACTACTGCCCTCATTATTATTAATTTTATGAATGTTGGAGAGGTGGAGACTCACTTAAATTTCTAAAAAAAATCCCAAGCCCATTCGGTAGAGTTGACCATGAACGTAGTTTAGTAAATTCGACTCATTCTTCAAAAACTACAAACTTCAAAGAAAGACAATTTGAGGCCAATGTAAGTTATTAAAAATGAGAAAACCTGCCAATTCCGTACGCCCAAAACCCAACAGGGCAAGCCCAAATCGGTCCCAAGGAAACACGGTATTAGGGTGTAGAAAATCTTAAGATGACCTAAAGTGTTTGTTACTTGTATCTGAATTAAAAAAAAAATATTAAGTTATTTTACTTGAATCATGTTACTTTTACAATTCTAACATGACCGTGCAATTCTAATAATTCAAGTAATATTAATCAATATTAATTAAAGCAAATTATTTTACTTTAAAAAAAAAGAAAAATATTTTACCAAATAAACAAATAACAGACACTGGGGGAGGGAAGAGATTGGTGAATGTGAAACCGATCTTCAATTAAAGGGATTGAAGAGATGAGAGTAAAAATGTCAGATTATAGACCGATATTGTCAAAAGAAGTGATATAACTATGCCCCCACACTACGGCCGGCTGGTGCAAATTTCAAACTTACCCACGGCTGTAATTACTTGCAGCATCTATCTAATGGTATTATATATATAAATAGAGAATAGAGATTAGAGGGCAGTGCACGCTACCCTGGAAATTCTCTTTCCAACATACAAGATTTCATTTTCTTATGATCTCAACATTTGATGTGTGTTTAGTGTGTTATACGATACCTTACCACCTAAAAAAAAAAAATCATTTGAAGCACACCATTAATATAATGAGATTAATTGTGAACAAGAGCTCTGGTTGAAAACTTTTCAACTCAGTAACCAAAAAATTGTCTTGGAAAGTGATAGTTTGGTACAATACATTTTTTTTTCATACATATCCCTTTACAAGGCAATTTTTTGGATTGCTCCGGTTGACTATTCAACCAGAGCTCCTGTTCATATATAGTTGTTCCCCTAATATAGTCCCAAGAAAATCCAAATATTTAAAATAAGAAAAATTGAGATAAGATTGGGAAAAGGCAGAGATGAAGATGATAATATTTTTGGGGTTGATGAAACGAAGATGCTAATTTTATTATTTATTTATAACATTTGAATTATACAAACATGCATATTAAAGTAAGAGACTATAAAGTCAAACTCATTAAGAGTGGGCCCTCTAAAATGTAGCATGTATTTTTTAAATCCATCCATTGAATGTTAAGGTGAGTTCATTATGAGACATGTATCGAAAAATTAGTTCAGACTTTAGTTTGTTGACGTTAACTCCCTAGATTCATTTGACCCTACCTAGGCAATAGAAATGATTGATCTTTTCATCATTGATCGAACGGTCTATAAACACCCGATCAAACTAATTTTGCCACGTGTCTTTTGAGAGACTCATCTTAACATCCAACGGCAAAATTTTGAAACAATCAACCACGTGTCGTGTTAGGCTATTCATTAAAAGTTTTAATGAGCATAGCCCACTAGAATACCATTATATATATATTATGCGTGAGTCATGAATACCAAGCATTCTTGTTTGAGCCATATGGCATGCTTTTGGGGTCATGGGACACACAAATGATTATCACACCTCTTGATGAATCCCTGGACTAAAAATTAATTTGCCTCCGAAGCATTAAATAGTATTGGTGAATTTTTCTCACCATGCCAAACACAATATATAACTTTTTTCCTAAAAATAATTTCATGCACCTATATTCCCTAAAAAAATGCGGATAAGAAAAAAAATGTGGTCAATTTAAGTTTCATTAACCCAATGACAAAACCAAGCCGTTGGCGTTGGGTTTTTCAACCCATTTATAATTGGGGCCAAGTCGATCTCCCAGGACCTAAAGTCTGTGACTGGCTAGCCCCAAGCTATTGCCATCCCTAATCCTAAGTTTGTGACTTCGACTTTTTTTTTTTATTAGAATCCTTTGGGTTAGGACTAATCCGATCCCCGAGGGTGGGACTTTAATGTTACTAATAGAAAAATGAAGAAAAAACAAGAACAAAGAAACTAACAACCATCTTAATCTTTATAGAGATTTCGGTAAAGAAATTCTCTCCATTTTATTGAACGACTTCATTTATCATTGAGGGGTGGATGTGACAAAAAAGAACCTATTTTGTTGTGTGCAAGTTGGGGGCAAAAACACATTTTGCAATTAAATTTCAGCCTTTTACTTTTACTAACATAGCTTGTATATTGGTGGGGGCATATACAGAGTTTACATATATTTGATAAGAGCCGTTGACAATATACCCAGTGCCTCCCAAAAAATGCTTCATGACCGTATCATTGTGAAAAACACGCATAAATAGAGACGAAAACACAACCTATTTTTCAAAATGCCTCCGTCATTAGGCATGTTTGGAAGTCCGATTATATTTTCCAAGGGGATGAAATCATAGCTAATCACGATTGAATTCGACGAAGTTTAATTCCACCTTCAGGTCTACATGTGTCCATTTTAATCTTTATTAACAAGGGTAGAGATTCATTAACCCTTAAAAGTTCAATAATATAACTTTGATTTTTAGAAAAAGAAATATTATAAAAAAAATTTAACCTTAGGGTTAAATTTTTTTAATATAAAATTTCTAAAAATTAAGATTATATTATTGAACCATAAGGATTAGTAAAATTTAACTATGGTTAATAAGGATTAAAAGAGAAACGTGTTGACAAATGGGTGAAATTGAACTCTCTCCAAATTCAATCACCTGGGATTCGTTCTTGTTTTGGAAGGCTAGATTATATTTTAAAGACTTCACATTCTCTCAAGTTGTAAGGGGACTCCTTGGAGTCGAGTTATGCCCCGGAGATCGCTATATGGTTAAATTTACTAACTCCTAAAACTAATGTTTTGCTAATGACCGGTGATCTTCTCCGGTTGTAACCGGTTTTGTCAAAAACCGGTTACTCCCCTGTGGTCACCACATGTCCATCTTTACACCTCTTAATTGTGGTTAAGATTCACTTAGCCTTAGGGTTCACCCACTTATATTTGGTTTTTAGAAAAAATATTTAAAATAAATTAACTCTAGGAATTGGTAATTTGTAACCACGGTTAACAAATTTTTTAAATATTTTTTATAAACACCAAGGATAGGTGAGTGAATCTTAGAGGTGAGTGAACATTAACCATAGTTAAAAGGTGTTTTGGAAAATCCGGTGAGTGAATAAGAACATGCGGCTACCTCGGGGGTACAATGAACAGTAACTATTTTCCAAAGTTATTAAACAGCACTTTTGTCTTAAAAAAAAAAACCGTACTTCTGCACGAGCGGGACCACCGGCCACGTGAACATCACTTCAGCCGCCCCAGCTCATCTCTCTATCTCTCTATATAAGCAAAGCCTCTATAAGAGTACAAATCCAAGTCCCTAACTCCCCAAAACTTGCGAAAAAAATGGATTTCTTTCGGACCCAAAACCATACTCCCCCACCGAAACGAAACAAGAAACGGCTCACCCAAGACCAGGTAAGCCTCTTGGAATCGAGCTTCAGCTTCGACAAGAAGCTGGAGCCAGATCGAAGGCTACACCTTGCTCGCGAACTTGGGCTGCCGCCTAGGCAAGTCGCAATTTGGTACCAGAACAAGCGAGCCCGGTGGAAGACCCAGAGTCTGGAGCTGAACTACAACGCATTGGAGCAAAGGCTAGATAATGCCTTAGCCGATAAGAGGAGGCTAGAGAGAGAAATTGGAAGGCTCAGAGGAGAATTGGAGAAGTCGAAGGAGATGGTAATTGCACTAACCCCACCTCCTTATCCTGTCTCTTCTGCGTCTGGTGATGAGGTTGGGAGTTCGAGCCTTCCTGATGATGCGAATTTCAGGTTGGAAAATGCTGGGGTGTTGCAGGTGGAGGAGCTTTATGCTTGTTTGATGGGTGTCGATAACCAGACTGGGAAATTTAATGATCATGATCTCTTTGCTTGATCTCTCTCTCTCTCTCTCTCTCTCTATATATATATATACATCTTGATATTCTGACATAGATGGAGATTATGTTTATAGAATGCTACCATGAATGAAAAGGAGAATATGCCTGTTTCTTGAATTTTATGTTTTGTAGTAATTAGTTTCTATATCTGTCTCTTGGCCGTTCATTTCCTTTCTCATTTTCATGCAAAAGCAAATCAAAATTCCATTCTTTTGGTGGAACTTATAAAGTATAGAACTTTCATTCAATGTTTAGAACTATATTATGTCATAAAGTCCAAAAGTTCTATAACTTTCAAGTTCCATAAAAAATTTGGATTTTTTAAGTTACATACATATAAAACTTCTAATTAAATTGACTTAATAAACTTAATAAATCTAAGATACCATAGACTAAAAGGATGAGAAACCCTCTCCCCTCTCTTCTTAAACTTTTACCTCTTGTTACAAAACATTAATATTTCGGACTTTTAAAAGTTCCACTGAAAGACGGGTTTCGAACCCATAGGTGCATTATCAGCTTAGCAAGACGGCATCTGCAGTTCCTGCAATCAGTTGCATGTTTTTTTTTTGACTTAATTTGATCTTCTTTTGTCCTGTTCTACAACTTGAAAGCTTGAGAATGGAAGGAGCATTCAATTTGATTTTGTGTGCGGTCAAGATTGGTCCCACCTAATTAACGCTGCGGAGACTCTCAAGTTGGACCCCCCTCTCTCTCTCTCCCCTCAACTATAAAGGGAGCTCCACCTCAGGGTGGAAAAGCAGAGCTCCTGTTTTTAATGAAGGGCAGTGATACTTTTATAAATATGGAAAGATATTATCAATTTTGCAAGGATTTTGCTAGCCCCAATGGCAAATCTCCCAAAGATGCAATTGACGTCATACAAATGTCAAACAAATATTTGACTTTTATTTTTAAAACCATTAAAATAATAAAACATCTACAGTGTTAAGCCCATCTTATGTCTAAGGAAAAATTTGGAGTAAATGTGATTGGGCCAGCCCTCCTCATTTTGCAAAGGGAAGTGATTTACAACTCTTGTTCCGGCCGCCGTTCAATTAAAAATCAATTTGTGTCATACATTAAGCGGGTTCCATCATTTAATGAGCTTTGGGCGGATGGAACAGCTTTCAGTAGTACCTCAAGAGTTTTTAAACAGTTTCCTTTTGCAAAATACTTTCTCTCACTAATCACAAAATTGCAACAGCCAATTGATAAAAATGGATTGTCTCCCTATTTTTAAAATTGCCATAACCAAATGTGAAAAAGAGCTCCATTTGCTTTGTATTTAAACTTCTTTTTTTATCGTCTTAGTCCTCAACACTGTTAGATGGATTAGTATATGTTTTTTTTTATAATGGAAGTTTAAGTATTTGTTCTTAGGTCAATATATGTTCTTAAGTCAGTAGTTAGATGCCTTAACATTTAGCTTAAGGTCGTTGGGCATTGATAACGACAACCGCACGGGAGTCGATCCGTATTGTCTCTTGGAGAATACATTACCTACATGATAATTGCTATGTTGTAATTTTTCCAACTAAGATGAACACTGCAGTCTTAGAAATAATGATAAAATTGAAAATGATAGAATACCATTTTGAGTCGTCTCTAAACTCAGCTGAGTTGATGTGAAATTTGGGAGTCTGAATCCTAATCTAATTGTCACAAACACACATTAACTGTAATTTTAACTTTGGTTAGGAATTAGTGTGTTTCAATCTTTAAAGCAATGTTATCAGAACTGGACCGGTCATCGAACCGGTTGAGTGGCCGGTTCCCGGTTTGACCGGTCCGGTTCAACCGTGTCCTTTATTTTATTTTATTTTATTTTAAAAAAAATTCATTTTTACCCATATATAACTGGTTTTGGCTGGTTCTGACCACCGGTTCCCTGTTCAACCAGCTGGTTCCCACAGTTCTCACTAAATAGCCCGGTTTTGAATTATGACCGGTTATGAAGATTTTGAGAACCAGTTAAGGGACCTGTTCCCGGTTCAACCAGCCGATCCGGTCCGGTTCTGACAACATTGCTTTAAAGTTAATATTTTTTCTTCTAAAAACTAAGATTATATTATTTAATCTTAAGGGTTAGTGGATCTTAACTACAGTTAATAGAAATGAAAATGGACATGTGTTGACTTGTGGGTGCGAATGGTGACAATAATCCATAGGTATAACAAGTTATGACCCTTTAGCAAGAGTTAGATTTGGGTTTGGTTTCTTCAGCCCGTTTATAATCGGTGGAGCTCCTCCCCAAGTCCGAAGGGTCATAACACAACACATACTAAATTTATTAATAAATATATTTGATTTTGTTGTTAAATATAATATTTTAGTTTTACATATTATTAGAATGTATTCATTGTTTTTTGATAGTCAAAACATGGTTAGGCTGCAGTCCCATTGAGGATTGGTTAGCAGAGGTTGGTAGGTTGGTGGGTTAGACCGTTAGAGAGACGAGCTGCTTGGCTAAATATGGTGGGTCTTTCAACTATCAACTGTCACACTCTCATTCAAGGAAATGGAACCATAAATACTGTGCACACTAACACTGCCACAGGCACAAGCTAGTAGGTGTAATATACATCTATTCTAAATGGATAGGGAGTGAGGAGCTCTCACAAGCATAGGCCTTGACTACGGGTGTCAAAGAGTCGGGTTTGGATTGAACTTGGCGAGGCCCGAGTCGGCCCACATAATAACCGAGCAAGCTTGGTTTTAATCAGACCAGACTTGGCCCGAACCTGCATGAGATTTAAGAAGGCTGTGCTAACCCAATTAAAAACATATAAGATTATGGGCTTGAGCTCAAGGCTAAAGGCCCAAGCCCACCTAAAAGTTTAATTAGGCCAGGCCAGGCCAGGCAAGCCGCAGACTAGTCCAGCCCATTGAAACCCCTAGACTTGATGGCACCAAGCGGGTAAATTAATGGTGGTTTTACGGTAATAAATTCAGCACTGGGCCTGCTTGCTGCTACTTAAGTTTTGGAGTAGGGCATGGCCCAGTCCAGACCCATATAATTTGGGCCGGTTAGTATCACCTCAACGGGTTCCAGCACAAGGCCATAGCGCCCATGTGCATCGAAGCACTGTCTTGACTTCATGGATGGAGAGTTGGAGAAAGGATGAGCATGTGGCCACCTTCTCATCCACAGATGGGCAACAGCGGCCGCTGTTGCTAATCCATATTCGATGGAACCAAATCTTCTCACGGAGTCCAGTTATGCCTTTGAGGTTGCCATGTGTCCCTTTTGACTCCCTTTAACTGTGGTTAAGATTCACTCACTCTTAGGGTTTACTCACTTATCATTGGTTTATAGAAAAAAATATTTAAAATATTTTAATTATTTTTTTTACAAAGATTAATATTTTTAACGTACTTTTTTCTAATATTATTCATAGTTGGACCAGGCTTCGGCTTTCTTTTTGTTAAAAAGCTTAAGTGAGGCCCGAATCTTAATTTAGTTCTGGTTCGGGCTTGGGCCTTGGAGTTAGGATTCTTCTTTCTTCTTGTAGATCGCAGCTGGAAAATTTTGATTCCAAACGTCTAGGGTTTGATTTGAGGTTTCTTTCCTCTGAATCGTCTCTATTCCTAAGTTCCATCTCTTACAGCGTTTGAGATCGAAACCCTAACGACGACGACAGCGAAAATCCGAAGCTTCTTACAATGGATGCAAAAGCATTGGCGAAATCGAAGAGATCTCACTCTCAACATCATAGTAAAAAGCCTCACCCCAATCAGACAGCGAAGGCTTCGTTAATAGCTGCCGCCGCCGCCGGCGGAAATGCGAAGAAGCCTCCGGGGAAGCAAACCGGAGAAAAAATCCGCAAATTTCATGGTTCTTCTTCTGCACTCCCCTCAAATTGGGATCGTTATGAGGAAGAATTCGATTCTGCTTCAGACGATCTGCGGCAAAATAGTGGGAGTCGTTCTGGTGACGCTATTGTGCCAAAGAGTAAAGGAGCAGATTTTGGTCACTTGATCTCTCAGGCTCAGTCTCAGTTGCAGTCTCAGTCTCAGTCTCAGTCTCTTCCTAATTCAGAAATGTTCGCTTCGTTCGATGATGTTCTTCCTGGTATGCATGTTTTTAGCTTGGAGGTGGTTTTAAATGCTTGCTATGTTGAATGAATGCTATTGGTTGCTATTATGTGTGCAAATTTTTGTTTCAGTTCAGATGGTTGTTCCAATTGTTTGACTGAATGCTATTCATTGCTGTCTAGAAATTAATAACTTGCAAGGGGGCAAAAGGAAATGAAATCACTGTTTTGGACGTAAATTTGGCCAATACTCTAATTCAAATTACATGGATAATATGTAATTTGATTATCCATAAAAAAAAATAATTTACAGGGATAATATGATTTCCATAGAACCTTGACTGGGTTACTCATAAAACTTGATTACTCAGCGGGTCTGTTGTTTCTTAGAACTATCCACACCTCTTTAAAATTAGCATAAGAAATTTAGAATTATTATCTATTTATGACTTCATTTGCTTCAATTCATGTCGAATTTGTACTATAATACTATTTGTTGAATTGTAACTTTGTAATACATGATACTTTCTGAAAATATTAGTCATTTATAAATTGATAATTATTGCAGCATTGCTTGTGTAGTTCCTGACAGACTAACCATTTATAAGATTAATGAGGATGCTCAAATCCTATTTTGTTGGGGTTTACTGAATAGGACAACTCGCATTCATCTAGGATTCCAATACTTGTGTCTGTGTCTGTGTAACTTGGGTCTCAATCAAGCTATATTGATAAAAATTTGAAGATAATATCTATGCAGAACTCTAAGAATAAAATTTTGGAGATAATCTCTATGCAGAAATCTAAGAATAAATTTTTGATGATAATCTCTATGCAGAAATCTAAGAGGGGTTTTGTTCTTTGTGGGCACTGATCAAATAACCTTATTGACTCGTTCGAACTGGAAGAATTGAGGTGTGAGAATTGGCACAAATCTTCTACAACTACACAATCACTCTTTCTCGACCTTCTTAGATTATTTCCTCTTTGAATTTCCTAAAAACAATATTTAATTTAAAATTAAACTAAATTATTATTTTACTAAATATTTTCTAATAATTTATTTAAAATATTTAGTTAAACTTAAATAAAATTTCCAGAAAATAATTTTAGAAAAAGTTAGAGCATAATTTTTTAGAAATTTTCTATAAACATTTATTTAAACTTGTTATTAGATACAATATTAAAAATATATAATGATTATATTCAGATAGTTGATTATCAATATAACAAATATTTTATCATTGAAATATAAAATATTTTTTCATTACATTTCTATTAAAAAGAACGATAAATATTTATCAAAAACATATAGGTTAATGTATAAAATCCATAGTTGCTGGGAGGCTATGTCCAAGGTGGGAAGTTCACTTCCTAGGAAGCTCGTTTTCCAAACTCGCTTCTATCAAGTCTCATTTAGTGGTCAAAGGGGGCTATATATCTAGGAAGTAATGGGATAGACCTGAGTCTAAAGCTTATGACATAGATCCTAAGAATATATCGTTAAATTGAAATCTAAGGATGTATGACACTTCTCCAGAATATCTCATGTAAGATAAAATTTAAAGCATGATTGGTCATCCTAATATAATGAGAACAAGGCATTAATATCTATTTCTCGCTTCCCGTTTCCTAAGAACTTTTTGAAGCTCGCTTCTCGCTTTTACTTCTCGGTTTGGGAACTGTGATAAAATCTATAATATTTTATACAACTAAAGTCTATAATATAATAAGAATTCCTTATTTGTATTGAAATTCATTATTCTATAGATTTGTATTAAATATTGATACCCGCTATTCTGGCACAACCTATTTGTACGATTAAAGATTAAGGATAAGGATGCAATCTAGATCATAATGTGACATTCCTCTAGTTTCATTCGGAAATGTATGGGCTAAGATGAAAAAAAAGAAAAGATAAAGAATTGACCGTTCAAGTATTCCAAATCATGCGGGATCTAAAAGATATTAATAATTTATCTCATATATGTAAAAAAAACATATCAATAATTAAGTGAATTGTAGGGACCCAAACAGGAAACTTGAAATTCATAGCATATTTTCATCAAATTCCATCATTTCTACCAAACAATAGAATTTCAATACGTAGGTTTTCCAATTCATAGATATGGCAATGCCTTTGCATTGGAATTTTCACGGATGTTCCAATTCCTACAATCCAAACAGACCCTATGTATTATTTCTTTTACTTTTCTTTTATTATAATTTGAGGGCATATGAAGTACCATAAGTTTCTCCCTGTTTGCTTTGGTGCACTAATATAATCATCCTTGTTGGGGCCCCTTGGATGTACTTGGTTCATTGTTTTGAAGACTATGTTGCCTTGTTATAGTTGAATTTGTTATAGGTCCTTGTAGAGTGCATGTCTATTATAGCATCTTCAAATAAATTAAGTGGAATGGGCAAGCCTTATTGGCATCTTTCTCATTACATGTAAATCTTACAATCTTAGCTTATAATATGGAAATTATTGATGCAATGCTCAATTCTACATGCATTTCCTACTTTGAACCATAGTAACAAAGTTTTCCGATTTTTTCAAAAAGTCTTGAATAATACCCGATTTTTTCGACGAACGATTAATTCAGGAAGATTCGTGATATTTGATAAAAAGTTCAACTTTTCAGAAGGTCGCTAATTTTGCGAATTTTATTCATAACTTCTTAAAAAAATCTCAAATAAATATCTAATATATGAAATATATTTGTTTATGATTTTCATAATTAGTAAACTTATTTTATATATATTTTTTATATCTTGCCTGACATTTACCTGGTTTATTTATGAATTTTGCCGATTTTTCCCAAAATTTTCCTATACGAATAATTTCTGAACCCGACTTGGTAACTATGCTCCGAACAACATTAGTTATCTAACATGGTTGAGTTGTTGCTTATTGTCACTGGCACGCTGCTTATTTCAGAAATACACCAGTAAATTTGACAGTGTCTTGACATCTTTATCAGCATTTTCCGGTTAGGTGATACTGACCTTCTTCCAAACATCAACTGCTATGTTCATATTGTTATTTAAGCGTTCTAATGTTACCAACTTATTTCCGCATCCTCATAGACCCCTCCCCCCACCAAAAAAAAACACCTTATTTCTACAATTTCATTGCTTCAAGTAAATATGAAATTTCACAATTTTTATTGTTCGGTATTACAAGAGATTGACTTCTATTATTCTTAGACTTCAGTCAGGGAGTAAGCCCTATGCTTTCTGTCAGGGGAAAGAGCATTCTTTCATGGATTGGAGATGATAATTTCATTGTGGAGGATATAGCAACTCCAAGTTATGAGGTAAGCTTCATTACTTATTTACTTGTTTATTCTTTTATTTATTTTCGTTGATAAATGAGGACATAATTATGTAAAGAGGCATGTTCTCCTGAATCGACTTTGTGCAGTCATACTTGAAGTGGTCAACATCCACCAATCAAAGGGATGTTGATCAATACAAAGTTGCCTATGGGATGTTAATCACTTTGAGTCGACTTCCCTTCTTTAGCCAACTTCAGTACAATTATGACAGCATTGGCATGTATATATATATATATTCAAAGTGCGAAGGTTACGTTTAAATCTAAGATTTGTTTTTCTTTCATTTTGTATGTAAGTAGATAATTGGTCTTTTTTTCTTTTGATAACACATAGTTTATAAACTAGTCCCATGTCTTGAATTCCACCCCATGCTCTCCCACACCGTAGGGTCATCTCGTTAAGTGATTTATCAGTCAACCTGATTTTTTTTTTTTTATAATTTTATGTATCAATGACCATATTGAGTATTCATGTATGAGTAAGTTAAGTGGAATAAAATATGTTGTACAGAAATTCCAAAACAGAAAAATGTTCACTTTGTCTGACAGTAGGAGTGTGTTGAAATTATAAAATCAACTTGTATAGGTACATTTCTAACTTTTCTTCCATAAAATTGTTGAGTTAATAACTGATATGTTGCACATCAATGATTAGTAACAAAGGCATCTTATCAAAATCATTATGCATCTACTTATATATATATATATATATATATATATATATATATATATATTATATTTCGACATAAAGTTGAAACTGTGAACCATATAGACATAGCAACCAAGTATGAAATACCCATTTGAGATGTCGTGGTTCTATCATCTCTAACTGAAGCCAGTGATGAGTTCTATCATCTCTCTGTCTAAGGAGGGCTTTTGTGGAAGGTCGCCAAATCCTTGACGGAGTGTTAATTGCGAATGAATGTCTAGATGAGAAGCTAAAATCGGGCACCCTAAAGTTGCGTTTAAAATTGGTTTGGAGAAAGCTTAAGATCATATTAACAGGGTGTTTTTAGACAAGGCTGTAAAATCGTAATCAAATAGTAAAATCGTTTCAAGACCGATTCAATTCAAATCGTAAGATTCAATCCATTTTTTAAAAAACTGTTAAAAATATAAAAAATACTTAATAAATCAGAAAAATGAAATAATTCATTATCCAAAAGATTTCATTCATATCTATTGATAAAAGAAATTAATGAACATTTCATTGCATACACTATATAAAACGTAAATGAACTCCATAAAATGAAACTTAACCCCAAATATCATCAAAGATAAATCAACAAAAGTACTCACATGATCATGTTGTATGAGATCAAGTATCAAAAGACTTGTACAATTAAAAAGACTAATAAAATAAACTATCAAATTCTCTCATAGTCCAACTCTCTAACTCCATCCTTTTTCTTTTTCCTCCTTTTTTTTTTCTAGTTTCACAACAGCAGAAAGAAAATCCAAATAGGGGTTTTGGCATGTCTGTAATAGGGGTTTTTCCATTTTTCTTTTTCTTTTTAAAAGACATAAAATACCTTTTAAAAATTGAAAATTAAAAAATGTTTTTTAAAGTATTGGTTTGTAACCGGGGTTCGATTCGCAAGACTCGTACGATTTAAATCGCAAATCGCAGTTTGAATCGCAAATTGAATGAGATTTACCCAATTAAAATTTTCACATGCGATTTGAATCGTTTTGCTTAGGATTTGATTCAAATCGTAGGATTGTAATTGCAAATTGCAGGGATTTAACAACCATGTTTTTAGATTACATCTTGGGCAGGATGGGTTTTGGCCTTAAATGGAGATCCTAGATGAAAACATGTTATTTGTCTGTAAACGAGTGTCCAGTAGGTTTTTTTGGAGGATCTCAGGGGTTACGTTAAAGGGATCCCATCTCTCATTTTCTCTTCATCATGATATCTGAGGCTCTTAGTAGGATGATCGAGAGAGCTTCTTTGTCCTTTTTAGAGGGTTTTATTAGTGGGTAGGAATGGTTTGACGATTACTCACTAACAATTTGCGGATGATACTTTGATCATTTGTGATGCATCCTGCAGCCAGTTAGTGTACCTTCGATGCCTTTTTTGTTATTTCGAGTCAGTTTCTAAGCTGATAATTAACTTGTCGAAATGTGAGTTGTTTGCGGTTGGAGATGTTCTGCATCTGCCTGAGCTAGTCGCTTGTTTTGGCAGTAAAAGTAGTTCTCTTCCCACCTCTTATTTGTGGTTGCCTTTGGGAGCTAGATACAAGGCCCACACTATCTGGCAACCAGTCATTGACCGCTTTTCTAAAAGGCTAGATAGATGGAAATTCTCGCATCTCTCTAAAGGGGGACATTTAACTCTCTTAAAGAGCTCCTTGTGCAGCCTCTCTATTAATTTCATGTCTCTCTTTACCATCCCAGTGTCAGTTACAAAGAAATTGGAAAGGATTCAACGTAAAGTTTTTTGGAATGGTACTTCAAATTCGAATAGATACCATTTGGTGGAATGTAAATCTATTTGTCGCCCTCTTGGCTCAGGGGGTTTGGGTTTCAAACCACTAGTCAGGTTTAATTTTGCCCTTCTAGGCAAATGGCTCTGGAGGTCCAATGTAGAGAGGTATAGTCTTTGTAGAAGGGTCATCGAAACAAAATTTAGGGCCAAGTCGATTTAGGAGTCTTGAGTGGCTAATGGTCCTCATGGGTGAGTTGTTGGAAGCCATCCTAGGTGTTAGTGGGCAATTTTCTAGATCCATTAGATTTGCTATGCGTTCTAGTAAGGATATTAAATTTTGGGATGATTTATGGTGTGTGAACTCTCTCTCCCTAGCTAGAAGGAAAGACACCACAATTGCGTTATCTTTCGATCAGATGGGTGGCAGGGAGGTGTGTAACTTGTAACTGAGGCGTAGCCTCAATTATTTGGAGATAATGGATCTCTCTAGATTATTGTTCAAACTCGACAACGTTGTCATTCATCCTCTTCTTAGGGATAGGCACATTTGGTGTTTAGAATCTAAGGGTCAGTTCTCAGTAAGGTCTTTTGCTCTAGGTTTGTGGGGTGTTGCACTGCTTCCTTTTCCACATAGAGCTGTGTGGAATTTAGGGGTTCCATCCAAGGTTTCTTTCTTTCTTTGGGAAGCTACTTTAAATAAGTTAATCACTTGTGAGTTGTGACCATTTGAAAAAGAAGAGGTTGGAGTTTAGCTAATTGGTACTTCTTATGCCTTGAATCGGAGGAATCAGTAGATCACATGTTGCTGCATTGTCCTTTCACGTCGGAGGTATGAAGTTATTTCCTTGAGGGAATGGGTGTCCTGAGTCTTCCCGAAGTCTTTTAAAAGCTTCTTATGTTGTTGGCTTTCAATTAGTTTGGCGGCACCCTTTTCTATTCTTTGGGGTTTCCTCTTGGGTGCGATGCTTGGTCATTATAGAAGGAGATGAATTGTAGAGTTTTTTATGGTGTGGCTCTTCCCTTTCCACGCATATGTGAGGGAGCCCGTCGTCTATTTTTGGAGTGGTACTCAGTCAGTAAGGACTTCGAGGGTTTGGATCTACTTCAGTTGTGGTAATGCCATGGTTGGCAGACTGGTTCATTTTCGAAGTTGTTCTTCTTTTGATGTAGTTGCTTTCATTTATTGCTTTACTAGCTCCAACTTTTTGGCTCACTTTTCCGTGACCTTGTTTATGTATATGCTTATTTTCTTGATATATATCATCCGATTGAACGATCAAAAAAAGAAATACCCATTTACTTTGAAATGATGCGTTTAAAAAAAAAAGGGAAAAAAAATACTCATCTAATGCATCCATTAAGAAAGAGGGAAAAAATGATTGTAAAACTTGCAAAATTGATCTAATCTATTACTTAATTGGGGTTTGAATAAATCATACCACCAAAAAAGTCTTGGTTTCTCTCTAAAATTGGGAGCAAATAGAAAAGAAAGAGAGATGACTTAGACAATAGGTGATTTTCTAATTTTCTTCTCCTCTTCTGACCATGTACAGAATTGCCTCACCCTTGGGTTTCACCTTGGCTTGTGACGAATTCACATTTAATATCAACATATATTAATTTTCTGCCCTCTGCAACTTTTATGTTGTATTTTCAGATTGAAACTAATTAAGTATCTTGTTATTTTAATGGTACTAATGCATTAACTGCAATCAACTTCCATTTTTCGGTACTCACCTATTACCTATTCATTTAGGCAACGTTTCTCTCCATGGATCTGCACGCTCTCGCAGAACAACTTTCAAAAGTAAATCTTTCACAAAGGCTCTTCATTGAAGCAGATTTGTTACCTCCAGAGCTGGTATGATTTGATATATTATTCTTTATGTGTATAATCACCTTCCCTCCTGCCTACAGTCTTTGTAAACTATCTAAATCATTTTCAAAACTAATGCAAATACATAATGTGATTTGATAATGCCTATCCTTTAATATAAGCTCAAAGGTTGACATGACATAACCCTGAGATCTTTGAGAATAGTACACTGTGCTTTCCCTGCAGAATGTTCTTTATCCACTTTCCAAAATTAGTTTGGTAATTTTCAGTATCATGTACTTTGGATGCTCTTGCACTTATTATGAATTCATGATAGTAGTTTTGCCAGAGACATAATGCACAGCAAGTCCAGCTTTCTTCCATTTTGTACTATGTATACTATTTTTCTCTGGGAAGTACCATTAAATTCCCTTGTTGAATATTATTTTCCTTCTAATTGAAAATATACATGAACACTATCCGTGCTATCTTCTGCATGGTCCAAAGACTCTGCAGTGCACCTTAGTTTTTGCGTTGGCCAGGTGTCAGTCCCTTGTGTATCAGGGTTGTCACTACAACATCAAAGATGTGATCTGGTGTGTCCTCTACATATTGGTTTGATCAGCTGATAATTGTACATGTAGGCCGGTAACTGCTACGTGGATGGGAGATATCAGTATTACCCCCAAAGTTCTATTTTCACCATAATGTGACATTCTTAAAGGATTCGGGACTTTTCTTGAGAATCATATGCCAAAACTTGCATCAATGCGATAACGACTTATTGAAGTAAATTCAGTGGATCTTAAGGTTTTCAGAACTGGTTCATTTGTTTGAGTTAATTGATATTTTTCCTATAGCTCCACTTAAATGCCCTACAACGGCTAAGCGCCAAAGATCCATGTGGATCTGTGGGGATCCAATGTAGATCAATAATATAGCAGTGTTAAGGCCAAGCTTTTAGTTTAGTTTTTGCAAATGCTTTGGGGGGGGGGGGGGGGGGGGCTTTTTATAACAGTTTCAACGACACTTTAAAATGAATATATAAATAATATCTCTCAAACTGATAATGAAGCAAGTGCTAAAACTATTAATGCTAATGCCATAAGTGTTTCTGTATGCTGCTCCAAAAAAAGTTCATGAAGCCGGAGCGCTTTAAACAATAAACACTTGGAAATCAAAAAAGAAATAAACAAATGCTGCCTAAGTAATGTCTCTTAATTTGATTACTGAATTTTAACACAAGACTTTAATAGATGGTGGTAGGCTTTAGTTAATGCTGCCTAAGTGATTGTTGTCAAAATTTAAAAGTTATGTGCCGCTTAAGTAATATTTTATATATATATTCCTATCTTTTGCATTAAAAAAGATGATATTTTGTTGACACTGAAAAATTATTGAACAAATTGTAAAATTTGTTGTCATGTCATATTTGGTATTTTTTCTCCTACTTTCCCATTATCCATTATGTATTCCTCTTTTTCTTATGATTTTTCCTTGAAACTGTAGTCTGGGTATGACTAGGTCAAGCTGTATTCGACTTGATGATATGACTTGTTTCTCAGATTTTAATCTAGTTGTACATGGAAGCCTAGTATTTACACTTCAATCCTGAACCTTTATATACTTGACGCCCTCTATCCATATACTATTTCTTGGTACTTGGTCTTAGTGGAATATATGCTTTTCTACACCTTGCCGTGAACCTTCATATATTTGAAGTCTTCTAAACATATACTGTTTCTTGGTACTTTTTCGTAGAGGATTATAGGCTCTCAAGATGGCTGTTGTAGAGGTTTTTTGTTCTGTTGCCTAACTGCATAATACCTACACCACACACACACACACACACATATATATATATATTGTAAGGAACAATTTCTTTTGTGTTAGAGAAGCAGTTTGTCTGTTGAATACGCTTGAATAGTGACAAGTGATAATTTTTTTAATAAAGAAGTCGCATTTATTCTAGGAATAATGTGGAAATAGAGCAGCAATGATAAATTGATTAAAAATTATGTAAGCATGTTGTGTGGATTATTTCTGGATGAAGAAATAAATGTTTGCAAACGCAACCTGTAAGTAGATGGCCTTTGGACTGCTGATACTATAGAAAAAACACAAAATGAAAGCTTCTTCAAAATTGAACTCTTGAATCCATATTTTTGAAAATCGCTGAAATCCTTACATAACAATTTTGACAGAGACCGGACCGTTCCGTTATCCTAAACATAAATAGCACTATGTAAAACAACCACAAAAATAATCTTTTTTAAAAGTTTATAAATATATAACCAAATATATAACTGTCATTTTTTTGTATAAACGACTCGCTTATTCTAAAAAAAGACCCAGAAAGGGTCATTTTAGTAAAAGGGACCTGTAATAGGACCTTTTTATTAAAAAAATGTTGCGTTACATAACGGTTTCGGCAGGGTCCGTTACAAACACCGAAATTATTATTTTAAACCCTGCTTGATTCACTCGTGAGAATGTTTTTTGTAATCAATACCTCAAATCAAGGTTTTAAACTCTGGTTTTAGTATAATCCTGCATTTTAAAAAGGCATGAGGCTTATGCCTTGGGGCTCGCCTTGAGACGAGGCTCAAGGAAAAACCCTTGAGGCTCAACCTTGAGGCTTAAGTCTCATGAGGCTAACGCCTCAAACTGTGAGGCTCCCATGAGACACTCCCCATGCCTTGAGGCTTGCTTTATGACTGAGGCGTGTGCCTCATATGTTAATTAAAAAAAGGGGACTCTAGCCACATAACTGAAGCCACGTAACCGAGACTTGAGCATTAATTATTTTATGGCTTGTACCTCATGCATTAATAAAAAATAGAGTCTCTAGTCCAATAACTAAGACTTAAAACATTAAATTATAAAGTGTGTGCCTAATAATTTCTTTTATCGATAAAAATTATTAATTATTTTTTTAATGTGATATTAGTTTAAATTAATAATATATTATTTTTTAATGTATTTAGGCTTTTTTTACATGTTGAGTATATTTTACTCTATTTTTTATAGTAGGCTTTGCAAAAATTTAGAGCCATTGCCTAACATATATAGTTGGTAACTACTTTGTAATTGTTTGTTGGAATCGTTACATTCAACTGATCTTGGTATGCCCTTGGGGTCTAGGTCTAGCCTTAAGTCCAAGACATTGTGGTCTCCTCATGGCTCAAAATATCGGTATCGGTCGCCGTATCGGTAAGTCCAAAATAGGATACGTATCGGCGTATCGGTACCGTATCGGTTGGATACAGTGGAAAAATTCAGGATACGCTAAAAAAAGCTTGGATACGTAAGGAAAAACTTAGATACATTGCATAAAACCTCTTTTAATGCAAATTTAAGCTAAAAACAAACTAAACGAAGGTCTACAATTACATTTATGATCATACATATGAGAGTTAACAAATTTATAAGTTAAAAAAAGGCGTACGCACTGATAAATATGTATGAAAATACAAATCATAGTTACTTAACCAAGTGATAGAAGCTCACTTGCATTCATAAATCAAAAATATGAAAATGAATAGACCATTGTATTCACAAATCAAATTACATACATGATAGAAGCTCAATACCACATTGAGCTTCGTGCCGGCTCATATTTAATCATTGTGGGATCATGAATTGAGTAGAGTGATACATTATAAGTGGTCCAGATATAATGATACTACTGTGTCCAAGTCATCATCGTGCGGTACATGCCCAAGTACATTTGTATATATGTCTACTGTTGAATCGTAATCTGCCCATAACTGTTAGTCGAAGACTGGGATTAAGCATCATAACTAGTGGCTCCTGATAAGTAGGGTTAAGCTGGGGCATCATAACCAGTGACTCTTGATAAGTGGGGTTGGGCTGGGGCATCATAACCAGGGGGATAACCTTATTTACATATTAATATCTAAAGTAAATGAAAGTAAAATCAAGTTAAAAGCATTTATTTAAATAATATATTCTGTAAATTAGTTGTGTGTATCGGGTCTGTATTATGGATCGTAGTGGAAATGGAATGAGAAAAAAAATTAACTGAAAAATCCTCGTATCGAGTGTATTGGGCTTGTATCGGCCCGATACAGTGGAGTTTTGTTTTTTCCAGCGTACCAATGTATCAGGTAGCTCCAAATAGGATACGTATCGGCCCGTATCAGTCGATACGTATCGATATTTTAAACCATGGGTCTCCTGTCATTGAAAGCTTTGCTCGTAGGTTAGCAAACAGGAAGTAGAAGCTTCTTTCCAAAGGAGGAGAATTGACACTCATTAAGAGCATCTTATGTAGCTAGGGGTGGAGCCACATGGAGACCGGGGAGCTGAATCTTATGGTATTAATAGGGGCTTAGGCGTGTAGCCTGGGAGAGGGGCGGAGCTTGGGGGACGGGGAGCTAGAGCCCCCCCTAAACTTCTAAGAAAAAATATATTCTTTACAAACAGGCACAAACAAACGCGATGGCCATGAACTTGGCCCTCAAAAAAAATCGGGGGACCATGCCACCGAACCCCATTGTTAGCCCCCCCTACAACTGCAAGAGAATCTTGGCTCCGCTCCTGTATGTAGCCATCCTACATATTACTTGTCTTCATTAACCATCCCCCGATCGATGGCAACAACCTTAGAACGAATGCAAAAGAACTTCCTGCGGAATGGTACTTGGTTTCATGGAACCGTGTTTGTCGGCCGCTAAAGGCCGGAGGTCTGAACTTGAAATGAAGCCTCTAGCCGAAGTGAATAAGGTGTTGTTTGGAAAATGAGTATGAAGATTCAAGGAAGAAAGGGAGAGTGTGGAGAGATTTAATAGTTGTGAAATATGGGGTGTCTTCTTGTTGGACCCTAAGGATGTTAGGGGTTCTCATAGGTTGGGCGTATGGAAAAGGATTATGGTGGTACTAATCTATTGTTGCCCTTCATCAGGTTTAAGGTCGGTAGTGAGTCTAAGGTCAGATTCTAGAAGGACTCATAGTGTGGTTTGTCTAGGACCGAAGATCAGTGTTACCTAGGCACATGGTACGGGTGCCAAGTGTCTAGGTGTCTAGAGGTGTTTAGTACGGCAAGCTCTTAAAATCCCAATACGGCGGTACGGACATACAAATTATTAAAAATGATTATATATATATATATATATATATTATAATTCAAAATTTTTAAACAATAATAGAAAGAGGGGGGGGGGGGGGAGATCACATGTCCCCAATTTTTTACAAAGTATATACCTAAGTTATACAAAATACTCATATAAGGAGTAAAAATGAGCAACAAGAGAGAAAAAAGAGAAGAGAGACCGCTGCTCTCCTAATAAAATTCCTCTATGTTTCTAAAAAAGCAACACAACTTGACCAAAAGTTCATAGCAATTGTATTTTTATAATGACACGACATACTTGAAGCCCCACATGCCTAACTATAATGTTGACTTCACCATGGTATGGTATAGACATGTACCAAGGAGTGTTGTGTCGTGCCATGGAGTGTCGTGTCATGTCCAAGTGTCGACACGACAAAATTTGGAAAAACAGAAGTACCTAGGTAACACTATCAAAGATAGGTTTAGTATTATATTCTTTCTTGCCCCTGTCAAACACGCTTTGGTGTCACAATGTTATAAGGAGAGTAACAATGAGGTTGTTTGGTATCCCAAATTGAGACGAGACTTGAACGATTGGAAAATCGAAGATTTGCTTCGACCTCTCCAACATTTGAGTTCTTCCCCCATTAGTATCCATTCTAGGCATAGTTACCAAATTTCGTATTATACCCATATAGTACTTTAGGGGGGTCGCCGTTTAAAATGACGTACTTTTGTCATATTACATATTTTACGCGTATTGTCGTACAATACACATTTAATATGCAAATTCAGTATTAAGCGCGTATAATACACATATTTTTGCCTTATTTTGTATTAAACTATTATTATAGTTAGTATTATAATCAAAGATTAAAAATACGGTTTTCGGGGGATGTATCGGTCCCAAATGAAACTTATACGTACCGGTTTTGGTATCGGTTTCGGATGATACATAGAATTTGTTCTATTAAAAAAAATAAAATAAAATCTTACAAAAATCAAATGATTTAAGACCAAATTTATGAAATATAAAGTCAATGGAAGCAACTCAAAGACAAAGTAGCAAACACAATTACAATTACACAATGAATGAAAACATAAATAACTAATAAACGATATGTATCGCCCGTTTTGTATCAGTATAAATATCGTACGATGGGGCTAACGAAGCCTATACGTATCACCTGTTTTGTATCGGTTTCGGCGATTTTTATTTCCATGATTATGATATTTATTTATAATTATTAATTAATATTTTATTTTTCAAGTACTTTAGCCGTGTTTTTGTCGTATAACATACTTACTTCCCAAACGGATCATTGTTGTATTATACTTGCACTTGGTAACTATGGTCCTAGAGACTCAAAGATTTTGTCTAGAGATCACAATGGTCGATTTCCAGTGAGATCACTGTTACAATCATTAGTTTCAGATCAGTTGTCACCGTTTCCTCATAGACCTATTTGGAACTTCATTATTCCTTTGAAGGTATCTTTTTTCCTTTGGACTGCGGTTTTAGAAAAGATTCTCATTTGTGACAACTTGAAAAGGTGAGGGTGGAGGATGACAAATTCTTGCTTTCTATGCCTTCGTACAGAAGAATTCATGGACCATTTGCACCTGGGGAGATTTTATCTCTCGACTAGGAGTGGACTGGGTCTTCCCTTCATCCCTTCAGAACTTTTATCTTGTTGGGCGAATGTGGAGTTGGATGGTGCCCAAGGAGCGATGTGGGCTGTTATGCCAAGTGATATCTTATGGTAAATCTGGAAAAAACGGAATTCAAGAGCCTTTGAAGACTTACACTCTCTCTCTTCCAAAATTTGCAGTCGTATTAGACATCTCATCTTACATTGGTGCTTGATCCATTGGGAGTTCTTGAGTAAGACCGGATTTATGCTTATTATGGTTTTTGTTGGTAGGGATATTGTACTGGGCTTTTCTCTGTGTCTTTATGGTTGAGTTTTCTGCCCAATAAACTCTTCCATATATCTACTGCTGTACTTTTCTCTCCATATACTGTATATGCTTGATTACTGATCAAAAAAATATACATGCATTTATTGATATTATGGTTCTTTGATTTTGTTTTAGTTTTTTCTTAAAATTTTCTTAATTCTAGTAAAAAAATAATTTTTATATTTTTTCAGATAATAATGGAAATATTTTGACATCCAATAACAAAAATAGTTTTGTATTCTATCTAACCAATTGGAATTCTTAATTACTAATTATTGACAATTATATATAATGGGAATATTCGAGTTATTAGTTATTAATACCTTGTGCTTAAGTTTAAATATTTTAAATTATATTTAAATAAGTTAACCACAAATGAATGGTTGGTTTTACCTTAAAAACTCAAAAAATGAGTTGAAAGATGAAAAAGGGAGGAAAGCAAGAGTTTTACACACTTACATATATAGTGACAAAGTCGGGGTTGGGGAATAATTCAGCAGGGATGAAGTTTGGAAAATTTTGGAAAAAATTCGGAAAAAAAATAAAAAGTAAATTAATAATTATAAAAATATACGGAACAATTTGATTAAAATATATATAAAAAAAATATTTTTTTTTGAATAATTCGGGAAATTTAGGAATAATTCATAAAAAAATGCGACTAATTCGCAAAAAAAAACGCAAATAATTCGGAAAAACGCCGTTTTTAAAAAAAGACATGATTTAAATGCCGAATGATTCGATAACTCCAAAATTCGCGAATAAAACGCGAATTAAAAAAAAAAAAGGCATTTTTTGTTACACTGCTTACATTTCGAATTATTGTTTGGTCAACATTTTCGTACATGTACATTGAAACATTGTATTTAAGTAACATTAAGAATAAGAAATATACTGAAACATTAGGATTTAGGAAATGTGTCCGGAAATATTATAAATTTTATGTCATGTAATTTTCCGTAGTTACCAAAGCGAGAAGCGAAAAACGAGAAGTGAAGCGAAAGCAAGAAGCGGGAAGCGATGTTTAAAAAATCCTTAGGAAATAAGAAGTGGTACATGAGGTTTAAGTGTCTTTCCCATTATATTAGGATGGCCAGACATACCTTTTAGTTGAGATATTTGTGGAGAAGTATGGCCTTAGTTTTCAATCTAACGATTCGTGCTCAAGATCTACACCTTGGCTTTGTACTCAGGTCTATCCAATGACTTCCTATGTAAATAGCCCCCTTTGACTACTAATGGGACATGATAGAAGCGAACTTCGTGGGAAGCGAGTTTGGAAATGTATTGATTTTTAAAACCAGGCCACAAATTTATCATGAATTAAACCAAGGTTAAAGTCAACAATATATAGTTTCTTACACATTCATTCGCAAATCAACATCCAACAACCATGATGGCATGATTGGTTTGGTGTGCCTCTAAGGAATAGGTTGCCTGGTTATGTGGGTGTGGGCTGTTAGTTTATGACCCAGAGCATCTAGACATTGAGAGATTATGAAGTGAGGCTGGTACTCCAATTAGGAAATTTGGGTCAGTATGATTAAACTTCACTCATGCTGAAATTCTGATTGTTGGATTAAACAGAACGTGATTTAGTAATGAAATTTTTTGTTATTTGCAATAAATGGCATGGGTGTTTGTCCTTGACTTTGTTTATAAACTAATCTGCATTGAAAACAAACTGAGTGTTACATAATACATAAACTCTTATGTTTCTGCATCTTCGATTGGATCTGTGGCAAGATGGAGGGATCAAACTCTGTAAATCAGTACTGATGTAAATATAGAGTTGAATCAAAACAATAGGTAGTTAATGTTTAGTTCACTTGTTCAAGCCCTGTGGTTTTTAACAAGCCGGGGTGTTTGACAGGCATAAACAACTAAAAATGTATTGCTTATTTGGAAAAAAGTTTTAAACTCCGAAGCACTTTTTATACACAATGTTCAAACATAGGTGCTATGTATAATGCTAGCTTGTGACTACCATTTATTGGGCACCCACGTTTATACTGGCAACCATGAATTGCAAGTCAATGTTGACTTAGAGCTCTGGTAGGGATCCTGCCAAACTCCTGTTTGCCCACGTAGAAGGAATATATAGTACATCAGCCCTTCATTTGCTCTTCTTCGATATTATATTTCTTTTCTTTATAAAATATTTATGAATGTTCATCTCTGAATTATGCCTACAAAGTTCGATTTTATCTGGCTCATATTTCATCTTTTAATTGACAGTGTGCTGAGGGATCGAAAGAAATCAGCAGTCATGAATCTGACCTGGTGGAAAAAACACATGAAAGGGAACCAGCTAAACATTTTTCGGACAAATTGGTATCCCATGGATGTGCTGATGGAGAAGAGATTTTGGATCAAAAGAGCGAGGTCACATCTTTTACCACTACTGAGATTGATCGTCTGCCCAGTCAAGGGGTCAAGCTAGTTGATCCGGTGAAGGATAATTCTAGGAGATTAAACCAAACTGATACAAGCAAAGTTGCAGAATCCATAGCAGGACAAAATCTAAATACTGTTGACTCAAAGCAGAAACCCGCAAGATTTCAAGCGGCGGCAGCAGAAGAAGAGCTGGATATGCTTCTCGATTCGTTCACCTCGGGCTTCACCAAGAAACCTAGTGGCCGTTCTTCAGTTGTACAACAAGAATATACTACCTCATTGTTAGAAGGACTGCCGTCCACATTTACGGGCCCACAACCTCTAATAAGACAAGGCTCAGATTCGTCTAAAAGTGTACCCATGTCCCTCAATCTTGATGATGCAATTGATGACCTACTCGGTGAAACATCCATTCCAAATAACCAAACAGAAGCAGCAGGGTCACAAGAGGAAAAGGCAGCCCCATACGGTCTTCTTTCACAACACTCATCCTCACGTCCTCGTCGTAATTCTCAAGTATTGGATGATTTTGATTCATGGCTTGATACAATTTGATGACCATTATTATTTAATGAGCCCAGCAAAGAAACCATCGATTGTGTTTTGGATTTTAAAATCGACAGAATTGTTTGCGTTCTAGCAAGTTGCTCATTCTGTGCAGGTTTTTCCTGTTGGAGGAGCTTGCTCTGAGATTCTTAGTAAGTGGGAGTGCATGCCCAGACTAGGATGAGACGGAGAAGCCACCCTACCACATTGAAGAAGTGAAAAAAAAATGTGCAGGACTCTCCCAAGATACATATAGCAGCAAGCAATGGAGCAACTTGGCATATATACTGAAGCGGATTTGAAGGCAGTGCTGTGCAGAAAGATTTGAGCCCTGAGAGCACATGTAACGCACAGTCGGCGCATGGGATCATTAGGTGATAAATCTGAATCCCTTTGCTCACTTGTGAGCCACATACAACACAAACAATGAGTGCCCTTTTCCACCATTGTCATCTATACATGAGCTCAAAATCTTATATGATTCAATTTCTGACTAGGCCCATATGATACCCCTCCATCCCCGGGTCAGCAACACAGCCCCAGATCTCAACCATTTCATGCTGCAATGATGTCGATGGGGATGCCGCCAGAGTTCTGGACTTATCAGTGTTAAATTTTATGTACCAACTATGGATTCGAGTAGATTGATTACCAATTCAAAGGTCAACCATTAGAGGGAAGTTTGCCCTTCATCATCCAGATCTTCGCTTCCATGTAATGACAGATATAGTTGACTTAAGAACGCCCAAGTTCATCCAAAATGGACAGCCTCGATGATTAAATAATGCGTAATGTAGCTCAGATGGCAAGTGTGCTCCTCTGATGAGGCTGGCCTCGGATCAAGTCTTGGTGATGTGGGAAGCATGAGGGTACTCAGTACTCGTCTAGCTCTTTCCTCCCAGACTAGAAACCTTAGCCGGAGCTGTACTTTAGTTATGTTAGTTGGGGAAGCGCCTACCCGGTTGAGAGACTGCAACTGTATAGCGTGGACTCCCTGGTATAGGTTAAGCGTGTGAACCCCACATGGCAGCGCATCTTAGAGACTTCCCCCTTCCCTTTTGAAATCAGCCATTGAATTTCTATGGAGTGGTTCACGGAAATTCCTAGAACAAAGCACTCTTTGAAAAAATCAGGAGTATAGTTACTTGTCGAAATAAATTATAGAGAAAATAGTAATGAAAATGGTTTTTTTTTTCCGTTTTAATTACCTTAATTATTTTATGAAAAAACTTTGGTTTTTGATGTTTTTCAAAGATTATTTAATTTCTTTTAAGGGTATATCTCAATGGGGATGGCAATTTGCAACCACTAAAACAGAGCTTCAATCCCATTATTACTTCTCTCTTTCTTTTGGTTTATTCTTGTGCTGGGTTTTTTTAATTCACACCAAAAGCAAAGAAAAAAAATATATGCTGCAGGAAAAAGGTCAAGCCAGCAATATACGTATAGAATAAGAAAGAGACAGCTTTCATCTTGTGTGTGTGAGAGAGAGATTCATAGTTCTCAATTCTTCGAAATCCAAACAAATCAAAACCATTGATCTACACAAGAAGAAATTACAGAATCTACAAATCCCAAATCTCATTTGATCCAATATCAGAAGTATCTTTCCAATTATAAAGTAAAAAAAAAAACATCTAGCTTGTCCAGAAACAAAAACCCTGCAACATTCCTCTTCATAAAATTTCTTGAAAGAAAAAAAAAAAAGGCAACAAAAAAGAAGAGGGATAGAGAAAGATACAGAAAAGAGGTGATTGAAAACATGTACGTAATCGATCAAAGCCACAAGGCACCAGCTTGTTTCAAGATAGGAATCAATTCTCCAGAAATATGAGTCCCCATGAGTCTATCCAAGCCCCCAAACAACCTTCCTCCAATGAACACCAAAGGAAACTGAACCTTAGAATCATTTCCTTGACCACCTCCAATTCTCTGCAACTCAAGAATCACAGAAACCTCATCTTCTTCATCAACCTCGTACATAGCTGGGTTCACCCCAAGCCCCAGAAGCAACCGTTTAACGACATGGCACATGCAACATCCACGTCTCCCAAAAACTATAACAGCGTTCTCCAATGCCTTTTTCTCTACACTTGTTCCATCGTCCACGAGTCCTCCCACAGGAGAATCATCAAGAACCGATGACCGATCTGTAGAAACAGGCAGCCATGTCCTGTAAGGGAGTGCCTGCTGCATGTTGTATAGATAAATTCAGATAAATAAATGAATAGAGAGAGAGAGAGAGAGATCTAGGGGGGTGTGGTGCCCCTTGAATGGAGGAGTGGAGAGGGAATTATATATGGGTTGATTCGATCTGGATTGGGGAGGGGGTGGAAGGATGGTAGAGAGAGAGAGTCAAGTCCACGTCAACGGTAGTAACGTATTCTTACGCGTCAGATTCGCTGTAGATGACGTCTACTTACGTCATCTCGGTGGGTCCCTTCCCTCTTCTTTTTTGCCCTTTTGAAGGAGGCTACCTCCAGAAGATTTGCTAGCCATATGGGCCATGGCAATGGCTTTGTGTGAGGCCAATGGCCATACATGGTTTTATTTTTTTGGAGTGCCGTACATACATGCATGGGTTGTCTCGTCCTTTTTTTTTTGAACCAAAGAAAAAAAAAAGCAAAAGGTTAAGCTTTTTGGTTAGGATAAAGCTTGTGAGAACCTTCTAAGACACCCCCTTAAGCCGAGACCACCGAGACTGTGCTCTACATGCATGAGATTTTAGGTGGGGCTACCACGTAAAATAGGCCCCACTGGAAATCCCGTGCTCTTAGAGCATGGTCTCGACGGTCTCCGCCCTAAGGGGGTCTCAATAGCAAAGTCCTTTTGTTTAAACCCAGCAAGGTAAAGTCGGTAAGCAACACAAACACAAGGGAAACTCACGGACTCACACTGTAACTCATTAAGGTTAAGCTTAATGAGTTAATTGTTGACATGTTAATTTTTGCAATCGAGCAGAGTAATAACTTTTCGCCCATTATGAGTTAATTGTTGATTATTGGGGGAGGGGGGGAGGAGATTGGCCCTTTCAAAATTTTATAATTTTTTTCCGCCAGAGTTAATTGTTGACATGTTATTTTTGTAATCGAGCAGAGTAATGACTTTTGCAGCCAAACTAAGTAATAACTTTTGAAGCCAAATCCTCTATGGTGATAACCGGATTTGGCAAATCCGGTAATCACCCTTTGAGGTCGCCACATGTTCCTTTTGACACCTTTTAACTATGATTAAAATTCAACCACCCCTAGGTTCACCCACCCATTCTTGGTTTTTTAACACGTTGTTTTATCCTGCAAAAGCAAGGGATGGGATTTGATCCGGTGATAGTCAGGCCAAAACCATCCGGTGATGCGGTTGATGTGGGACAAATGGTGATAAAAAGGGAGGAAGATATCAAATGGAGAGAAGTCTAAAAGAAAGGAGGAAAAATAAAATGATTTCTCCCCTTTTTATCGCTACATGTCGGACTAAAACCATCACATGATGGTTTTGGGATCAAATCTCATCCCAATACATTAAATTAAAGTAACATTTGTCATCTTACAGTCAAATATGGCTAGAATTCCTATTTTCCTTTTTACCTTAATTTGTTATAGTAAAAAAAAGGGGGAGATTTTTTTTATTACAATCCAACTGTATCTGTCAGTGAAGTGAAGGTCTAAGCATTGAAAACTAATTGGTAAGGGGCGACTCACCCCTCGGGATTGATCCCAAAACCTCCCTCCAAGTAAGGATATATAACCCCACGGTACGTGAAGTTTTTCTTGTTTTACTATAATATGATTGCAACCTTAAAATGAGGTGGAAAACTACTCTTCTTCATTTTTGGGTTTAAGAAAAATTGCACACTAAAATATTTAAAAATGCACAAGTATTACTTGTCTTTTTCTTAATATTCGACTTTTTTTTTGAAATATATTTTAGGGTGTCTAAATGATTGTTGAAGTTGATATCTCATTATAGGGATGCGAATTTGGCCCTCCGGTGAAGGAGCACGGCCCTCCGTTGCCCACAAATAGGATTTTTTTTTGTATCTAAAGCTTAAGAGCTGGGTAAGGCTTGATTTTATAAAGCATGCCTACCTGATAATCGAAGTTGGAAATTAAAGACAATGTAGAGCCAGCCTGAAAAATTGAGGGTTGATGTCAAGTTAGTAGCTGGTAGTTGTCTAAAAAAAATCTCTAAATATTATGATAAATAAGTCTCTATATATGATAAGTTTTTTAGTGCAGGCCTTAAGGGTAGGGCTGGGCTTGGTGTCATGGATGGCCCACCTAGGCATTTTATCAAACAGGTAAAAGGCATTCTACATAGATTGTAAAAATTCTATAACTTGTGTGTGGAAGCTTCTTAGGGAGAAGAGTGTAGAAGCTCCTCTAGAATAATCCTAGAGAGAAGGTGTATTAGGATTCCGGAGAAGAGCTTTCAAGAGAAGAAATGTGTATAAGCTCTCTAGAGAAGTCATAGGGAGGAGGTGAGAGAAAATTCTAGAATGAGAGAGTTATAGAAATCTAGAATATTCTTTGAGAACCTATAAAAGTGGATGAGCCCTCATTTGCAAACATCCTAAAATTCAATTCAAGGACATCCTCAAGAGTTGAGTTCTCTTCCTATTGTAAGCATTGTTCTACTGTAATGTATTGGTTTCTTTCCTCTATCTAGTGTTATCTCTTCTTTTATGTACTCTAATAGCTTAATAGTAAGTTATTTGGGAAGACTGACTCATCTAGAACGGACTCTAATACAAGTGTTATTAACAACCAACTACTCCAAAAGACTGATCTAATTGAGAGAGTAGTAACAATTAATATAAGAGAATCACAGGATAAATGGGGTGCAATATGCGCCACTAGGGAGCGGAGGCGATAAACAATACTCAACAAGTGTTGCACGATCAAGGATGGGGAAAGAACTAGGACCGTGACAAGTGGTATCAGACCGATTTACGAACAAGATCGTGACATGTGGGATAGAGAAGACCATATATTCAGAAGTTATGGAGGAGCAAGTTGGGACGATGGAAAACAACACGAGCACCATCAACCTGGGAGCAAACAAGCCAAGAAAGGGCGGGTCCAAGGATGTTTAGGCTGCCATGGGGACACAACTTGCTATGAGAATGTGTTACGACCTACAATACCCCCTAGGAGTTAGAGATACTTCAGCTCATGATGTGTCATGTGTCATATCAAATCATCCATCATATAAAAACACACGAGGCATACCATAGCTAAAACAAAATTTCCAACATAAAAACCTATAATTTGTGTTCCAAGTCTGAACTAACAAATTTAAACAAGTATAAGTGGACATTCCCCACTTTCAAAACACTTACAATCCTCTCCTCATAACTCTCAACAGTAGTCGAGATAGGGTCACCTATCGAGGGCCCTCTCCTCTTGAGGTTGCAACGGAACAAACTCCTCTTCTACATACTCCTCAACCCATGAGACTGGATTGCAAATATCAAACGAACTTGTCGAAAATAACAGTTTGGTTGAGCACGAAATACTCAGTGTATACAAGCCACTAGCTAACAATGTTATAAAACATTAACATGCATACAGTTAATCAAAAACATAAAGCGTAGAGTGAAAACTATACTTAAAATCTTAACTTAGAGTCCGTAGAAAACAAAACTTATGAGCCTTTTGAGGTCTTGTGAGAATCAAAGTTTTTGTGAGTGCCTTATGAATTCTTATGAGCCTTATGAATCCTTATGAACCGTAGAGATCCTTATGAAAACTTATGAGAGCCTTGTGAGGCTTATGATCCTTATGAGACTTATGAGACCAATTTTAGAATGATCCTTATGAGACTTGTGAAACGATCTTAGAACCACCAACCCTTAGCTTGACTTTATCAATTCTTGTGACCTTTGAGATTTTCCTTAAAAACGTTGCTTATTAGTTTGAAACATCATTCTTTATGAGAAAACTTTGATCATGCAAGACATATAGTACATAGAGTGCTTGTGAGCATCATGGTAACATAAAAACCTTTAAACATAAACATATGAGACTTATTAGCAGCATAATAGCCTTGGAAAACTTTTAAACATCGAATCAGGCCCATATAATTTCATTTATAGAGATCCATACATATAATTAGGTCTTATAAACCAAAACCATCAAGAAAACTTGCTTTGATTTATACTTTTCATAGAGGAATTATTACAAGGGTAGAGATTAGAAAGTATCTACCTTGCAAAGATCAAGTCCCTGCTTGAGAAATAACTTGGACGCGAGATTCGAACTTGAGGAAGAAGATCCAAGCTTGAGGAAGCTTTGGAGGCAAGGATCCGAGCTCCACCTTGATCTCACAAGAAAAATCCTTTTCAAAACCCTAGTCCTCTCTCTTTTCCTCTCAAAAAGTATCTCTCAAAGTGTTAGAAATCCTAACCCCTCGAAAATGGGGTACTTATAGAGTTAGGGTTGTGAAAAACCCTAACTACCCTTTGTTTTAACAATTTACAGTTTTTGAGTTCAAAATCAGTCGACTGGTTTCTATGACTGGTTCCGGAAATAAATCAATCAACTGGTTTTGGGTACCAGTCGATTGGTTTTGTTGTTTTTGCCTATTTGGCCAGTTCTGGTCATTTTTTTCCAAACACCAACACTTAGGGCTTTTTCCCCTTTTTGTTTTCGACACTCTAAACACTTAGAGTATGTCTTATACTCTTCTTTTGCACACTTACCCAATTAAATACCTTTGAAGTTAAAAAGGGTCCTTAGGACCTTAACACATACAAACACACATGAACATAAGAAACAAACCTCATTTTCATAACCCAAAACCCATAGGGTCACATGGAAGATCCGAGGTTCTACAGAATACTTGTCTTGATGAGCGGGAGAGATCGCTATGGAGAGATGGGCTCATGCAGGGATGCGACTCGAGATGGGATTCGAGGAACCCAAAGGGGAGATGCAAATCACCATGAAAACGATGCTCAACACCCAACGGCAGGAGCGGGATACCTTTCAAGCCAAGGTTTTTGGTAGGTGGCAACAAAGAGGCTACAGTAGCATTGTTTGTGATGGTGGCAACTAGGAGTAGTCCCAGATTTTTTGAAATTTTTATAAATTGTATGTATCCTTTTTTTAATAAAAAAAATACACAATATACAAATTTTGTATATAGTGGCCCCCCAAAAAATATTGTAAATTTTTTATATGTATAACATAAAGGGATTGATTCTTTATGTGTCCCTTTTAACAACCATAGTTAAGATTTATTATCTTAGGAGTTAATTTTTAAAAAATAAAAACTAAGGGTAGATGTATAAATCCTAGGGGTGAGCGAATCTTAATGTAGCACCCCGGAACTTTTCATGGCTAATGGATAGTGTTTTCTTGGCCAAATGGCCTTCCATGTATTTGAATTTGATGTTTTATGAGAAAATGGATGTTAGCGACCCATGGGCAGCATGAAGAATGGGGTTTAGTACCCTAAGGATGATGGAAATGGAGTTGGAAACACCCCAAGGGGGTCTACAGGTGAAAATCCAGAAAAACTGGGGAGTACGATCAATCGCAGGTAAGGTGCGATCGATCGCATATAGTGGAAGTTGGCTAGAAACCTTCGGGTTCATATGCGATAGGTCATCTCTAGGTGCGATAGATCGCACAGGGAAGTGCGATCGATCGCAAGTGGTGTGCAATCAATCGCATATAGGGAAGAATTTGACAAAAACTTTTGGGTTCAAGTGCGACAGATTGCCCTCGAGTGCGATCAATCGCACTGGGATCTGCGATCGATCGCAGTTGGTGTGCGATCGATCGCACGCAGGTGCTGATTCCGAATTTGGGCGTTTTAAACCCTTGGCTTATGAGTGAGATGTCATTTGGGGATTTTTCCTAAACCTAAGGGAGAGAAAGAAGAGAAGAGGAGATTGGGAGAAATTCAAGAGGGTTGGATTGAAGATCAAGGGAGCTCAAGATCAAGGTTTGATCTTCCCCAAATCAAGCAAGAATTCCCCAACTTCAAGGTGGTGTTCTTCCTCAAGCTTGGGATCCCAAATCAAGGGTTTTTCTCCAAAGTGAGAGTAATCCTCAAAGGTTAGTACATCCTTACTAGTTTACTTAGTAATAACCTAAAATGATTATGCCTTGATCTTGTATATTTCATTTCTTGAAATAAAATCAATGTTCCCTAAAAATGAATAAGATAAACCAATTGGTATTGATGTGTGGGATGTGGATGGATGAAGCAATTGGATGCCGTATGGATGTGATGGATGTTGGGTGATGAAAAATGGTGGAAGGGCATAGTATACATAATAAACACACTCTTGGAAAGGTTGGACATGTCATCGTGATTACTACAAATTGCTACACACACACATGCATGCATTAGCCAAGGCCTTCTAAAAGTATATGTATATGAGAAACCAAATAATAACAAACACATGATTCACGAAACGCATGATAAAGTCGGACATTGGACCGGTCAAGGGTAGGACATATCGCAAGATATGTCATACCTGGCTCACAAGTAAACAAGTTAATAAAGCCGGATAGAAGGCCGGTCAAGGATGTTAGTGTGTCTTTTCTATTTCGTTGAAGGATACTTACGTATCCGGCTCATAAGTTGCTTTCTATATTTATTTGCTGATGGATACTTACGTATCCGGCTCACAAGTCACTACAAGGGCACTAATATCTGACTCACAAGATAAGCATGACAAGGCAAGTCAAGACATGACAAGACAAGCATAACAAGTGATTTCAAACAAGAACAAGACAAGACATGTGTGATTCCCATAAGACAAGAACAAGTTTTAACACGACAAGCAAGTTTTGAAAATCACGAAAAACTATTTTCAAGAACAAGTCAGGACTTTTAAGTATGAGTTTTTTCGGAGGTTTTGCGTTGTCCCATGCATGTCATGATCATATTATTCCCTTAAAATTGATGTTATGAATTGTGTTTGCTTAATTCTATCGTAGTAGTTATTACTATTCTTAGCTAGTAGCTTGTACTCACTGAGTATTCCATACTTAGCCATACATTTCATGTCGGCAGGTCCGGTGGATACCTTCCATCCTGAGCATTGGGTGGAGGAAAAGTACGTCGAGGAGGCGGCGTCTATTCCACTTCAGCCACAGGAAGATAAAGATCTGGATGTGTAGCCATATCTAGATTATTGTGAGTAGGGTCTTATGTAGAGAGAGAGAGAGACTTGATCTTATTTTATATTTTGATGGTGGGCATGTCCACCTTTACTATTTATGTTGTTTATGAACTTAGAATACAGACTATGTATAGAAAAAGGAAAATTTTGATTCATGCTTCCGCATTGTTTCAAGCTTCCGCACTCTGTGTCATGCTTCATTTTATCATGTTATACCTTGTTCATTACAGGATGGTTTGTCAAGTCAAGTATAGTCACACCTAAAGTATCTCTTAACTCGTAGGGGATATTTTGGGATGTCACACTTAACCACAGTTAATGGGTGTTAAAAGGGACATGTGTCAATTAGGGGAAATGCGCGTTCCACTGAACATGGAACGCGCGTGTGAAAAAACAATCTCCATAATATAAAAATAAAGTACATACAAATATAGTAAGTTTAGACTAGTGATTAGCCCACCCCAGATTTGACTACATAATCAAATGTCTTCCCATTTCATCCCCTTTAACCGTGGTTAAGCTTAACAAACTTAAAGTTATTATTATTTTTATTATCATTTCTAAGAACCAAGGCTAAATGGATGAATCTTAGGGGTGAATAAATCTTAACCATGATTAGTGAGAATTAAAATGGTGGGTAAGAACCACTGAAGACCGGCCCATGTTTTCACTTTTTCTTGTCACTGAATACCTTTTTGGAATGCAACATTGATGAATTTTATGACCACGATGGACACATTACTAAAAAAAAATCTAAGGGGCTATGCCCCCGAACCCTAAGCCCCATATCCTAATCCAATTAATTTTCTTGATATATGTACTTCGGCTCCTCAAGGAAAAATTCCTAGCTCCGCCCCTGTTGGCAACCATTGGGCGAGGGAATGTCCAAGGAGGGAGGCTTTGATTGCCCAGTTAGAGAAGGAAGCAGAGGAAGAGGAAGAGGATGAGTCTGGTGAGGATGATCACAAGGAGTTGCCTCCGAATGAGGGACTAATATTGTTCGTAGAGGCATGCATTAACGGAGAGCCCAATCATGTGATGGGAGACATGAGGGCTATGCTCAACTTTTTCTGGAGGGAGGAGGCTGAGGATGTGGGTTTGGTGACAGCTAGGGAGACAAGAGGACTCACAGTTGTCAGCTCGGAGGCCAAACCAATTCATAGTGTGGCACATCTCATTTTGGGTTTGATAGCTACCATCTCATTTTGGGAATGAAATTCTTGGGCATGGTGAAAGTAGCACCAATGTCCAATTTTAACTTCTTATGCATCACGAAGGAATGGTGCACGAGACAAGAGCGTAAGAGGACGCACATCAAGAAGAGATGGCAACGATGGGATAATTCAACCACATATGCAAGTTATCTCAAACCTTATTAGGAGGGCCCAAAAGAACAACACAATGGAATCTCCACACAAGATAAGATACTACAAAAGTGAAAAGGAAGAAAGAAGACATGACGAGAGCGTCGCAAAGCTAGGTGGGGAAGAGTTTCATGAATGACCCACCTAGGCATTTTATCAAACAGGTAATAGGCATTCTACATAGATTGTAAAGATTCTATAGCTTGTGTGTAGAAGCTACCTCGGGCATGTACCCTCTATATATATAGAACTATAAACCTCCTTTGTGGTGTTGGAGGATGTGATGAATCGTCTTGCAACATACAATGATCTCTTTGGAATATCATATAGGTGACCGAAGTAACGTCTCAATCCAAAGTTGCTTCCCCTTCGGATGCGCCTCAATTTTTTTTTATAATTTTAAATCAGGTCTTCTGGGAGCATTTAGATGAGGGTTGAACAGACCGTAAACTCAATCTACTTATTTGTTCACCCGATCCTCGTATTTGTTCTCTCGTGACAAGCGTCTTCTTCATGGTGAAACTTCAAAACAATTCAAATAATAAATGTTGGAAAGTATTACTAAACCAATATTTCAATCGCTATAATATAGCAATTGATCGCTACCCCATAATGATCAAGTCATTCTCATAACGATCAATCACTATGATATAACGATTGATTGCTATCGCATTAAGATCGAGTTAATCTCATAGCAATCGATAGTTGTATTATAGTGATTAATCGTTGTAAAATTGACTCAATCGTTATGAGATAGTGATTATAGTGGGTAATCGTCGTTATTAGTTATTGTCGATCGATAGCAATAATATGAATTTACTGTTAGGGTTTTTCTTATTAAATAAAAACCTATGTGGTCTGGCGCAATCCTTAGTTTTCAAAACTCGGATTGTATTGCTATCAATAGAGAATGTTAAGGATAATGGGTCCCACTAAAGAGATATGATCAAACAGGGACTCTTTAAGTGTTATTAAAGCTAACAGCATGGTCAGGGTTGGCGACCGTTAGATCTTTGGCGTGATCCCTCTTAACCCTTGGATCTTATGATGGGTAAGGTTCCAAGGGTATATAAAGCAAAGAAGGGGTCCCTCTTTTCTCTTACGTCAATTTGAAGCCCCATTGAATCAGACCTAAGGAGAAAAGAGAAGACTCTCTCATCTTTCTCAAACGCCGAGAAACACAGCATCACACCGTGAAGGGAATAGGGAAATTCCAGCGAAAGGTATGAGATCAACTATTTCAATCCTTGTTTGCTTTTGATTATGAAATCTAGAAAAATTGATCGCATGGTCTAGATCCAGGATTTGAATAATCTTGTTTTGTTTTAACATTATTATTCTTGAATCCCAACATTTACGGCTTGTGGGATCCATCGTCGTTAGGGCCAACATTCTTGCTTTTACATTAAAAAACTAAAGAAGAATAACGAACCAATAACATGAAAAAAAAAACCTTAAAAAGAATGAAAAAACGTTTTTTAAAAATAATTTTATATTTATTTTAAAAAATAAGATTGTGGGACATGATCTATCTCTGTATTATACTGAGTACTAAATTTGAAAGGAAAAAAAATGTGGTCATGTTGTTCGGATTGATGGATAATTTTCTTTTTCAACTCCTTAAAAGAAACTCTCAAAGTGATGTCTTGGTGAGAGAACGAGTGTAATGGAATTCTTGTTTGCGAGTGAACGAGCGTCATTAATAAAGCGAGCACGATTGAGATAGGGATACCAAGAGAGTGATATAGTGAGCAAATGAGAAAGATAAACAAAGAGATGAACAGTCGAACAAACGAGGGGGTGTAGGAGGCAAACAGACGAGGGGGTGTGGGAGGCGAACAGGCAAGGGCATTTTTGTCCAAGCCTTTAAGTTAAATGCATGTGTATGTGGGCAGGGGTGGAGCCAGGATTTTTTCATTTGGGGGGCCCAAAATACATTTATTAAAAAAATTATTTGGGGGTTCGGGGGTGTAGCCCCCGAGAAAAAAAAATTTGGGGTAGTTTTTTTATTTTGAGAAACCTTTGAGGTCGCCACGTGTCCCTATTAATACCCCTTAATTGTGGTTAAGATTCACCCACCTATCCTTGGTTTTAAAAAAATATATCAAATTTCTTTTTGAACCCTATTTTAAAATTCACTAACTCATAAGGTTGAAATTATTTAAATATTTTTTTCTAAAAACCAAGGATAAGTAGGTGAACCCTGAGATTAGGTGAATTTTAACCATAGTTAAGGGGTATCAATAGGGACATGTGGCAACCTCAAGTGCAAAAGGGGACTCCATTGGGGGGCCCACTATATATATGACAAAAAATTTCGGGGGGGGGGGGGGGGGGGGGGCATATATTATATAGGACAAAAAAAAATGGGGGCCAAGTATACTAAAAAAAAAAATTATTGAGGGGCCTACTATTCCTTCTATAGTAGTAAGGATTTACAAAAAATTCCCTGTATGCAGGACACACGTGTTATAGGGGGCGAGGGTCCATTTGATCGGAGACTCAAGTTCATATATTTCAAATTTGGAATGATGAAACACCATGTGACGGGAAGCATTGCTTGCCTCATCGGTAGTGTGTGTTAATCACCACTCCATTGATCCGGATTCCACTCCAGAGAAGGTATGAGCGTTGTCATTTTCATCCGCCCATGACTTAGAATAGATACTAACCTACTAAAAGGGGTAGCGACCTAACCCTGTATCTTCACTAAATAAATAATTTTAAAAAAAAAACACCATTTAACTCAAGTTTCGAGTCTTGCTGTGGCCGTTGAGCTCCCACCGTGAGTGCTAACCCCCTAACCCATGTATATACCTAAATGATTAGATCCTTTTTGAAATGATGAAAATTAATAAAATCTTAATCTAATTATCTGTTAAGTTTTTCATATTTGTTTAATTAAGAAAAAATTGTCAGCAGCCCCCCCCCCCCCCCCCCCCCCCCCCCCCCCAACTGAGGGAAAAGGCCGCTCCTGGACGGTGCCCAATGCCTGGGCAATGCCCACGTAAGCCCAAGGACAGTTTTTGTCATAATTCATACATCGCTTACACCAAAAAACAAAATCATACTGTCAAGGGCTCGCCGTGGCAGTGGATAAATACTATCTTTAGCCGCCTGTCTTTCTCTACGGTGTGGGTGTGGGTGTGGATGTGGGCTTAGCATTCTTCTATCGAGTCCACCAATGACGATGTTGTGACGTTAGTCACTCACGGACGTTTGTTTCCACTCCTAATTTTCTCCCCACGTTTTGATTATGCTAAATTTCCACCAACGGTTATGATCACATGAGCTTTCTGGGTGGGTCCCCTTTATTTGCCTTGCTGGATTAAATACCCCTGCCGAAACCATCCAAAAAAGGAGCTGATGTGGCAGTAACCCATTGGGTGATTGTACTATAGGGGTGCACCGCCTATTGCTGCCAATATCTACTTTTGGTGATTTTTGTTTTCAAAACGCTTTACATGAGGTATTTCGCAACGTGATTGGCATGTTCGTGGGCCATGCTGAAAATTATCTGCAGGAGATTTGCGTTCCTGAAGCCCCAGAAAAGTCGTGCTCTACGAAAATTTGCATGGCAGGAAGTACGTTGCCTGCAGCCACCGAGTAAAGATGGCGTCATTTCATACGTGGCCTGCAGCCACCGAGTAAAGATGGCGTCATATCATATCACGCTCCCTGGTATGGACACGTGTCTGGTGCAGGTATTTTGGTAAATCCAAGTCGAAGGGGGGGTGGTCTAAGTAATTGTGCAATATGGGTTTGGAATTGCGGGAAACGCGCATAACATGGCGCGCGTACACGTTGCTTTAATGTTGTGGAGGGAGTGCACGTCTAGCTCTCTCTTTTAAGTTTTAAATGCTCCGTTCAAAGAAGGCTGAAAGAGAAGAACGAGTCGCCTAAGCCTCCTTCCTCTCTTCCAAATTTGTCAAATTAAATTACGTGGTCCCCACGCGCCAATATCTGCAGACCTTAGAAAAATAAAAACAAAGATTGATGCCCACTTCCATGGAAATCTTTTCAAATTTCCATCTCCAAATTTATGTGGACCTCATCGTAGGCGTACACGTGGTGCACATGCAAGGCGTATTAAGTATCCCATCATGTGGTCCGCCGTAGAGCCAGAAATTCTCCCAAGTAGAGTGCTATAATCAACGGTCCATGCACTGGCATAGGATTGTGCAGATGCCAGAAAATGGTCTGGCTTCATACATCATCGGACATGTAGCGATAAAAGAGATGAGATATCAAGTGGGGGGAAGTCAAAAACATGGAGAGAAAATGATATGACTTCTAACTCTTTTTATGGTTGCATGTCGGATGATGTGTGGGAAGCCAAGAGACCATTTTCTGGAGACAATCCAATTCACTCGCCCCTTGTCACAACTCACAAGCCAAAATTATTTTAGAAAGAGAAATGATTAGCGGACTCGGGGTCTATTTCATATCTTACCCATGTGTCCTCGTGTCCCTTTTAATACCCCTTTAACCTTGGTTAAACTTAACTAAATTAAAATTAAGATTTTGGTTTTTGGTTGGATTGCTTAACCTTAGGGGTGAGTGAATCTTAATCACATTGAGTGAGTATTTAAAATTGGGGCATGGACCAATGAGGATCCGCCATTCCATTACAAAATGAAATTTTAGAAACCCAATTGTTATAAAATATTGTCTTATTTCTAGAATAGTGTTGGGGTAAATTTGGTAACTCTAAATAGCCGACGCTTATTTGAAATTAGATCTTTTTCAGACAATAGTTTATTATAATGGACAAGAGTTTCAAAACAAGACCCTTATGAGGCGGGGCTCTACTTCAAGAGCCTTGAGCGGAGCTTCCCTTTTTTAATGCATAGATAGTGACTATCTTGAAATTATAAAGAGAGGTAATTGCAATTTTGTAAAGACATTGTTCTTCACAATAACAAGGTAACCTCCCATGTTACACTAAAATGGGAGCTCCGAGTTCAAGGCGCATGAAGTAAAGCCCCACCTCATATTTAAACACATTCTATAAAGAGTTGTGCTAGCCATACTCGTTACAAAAAATCAACACATGCAAAAGTAATGGTTGGTGTTGGTTTTTAGTTGTAAGCAGGTGTTGGTTTTTAGGCTTTTAGATCTAGGTAGGGCTATCATGCTTGTTCTATAAGTAGTGCAATTTTATCCCAATTGTAACCATCCAATGTTGTGCTACAAGAAGTCTGTCGATTTTTAGGAAAAATTAGCAACGAAAAATATATTCACTATATCTCTCTTATAGCGATGATAAAAGTAGTCGTTTGATTGGCAGATTTCTTATAGTGGGGCTTTTTAGAGAGTGTGTGGATCTACCCTTATGGTACTTTAATCGATTATCATAGGTTTGATTGGGTGTATGTTTGGAGTGTGTTAAAAGATAATCTTAAACCCAAAAAATTAAAAATAAAAATGTTGTGGATAAAGTTTCAACGTCTGATCAAAGGTCTCCACTCTTTATTTATTGGGGTGGGCAAGAGGAGGTGGAGGGGGGGTCCTTTTCCATTCCAACTAAGAATGTCTGTTGGATTGGAACTCTCATCATTTCTATCGTCCATTAAAGAAAACCCCATTTGGAATTCGATCCAGAGAGAATTAGGTTTCTTTGTTCACTAATCATTTTAACGTGAGGGCTAAGAATCAATTATTATAAACTTTCCGTCCCATCAGCATCTCTGTACGTCCTTTAGCTTTTGACCCCTGTAACATGTTTTGTCGAATTTTATTATGATCTTCAATTACAATTTGAGTACTTTCAAGTGCACTACCATTACTCTAGCATGATCTCAAACAACTCATATGCGTGCCCTAATATAAAGCCGTGATTCGCATGACATCATGTCCATTGTCCCATGTTGACGCATCCATAATCATTTAAAAAAAAATTAAAAACAAAAAGGTCAATGGCCTCGTCATCATGACATGATCCATGATTACAAAGAGATGACAGCCATGACCAGGGGACGTACCCAAGATTCTATTGAAGGCAGTTCATGTGTCATGCCGTTTGTTTGTATTTACTTTTACTTAGAAGTTTCGGGGGGCAAGAGCCCCGGCCCCATCCCGGCTCTGCCGCTTCCCTAGGCAACTAATAATAGCATAATACTATAAGATTTTTTATTTTATTTTTTCAAAATTTTAGGAAGGGGCCCATGTGGCTCTCCGCCCTGGCAATGACCATAGGCGCATTAGGATATATTTGGAAACTCTACTCACATATAATAAACTCTTAAAAATAAACTCTAAAGTTTTAAACCCAAAAAATAAGTTATCCCGTGCTACTTATTTGTTTAGAGGTTTTTCTTCTATTCTTAAAGTTTCTAGAAGTCTAATAAGCCTATTATCAAACATTCTAAACCTCAAATATAACTCTTATTATTTAGAGTTACCAACCGCCACCTTAGTTCAAGGAACAATAATAGGTAGGTATCGTGTTAGACAAATCACTATTAATTCTAATTTTATATACAATTAATAAGAAAGTTTTCAATCAAAATCATGTGGGGTTCTGATCCCTGCTTTTCTTTAGCAGATAACCCGTCCCTTCAACTGGGTTGGTGTGAAATTGACTCTATCTTTAGCTAGTAGATGGACTTGTCTTGCCCACCAACCAGTGACAATCCATCTATACAATGTACTCCTGTCCTCATCTAGCACAAATCTCCAAGCAACACCTACTTCAGTATATTCATAGTAACGACACTTTCTACTCTCAATAGCATACAATTTCATAGGCGCCATTCATATGAAAACAAGGTTTTGAGGGGATTACCTTGCAGTACATAATGAACGAAAAAAAGCGGAAAATGCCTGTAAGACATGAGCATCTAACTGCACATTATACCATATCACATCCATGTCAATCAGCATTGAATATAACTAAAAACTCAGCAACATTCAATAGTTTGGTGTTTAAGGGTTGTATGAGAATACAAATAACTGGAAATTAATGGCCTAACTTTAGTTGAACAGCTCTGGGAATTTCATAAAGCCAAATGATTCTCCATTTTCAATAAGTTCTATAGTTCTGTGTCCTTACTTTTCATAGTCCAGCAAAACAGGGAACGAAATGCATTGGCTACTGCCACAATTTTGAAAAATATTTGCACCATTCAAAAATGTGAGCAAACTGTTGGCGGTAAACAAAGGCATAACTTTTTCCTTTTATTTCTTCCCGGCAGCTGTGTTATCTAAATTCATTTCCTGAAGGTTCAGCAACAGCTCATCGGAATTCAAGAACACCCGGTTGGCAGAATGTGAGATTGTCTGTGCTATTTCTCTTGCAGCTTCAATTTTCCTTAGCGTAATAAATGCTGGATTGTTGGCAATAGCTTGACCTATCAGCTGGGCACTCTTGGCCTCACCCTGCGAAGAAGGGACAAAAAATAATGAGAGAGAGATAGATGTATCAATGTTTTTGAAAAGACAGTATAAGCAGCTTCTTGCATGGAATTAAGATTAGGAAACATTTCTGGGGATTGAACATTTTTCTCACCTGTGCTCTGATAACAGCACTTCTCTTGTCTTGCTCAGCTTTCTCCACAACAAACTTGGCCCGCTCAGCTTCTTGTGCGGCAACCTGTTTAGCTTCGATCGCAGCTGTAAACTCCTTCCCAAAAGTTAGGCTTGTAATGGACACATCATCCAATGCAATGTTGAAGTTGGCCGCCCTCTCCGACAATATTTTCCGTATTTCCCTGCTAACAGCCTACAAAGAACAGTTAGGTTGTTCAAAACTCAGTGACTCCTACACTTTTCATTCTTTCCTTAATCACCTCCCAACTACGTATTAATATCAATACCAAATAATAAATAGGCAGCATTATTCCTGTTATTGGTTAAAATTTATATTCTGGGGACAGTGAGGACACTCTATCTGATTAGATGCTTGTATCCATTCAATTAAATATTTTGGACGATTGGAGAAGAATAGTGAACTGCCCAGACTAGATGCTTGTCATCACCCAATGAGGTCGGTTTTTTACCAAGGAGATCTTCAAGGTTAGTGTACAATAGATAGAGAAACTCTACGTGTGCATCAAGTGTCCTAACAGTTTGCTCATAAGGAATTGTCGCTATTTAGAATACATAAGACAATAAATTTGCCCTCATTACAGACGAGACAATGCTGGTTGCATACCTCTCTCTGAGTGATGAGCTGACTTGCATTATATTGAGCTACCACAGCTTTCAAAGTTTCATGAATTATGGAAGGCAGTACTCTCTCGTTATAGTTCTCGCCAAGAGTTCGGTAGATTGTAGGTAGCTGGTCTGGCACAGGTCGAGTAAGAACTCGAAGCCCAATCTTGACCTATGCAGCAAATATGTATTTCAAAAATAAAGGGCAGGAAAAAGACATAAATGCCACCTCACAATCAAAAGCCAAGTTATATACACCATAAACGCAAAGATGCAGCCCAACAAAATATCAAGAGCCGTGCACAGAGAGTAATGAGATTCATAATGATTCAAACATGTTATATATATATATATATATCTGGACCTTGAGTATACTTGCGAAATCACAACGATTTTCCAGGTGAGCAAAATCTCCATCTTCTTCAAATCACCTTTCAAAATTATCCAACTACGAACTTCCTTAATATGGTTTCTTCATTCAGGCAAGCCACCCATTTTATTGTAAGATATTCTGCTAGGCATAGAACTCCAAAAAAAAAAAAAGGGAAAGTAGGCAATGTACTTCATAAGACATTGAAAATCATTGCAAAGATCTGTGCTCAATTCGGATTGAATCACATTACAAGATAGACTTCGGAACCATCCCAAACAATCACTGTCCCTTGACAGTCCGAGCTCTCATTTCTTTCAGAAGTATGGATAATTTTTATTAAAAGGGAATAATGTGCAAGTAAAACTTAGCGGAAAAAAAAGTGCCCGACTTTCCTTCACTAAAGAGAGTAGTACAATAACAAAGGCCTTAATGGGTCTCTTGAGAAGAAAACAAGTCCTCCCAATAAAACAACTAAGCGAACACCGAAACTTGAGAAGATGGAAATGGCCAATTTCTCCTCTGTTGCAATGTCCTAAAAAACAAGCTCTTTAATTTCTTTCCTTCCACGAGCTCAAACCAATGGCCCCGGAATCATTCCAAAGGATGGATCTCTGGTGGCAACCAAACAAGCAGTCCAGCGTCTTTGGAAAGACCCACTGAACACAAGGAATTGAGCATCGAATTCACCAAGAAGTGAAGCTATAAATAAAGAGAGACAATGTTTTAGAAGATGGTCCACAGACTTTTCCTCCTCTATGCCCATTAAGTATATATTCGCAAATCTTCAACCACAACTCTTGAGATGAACTAGGGTAAGTATCCTATTATGGTCCACAAAAAGAAACAATGGAATGCACGGTTTCCATATAGCTTTTTTTATTTGGTAAGTTGGTTTCCATATAGCTCGGTATGGAAAAGGAGGCACAAAGCTATTGCATAAGGTCCCAAAAAAAGGATTCAACTGAAAAGCAACCTTTGTCATCTTTGACCCAAAGTCTTCAGTTGATTTCATGATTTGGTCAAATGACTTCAAGACACTAAAGTAGTCTTAGAATGGAATCCATCTCCCCACCATTAGTATTTCTTAATTTTTGCAACCAAACCACCATATCGGAACTTCTAAAGAAATAACTCGCCGTTGTAGCCTATCACAAGCCAACTCATAGATCTCCAAAAATCATCCTTTAATAGCGAACGATCACACCAGATGTATTCCCAAAACCTAATTTGATTCGTTTTCCCCACCTTGTACCGAATATCCTTTGAGAATTCGGTCTAATCTTTAAAATCCATTTCTATAACCCAACCCCTGGCTAGCCACCTCCTTACTTTCCCACCAATTATCACACCCACATTTTCCTACTAGTGCCTTCCTCCACAAGCCCCACAACCACTTACCCAAGTGTGCCTTGTTAATCTCCCTTAAAAAGTCTCAATCCTAGTACCCTTCTTTCTTAGGCATATACACTACTTCTACTCCATCAAGTAATACTTGTGAGCCTCTTTGATCCCACTCCACAGAAATTATTCATTGAAGCTTCTTTAAATAGTCAGAGATAGTGCTAGAATATCGAATAAGGATAAAAAGTATGTGGCAAACTATAGCTAGAGCACAACAGATGAGAGTAAGTTTTACTTTTCCCTAATTAGAGAGAAATCTCGACTTCCAGCTAGAAAGTCCCCTACCCATCCTCTCAATCACAGGGATCCAAGCAGAGATGGCTTTATGGTTAGCCCCAAGAGAAAACCCCAAATAAGAAAAATATATGGAAACCAATCTTATGGCCCAAAAATTAACCAAGTTCCACTGTTGATGACATCTCCCACAAAAAAAAAATCGCTTTTGGGCATATTGAATTTTATCCCTAACACCACTTCAAAGCATTTGAAAATACATCTCAACACTCAAAGTATCTCAATTGAGAAGTAGAGGTGCTGCAAAGAACAAACGTGTCATTTGTAAACTGAAGATGAGAGCAATAGGACCTTGCACTACTAATTCTGAAACTTATGTTGACAATCCCTTCGGCCCTTATGATAAGTGTACTCAATGCCTTCGTCACATTATGAAAAGGAAAAACGCAAGAGGAACTCCTTGGCGAAGTCCCTCGAATTGCTGAAGAAAACAGTAGGACATCAAGAACGTACCTATGGGATAACAAATTCACATTCATCTCCTCCACTTCAAGCCAGAATCCATCTATCTCAGCATATAACCCATGAAATATGATCGTAGGCCTTCTCAACATCCAACTTGCAAAGAATATCCTGCTTGCCTTCCTCTACATGACCATCCTGACATTCATTGGCTATAAGAATGTCATCAAGAATCTACAACCCTTGCACAAAATCCCATTTGAGTATAAAAATAATAATAAAGCTCATCGCTTCATTCAATTAATGGTCATGGCTTTAGCCATGATTTTATACACACTCCACACCAGTGTTTTAAAAAGTGTGTGAGTCTTACGCCTCAAGGCGAGGCTCAAGGAAAATGCCTCAAGGCTCAACCGTGAGGCTTAAATCTCATTAGGATAATGCCTCAAAATTTTGAGGCTCACATGAGGCACACACCTCATGCCTAGAGGGCCTAAGACATTTTATGTCTGATGCGAATGTCTTATATTTTAATATAAAAAAAAAAAAATAGAATTCTAGCCATATAACTGAGACTTCAACATTATTTTTTTTAAGACTTGTGCCTCATTACTTTGTAATATTCTTATTTATTGTTTATTTATTTGTTAAAATGAGTAAGCGTGAGGCTTCTTGTGAGGCTTACGCCTCATGCATCTTGATGTCCCAACGCTACGCCTCACGCCTTCGCATTTTAAAACATTGTTCCACACTAAGTTAGTCGATCTAAAGTCTCTTAGATTCCCCCCCGCGGTGAGGCTTACGCCTCACACATCTTGATGTCCCAACACTATGCCTCACGCCTTCGCACTTTAAAACATTGTTCCACACCAAGTTAGTCAATCTAAAGTCTCTTAGATTCCCCCCCCCCCCTCCGCGGTGAGGCTTCTTGTGAGGCTTACGCCTCACGCATCTTGATGTCCCAACGCTATGCCTCACACCTTCACATTTTAAAACATTGCTCCACACCAAGTTAGTCAATCTAAAGTCTGTTAGATTCGCCCCCCCCCCCCCCCTGTGGGAATCAAAGCAATGAAAGTACATTTTGGAAAACCTATCAGAAATTCTTTAAACACTCTCATGAAGTAGTCTTTGATGGTAGGCCAAAAGCTTTTATAGAAGAATACGGTGAACTCAAATGATTCCTTGCACAAACTACTATGGAAATATACAAATCTACGGCACGCTACTTTATTTTCCCACCTATTTTGAAATATAGTTGGTAGTGGTACTACTTCTCGCATTTATGAAAAAAGTCCGTGTTTTTGTACCTCTCGTAAAGCAATCTCCACTAGAGATTTTTGCGCCCTGTTGATTTTTCGTTCTTCCTAACACTCTTTGTCATCTACTACCAAGCTCTCTCACATTCCATGAAATGGTGTTAATCTTCATTGACAAACTTTGCTATGATTCCTTGACTTTCTGGAACTTCCATTTCTCACCTCTAACCGTTATATTTGATCAAACTTTCTGAAAAAATTCATCTCCTTCATCAATTTCTTTTGTTGTTGTTGAAACCTTCACCAATCTTTACTTTTTAACATTGAACTTCATAGAGACTACACAATAATTTTTCTTTCTTTTTCCAAGCCCAAAAAAGGACTCAAACTTCATTCATGTCCCAGGTAGGGACACACCAACATTCCAAACTCCTCTACATAATACCCAAGCTGACACCTCAGTTTTGCTTGACCCTGATTGGGAGGATCTCTATAATCTACCACCTCATTGGTTGATATACCATCTATTGTTGGGTTTCCTACTTTCCTTATAGGGCCAGGGATTTTATAACTGCTGGCTAGTGAGAACAAAGAGGAATGATACCTTTATGCCTCCTTCATCGAAATCCAAAGAAACCATACCCCCCTTGTGTTATGTGTCCCCTTCCAACCATGTTAGCTTTTTCCTACCGTCCTTTTAAATTTGAAATAAAATGATAAGACAGCATACAAGGACATGGTAAATTGATTATAGGCAAAGTGATCTCAGATTACCTTGCTGAGTGTCCTAATCATCCCGATAAGAACTGAATGGGTATCAATCAATACTCTGGCGGAACTCCTTCTCCACTAAACAACGAGTGGATTCAGCGACCTCAGTGGAGAGAAAACATACCTCTTTCAGAGTCAACATGTTGAAGCTGTTGTCATCACCTTCTCTAAGTGTAGTCAAAGCGTACAGGCGACACCTGGGTAATGGAGGATAGGTAGGCAACAAAATTTACTTTTTCTTTTTAGATTAGATAAGATTTAGTGAGTGCCTGCCTAGGTCATGATCTAGGTGATATGGGTCCTGATTAGGCCAGAAGGTGGCCTAGATGACATTTTGACTGCGATGTTTGATCTCCCATTGCATAGCTGTCAAAGCTTGTCCGCACAACTATTCAAGAACAAAAACGTGTCTTTGGAAACTTTCAATATTCCCCACTAAACAGTGGTCTAGTGAATCAGTTGAATGCGGGGGTAGATGAGGCTTTGCTAGTAAACTGATTAGGTGGTAACTTTGCTCTTCAATTTGCCCCTTTCCTAACCCTACCCTGGAAGTTGGGAGAATTAAAGATGTGGTCCCTACTTTCAATACCCCCTTATGGTTATGGGTTGCCAATCCGACCCATTCTTTAAATGCCCTACCCAAGAACATCTTTGTAGAATTTTAAATTCTTTATGATTGTTGTACCAAGATTTGACGCAGTGAACCCAGCTGTAAGTATCTCTTTTTTTTTCTTTTTTTTTGGCTCGGTAAATGCAAATTCATTAAAAGAGAAAAGGAAACATATTCACAAATAGTAAATCACATAGGGCCAAAGCATAGTCACAAAGTCGGGGTTAGGGAATAATTTGGCAAGGGTCAAGTACGGAAATATTAGAAAAATTCGGGAAAAAAACGGAGAAAAAATTTATAATTATAAAAATTAGAAACGATGCTAATTAATATATCTAATAGTTTGATGAGATAATATACAAAAATAGTAACTATAAGCAACAATAATAAATTCATAACATTATTTTAACATCAAATTTATTCCATCAAGGAATTAAATTTCATTAAACATCAATTATCAAGATTAAAAACAAGACTAAAATACGTATATTAATAAAACCACTCATTTATATTCATCAATCACTCAAAATCATATCAAAGTCATCAATATCTACATAATCTTCTTTCCTAAAAAATTTCAAGATTATCCTTCTACTGTTTTTTTTTTTTCGTATTATTCGTTTTAAACGTGTTTTTTTTTTCGTATAATTCATTTTAAACGAGTTTAAAACTATAATACGTGTTTTATTCAAAAAACGGGTTTTAAACGCCATTTTCTACGACAGGATATTAATGCGCGTTTTAAAAAAAAAAACGCAGTTTTTTGTGACTACGGGCAAAAGAGAGTGAAAGAAAGTTAGCTACAAACAACAGTACAACAGGACAAGACACAAACCCAACACATCACTCCTCTTCTACCACTAGGACATAAACTCATCAAACCCTATCTCCACCCATCAGCCTTAGAGGAGATCCAAACGCGCAGCATAGAACGCTAGCGGGAACACACTCATTCGATCGACAAATGAGAATTTTCAAACACCCTCATATTCCGCTCCTTCCATAAAGACCACAAAATCACTCCTAGAAGAAAGGCCCAAATGAGATCTAACGGGCTCTCCAATGAAACCGGGAGCCAACAAGACAAAGAGTCCCTAGAAGGACAAGAGGAAGACCCAATCCACCCCCAAGTTGGGAGAGAAAATACAGCCAGAGATTTCTCGCAAAAGGGTAAAGCAAAAGCAGATGGTCAACCAATTCCTCCAGCTGCTTGTATCTCTTAATTTAAATCAAGACTTCATGCCTCAAGGGGATTTGAAATGGACACCTGTCCACTTTGAAATTGGTGTTGCTTTATTCTGGAAAATGCCCTCTTTTTACTCAACTACGATTAGCACTCAAGTTAATCATCTTACCATGGGTTAGCTGCCTTGGGCCCATCTCATGACATCTATCCTCAGCTAACATCTGCTATAGAGCCCCATCGTCCCTGACCTTTCAATTGAAAGTAGAGCCATAAGTTCCTACTTGAATGTGCAACAATTATCTTCTGATGTGTTCTCTACTTCAACGTGCACAATGAATTCAACCCTTCTGTCCAACATCAAACTTGTAGAGAGAATCAGTTGATTTTCTTACATTTGATCATCAACCTAAAAATAAATTCTATGAATGTCAACCTTTTGTCTATCTCTTGCATATCCCCGCAAATATGCCCTAAGAGTCTTATAGATTTGGATCATCCAAAGGTGGCACAATAGTTCCCTAATCAACATCCAAGAACTTCAAACCAGAGCATCCTTTCAAATTAATTTGTCGACGGTCAACATCTCTGAATTACAACAGAGCTTGAAGATATTGAAGAAGACCATTTCTGGCTAAACCATAGTTGCATGGAAGTTATGTACAAGGTGGGATGCTCACTTCATAGGAAGCACGTTTCCCAGGTTGCACCTCATTTAGTGGTCAAAGAGAGCTATATATGTGGAAAATTATGGGATACACCCGAGTATACAGCCTAGGTTGTAGGCCCTAAACAAGTATTGTTGGATTGGAACAAGGTGCCTATTTCTCCACACATATCTCATGTGAGGAAAAATCTAAGGTATGGGTCATATGGCTGCCCGCTGCCCACATTAATATAATGGGAATTAGGCGCTTGTATCTTATTTTTGCAAAGATTAAAAATACAATTTCGGGGGATGTATCAGTCCCAACCGAAACCCATACGTATCGGTTTCAGACGATACGTATAATTTTTTCTTTTTCTTAAAAAAATTATATATATAAAAGTTAAATTTAAAAAGAAAATCAAATAAGGTATAAGAATTAAGAACCAAATATAAAGTCATGGGAAGCGACTTAAAGACAAAGTATCAAACACAATTACAATTCTATATTGAATTAAAACATACATAACTAGTAAACGATACGTATCACTCGTTTCGTATCAGTATAAATATTGTACAGGAGGCTACCGATACTTATACGTATCGCTCGTTTCGTATCGATTTCGGTGATTTTTATTACCATGCATTTTTGGTCTCTCGTTGCCCAAAGATATTTTGAGCCTCAGGCCCACTTCTCACTTCTCGTTTCGTTTTGTTTCGCAATCTGGTAATTGTGGCCTAAACCCAACAACTCTTCTTTAGATTTAATAAAGAAAACTACTCTCCCTCTTTCAAAAGGAAAAAGTGGCACTAAATATTTAAAAGGGATGAAATATCTAAACCTTTATATTTCCTCCTAATTAATACATCCACCAGACCTTTTGCAGATTAAAGCATAATGCCATTGTCCAAAGCACTCAACAATTGCACCTTTATCATATTCCACCCTCACTACATCTTTACCACCCACCACAACTACTTTTCTCATAACCTTTGGGTTATTAACTGCTCCTTTTTACTTGCTTGTTTGATGGTCTGAGCTAAATACGAAGAAGTTACTTGGATTTAAGAACAAGAACATACTGGCTGTAAATAGTGTTCTCTAGGTTCGCCCATTCACAGCCATGACTGAAATTCCCAAATTTCTAGACACATTGGACCATTAAATAGATTATTGTGTACACTGACGCACCTACTCCCACTTTGTATTGTTTATGCCAACCAATGTTTGTTCTCAATAATCAATCCTATCTTTGTTATCTATAACAACATAACATATACCTGATATTCAGAGCTATTTTCTCCATGGGGCATATTAAATTATTTCACATCTTGCATGAATTAGTTTTAGTGAGATCATTTTCACATTGCAACTTAATAGTTGCCAAAACATTTTTGAGAAGAAAGAATGGCTGTAACCAACAACTAAAAAGACACATCATTAGGGTTGTAATAAAGATGCCTCAAGAACCCACCAGAGAAGAAGGAAAAAAAGGGGGAAAAAAAGCCCCAAATGAAATCATAATCAGAGAGCAACCATATATACAGCATGCCTACCATCAGTGTAATACTCACAAAAAAAAATATGAAAGCAATAATGATAATAGAGTTTCGAAATAGAGTTTGACAATTTCAATACCAAGTTCTTGAAGTACATCAACAAAACATGCAGTTTTTGACATCATATTTGTTGCAGTTTCCTACAACATATTGGAAAATCTAGAAATGGATTTACCATTTGGAGGTCATGGCTCCCCGAAGTACTCTCCACGAGATGGGGACGTGCACGGACATCATAAATGATTGGCCTATCAAACCATGGGATCATCAGATGTGTTCCTTCAGGATAAACCTGCACAGAAGCTATGTGAGTACATAGCAGTAAAATGAACAAACTAGCTGAAATAAGATAATGAACCAGGGAAGGGAGAAACATATTAACATATATTACAGATTTTGTGACGAAGAATGCAAGTAGAAGATCAATTCTATAGTATCTTAGTCTTAACATTTCCCACACAGCTTATGAACTCCATAGTCTCCATTTAACTTCCTTATTTAATGGCATTTCGTGAAACCACAGAAAACAATAGATGGAAAAGTTGATAGCACATAACAGAAGCAAGTTGGATCAAATAATAACTTCAAAAGTATACAAACAGAAGCACTCCTACAAGTTTCTAATTTTAAGTAGGGTCGTACACTGAGTCGGGCTGGCCAGCGTGACCCAACCCAAATTTAGGGCAGGTTGGGCTAAGGTTCCATGGGTTTGGGCTGTGTTTGGGTCCTATCTTCATTAGGTGTTTGAGCTGAGTTTGATAAATCCCGATTAACCTGGCCCAGCCTGAAATTTAATCTCTTCCTTATACCCAAACTACCTCACATAATAAAATCCTTAGTCAGTAAGTCTTGCATAAAAAAAAACGTAGAAGAGAGAGAGACACACACACACATGAGTGTTTCGTTTCTACTCTCTCTTTTCAATTTCTAAGTTAGATGTACTCACCACTTGGTTTCTACGATTGGATATATTTTCCCTCTTTCTCTACCTCTTCAGTTTCTATAGGGAAAGAGAGATTGATAGGGGTAGAATAACTCGTGTAGGTTTAAATTTATCAGGTGTTATAGATTTAAACTTTGTAATATGTTTTAAGGTACACCATTGCAGTACAAATATAAATCTGAATATTGAGTTGAGCATTAACTCAACCCAAACGTATAATATTGTACATAAGCTAGGTTTGGGCTTCATGTATTGGAATGAGTTTGGAGTTGGACAGGCTGAGCCCAAATTGACTTCTGCCCAACCCATCCCACCCATTGTACACCCCTCATTTTAAGTACAACAAAGCAGGGTACAACCAATCTACCTTGTCTTTGACACCAACTAGTCGGTTGAACACAATAGCCCGATGCCCTCCCTCAACGTTGTAGAGACTGTTAAAAGCTGCATACAGACCTACCCCACCAAGAAGGGCCACCTTAACCAAAGCAGAAGCTGCACCTCCCCCTGGCACCTTGGGGACTTTAACATTCTTGAAATTCATATTCCCTAGAGCTGAGGAGAGATAAAACCAGTGTAATTGTATCAAATAATATTTCTCAAATTAGGAAAAGAAAATATAACTAAACAAGCACTCTACCATGTGATCATAGAGTGCCGTCAACAGAAGTCACAGCAGCAAGCTATTCCACAATAAACTAAAGTAGTAAAGAGGAAGGCAGAGAAAAAACAAAAAGCTCACAAAGAGGTGAGAGAATAGGCAACAAAAAGAATTCATGCTGGGCACCCAGTCAAATAAAGATCAGATATTTTACACTTTGCCTTTTCAAAAGGCATTTTAAGAGAATCATCAACTACTAAAACCTCCAACCCATCAAATCCAAGCCATTCAACTAGGGATTTCACATTCATGACCTAATCAGCTCCAAATCTATTAACTGCATTGCTATAGATGAAGTCCAATCTCGCCCTGTGTATTCCTATGCATTTCAATTGATCAAAATGCTTGTTTTACCATGCAAATGGATTTCCTTCTGTTCTAACTCCCTTAATAGAAATAATCTCTATGGAATTCAAAGCTTCAATATAAAAATCTATAATTTTTTTATCAAATCCTATATTACTTCATCAAATGCTTGTTTTACCATGCGAATGGATTCCATACTTCAAAAATTTATGCAAGAACTTCCCTATTAGATCTAATCTATTGGTATAAAAGCTTCAGCCTTTGTATAATCAACACTCTTGAAACCCTTTTGAGTTCAATGCCTAGTGCTTCTTTTAGAAGCTCAAGCTTAGGTATGAAGCTATGAGATTGATCGGATGCAGACATATGGAAATGCTTCGGAAAGGTTGAATATCAGATCAAGCAACATCAATAACAACAGTAGTAACAAACCCTAGCATCGCAGAAGAACAAACAAAACAAAATAAGAGAAAGAATGTGATGAGAAACAAAGAGCGAAATATGAGAATACCTGATAGGCGTTGATAGATGAGGCCTTCTTCTTCTTCTTCTTCTTCTTCTTTTGGCAGGGTTTAGGGCTTTTAGGGTTTACCTTTTGTTCCAAGCCATGCAAGATTGAGTTCGGATCCTCTGTGGCAGAAGCCAGGGTTTATGGTGTTGATTGATAGGATCATGCGTGTGACGGTGTGAGAAAGAAAAAAATGTTTGTTGATGACGGGCCTGTAAGATAGGGCCATCCGAAATTGTAATGAACAGGCAACAATAAGAGCCATTGGGTTGGTCCGCCCAATGTTACCCGGTTCGCTCGGTTCGAATTCAGTTTTGTAATTCGCAATTCGTCACTCTAGAGTGAACCCGATTCATTAGGGGTAGGATGACTCGGTTCGATTCTCGGTTCATTTAGGCTTTTAGTTTAGTTCGTTAGCTTGGTTCGCTTATATAATATTAATATATTATATAAATAATTATGTAAATAAATATATTATAAATAATTATTTTTAAAAAGACATTAAAAATACATTTAAAATATTTATAAAAAAAAAGGTTTTATAGCCGGTTCGTGAACCCATAAAACAAATTCGTCAAATTCAAAGTATAGATTCGCTGAACTTAAAGAACAAATTTATTACATTCAAACAAAAAGTTCGTGGAATCCGAAAAACAAATTCGCTAAACCATAGCTATTGAGTTCGTTGATTTTCATGAACTGGAACAAACCGAACCACGAACTGGTTCGCTCTGAACCAGTTCGTAGTTCGAACTAGTGGGTAGCGAACTAGGTAACCCTAGGTCCGCCTAACCCCCAAGCTTAACTTACCAAAAAATAGAGAGCCATGGGCAGATCCCGGAACAATTAGCCCCGCTTACATGATTGTTGGGCTTCGATTACACCCCCTCCAACTAAACCGGCTCGACTTGGCCCTCTCTCTTATATATAATTTATTTTAATACCACTATTATCAAAACCGGACCAACCTGACGATTTGAAAAATCAGGAACCAGTCCCCTCATCGGTTTTCAAAACCCTCAAAATTAGAATTATTTAAGAACTAGTCAAAACCGGTAGAATCAATCAGAACCGGAAAAATGGGGGAAGATGAAAATAATAGATTTGTACACGGTCGAACCAGACCGTTTGAACCGGTGGAACAGGGAACGGGCCACTTTGCAAGTTCGATGCCCGGTCCGGTTATGAAAACAATGTTTAATATAGATTTGATATTAACAATGTTTCTTAATATATGTTAGAAAAATATTATCCATAATCATCATTCTTTGTTTGTAGAAAAAGCAGCAAAGGTATATGAATAAAATTGAAAATAGTGCACAAATACATTATATAATAAAAACTTTGAGAAATGGTACAATATGGTATGTTACCATGTTATTTTAAGTTTAATATAACAAAAGCTCAACCGTTAAAAATAAATCCATTTAAATTCACATGATTAGGCTTGTAAATAAATTGTTAAGTGTTGAATTCTTACAATTACTGCAAGTACAACAATGAATTAAATGTTTAACATTATATTCCAAATGAAAACATGCTTTACTCTAAATCCAAACATGCTTTAATGGATTCCAAAAAACCTCACAATAAATATATAATTATACATTTAAAGTTTATATACATGAAGGTGTTTGTTTTCAATCTCAAACATCTTCAAGGCTATCGTCTCTTGTAATGAAAGTCCTTGTATTTTCAATCTCAAACATCTTCAAGGCTATTATCCCTTGTAATGAAAGTCATTCCCTTAACATATTCAAACTTCTTCAGAGGATAGAGGCCAAAAGGTCGTACGAAACAACATGGACTAAGAAAAATTGCAGTCGATGGTAGTTTAATGAAAAAAAACATGCAATAAATATCCTAATAAAAAAAACTTCTTATTTTTAAGCCCAAAACTGACCCAGGTTCAACCCTAGCCCTGAGGGTATGATTTGGGCCTAGCCAGTGTAGGCACTGTGAGGGCTTGGGTCGTACCCTCAAAAGTGGGGGCTGGAACTAGATACACCCAAGCTAGGTCTATCCCATTGACAACCTTGCCCATTATGATAGAGAAACTGGACTGCAACTGTTGTGGCAGCCTAGGACCGCAACAGTAAATGAATAAATAAGATTTTCTTAAAGAGCGCATATTCACTTTTGGTGTTGTATTAGCAGCATGTTGGTTGGTTGCATCTGTATGCTCACCATTGTTGCCAATTCTCCACTTGATATAGGCTCTTAAACTTAAAAATGGAAATTAAGGTTGTTAATCTAGTCATTTGACGAGGGGGCCAATCTAGCCTTTCAAAGCCTACAAAATAGATTACTTTTTTTCTTAACAAGGCCTTAGGGCTGAGCCAAACCTAATTTGAAAGGCCCACTTACTTAAATTTTGGGCTTAGTAAGCACCCAACCCAACTCAACCCTCCTATTTTTTTTCTTAGTCCCACATCGAAAGTTTGATGTGTCTCTCTATGCCTTATGAGGCTCCTCCCCCTCTTCAAGAGATAGGCCCTTTTGAAGAGGTGTGGTGGACTTAGTCTCATAGGGCATGTGTGTGTATTGGCCTAACTATGTACATGTGAGTACATGTGAGTGAGTTTAAATGACTAGAGTTTAACAAAAAAAAAAAAACAAGAGGTGAGTTATACTTACCTTGTTGTTTGGGCGTGCAGTTGGATAATAACCAGCTAGTCTTACTCCCACATTGAAAATTGCACTTAGTCTCATAGGGCTAGTCTTACTCCCACATTGAAAATTGCACTTAGTCTCATAGAGCCTGTGTGTGTTGGCCTAACCGTGTGTAAATGAGTTTAAATGATTAGAGTTTAATAAAAAAAAATATGACACATATAATATAATAACTTAGACTTAGAATAACCTAAAAGTTAAGCCTTACTAACACTGTAATGTAATATTTTTCTAGAATATTTTTAATATAGTAACTTGTTTATTTATTTATTTTTTAATTATAAATCTAATAGAGGCTAAGACTTACTGTGATGTGCAATAGACTAATAGTGTAGTCTATTTACAGAATCATTTAATGTTATTACTTGTATTATAAGTTGTAATGTTTTTCCTTTGTTTATTTAAATATAACAACACTAATACCAACATTTGGGAGGGTGTACTAATACTAACAATTAACATTATTAAAATTCCGTTCGTTTTTTTTTTTTTTTTGGAAACAAGGGTATCCAGGCCTCTTAGAGCACCTAACTATTCCCTTGGGCACGTGCAACACCCCCCCAAGCCACACGCACCAGGTAAGACGGGATTACTCCTTTAGGGTGGCCAACAGAAGGAGGGGATTTGAACTCAGGACCTCCGCTTCCTGAGGCATGGTCCTACCAACAGCCCAACCCCCGTCGTGTTGCCTTTTAAGTTGCATTGTCGGTCCCAAGCCCATACGAGGTTTGTATGTCAGGTAGACAATCAATGTATAAAAAAATCGCTGAAATATGATATAATTTTTCTTTGATCTTCTTACCCTAGCCCTGGCCTTTGAGGGTAGGGTATGGGCCTAGCCAATTCATGCCAACTAACGGCTAGGGCCAGGCTCTAGTGAATGAGGGTTCGGGTCGATAAAGCCTAGGCACTGCCCTAACCCATTCCTTTGATAGCCCTAGTGGAAACTCCTTGATGACACGGCACACCCCTACCAAGAGCATAAATAAAAATATAAAAAATAGAGATGGTACTGAAGGGGGAGAAATTCTGGAAAGGACACGCGTCAGCTGCAACTGTTCACCTCTGGTTAACTGGTGGAAGGTAGAAGTTGAAGGGTGTGATACCCTGACCTACACTCCGATGATAAAGTAAGTAGGTGGAGAAGATGATGAACAGTAAGACAAACAATAGCACTGAAAAATATATGCGTCTTCTGATCCCTTTAACACTGAAATTCTCGGGGTATTTATAGGGTAACCTTGGTATGGCCATAGATGCCCATACCACGTGCCCTGCACTCATTACCAAATATGTCAGTAAAATCTGCCACCTGTTGCATCACACGTGAAAGCCTATCATTAGTTCAGTCGGTTGGGTCTGACAGCACACAGAAGTGACCTGCATTAAATGCCAAGACAGTGCTTTCGGCCCACTTGTCAGAATAACCGATCGCCTCCTGATCACTTCCTCCTGCGAGTCGGTCTCGTTGTTGACTCGAGCTCGGGTACGTTGTATATGTCTTAAAATATGACCTGGACATCTTTATCTGAGTTACAACGGACTCGTTGTGCATTTAACAACGAAAACGTTGTCGAGAATACAACGTTTACGTTGTGTATAAGACAATGAACACGTTGTCAAAACCACAACGTAAACGTTGTTCGCAAGACCACAGATACGCCGTAATTTATACAAAGCGAACGCTATGCATCAGACAATGTTTATCCTTCTATTTTAAGCACGTGACCTAAACATATGTCAACGTGTCACTTTCGTGCACAAAACAACAAAAGCTAGCTCGTTCCCCAACGTTAATTAGTTTTTACGAATTTTATCCCTTACAATTTGCCCCTTTATGAGGCTTAGAACGTAGTTCGAAGTGTCATAACCGGACAAAAGAGCGACAAACCATACCTGATTCTGCTTCCAGAATCTGAATCGTTGCGTGATTTACGCTGAGAAGATAGAACGCTCAAGCCAGCTGGTTTACGCGTGCGAACCTTCACGCCTCATTAATGCAAGACAGGCTGTCATCATTACCGTTTCGGAATTCAAAACGCTTTATATCTCTGACGGTTACTCTCTTTACGTAAAACGACGATCCTGCCACCACTCTTTCCGGCTTTAACACAGGTGTACGGCTCTGATAGAGGGTATTCTTGTCTTTTCATATCTCTGAGATATTTATAAAAATCCCTCTAGGTTGCATCGTTTCGCTTATCTTGCCATTGAAGTACTGTTACTCTGCCCACTTTGCGTCTCAAGCGAACGTTCAAGCTCTCGTCAAGCTCTCCCGTTTTTCTGTTTGTGGTACGCTCTTACTCTTTTCTTACTGTCTTTATTGATTCTTCCTCTCTCTCTCTTCATTGCTTCTTTTTCTTCTTCTTCCCTGTTGTCTGTCTGTCCAGTCTGCCCTTCCTTTCTCACCTACTGTTCTTTGTTCTGTTCTTCTCAATCCATGGCTGCCGAGACCCCCATAGAATCCATTAGGCTAGATGAAGTTAGAGGCCAAACCGAATATGAGGCTAGTTGCACTGGTAGTACACCGTATGGTGCCTACATCGAAAAATCTTCCGCCCTACGCCAACAACAATTAGCATACCTTAACCATTTTAGGGAGCGTTTCAAGTTTCCTTCCCACGTCAACCTTCATTTCAAAAGGGAAGATGCCCATATTGACAAACGATCAGCCTATATTGTTGTCTACCTCTCCCAACTCGAAGCTGACATTCGATTTCCTCTTCATCCCGTCCTGGACGAAGTCTTTTCCACTCTACACCTTGCTCCGGGGCAAATGCACCCCAGCTTCTACAAATATATGTCCATGATGATTAAATTCATCAAGGACAGATTCCCTATAGAAGCTAGGCACCTCTTCCACTTCTGCCATGCCGTCAGAACTATTATTCCTGGAACAAGAAGCCGCTGTACCCAGACCTTGTCTCAGACATCCTGGACAGAGAAAGAGGGTGGAAGGCAACTCCCTTCGTTGTCTCTGGGGGCTGGAAGGCAGAGACTTCCACTGTGCCCAATGTTTTCCAAGATAAACCAGGTAACACAATACCGTTGTCCGTTGTGCGTTGTACATTAATTCTTCTGTCTCTCCATCCCAGCGTCCGTTGTCTGTTACTTTTGTTCGTCCAGCTAACTTCCGTTGTCTCACACTTTTTTGTTTCTGCTATTTGCAGTTGAAGGGAAGAAACTCTCGTTCAAAAAACTCGCGCCCGAAGAAGAAAGTCTTCTTACCAACATCAAGCGATTGCGAGGTGGGGAGTACATCCGGTGGACACCACTACCGCCTGATACTCGGAGTTTCTTCGGTAGCTCGAACCCTTCTTCACAAAAGCAACAAGGCGCCTCCTCCTCCTCACCCGTAGTTGAGCCGAGTTCAGAAGAAGAAATGGCTAGCACCAACCCTCCTGCGCTGATCCGAAAGCCAAGGACAGCTCGTCCTGCAACCGTGTTGCCTCCTCTTCCACCTCCTCCAAAAACAGTTCCCTCCACAACGGGAGCGGCACCTTCCGAGCCGAAACAGAAGATTCTTACCCAGGCCGAGTTCGAGGCCAGAAAGAAAAGAAAAGAGGAACAGCACCGTGAGAAGGACAATGCACGTGCTGCCACTCCTTCTCCCTCTGCTCCTGCAACACACCAAGCAGCAAAAGCTGCAACGGGAACGCCAATAGTCAGCACGATACCTGCTGCTACTCAAACTATGGCTGCCCCAATCGCTTCAAGCTCCGCTCTGGTCACTGTTGCCACAACGGAGACGACCACATCTCGTCTGCCAATTAGAGCACCACCTTCAGAGGACATAAACTGGTCACCCGACTTCACGCGTTTCGGGAGGCCCACCGTTAACGACTCGGTGCAGACCTCGGAGAAGGTTGCTAGGGCCTTGACCCACTCCATGAGGCTTCCCCAGGACATTGCTGATGCTGGCAAGATGTCCTTGCCCCAGGTCTCTTATGCAGCCTACCAGTCCATGGCCTCGGTATGACTTCTGCTCTTTCTTCCCTATTTACTTGTTCAATTTTCGTTATGATATACTGATATTCCTGATCTTTTGTATTATATCTTAACGTCCTCCTCCACGAGTTATGCGATCTTAGTACCTACCACTACAATCACCTCAAAGACTCCATCAGCTACTGGCAAGGAAGGACTGAGGTGCTGGAGAGAACTCTGGCCGAGGATCGACTCAAGATTGAGTTCAACCTGTCTCAAGCCCGAGCTGAAGTGGTGCGGGTGGAGGAGAAGTTCATTGCTGCCTTCAAGGGGCAAGAGAAGGCTAAAAGCGAAGCTCGAGTAGCCAAGGAGGGAGAAAAGAAAGCCAAACAAGAAGTGGAGAATGCCGTTCTCCGAATCAGCGAGTTAGAGCTCGTCTCCCAGGCTCTGAGCAGGCAACTGAAAGAAGCTGAGGCAGCGAGAGCGACGTTGATGGAGGAGCTCGAGGAAGCCAAAAAAGCTGAAGGGGCCATCGAGCAAGCGGTGACCACGAGACTGCAACAACACTATCAGTCTCAGCTGGATACTTTTCTCGACGAGGACAGGGCAGAGACCGAGAAGGAGGTGATCAACATGCTCCGCCAACAAGGTCGTCTAAAGGAGGACAACAAGGAGAACGTGACTACCTTCTCCGATCTCCAGAGCAAGGATGTCATCGACCTCAACAACGAGACCGAAGTTGAAGGAGTTGAGAAGCCACACCCCCTCGAAGGTCCTGCACCTCTTCCAGCTGAACCATACTTTGAGCCAACTGCTCTTGAAGCTCCTCCTGTTGCCGAAGATCCTCCCGTTGCCGCTGAAGCTACTGATGCTACTGTCTCCCCTTCTGCTGTCTCTGCTGTTGCTGAAACTTGATTTCTTCTCTCCTTTTACAGAAACTTTTGTAATACATTCTCTTTCTCCCCATGTGATGGGGTTTATTTGTACATTACCCAGCAATGGGTTTCTCTAAACAAATGATCAATTTCTCTTTCTGTCCTTTGCACCTTTCTTTAATCTTTGTAGTGTAACGGGAATTTGCGGAGCTCGCACAACGTATACATACAAGAAAGAATATAACATAAGTGTATGGACATGTTTTACGGAACATAGAATCAGACATGAACATAATAGCTCACAACGTAGGCACTTGAGGGTATGTAAATGAATCTTCTTCGTAATGATTGATGCACACATCGAACAAAGCACTCTGAATCATACACACAACGGAAAAGAGAAATATGGCTAGATACATCGTTATGTAATTCACTGTGAATGTAATCTGACAAATAAAATTTCATAAGATGAACATTATGTAACTCAGTTTAGAGACACTTGCTTAGAGGATGTCATTAGGATAACCCACTGGATTTGCTCAAATGACATCCTTAGGATAAGCCACTAGTGTCTCGTTGTGAGTATGTTGTTCAAGCGAAATTTTATTCGAATTTGCAAAACATTCACAATATTACACTGATATTCTAGACAACGAATTAACGCAAAACTTCATAGCAATGTAATTCAAATGCTCATGTAAAAGTACTGGAAAACTCCTTATTGCAATAACTTATTTATTCATCACAGATTCTATTGAAAGAATTGCCTTAGGTTCATAATATTCCAGGATTTTTGGATGAGATTACCTTGTAGATCTTTCAAGTAGCACACTCCAGGACTCCCTAATCGTTCTACGATATAAGGTCCTTCCCAATTAGGTCCCAACTTGCCACTGTTAATCTCCCTGGTATTCTGGAATATTTTTCGGAGAATGAGATCTCCGACCTGAAGGACCCTTCGTTGTACCTTTCGGTTGTATGCCTTCCTTAGCTGTTGCTGGTATCTCCTCATCTGAATGCTAGCATCTTCTCGCTTTTCTTCTAACAAGTTGAGGTGAAGGGCCATGAGCTCAGCGTTCTTATCTTTCTCTCCACTCTTTTTCTTATTATGCCAAGAGCGTATTGTGGGCAAACTAATCTTAGTAGGAATGACAACTTCCATGCCATAAGCCAAAGAGAAAGGTGTTTCGTTTGCAGGACTCCTCGGTGTCGTCCTATATCCCCACAACACGTTGTGCAGCTCGATAGTCTATTTCCCATTTGAGTCTTCCAGTCTTCTTTTCAAGGCATTCAATATATTTTTATTAGCTGCTTCAGCCAATCCGTTCCCCTGAGGATAATATGGAGACGAGAAAATATGTTTGATCTTCAATTCGCTGCAAAAGTCTGCAATGATACGTCCTGAGAACTGTTTCCCGTTGTCAGTGATAATGGACCGATGTATGCTGAACCTACAGATGATAAGCTCCCACATGAACTTCTTCACTTCTTGTTCTCTGATACGAGCAAGGGGAACGGCTTCAATCCAACGAGAAAAGTAATCAGTTGCCACGAGGAGAAAGATTAGATTCCCTGGTGCCTTAGGGAAAGGGCCCACAATATCAAGGCCCCATCGTGCAAATGGCCAAGGTTGAGAGACAGTGTTAAGCTCTTGAGCTGGAGCATGAATTAAATGAGCATATCGTTGACACCGACTGCACTTCTTCACATACTTCTGAGCATCAGCTTGCATGTAAGGCCAGAAGTATCCTTGCCCCAGGGCTCGATGAGCTATCGTTCTCCCCCCTGAATGTATGCCACAAATCCCTTCATGAAGCTCAGCAAGAATCCTCTCTACATCTACAGGATGAATACACTTCAACAAAGGTCTCCCGAAAGACTTTTTATATAACTTTCCCTGCACCGGGACATAACGAGGTGCCTTGATCTAGATTCGTCTCGACTCTTTTGCAATGATAGGAAGGACTCCATCTTTCAAGTAGGCCATCAACCTCTGTCATCCAACTTGGTACTAGATTAACAAAACATACCTCCCGCTGAGACTGGAGTGCTATCGAAGGGTATTCTTTATATTCCATAAGGATGGCCTTGGGTTCATCAGACTGCATCATGAAAGCAAGATAAGCCAAAGCATTAGCATGCCTATTCTCATCTCTTCGAGTATGCTTGATCTCCACAACGGTGAATGCTTCACACTGCAAACGAATGAGTGCAGTATACTGTTTCATTCGATCATCCTTGCATTCATAGTCTCCATTCACCTGATTTACCACAAGCTGTGAATCACAAAAGACTCTCAATCTAGAGACCTGCAGCTCGTGTGTACTCTGCAAGCCAAGCAGCAATGCTTCGTACTCAGCTTCGTTGTTAGAGGCAGTAAACCCAAGACGTGACATCTTCTGTACTTTTACGTTCTCCGGACTAATGAGCACAACACCAAGTCCTGAACCACTCGAGTTAGAAGATCCACCTATGTACAACAGCCAATCAACCCATTATAAGGATTTATCTTCATCTACAACGATATCTTTGTTGTCAACCTCGTTAGGGAGCTCACGAAGATCAGCAATCACCTCCTCTGCCTCCTCCACAGGGAAGTCAGAAAGGAATCCTGCCATTGCCTGCCCCTTCTCTGAACTTCTCGCTCTATACTGAATGTCGAACTCACTTAGAGCCACAGCCCACTTCGACATCCTTCCCGCCAACTCGGGTCGTCCCAACACGACTTTCAAAGGATACATTGTGATGAAAACGATAGTATGAGCATGAAAGTAAGGACGAAGCTTTTCAGTAAAAAAGACAAGAGCAAGACACACCTTCTCGAGCTTGCTATAATTACATTCTGCCTTGAGAAAAGTTTTGCTGATGAAATAAACAGGCTTCTCGACACCGCCACAACACCTGACCAGGACGGAGCCAATGGCCTGCTCTGAGACAGAAAGATAAAGATACAAGACTTCACCTGGCTCAGGGACGGAGAGAATAGGGGTTGAGCCTAAATACTCTTTCAAAGCAATGAAAGCTCGAGAACATTCTAGCGTCCACGCAAAAATAGAATCCTTCCTCAGGAGCTCGAAAGGGGTTTACAACGATCAGTGGACTTGGAGATAAATCGATTGAGTGCAACGATACGTCCTGTTAACTTCTGGATCTCCTTCTTCGACTTGGGCTCCGGCATGTCCAGCAGAGCTCGAATTTGAGTTGGATTAGCTTCTATACCCCGCTGACTCACAAGATATCCCAAGAATTTGCCAGAAGTAACTCCGAAAGTACACTTCTCTGGGTTTATCTTCAAATTGAAAGTTCTCAGAATAGAGAAGGGCTCAGCAAGATCCATCACAAAGGTATTCCGAAGTCGACTCTTCACAACGATGTCATCAATGTAAACTTCAACCGTCTTCCCGAGGAGTGGCCCAAACATGAGATTCATCAGACGCTAATACGTGGCTCCAGCATTCTTCAGACCAAAAGGCATAACACGATAACAGAACAAGTCACGCTTTGTAATGAAAGTGGTCTTCTCTTGATCTTCTCCCGTCAGGAGGATTTGATTGTAGCCCGAATAACCATCCATAAATGATAACATTTCATGGCCAGCAGTGGCATTGATGAGCCTGTCAATCCTTGGCATAGGGAAAAAGTCTTTGGGACATGCTCTATTGACACAAGTGAAGTCAATGCAAACTCTCACATTCCCATTTTTCTTGGGTACAGCCACTACATTAGCTATCCAGTCAGGATACTGCACTTCTCGGATGAACCCAAACTGGATCAGCTTGTCTATTTCTTCATTCACTGCGTCATGATAGGTTGGGGCAAGTCTCCCAGGTTTCTGCTTCACCCGAGGGACAGCAGGATCAACATTGAGGTGATGGCAGATAATGCTCGGATTTATGCCCGTCACATCTTTGTACGACCATGCAAAGACATCAAGGTTTCTCTTCAAAAATTCCAGCAACTCGCCCTCTTCGTCCGTTGTCAAGCTCATCCCGATCTGCAACACCTTTGGCTCTTCTTCCGTTCCCAAATTGACTGCCTTCGTGGGCTCAACGGAAGGTCTGCCCAACTTGGTCTCCAAGCTCTCTTCCACAATGGAGTCGACCTGTAATTGTTATTTGGGCACAACGGAAGGAGGGAAATCACACTTCTGCGACGTCAATTGATCCCCTCTGATCTCCTGGGGTCCATCTTGCGTCGGATATTTCAACACCTGATAGTACGAGGAGGGAACAGCCTTCATCTCATGGGTCCACCATCGACCCAAGATCGCGTTGTAAGGCGATGGAGCATCCAGAATGGAAAATCTGGTTTGTAGTACAATGGGCCCTGCCACAACGGGTAAGACGACATCGCCTAACGATTTCATCGTACTGCCATCAAACCCAAACAGTGGGGTTTGAGTAGAGATGAGAACGGACGGATCCAACTTCATCTGAGTGAAAGCATGAAAATACAGGATGTCTACCCCACGTCCAGAATCTACGAGCACCCTTTTGATGTCGAAATTTCCTATTCTCATGGTGAGAACAAGAGCATCATAATGAGGCCGGATTACCGTTGCCATATCATGATCAGCAAAAGTAAGCGCATATCCCACGCTTCTTGCAGACATCTGCACCTGACAAACCTCAGCTTCATGAGACATCTTCCTCTTCTTTGCTCTGAAGTCTCTCTCTACGTCCTCCTCTGGTGCTCGCACTCGGTAAATGACATTGATGGTGCCCAAATGGGCTCCCCCTCGTCCTCCTCCACCGGTACTTGGATTACTGGCAGGCTCTCCTGTACGGGGTTGAGATAACAGTTCTCTGGTGCGCATCGTGTTACCGTTATCAAAACTGAGATACTCTCCTAAGTACCCTTCCTGGACCAGTCTCTCCAAATACTCCCTCAAGATGCGACATCGGTTTGTAAGATGACCACGACATTTATGATAATGGCAATACTCATGTGCCTGTGGTCCCGACGTAACATCTTGTACAGCTCTAGCAGGCCATTCGAAATACGCTTGGCCCTCCATTGACTTCATGATGGTCGCTGGGCTAGCAGTAAAATGGATGGAGTCTGCCCGACCTGCAAAAGGTCACCTCTCACTAGGCTGAACACCTCTCTCTTGCTGCACCTGTGGCTGTTCCTGGCATGACTGATAATGCTGCCTCGCTTGCTATTACAAATTCGGGTTAGAACGTCTCTCCGTTCTACCCTGCTGCTGGGATTGATTGTAATTACCTTCATACGGGCACCGAACCGACTGATCCCGCTGAGTCACATACAATACTTTCTCCTTCTGCTTCCTAGGTGGTGAGTCCTCAGATGATAAAGACTCATATCTCTGCCTCTTCTCCTTCCTCTTAGACGACCGGCATGCTTTCTTTATCACGTTCACCCCTCTTGTTCTTGGCTTCGGCACAACGGAGACATCATCTTCGTATCTTCCGTACTTGGTTGCACGAACCATCATCTCGTCCATCTTGACAGGATAGTCAAGAGCCAGAGATTTATAGAGCTCGGAATGCCTGGGGATAACATTCTTAAAAGCAGCAATACAACTCCCTTCATCGACTTTATCGATGCTATGGACTTCGTCAGTGAAGCGCGAAATGAAGTCTCTCAAGGATTCCGTCGGTTTCATCCTTAAAGAGAAGAGAGTATCTGCACCTGCTTTCTTCTTTTTATTGATAAAATGAATTGATCAATAAAAGCCGACCTGAGCTCGGCGAAGTTGCTGATTGAACCAGGAGGCAGATTACGAAACCATCTTGATGCCACTCCTGCCAAGCTATTGGGGAAGGCCTTGCAATACAAATTATCATCTGGATTGCGAACTGCCATCGCATGCTTGAAGTCAAATAAGTGCTCATCTGGATCCATTTTCCCGGTATTCATGGGGAAGATTGGGGTCATAAACTTGGAAGAAGTGTATGACTGATTGATGACATCTGTGAAAGGAGAGTTCTCGACGTTGTCCTTTGCCGACTGAGCAAAGTGATTTGGGACTCCTCCTTTCATGCTCTTGACATGAGCACTGATCATAGCCTCTACCTCCTTGGAAGTTATCCAAGTCTTTTGAGCAACCGCTCCCTCGGCAGCACCTCTCAAATCTTCTTGTCCTGCTTCTTCTTGCAAATCAATGTGATCAGAAAGGACTCTCTGCTCCGCACGAACTGGAGGTTGTCTTGCCTCTCTCTCAGCAGGAGGAAGCAAGAACCTGGTGTCGCGGTTCTCTGGTGCTAATGGGGGAGAAGAGAAGTCAAGCTGACGTCTCACTGATGATCTTTGAGATGACCCATCATCTACTTCGAGCCTACTATGCTCGATTGCATCAAGCATTTCTTGCATCATCTACTGGTGTCTGGTGATCTGATCCAGAGCAGACTGCTGTCTTTGCAACATCATCAAAATACGATCAGAGATAGAAGGCTCAATGGGGGGGGCATGGTCCTCTCTGGCTGGTCAGACGATGGACTGATCCCAGGAATGAAAGTCTGCACGACAGAAGGTGCGAAGGGGGTGACCTGAGGGGTTTGAGTATCACACCCGGGCATAGAAGTTTGATCAGTCATGTTCACAAAGAGCTAAGGGAGGTTCGTTTATGAATTCCCACAGACGGCGCCAATTTTGAAGGGGGAGAAATACCGGAAAGGACACGCGTCAGCTGCAACTGTTCACCTCTGGTTAACTGGTGGAAGGTAGAAGTTGAAGGGTATGATACCCTGACCTACACTCCGATGATAAAGTAAGTAGGTGGAGAAGATGATGAACAGTAAGACAAACAATAGCACTGAAAAATATATGCGTCTTCTGATCCCTTTAACACTGAAATTCTCGGGGTATTTATAGGGTAACCTTGGTATGGCCATAGATGCCCATACCACGTGCCCTGCACTCATTACCAAATATGTCAGTAAAATCTGCCACCTGTTGCATCACACGTGAAAGCCTATCATTAGTTCAGTCGGTTGGGTCTGACAGCACATAGAAGTGACCTGCATTAAATGCCAAGACAGTACTTTCGGCCCACTTGTCAGAATAACCGATCGCCTCCTGATCACTTCCTCCTACGAGTCGGTCTCGTTGTTGACTCGAGCTCGGGTACGTTGTATATGTCTTAAAATATGACCTGGACATCTTTATCTGAGTTACAACGGACTCGTTGTGCATTTAACAACGAAAACGTTGTCGAGAATACAACGTTTACGTTGTGTATAAGACAACGAACACGTTGTCAAAACCACAACGAAAACGTTGTTCGCAAGACCACAGATACGCCGTAATTTATACAACGCGAACGCTATGCATTAGACAATGTTTATCCTTCTATTTTAAGCACGTGACTTAAACATATGTCAACGTGTCACTTTCGTGCACAAAACAACAAAAGCTAGCTCGTTCCCCAACGTTAATTAGTGTTTACGAATTTTATCCCTTACAGGTACTAGTGAATTGATTAAAACAAATTACGTTTATTTTGGGAGTCTTGTTTGGTTTTTTATTTTTTTTTATAAAAGAAGTCTTTTTTGGTTCAAGGTCAACAAATGAGGGCGAAACAACATTTTAGTTACCCTATGTATTTTTCCTCTTGATCCATTATTATATTTGCAACATATTTATGACATGCAAGTCCTAACAACTATAATATATATATGGATGGATGCAAGTCCAACAACTATAATATATATATGTGTGTGATTACGTGTAATTTGGATATCGTGTAGGCCATAACCCCGATTAGTTGGGTTAGTATATGTTCTTAGGTCAGTAGTTAGATGCATAACCCTCGCACTGCCAGCCAACGAAGGGTAGGTGTGGTGGGATTAAAATATTTGTTTCATACAAAATCATTTATTTTATTATCTAAAAAGAGGGACAGAATTGAATGCAGTGTGAGCTTAGTATTTCTACCCGTTTTCATATTAGATATTAACTTTGAAAAGTATCTTTGATTGAGAGTCCCAAAATATGCCTAGGGGTATTTTTTTTTGTGTAATTTTTTTGTATTACACAAAAAAAATCAAATGAACAAAAATATATTTCAACACCCTGCCCTCTTGCATCAGTGGTAGGGTGTGGCCACTCTGTTGAAGAAGGTCTGGTATCCAAATCTGTGATGAGTCCGTAAGAACTCTAATCCCCAAACTAACCCTACTAACGTAGGCTACTCATACCATAAGGCATATCCTTGGTAGGGGTAATATTTTTGTATTACACAAAAAAAGATCAAACGAACAAAAATATATTTCAAACACCTGCCTCTTGCATCACTGGTGGGGGTGGCCACTCTCCAATCTCCCTCACGTGATGAGTCTGCAAGAGCTCAAATCCCCAAACTAACCATGCTAACGTAGGCTACTCATACCAAAAGGCATATTATGGGATGCTCTGGTTCTCTTTTAATTTTAACCAGAGTTTTAATCTCTTTAATACTTAGGGATAACTATGAAAATTAATTCCAGTTAAACAGATTAATTCAAACTAACTGCATACATATTTAGAGAAAGATTCATGAGTTAAACATCAAGATTGAAGACAGTAGCATTCCGATACTCAAATCAAAATAAATGAAAAAACATTCCAATAGAGAAAGAAAATACAAATGATACAAATGTAGGTATAAAATGCCAAACACCGAACAAGATTTATCCCGTGAAGAAACAACAATTTAATCCATCTCAAACTCAAAAGAGAATCCCCATGCAAATCATCACGATCCCAGTGACCAAACCCAACCCCACATTTCTCTCATTCGAACCCGAATTATTATTGTTATCAGCCGATGGCTCTCCAGATGGGGACTTCGACGACGTTACAGTCGGAGTTTTCGACGGCGGTGGAGCTGATGCAGGAGGCTTAGCTCCAAAGATTTCATTCGGTAACAACACCTTATCTACCTGATAAACCGCCAAGGGGAAGTCCTTTTGAAGAACATTGTTGAGTTGGGTCTGCACCACTCCGGTTGTGACGTTGATTTGGTTGGCAGAACTAGTGAAGTTGAGACCAAAAACTCCACCGTCTTGGCCGGTAGCCTGTGTTCGGACAGGGTTACTAACAGTTTGAAGCATGGCCAAGCTATAGTACTTGGGCAAGACATGGTACAAAACGAGTTGGACTTGTTGTTGCACTGAGAGGCCATTGAGTGTGCCGGACGGGAGGTTGTTGAAGGCATTGTCGGTCGGAGCAAACACAGTCATGCCTTGATCGGAGCTGTTGAGCTGGTTTTCGATCTGATTTGCCACCTGTGTAGATGTGAGGAGGCGCATGAAGGTGGTGAACTGACCATTCTTGTCAAGGATCCCTGTGAGATTGATTGGACCAGGAGATGCCGGGGTGGGTGCCGACGGCGTTTGAGCTTGGACTTGGGGGGTAATGAGGAAGATACAAGGTGCTAGAGCCAGAACAATGAGAACTATAGATGTGGAGGCCATGATGGTGGTGGTGATTGTGAATGTCGGAGAGGGTATGGGGGATTTATGGGATAAGCTCTGGGGATAGGAATATGTTGGAATGAGCTGTCTATGGAGTTTTTTTTTTTTTGGTTCGAGATATACGTTTAGGCCACAACGCTGGTTAGGTGTTAGCATATGTTCAATTAGTGGGCGGGTAGAGAGTATATAATCTATAGAGTTGAATCAAGACAAATCTATATTTATTATTTAAAAAAATAAGAAGACTAGCCATAGTTAAACTATTAGATTATATGAACTATAATCCATTTATGAGTTTAATAACTACAAAGCGGAGCTCTGCTTCACGGTAGAATATTAGGGCTCATTTTTAGTGTAAAGGTGGTAACAATTTTATAATTACGGAGAGGAGGCGTGCTTTCCCTACTCTCGGTCAAATTCTACTCTCAGCCTCCACCAATCACTTATTCAAATTAATTAAGGTGGTCAAAGCACTCTCTCTCATCAAGAATAGACAAGTGGTTGGTGGAAACTGAGAGTAGAGTTTGACTGAGATTAGGGCTAGCATTTCTCTAACGGAGAGACACTGACAATTTTGTAAAAATGTGAGCTCCGCTTTGATTGTCACCCTAATTAGGTAAAAAAAGGAGAGCTCCGCTTTGTATGTTTACTCCATTTATAGAGTTTATAGAGGTAGCAACTAGCAAGTTTTCCTGAATGTTACCAAAGTCCCCTTGATTGGTCTTTATCTATATATCAAGTTGACCAAGACAATAACAGTATTTAAAGTTAACTATGTTGTCCATGTGATACATCTAGATTTAATCCGAGATAGTGTCAGGTATAAAGTAATTCAGATCCAATCTGATCCGAATTCGCCCAACCGAATAAAAAAATGTGGATATGGATTTGATCCGATTATAAACTGAACTGAAGATACATATACGTATTCTATATGAAGGACCTATGTTAGTAGCTAGATCCATTTCAATTCAACTGAATTCAAACCAGATCCGGACCCTGATCCGATTCAATGACAACCCACTAATAATGCGGAACGTGTATAGATTGACTGGTGTAATGTCCTCATGGTTGGCAGCCTGGCACCGGGTGGCAAATGGCCAAATGGGGTACCATTATTTCATAAACTATATGGTCTTGCCAAACACAACTAACATAGCAGTTGAATGGATCATCCATGATAGTGTAAGCGGAATGTTAAGCTGTATGTAGACCCTACCATGCTACTGTGTTTTATTCCCTTTGTTCTTATCTGAAGCAGGGTGCGCGCTGCTCGATTTGGATTAGCCCTGGTTAGAAAAAATGGTGTACATCAGATGGTTGTAATTGTCGGTCACCGATCAGATGGTTGGAAACTTGGAAATATATCAATCGAAGGCATCTGATCTGTCGTCTGGGTTTGTCCATATACAGCAGATTTCATGTCTTTATCACAAGAGAGAGACAAATCAACGACAGGAAGGATTCTTCTATACAATGTAATAATGTATATAGAATTAGTGGAAGTTCCAATCTTTAGCAACCAGTGATTAATTCATGGCTTATTAATATTCTTTTTGCTCGAGGAGCCACATAGTATACCATTGATTTTTAATGAATTAATTCACATGTAATGACAAAATTGTAAAATTATCATTAATTCTTCGTAGGTTTATAATAATTCACTTTTTAATTAATTAATGTTCTCATAAGTTCGATTAATATAATAGTGTACCTGGAAGGAGGATGCTGAGTGAAAAAAAGAAAGAAGAGCAGGTAAGAAATGAATGCATTTGTGATAATATAAGAATAACTTAAATATGAGAAAGTCGCATGGGATGGTTTGGAATTTGGATGTACTGAGAGAAAGTCGCATGGGATAGTTTGGAATTTGGATGTATCAAGGTTGAATGCTTTAAACACCCTGCCGCTTGCTCCAATGATGCTCCAATGGTAGAGTATGGCCTCTCCTTGGTGAGAGGTGTAGGGATCTAATCACATGGGGTGATGAGTAGCAAGCGCTCCACTTTCTACTGTTAACTCGAACAGATACTAACACACTAACTGGGTTGCGGCCTAACCGCATATCTAGAGAAATAAAAGCTTCAAACAAGGTGAAAAAATCACAATGATTTATGATAGACTCAAATCCATATAGGCTTAGGCCGAGTCAGCACGATTTTGAGTCAACTCCACCCGGCGGACTTATTACCTCTAAGGAGGTACTGATTACTTAGGCTGTCAAAAAGGGGGAAGGGAAGGTTGTGGTTAGGCTGTCAAAAAAAAAAAAAACTTGTTATGGTACGCTGCCCAGCCGGCTCTTGATAGCATGGTTTGGCCTAGTCAATCCAGTTCCTTGAAGGACTAGGGCAGGGCTAGGAAGGACTAGGGCAGGGCTAGGTTATTGCCCTTATAAGTAAGGATATATCCTTATAAGTAAGGGCAGGTTTAGGGCTGACCCTACCATGTCTTTTAATAGTCCAGTCCTAACTCTTAGCACCTTAAGACTCTATATTAATCCCTTAAAATCCTAACCCTAAGCTCGTGATTTGTTGCAATTAATTTTGTTGTGAATTATGATTATTCCTAGCAGTAATACTATGATTAATTTTATATTCTAATTAATTTTGTTTTGATTATCCCTAATATAGTAACCCATGATTACTTATTTTTTGTAATTTATTAATTTGTTTGTGATTGATTAATTTTTACTCATTTTTTTGTAAACATGCAATCCCTAATTTGATTAATTGTTTTAGGGAAATGAAAAACGGACTCCAGGGTCAACTTAGAAGCTGACCCCAATGACCTCGTTGGTCCAAGCCCCTTTTTTACCATCCATCAACTGTGGTTAACCCCCTAAGGTTAAGCAATCTAACCATGATTTTTCGGAAAAAAAAAACAAAATTACTAATTTTATTTTTGTTAGGCTTAACCATGGTTAAACATGGGTTTAAAAGGACACGAGGACACTTGGGTCCCCTTCTCATGACTCATATTTTACAACCTTAGTTTATTGTTAAATGTGTTATTTTATCTAGTTTTGTTATTATACTTGTTTTACTTTACTTTTATATTTATTTTATTTATGTTAAATAATTTGTTGAGATGACAATTGGCACAGAAAAAATTATGTCATCTTGAATGATAAAATATTTATCGCTTTACTTTTCTATCATGTGGTCCTGCACTGATCCTTAAAGGTAGCGTTACGGCCTAGTCAATCCAGGCCCTTGAAGGCTTAGGACAGGGTTAGGGTTTTGCCCTTATAAATAAGGGCAGAGATAGGGCTAACCCATGCGTTGCCTTGACCCTATCCTTTGACTAGGGCTATCAAAAGGCCGAGTTAGGGCAGGACTTTGGTCTTACCGGGCTCGGCCCTCATTCACCAGGGGGTGAGACCCCTATCCTGGTCCTAGCCCTCTGAGGGCCCAGATTGGCAAGGCCCAAGCCCTACCCTCAAGGGTTCTCTCCCGCTCTACCACTCTTCTATGTTTTTAACCGCCACACAACTCATCTTTCTAAAACATTTTCTCTATTTCTCTCCCTTCTAACACACGTGCATAGACCTACTAAGTCTCTCTCTCCCCCTTCCCTCTCTCATGTGCACTTGCGGTCTACTAGGTATATTAAATATGTAATATATTATATATTATATATGACATAACATACAGAGTGAAAAGGCTGGGTTGGGCCAAGTGCTTATCGGGCTCGACCCTCAAGTAAGGGGGACTTTCAAAATTAGGCTTGACTTGGCCTTAGGGCCTTAGAGGAGACAAAAAAAAAGCCCTCTATTTCGTAGGCTTTGAAGGTCGGCCAGGCCGGGCCGGGCCAGCCCCTCATCAAAGGCCCGAATTGACAGCCCTAGGTGCGGAAGAGGAAACAAAAAGAACTTGGTTCTCACTTGTTAGGGAGACATGCAGATTGTTTTTAAGGGACAACTCAAGCATCGTAACCAAACATTCTCACTAGTCTAAACTGATTCGATTGTATTTTCCCTCCAGATGTTCGCAGTTTTCGGAGCTTCTCGTACGAATTCATCCCCTCAAAACTGATTTCACCACTATCGAACCTGGTCTACGAAGAACCCTAGAAATCCATGGCATCGACCTCTGCTTCTCGTGGTGATGGCGGTGCGGGGAGAATCAGAACCGCAGCTTCGACACTTTCTTCCGACAGTCAATCCCTCATCGCTGTAAATCACTCCTCTCCAAAACCCTAATCATAACCCCCCATCTTTCTCTCTTATTTTATCGCGATCACACTCCAGTTTTTGTTTCAGGAAATTCGAAAAGGTTTGATTATGATGAAGGAAATCGCGGTCGATCTGGAGAAGGATAATCAGTCTCAAATGGTAAATAGATTAATAAGCCCTAGTTCTGAAGCCCAGATTTTAGGAATGTTGGGTTAATTGGGAGATATAATAGATTTCATGTTATTGCAGGTGAAGGAGCTTGAAGATGCTGTTGTTGAGTTGTTAACAGCGTCTGATGACTGTACACATTTTTCGTCTGCGGTTCAATCTGTTGGAAACGGATACCATCTTGGAGATGAGGTTGTTCGCTCTCCATCTCACGTTATCTGCTGTGTTGGGGTGTTTTATGTTTCGTCTTTGTGACCTAATGTTGTTTTCTTTTCCTATTTGGTTTGGGGTTCGAATTGCAGGCGACGGATTTTAAGAAGTTGTTTGAAGACGAGGTCGAGAAGCTCAAGGCTACTTCATCTTCGGTTTCCCAAAACCATCCATTATTACGCCAATTTAAGCAAGCCATCTGGGTATGCCTTTTGATCAGTTTTGAAGCGAAAGATTTGAAATTGTGCTTGAGCATCAACTGATTATAAAGATAGGCTCTATATCTCGCACTTGTCTATTTTTAAAAATAAATTATCTATCTTGATTGTTTTTCTTTGAATACGTTTTATATAACTTGGTTGGATCTTCTTACAGGCCCTATGAAAGAAAATAGCTTCTTTATTGATCTACTAATGGTCAGATTTATGATAAAGGGAAAACACCATATGTCACCGAACAAGAAAATAAAGGAAAAGACAACCCACCATGTGTCCATTATGAAAAGTATTAGCCTTTTAGCTGGTGGTATGTGCTTTGGATATGTCATTGTAGTCTTTGATAATTAATTAATTTATCCGCCAAAGAGAGACAGGAATACAGAAATGTCTTAAGAGGTTTGGATTTTGGAATGAATGGCTAAACTGGCTAAGAAATGCAACTTAATTACCTCAGGCAAGTATGAAAGTTGTTGCTGACTATGAGGATGAAGCTTTGTTTCAAGCTCATCTTTGGTAAAGAGAGATCTTATGCTGAGTAAAGTGATGGAAGTGAGATAGTGGAAATCACAAGATCAGAAAAAGGCATGAACCAGTGTGAATCCTTAAGAGTGGTTGACACGTCAAGATATTAATAATCAATGATCCAAATTTGGAAATTGGAATTTAGAGTATTGAAAATGTTGATTGTCTTTGAGATTATGGATGAGTAAACCGAGAGGTTGTGGTCTATGAAATGGTCTTAGCTAGCATCTACCCGTCTTATGTATTCTAAGTTCTAACTTCTAAGTAGATACTAGATATCCATGACTAAATTTGTCACTAGGATGCAAATAATGTGTAAGATGTTCGGAATTGGGTAAAATGTTGTAAGATAATAAATCTTGGATCTGGAGTTGAATTCCAGAATTCTGTGTATTCCTGTTCATTCCAATGAAGGTAATATATATATGTACAAGAGTCGATTCCCAATCCCAAGATTGTAGGGATGAGATCAAGGGATTATAAAAGATATGTAACCAAAAAGGAAAGAATAAACAAAATATATTACATTGATGGAGAAAATCTCGAGTTTCCTAAGTGGAGGAGAACTCAAGATTCCTAACATAAGATGTATCTCAGCATTAGCAAATAATATTGGCAGTTTCCAGACTAGATCAGACAGTTAAACTGGTTGGAAAATTAGGTCTTAAAAACCCTAACACCTTTCACCCTAAAATCGTTAATACTAAAGAAAATCATTCAACTCAGATGGTCAAACTGCTTGAAAAACCGTCCAGGTATGTGCGGAAATTGCAGCATCCATACTGGTTTGCTCTTATCAACTCCAGCTATTTTGGCCGAAATTTTTCGCCAGAAGCTATTAAAAGACGAAAACAACTCCGCTTATGGTTTTTTAGGCAGAAAAAATAAATACGAGAGTCACCAAGTTTGCATTTTGTTGTGAAATCCAATGAGTAGGAACTAGGAACTGCAATGGACTTTAGTATAATCAAGGGCCGACTAACTGAACTGGTGACTTCCAAGACTTTATATGAAAAATGAAGTTGTCCTTAGTCCTTAGGGCACTAGCAAACGTTTCTTATCCACATACTTCTCTGCCTCTCACCTTCTCCATCCTTGGCCCTCCCTTAGATGCTGTATGGACCCCACGTGCTATTAATTGAATCTGATCTGGCCAGAACTTAAATAAGATTTGCTCAAACATTTAGACAAGTAGACAACTAATACCGTGTCCAGATGAGATATTCAAATGGCACAATGGACTATGTTAAGATTTGGCAATTTCTTGAATTTCACAAATTTATTATGTTAGAATGACTCACAACGGTATAATATAATGTGAATTGACAATGATGAATTTTTTTGTCGGTGTGAATTGATAATGATGTTGAGGATGTGGGGATGATGTGGCATGCTTGTGGGAGTGAGACCCATAAATTAAAATTTACATACCTGCAAAGAACTCATGCAATGCATGAGAGAGTGGGATTCACCACTTGATAAAAGGCATAGCCTTACAGGTGGCAGAAGTCGCTCTGTGAGACTTGTGGTCAGGGGACAATAACATCAATGATGGGCATGTTGGTGATGGTGGTGACATTGGTGGTGCTAATGGTGATGGTGGGTTTTGGTGGTAGTGTTTGTGGTGACGGTAGTAGCGGCAATGATTGTGGTGGTATTGGTGGAGGGATGCAATGGTGGTGTTGGAATGCTGGCTGCAGGAGTGTTGCTGGTCGCATTGGCAGAGATTCATGATGGTGGTGAGGGTGGTAATGATGGCCAATTGGAGGGTCTGAGTTTGCAGCAGTTGTAACCATGGGGTATGTGGTGTTTGCTGTTGTGGTGACGGCAGTCATCGTGTAGTGGTGGTGGTGGTGGTCCACTCTTGAGGTGGATAGAACCCAACTTTTCATAAGTTTCAAATTCTGATTTGATTCTAATAAAATTTACCTTCTTTCTTTCCGATCATGGGAGCTTTCTTAAAATTGAAAAAAAAATTCTCCTTAGATTTGAAGAATCACATGAACCAGTTCTTGTGGATGCCAAAATGAATTTGACAGCCCAATTTTTAACCCCATAAATAATTACTGAGATCAGTATATTGGGGCTCCCCATCCAACCAAGCCATTACATATCTTGCCGTTTGGATCATTGCTATGTCTCTATTCTGCTACTTGTTACAGGATTGGGATAGAGTGACAACCTGACAGGGTAAAGACTATTTGTAGCCTGTCAGTCATTTAGAAACTTACAGTCTGGGGCTGTGCCTCTGGTCATTGTTTTAAACATGTTAAGTTCGACAGGTGTCAACCCCTATCCTTCATTGTCGCGATCTCGGTGCTTTACTCCTCCGAGGGAAAGCCTGGCACAAGTACCTTCTGTTTCCTCGGGATTAATGTGGAGGCTCACTTTCTGTGGTGATTGTGGCACCCATCATTTGCTTCTTCGTGCTGGTGTTGATCCTATCTCACCTACCATAGTTTGTGAGTTGTTAAAAGATATAAGTTCTGGAGGGCGACTTGAGGGTTGTTTTTTCAATGTTTGGTATTGCAATTCAATGTATTAGCCTCTGAGGCCTTGCTGATCATGCCCTGATGTGGATTCTTGGTGGACAACCCATGGATGAATTCTGGGACTAACACGGGATGGTCAATACTGGATGAAACAGTACTTGTAGGACTTGCATGAATAATGGGTGAAGCAGCATGCATAGGTGGCACGTGGATGAATTCTGGATCAAAGAATGTGTTGAACACTTGAACGTATATAAATAGTGGGTGGAATAGTATTCTAGGTTATATGTAGGTTAGTAATATATAAAGCACGAAAATTATTTGGTGGATGTTGGGAAAAAGGGTATTTTGAAGGATTGGAAGGCCAAGAAGATCCCGAACCCATCTTATAATCACTGTATTTTTTCTAGTGTCTCGAGTCTCAATTCCTGCTGCATTTTTTGTTGTTGCTTCACATACAGTGCAGCAAACCCGATCAAATTCCCTAGCTTTGATTGAAACTTGATATTTGTCATGAATTCTGCCTATTAAAAACAAACTTTGGACTTCTTTGGTAATTTGGACCAGTTCAAATGCTAAATGCATTCAATATTCTGTTTCGCTATACAACCTTCTTTGACGCCATCTCAAACTTATTTAGAAAGAAACAATGAACATTAATATATAGCATTTCAGAGTAGCTAAGTAATTATTTACAAAATTTCCAACAATTTATATAAATCCAAATTTGCAAAAAAAAAATCCAACAATTTAAAATAACTTCTTGCAGAATAGTATATACTTGTTTTAAAATGATGTATACACTTATTTTAATGCAATATCATTTTTTTTTAAAAATGACGATTGTAGAGTTTTCGAATTTTTTGAAAAAAGTGAAGAGATTATTGTCAATTTCTACTCAAAATTGGTTTTTATCATTGGAATTTACATGAAATCAACGAATCTACTAATTTTGGGTTGATTACAATCTATTTGCATTAATTTAAACAACTAAAAAAAGAAAAGAAAATTTAAACATACCTTCGGTATTTTGGGGAAACCCTTTGAATCCGAAATCAAACGTTTAAATTTTTTGTTTTTGAATTCAAAATTACAACTCAGTTGTTGTTTTATGCCTAGAAATCAATCAATGAGGGGGGGAAATAGGCTCACAGGGGGTCTAAGGGTATTTTCCAACACCCCAAATGAGCCCCAATTCTGTTTTATTCTCTTTGCAACGTATCGCTCAACACTGTTGCATATCGTAACAGTATTGATCATATAACCGATACTGTTATGCTACTCAACAGTATCGATCAATACTTAAAATTTTGAAAACAAAATTTGAAAAATACATAAAATCGATCTGTATTGGATATGTATGGGTATATATTGAGGTACTGTACTGATACGGTCGATAAGGCCCATATATGGGGTAACAAATATAGGTATGCGTTCAATGTATCGGTACCCCTAAAAACCGATATGTGTCAGACCGATATGGTCAATGCATTTCAATATTTTGAACCATAAATTATGCTCTCTCTCCACATATATGTATATATATTGTATCCCGTTTCCTTTTTATACCTACCATATCCAATCGCTTTTATTCACATTATAATGTGTGATATGTTCTCTTTTGTTGTGATTATTTTATAAAGTGTATTAAGATACTTAGTGTTCTCATTACTTCCCTACAGAATGTTCATCATGAAGGACAGCCGATGCCAGGTGAAGAACAGGAAGATATAGTAATGACCAGTACTCAGAGCAACCTTTTGAACATCACATGCCCCTTAAGTGGAAAGCCTGTTATTGAACTGGCAGATCCAGTTCGGAGGTATCATATGGAGTCCCTTCAAATCTTTTTGTTTCTTTTTTCCTTTTGAAAATTTGTTTGCATTTTTTTAATTGATGATAAATTATTAAGAAGTAAAGAATAGACTTATTTGGTTGTTATTTTATGCAAGATGTACTTACCCTACCCTAACTACGAAAATACCTTTCCTGGAACAGGCATGCTAAACAAACATATCTACTTATTCAAACATACTTGTCATTTGTGTTCTATAAATCGTGAAGGTGGTATTGAGATTACCATTTTAAATATAGGGTTGACTTACTAGATTTTCGGATTTTCTGTTTATTTTTGTTTGCAAATGAGGTAGCAAACTCTTTAATTTTGAGTGTTATTCAGAAGCTTTTGAATATTTGGGGCTCTTCCTACTCTTCCACATTATGTTTGTGCACGTAAAACCAAGCAAATTCACATTATTATAATTGTTTGAGAAATCTTTAGCATTCCAACTCATTCGTTACGATAAACTAGGTCTAGGACTTGCTTGGTTTTTTTGTTTTTCTTTTGATTGGTAAACTATATATATATATATGATATATCCACCAGCTAGTGTACCCAAGAATTAAGACAAAAAAAAGGCTGAGGAAAAGAAGACCGACCTGACATAATCCCCTAACCCTCACACCAAAGCTAACAAGAGGGGACAAGTCTAGAGATGCCACATTGTCTCTACAAAGACACCAAGAAAGCAAAAGCTTGGTGACCAAGGTGCATCTATGTCTCAATTATCTCAACCGAATATGAAGTCAAGGACACTTGAAGGGGAAAACCCACTGCATCCCAAAGAGAGAAACTTAACCCAGATCCATATAGCATAGCGAAGTAAAGGATTAAGTGGTTCAACATAAGTAGCACTAGTTAACCAATCACTATCCTCTGTTTTTCAAGTGGTTGGAGGTGAGGATTTTATTTAGGGAGGCAGTCCACAAAAAGAAAGAAATTTCGATAAGGGAAAGGGGAATGCGATCTGTCACTATGAGCCTGGAAAGAAGACTTCACTGTGAAATAAACTTTGATCTCTCTCGCCCATACCCTAACACCTCTCATCAAAATTAAGTCTAACGAGTTGAGGCGACTCAACATCACCCAATTCCCAATCATTAAGCCCCCTTCTCATTCTAGTACACCAAATAACCTTTCATGCAATAACCTCGAAGAAAGAACTAAACAAATACCTTTTGTGCACATTGAGGGCGCAAAGAGTCCCCCCCACAAACAAAAACAAAAAAAGAATTTTGACCGCACCAAATATCATACTAGGAATTAATCTCGCCCCTTCTACCCACCTTAAATCTAGTGTGCTTACTAAATCCTCCTTAACCTGCAATATGGCCTTCCACATCCCAACACCATGGAAACTTTTGATCACTTTGGGGTCCTACACCCAGATTGCCCGATACTTGGTGATGATGACCCTTCTCCACGGGCTCTCTCTCCACTCCAAATTTCCACAACCATTTCCCTAGCAAGGCTTTATTCATATCACCTTAAGGGGTTGAATTCCGAACCCACCTTCCTTCATGGGCCGCCAAACCTCCTTCCATTCTACAAGGTGATATTTCTTGTGCTCGATCCTGTCGTTCCACAAGAGAGCTCTCTCCACAAGAGAGCTCTCTCCACAAGAGAGCTCTCTGGATTCTCTATAAGACCTCAGCAACCGACGCAGGGATGGTTAACAACAATTAAAAACATGATGGCATGCTCGATAAGGTGATTTTAATTAAGGTGATTCTGACTTTCTTGGAGCTTTCATCATTGGATTTATCTATGGGTAGGGATCATCAGTCTGTAATAGGTTACCCTTTGAGTTTGGGGTTCTTTCCCTTTCTATCCCTCAAATTATTTTTACTAGCATGAGAACCTTGTGCAATTGTGTCAAAGTTGGTTAGCACCACCATCTAATAATTTTCCAAGAGATTTGCATGCTACTTGGGCTAAAAATGGTCAGAAAACAACATAAAGTAGTATTCTTGAACTGAAATTGAACATCGGTATTTGAGTACATATCAGTCACTTCACAAATTAACAGGTCCAATATGGCGCATATATATATATATATATATATATGGGAAATGCTAACCTTCACTCAATGTGTGAAATTGTTAACCTTCACCAAACTTTTTTACCCCTATGTATTAAATACCATCCTATTTAATGCAAGGGTATTTTGGTATTTTCATAGGGGACAATTTATTAAATAGGAGAGAGAATGAGTGCAAGAAAAGTTAAACTGTATTTATTCTCTTTTGCATTTAATGGTTGGTCTCCTTTGAAAAGACTAAAGTACCCTTACCTTTAGTGGATTTTGATAATTAAAGTAGGGGTAAAAATGTCTTGGTGGTCGTTACCAAGTTCACTCACTGTCATCACCAATAATAGAATTATTAAAGGGTGGGTGATATTCAGGTCTATAGATAATGCACTTTACTGAGACATAATACTTGTGTTGGACAGTAGACTAATTTGTTCTCTTATTTGGGTGCAGTATGGACTGCAAGCATATTTATGAAAAGAAGGCAGTGTTGCACTACATAAAGTCCAAGAGTGCAAGCTCTATATGCCCTGTAGCAGGTGCTTTGATATACCATTAAATTCTAACTTTATTATTCCTGTGCCCGCCTCACCCTGGACTGCTGTTTCTTCACTCAGGTTGCCCCAAAATACTACAGGCAGGAAGAGTGGTGTGTGACCCGTTGTTGCTTATTGAAATTGACGAAATGCGCTCAATGAGTAAGCAAACTGCAATTCCTACCGTGGTTGAAGATTTCACTGAGCTTGATGACGAAGACTGATCTGTGTTATTTATGCTCGAGACTGTACAATCAATTCATGCATTGTAAAGTCTCTACCATGGCTTCCAAGCTCCTTACATTCATCGCTGTCTTGGAAATGTAGGATACAATGTTCACGCCCCCTTCTTCTGATGATCCCATTTTTCTCTTCCTTGGCTCCTGAAAGCCCTGTGTAATAGGTACATCTATAATTGTCGTGCCTTTTTTTTTAAGTCTTGCCTTTTTACTCTGCATTTTTAGTTCAAATAGTTTCTGTGAATGGTGTAGCTGTAATATATTAATTGTTGGAAGAGTTGTCATCCATGTATCTGTGCATTTGCATATGCTATATTATGTTTTAGTGTTCTTCGTAAGGTTAGTTGACAAGCAGCCATTTTTGGAAGGGGAAATGTTTTCCTTACTTGAGTGAGCCTAAAACCACATTTTCACACATTTTATGCATGGGTTTACTCTTATGGCACCTTCACGGTTACCTTAGGTCTTATCGTGTGTGTGTTTAATGTTATACCTTAACGAAAAAAAAAACCTTTTATTGGTCATTGTCGAGTATTTCCTCACTCCAGTGGTGAGATTGCCTTCTATTGAAATTTACCAAAATACCCCTGATCTTAAATTGGGCCTATTGAAATGCTGTGTCGATAAAGTGACCAAAAAAAAAGAAAAAAAGAAATGCTGTGTTGATAAGCAGGCAATTATGGTGTAAGAGAAGACTAGGCGGATCAGCCAGTGAGCAAGGTGTGTTTGTGTCATGGCGTGGTGTCAGCAGATTTTGGCTGCATGCTTGTAGCAATGGTGGTGTCTGTCTCAATTTCTGGAAAGACCTCCTTATCTGAAATGGTTAATGTGCCAATCTAGAGCTTAGTCTTTCTTCGAATCCCTTGATCGGAGGTGCTTTCATCTTCCCCTCGATGCGTTTCAAGGGGGGTGGGAGGGAAAGCTCGAAAAATTGTGTTCATGGGATTTTCAGTGTCGGCTTGGGATTTTTCAGAACGCCATTTCCATTTAATGCCTTAATGTTTATGGTGCGTTTGTGTTTGATTATTTTGTCTAGTATGAACTCAAATATTTTGGACTAAATTGCCCTTCTAGATCAATGGTCCACCGTTCTAGTTTGATAGATCCACCCTTCCAATTCGACAACCATTGTTCTCCTTCCATTTTTTCCATTACAAATTCCGTTCATCCCATGTCTTCGACCACCATTTTCGGTTGGTGTTTTTGTCTTTTCTGGCGTCTCTAGCCCGACAACTTCAAGTCTTCTCTAGCTTTGGCAAGTGTCTCACTTCTTTAGCTTTGTTTGTGTCACCGAACATCTCTTTCTCGCATTTTCCCAACTTTCTTTTGCATTTATAAATGCATAAGTACTCTCTAATTTTTCTATTTCTTTGTTGTTTATGTCGGGAAAGTGATGTTTAGAAAAAGATTTTTTTTGGAACCCTAACTTTGTTTTCGGTAAAAAAAAAAAAAAGAAAGATAAATGTGCGTGTGTTTGAGAAGATGGGATGGTTGTGAAGATATATTTGGGATGGAAACTAAATAGTTTGATAGTTTTGTTGGGAAAAACGAGTCAGATTGGTAGTTTATTGGGGAAGATGAGTCGGATTAGTAATTTTGTTGGGGGAAGATGATTTTGCGCCGATCAATCGAAACTTCTCAGGCTTTGAATCCACTGTATTAAAATCAAATTAGTCTTCCACCAGATTGACATTTTTTATATATATAATAAATCAGTAGTTCTATCAATCTCAATCGGTAATTGTTGTTTGAGCTTCTAAGCGCTATTAATGGTGTTCTGAGTTTCTATATGCAATTAATGGTGTTTTGAACTTTTATTACACCGTTAATTGTGTTTTGAGATTTTCTTTTCAAAGAAAAATGGAAAAAAAAAAAAAGGGTAACAACCAAAATGAGAAGAAAATATTAATTGTCTGCCATTAATGGTATTTGAAGCTTTTTTACCCAAAAATAATGGGGTACACCGAGATGAGAAAAAAAAACAAGTGTTCTTATTGCACCAATAATGGTTTTTGTGTATTGCAAAAAATTTCATAAAATAAAATTCATTCACTTCTTGGGTTTTGGATCTTGCAAACCCTCCCTACTAAGGGAAACTTGAATGGGCGAAAAATATCGCAAAAAAAAACTTCCTTTTTCATTAATGGAACAATGTACAACTAGTGAAGAGGAGGAGAAAGAGAGTTTTTGCTAAGAGGAAAGGTCATGTGTGCGTTGAAAGGAGAATGAAAATAGTTGTTTTTTCTTTTTATACTCTAACAAGAAGAAGATGATGATGGAGGTATAAGAGACTTTTCATAAATGTCTAAAATTAGGAAAATGGTACATTGTTTTCTGAACAATTTTATTAAAAATTAAAATATTGTAATCACTTTTCAATTATTAAATTAGAAAAAAATAAACCCAAATGTACCCTAACGCGGGGTTGGTGTATTGTTTAAGACCATGCCTTAGGAAGCGAAGGTTTTGAGTTCAATTCCATTCCACGTGTTGGCCACCCTCATGGATTTATCCCTACATATTCTGTGCATGTGGATAGAGGGGTCTGCACATGCCTAGGGGATTAGTTGGGTGCTCTAAGAGGCTCGGGTACCCTCGTTAAACCTCCCAAATGTCATATTTAAATTAGGGTACCAAACAACATTCTGGTTACACGCTTTGTGCAAAACGCGTTTAACAAGCCTAATTAGTTGCAAGTAGGGGTGATATTGAGCTGAGCCAAGTAGTGGCGTGTTCAAGCTTGACTCGTTTATTACATAAACGAGCTCGAGCTTTACTATCTGAATTCGAGCCAAGCTCGAGTAGTTCACGAGCAGCTTGGTTTATTGGATATAACTATTTATATTAGATAAAAAAAAATCACTTTATTATCCTAGGCCCGTTGTTAACTAAAATTTTAGTATAAGATTATAATTATGAGGAGTGCTAAGCCCAGTCACATTTACTTCCACAAAGATAATAATAGGTGGAACATGTGGGATGTTTGATATTTTAATAGATTAAAAAAATTCAAAAATCAGGAGATGATTGCCATTTGTGGGCAACATTTGAGTCTATGGAAGAATAAGATTGGGGCTAGCAAAATTCTATAATTATATAAAGGGTTTTTTTTTGGAGACTGTGTCCCAACCCTTCAGGTTAGGACTAATCCCAGATGGTATGACGAGGGCCCGCAACCCGCCACACCAAGTAAGTCCGGAAAACAGGGCAGGACTAGCCCCAGAGGGGGAGTGAGGAATGTATTTTATATTCTTATCATATAAAAAAACATTATAAATTATTAAGTTTTACTAGTATATAATACATATATTTAATTTTAACATTTAAATGAAATAAATATATTTTAAATATTTTAGTAGATATATAATCGAGTTTAATATTTAAATGAACGGGGGAAGACTTCATATTTATCAAAAGGGGGAAAATTGACGTTGTTTCAGAGCACTCTGCAAAGTTTTCTAACGTTCTTCGTGTCGGTCCTCACCATTCCTCATTCAGTGGCTTATACTATTGAAAGAATTCAGAGGGAGTTTCTTTGGAGTGATAGAGAAGATAAAGTCAAATACCATCTAGTAGCTTGGTCTAAGTTGTGTAAGTCTAAGGATGACGGGGGTGTAAATCTAAAGTCGCTCATTCAAATGAATAAAGCATTGTTAGGTAAATGAGTGTGGAGGTTTGGAGAGGAAAGAGAAAGTTTGTGGAGGGCTGTGATAGTAGCCAAGTATGGGAAGATTTCAGGTTGGATCTCTCGAGGGGTGAGGGACCCGCATGGTTTGGGGTTTTGGAAGGGGATTATGGCTAATGCTGATTTGGTTGTTCCCTTTTTTAGCTTTCAAGCGGAAAGATGATCGGAGATTAGATTCTGGAAGGATATTTGGTCAGGTCACACGCGTCTTATGGATGATTTTAGTAACCTCTTTGTCATTTCTTCATATAGGGAGACTCTTGTAGAAGATTTTTACGAGAGAAGATCAGAGGGTGTTGTTTGGTGTCTTAAGGATGCGGTGGGATCTCAACGATTGAGAAATTGGTGATTTCTCTCACCTTTTGGAGCGCATTTCTTCGGTAGCTATTAGTCCAGAAGTTAGAAATTGCAGAAGGTGGCCAAGGAGCAGCCAAGGGAGTTTCTCAGTTAGGCTCTTGTTTCAGTTCTTGTCTCTTTCTTTGGGGGGGGGTCGTTTCCTCATAGAGTTGTGTGGAAACCTGGAATTCCCTCTAAGGTCTCCTTTTTCTTATGGAATGCAGCTTTAGATAAAATCTTGACGGGGGATCATTTGCAGCATAGAGGTTGAAGCATGATCAATAGGTGTTTCATGTGTCTCCAAGCAGAAGAGACTATGAATCATCTTTTTGTGCATTGCCCAGTTGTGGCGGAGGTGTGGAGCTTCTTCTTATCTCGTATGGGGGTGGCATGGGTGTTCCCTTCATATTTTCGCCACCTACTAGATTGTTGGTGTTGGGGTAGCTCGGAGGGAGTTTGGGAGATGATTTGGGGAGTCCTTCCTGGGGCTATCTCTTGATCATTATGGAAATAGAGAAATCGAAGAATATTTGAAGATGTTTTGAATACTATACCCCAGATTTATAACTGTATCCGGATGGTAGTCTTGGAATGGGCAGATTTGCATTATACAAGGGAGGACATTCATGGCATTTTGTAGTAACCTATCGATCCTCCTGACGGATGGTTTTATCTGTAGTTGGTAGGCGTTGAGTTTATTTTCTTGTAGACTCGGTGTCTTTTGTAGTTTTCCTATTGGTAGTTTTTTTTTATAAGATGAGTTATTGATAAATTATTTTTTTTTTAATGAAATATGTATATTTTAAATATTTTAACAAGTATATAATTGAGCCGAGCTTTTAACGAGTCGATTAAGGGTGTGTTCAAGCTTGGCTAGATAATGAACGACCTCGTTCATGAGAACCACGCATTGTGGTTCGTTTTTTTTTTGGTAAACTGAGTAACACCACAAGGTGAACACTGATGGCAAAGAAAGGAAAACACAAACAGACACACACTCACACCCCACATGCAAACACACACACACTCATGCAAACAGACCACATACGCAGCCTTTATAAGTTTCACGCAAGAGCTTCCCAAAACGGGTACCAACCGTTTGGGACGCTATGGAACTTATAAGGATACTGTGGTTCGTTAACCACCCCTAGCTGCAACTTTTTTTTTTTTTTTTGGTACGCTTTAATCATTTATCTAACTATGTCAAGGGGGTTAGGGTTAGCACTCATTGTGGGCGTCAACAGCCACACCAAAGACTAGAACACGAGTCTCCACTCCCAAAAGAGGAGATACACTACCGGACAAACCCATGGTGTGTACCCCTAGTTGCAACTTGCAAGTGGGTTTTCTTTGCTTATTTATTTACCCGCGGAAAAGAAAGACCCAACGGATAGAAATCCTTCAAAATCGCAACCCGATTCGTTCGAAGTAAGAAGACCAGTTTCTTCACTCAAACGACAATGGCGTGTGCTAGGGCTTCTCTGTTTAGGGTTTCTGTGTTGCGCTACAGCTCTCTCTCATCCATCATCCCCTTCGTCGACTCCACCTTTTCGAGATCTCCTTCCACTCTCTCATTTTCTCCATTCCGAAGCTTTAACGTCTCTGCTTCCACCTCTACCCAGGATTCGAGTCCTCTTATTGCAGCTTCAGCTCCGAAGAGCGATCGTTGGAAGCCGATGTGTTTGTATTACACGCAAGGTAAGTGCACAAAGGTAAGCTTCACTAACCAATCCCATTTCTGAAGCCAGAAAAAAACCTGAATTTATCTATGTATTGGTTAGTGTTTTTCATGTATATTTTTCTTGTTCTCGACAATGGGTATTTTGAGATTTACGGGATTATGCCTATCTACTGTTTGATTAAAATTGTCAAACATTCAGAGCTATTTTTGTTGCATTATATAATTTAGGCACTAAACTTAGAGCACAGTAATTAAAGATTTAGTTAATCCTAAATCTCAGTTTTGGAAATTTGGCTTCTTGTTTTCAATTACATTTTTTTTACTCCTTACTTATGCTACTTCACAGGTTAGTACTAGCATGATCCTTGGCTTGAAAATTGCAATGTGGTGTGTTCAATCTATTGCAAACACATGCTTGCGCACCTCCATTAAGTGTGGATGGTGCAGTGCATGCACAACATACTCCATCTGGAGCAATAGAGAACATGTTAAGGATGCACTATCACCTACATATTTAATTTTCCTTTTTTGAGTCAAGACAAAGGAGATGTTAAATAATGTAAGCTGAAGGCTCTAAAAGGACAAGGGGAATGCCGAAAAGGATGTGAATGGAGATGGTGAGAACATATATGATAATACATGCTCTAACCGAAGATTTGAATCTTGATAGACTATAACGGGGAACATGGTTAGCGTTGTTGACCCCAAATAGTTGAGATAAGTCTATGATGAATGCATGCATTTTATTGTAGGATATCATTGCATTGGACTATTGGAGTTCATTTTTGATAAATACGTGCTAATAAGGTGCAAGCCCAAGTGACACAGTATATCTTTGTTTGAAAAATTGATGTAGATTATATTTCACAAAGATAAAATTCGAACTGTGAAGTTTAATTGTTAGGATAAAAGTTTTGAGTTTTTGAGGATGCCATTTTGGAAATAAAGGGTACTTTATGTAGGTAAGACTTAAGAGAAGTGAAGTGGTTAGAGTTTGCTGAGGACAGGCTGGATGGTGTCGAGTCCGATCACTTTGGTGAAGTGTGCTAGTAAATCAAATAGGTATTGTCATTGCATTGCTAACTTGATAAGAATTCTAATTGTTGTTAGAGCTAGGTGAGATATTGCTTTGGATCACTGAGGCGTAGGTCAAGCGAAATTTAGGTGTACGGAAATGATAAATTGGGGGAGCAGGTTATGATATAGACAATGAAAGAGACAATATGTTCTATAAGTCACTCTACAAGAGACTCTTATGCCTATTAGGGTATGTGTTGTACACACGGCGGATGTCATCATCAATCCAGGCGGTCTTGTGTTAGGCCACTCTTTGGACCACTTGGCTATCTCCCCATTTGATGGAAGGACATTTTCCCAACCCTTCACTTGGTCTTCATCTTCTTATTTATCTCTTTTTGTCTATAAGCTTTTGGCCAAAATTCTATATTGTCTGGGGCCTCTGGGCTATGATCTGTCTCGTAGTGTCTTAAGACCTGGGCCATCCGAATATCCGAATTGATCCAGCATACCTGCCATGTCTATTTCATACTTCCTGAGATCTATGAGGATATTTTTTTGAGGAAAGATATGGGGAATCCTCAAATAATAATTGGATATTTTTTTTTAATCGGAAATAATAATTATAGTTCAAAGGGTTGGTCAAGGGAGGCCAAACAGAAGATTGCAGGATAGGAGATTGAGATATGGGTTGAATGTGAAAATGAGATTGCATTTGGATCTGCATACTGCTTTGTATCTACACAAGTTGTTGATTTATATCCACAGAATTCAGATTATGATCTTTTCCAAGTCATGGATGGAGTACACATTACACAATGGAAGTTTGATAGTAATTTGTGAGGCTATGCTGAAAGTAATTCTTCAATTCCTAGGCATTTTGTAGTATGATATACACACACAATGATATAATATACACACATCACGTGTTTGTAGAAACCCCTGAAAGAACATAATAATTGAAAAAACTATTACTTTTATAAGATGATATCATACGAATACAATGTTATGACATTATTGTATGTACATATTTCTATTTATCGACTTGCGCGACAGACTGTCAGAATTAATAACTTGTGCTAAACTATATAGTATCTTTAATAATTGTAACCACTTCCACAAGATAGGTTTCCAAAATCATTTAAGGAAATTGTTGGTAACTCCTAAAACAGCGACTATGATAAATCAATAGAAATTCATTTTTTAAGTATGCAAGCAGGGTAGAGGGTGTAGACGGGTTCTGGACCCACGTCTATGGTGTCAATAAAAACATATATTATAAACTTAGCAAGCTGGTGTCTTCATGGATTTGAAAGCATTTTTCTGCTACATAACATTTCCCGATAGCAAATCACATGAAATTGGGTGAACTTATATTTAATACTCAAGGATACTTTATAACTGACATTACAAATTCCTTCTAAATCATGGATTGACTAAATTAATCACATTTATAAGGACACTAATTCTTGGCTTGTCAATGGTGCATTTATCATAGACCATCTGATAATTATCCAATCACGACAACAACTGTTTACAACTGATAAGAAGGTCAATTGTAATACAAAATATGTGTAAAGGTGGGATGTTTAATTGAATTTTCTTTGTACTGCAGATGGATGATCTTATTCACCTTGAGAAGTTCAATCATGATTGTTCTGTCGAGCTTCAAGTAAATGCCGCTGAATTCAAACATTTGCGCTCTCAGCATTTAGATTATTTTTTGGTGCTTGATTTAGAGGGGAAAGTTGAGATTCTTGAGTTTCCCGTTGTCATGATTAATGCAAAAACCATGGATGTTGTCGATTTCTTCCACAGGTTGAACTCACCTTACAAATGTTATGTCCAACAGATATGCAATTAAAATTTCATTCATAGACTCCTCTGCAAGTTCATTTCATTCGTAGACTCCTCTGCAAGTTCAGTCTTTCTTGATTTGGCTCTCACTTTTTCCCTCTAGGTTTATTGAAATTGACATTCAACCTATGATTTGTAGTTGAAAAATATCAATTTTTTTTACTGTTGGTGAATAACCAGGTTACTTTTTTAAAAAAAATCAGTAATTAAGAATATATATATAAAGCAGGTACAAGGAAGAAAAGGCTCATTGATCATGAACGAAAATGTCCAAAAAGAAAAAACATCTAAGAAAAGAAAAGGCAGCAAAAGAAGGGGGGGAGAAGCAATAGACTACATAAAAAACCGCCCCACATGAAAGCCGTTAATCGTCAAAATCCCCCTAATAGAGTACCATACTAAGATGTGATGTTGGACCCCTCGCTGGATCCTATCTAGTGGAGGGCCACATCCTCAAAAACTCGCATGTGCCTCTCATTCCAAAACGCCCTTTGCAATAGCCCCTGAAGGATACACCACACCACTGATACCGGAGGGGACCATGCTATTGAAAACAAGCCAGATAAAAAGATTTGAAAGGAGTAGGGAAAGATCCAGGCAACTCTAAGATGTGAGAGAAAAAGGACTAAATACACCTCGCTATATGGCAATGCAATAATAGATGATCCACTAATTTCTTTACCGACAAGCACATGACACAATGGTTAACTAAGTTCCAATCTCTCTTTTTGAGATGGTCGCATGTTAGGATTTTGTCCAAGGCCATTTTCCATAGGAAGAAGGATATCTTGGATGGTACTCCCGGATACCACACAACCTTATGGGGAAAGGGAACACTCGGACTACCTTGCAAGGCTTGCAAGAAAAAACTCATTGAGAATGTTAGTCAAGACACAATTATCACTAGAGAGTGTGGAGGGGGGGAGGCCAATGATAAATGGGAAAGGAGCCTAGTAAAGTCTTCAATTTTTCAGTCGTTCAAGCTACGTCTTATCCTAGGGGTCCAAATGGCGGACTTGTCTCTTTATTCAACCAAGGAGGCTATGGAAGCATGCTTTGCGACAACTAATAAGATGTTTCCAAAATCATGCTTGAAAGATGATTGACCAAACCAAATATCTGTCCAAAATTTCTCCTCCTCCCCGTTGCCCACCTTAAATCTAATATGCTTCAAGAACTTTCCTCTAACCTTCAAAACCGACTTCCACAATCCTACACCATACAATCCCTTCTTTTCTTTGGGATCTTATTTGTTTGCCTCCTCATGCCATGGCAATATCACCTTCTTCCATTGATTATCATGCTGCATGCACCTCCTTGAATTGCCACAACCATTTACCTAGCAGTGCCTTGTTTACATCTTGCAAATGTTTGATATTTAAACCCCTATTCTTTTTAGAGCGATTTTGTGTCAATCCTCTCATTCCATAAGAACTCCCTCGGGATTCTTTCCAAGCTAGAAGTAAAAGAAACTGGGATCCACAACAGGGATAGGTTGGAAGGCTACATAGTGTGCTCTTGATTAATGTAACTCTCCCTCCCTTAGATAGGAAGAGTGATTCCCAACTCTGGAGTCTCTTCGAAAATCTTTCTATCACTAGGTTCCAAACTGTCTTGGCTTTGAACCACACCCCCAGTGGAAAACCCCAGATAAGACGTCGGAAGGGTGCCTTTCCTACAGCCCAGGCAGGCCTCCAACTTTACCAAGTTAGGGACCTCTCTCACCCCCCAAATCACACCCTTGCTAAAGTTTATGTTTAGGCCAGACACCACCTCGAAGCAACGAAAGAGACATACAATGAGGACAAGCTGTCTGCTAGAATCTCAACAAAAGCAGTGTTGCTGATGAATTGAAGGTGGGAAATGTTTAAATTCGTATTGCCAACTTAAAAACCTTCCCAAACTGATGGTGAAGCTCAATTATTCATCCCACTAAGGACCTCGATGAACAAGATAGGGAAGAGGGGATTCCCTTGGTGCAGGCCTCTAGAGCTACTGAAATTTTTTGAAGGAAATCCGATAATGAGGATTGAGAATCGAACTGTCGCAAAACAACTCCTCATCCAGGCCCTCCATTTGACTCCAAAGCATATCATGCCGAGGATATATTCGTGAAACTCCTAGTTGACATGATCATAAGCTTGTCAATCTTACAAGGGATACCTGGATCTCCCTTCCTTTGTCTATCATCAATGCACTCATTTGCTATAAAGTCCCATCGAGGATCTGCCTGCCGCCAATGAAAGCTCAATGCGAAAGAGAGATGAGAGAGCCCATAACCAGATTCAATCTTGATGCCAAACATGTAAGTGTGTTACCTGTACTTGTTCCCTTCTACGAGCATTGGCAGGATGCTTTAATAAATTAAACCAACTGGAATACATGCACTATACTCATACTGTTTAGCAAAAATGAGTGAAACATCTGAACTACCTTCAACGAGGCGAAAGAGAAATGAGTGGTCCTAATAGTTTACTTATTACAGTTGCCAATATATGATCAGGTTATGCAGGAGAGGGGATTTTCTATGAAATTTGCTCTGTGAGGCCAAATATGTTCTGTTTATTCTTCTGCTACTGTCTTTGTTATGCATCTTCATTAGCTTTAAACCATTGAGCAGATATAGGTCCATAGTTGCGTGTTAGGATAAGCGGAAACATGACACTCTTTCGGTAAGTACATGATCAAATTTAAAAATCTGAGTCAAGTAGAACATTATCATATACCATCCAGAGTAACCAAATGTTACATCCAGGAAATAGCACCACTACTTTTCTGTAATCATTGAAGTATCTAAATAACAAAGCCCACAATTGTACAGGCTTTGGTTTATGGAATGCTCCAATAAATGAGGCTCTGGGATTATCACAGTAATTGAATGCACTAATGAGTTACCAATACACACTTTATTAAACATAATAAAACTTGTGATCATGAATGACATGTCTTACAAGGGTGAAAGATGAGGAAGGATTACTGAAAGTCTCTTGATGTGCCTGCAAACAAGAACAGAAAAGTAGGAGTGACTGAATGAGGCTCTGGGATTACCAATACTGTGTTATCTTTTCTAAGTTGGTTTGCTTTACTGTGTTATCTTTGTAATTTAAATAGGAGTGACTGAATCATTAATTGTTCTTCTATACTTTTCTCATGGTGTCTGTTGAGAACAATAATTGGCATCTAGTGAGCATGTTTATCCAGTCAGGCTTACAGTTTTCTTCGTCTTTTATACAGGTTTGTGAGGCCCTCAGAAATGAGTGAACAAAGAATAAATGAATATATTGAAGGAAAATATGGAAAACTGGGAGTTGATCGGTATGCTTCAAATTTACTTTAGTTATTACAGAACTCATATGCCTCATGTTTGTTGATAATGTTAATATTCATAGTTTCTTTCCCAATATATGTCTGATAGAGCAATTACATAGATATTGGGTTGAGGTTTACTTCCAAGCCCACCTCCTTATGAAGCTGATCTGGCTCAATGTTTTCATATACTTTCACAGATTCAGTACCAAGAAAATTACATTAATCATAAAGTTCCTAGATACTTTATGGAAAACTTCTCTGTGTGTACTTCTTTAATTCAGTAATGGTACCAGAGTCGTCACTACATAATACTTTATCAACCACTGAACACAAAGCATTCAATTGTTGTCTTTTCTCATGTTAAGCTCATTTACATGGAACTCTTGGTGTCTATCTCTGAACTCTATGCTTTAAAGAAATTTCATGAACCAGGCCAATGTAAACCTGTTTTTAGGTCAACAACTGCTTGTTATTGTGCACTACCACTCAAATTTAGAGGCTATGGCAGGTAATATGACACTAGCCCGTATTCAAGAAAATAGTCTTTATATAAGATAGAAGTGAATACACTGTTCAAACAAGCTGGGAACCTTTTGATCTTCCTCTCAATCTGTGTTTCCTATCAAACATGAAAAAGACTCCAAAGACTACCTTTTCATGAAACAAAACAAAGTTGCAGGAATTTGATCCTTATTATGTGAAATATCGAAGTTCGATCAAAAGTAAGGCGGGACAAAGATGATACAAGCAAGGGCTCATAAATTGGATGGTCCAGATCGATGGCATCTGAACAATGTTCACAGTAGAGAACATACAGTAAAGGTACAATGTCAGCTTATTATGCTATCCCATCAGTCCCTTAACTGTTGCTTTCACCTTTCAAGCTTTTCTTGGAGGCACTGTAGACTTCATGCGTTACTTAGAATCTCTCATGGTATTAGCATTGAAGCTTGTTTGATATAGCCTGTTGTTAATCTGTTCAATTGCGTATACTGTCTGGACCAATTTTCCATTTTTCCTTTGCATGTAGAGATCCCACTGGAGAAATTTACCACAAACTATATTGGCAGATAAAGATAGATAAATGAATTTTTTTTAATCATAAATATGCTATTATAGTGATATAGCTAATGTAGATTTGCAGTGTCTGGCATGATACAGCAATTTCATTCAAAGAAGTTATTCAGCAATTTGAACTTTGGATAACTCATCATCACTTGTGGGAAAAGGAGCTGGGTGGGTGTCTTCATCGGGCTGCATTTGTAACTTGGTTAGTTCACTACTTTGGAGAGAAATTTATGCTTACCCCTTTTTGTTTCAGACGACTTTGTGTTTCAGCTAAAATATATAACGAGTCTAGGCCGTCCCATTTTTCCTATATGTTTACCTCTTTTTGGTTTACCTGAGTTCCCTTTTCATCAAAATATATAATGAGTGTTGGCTGTCCAATGTAAATGAAGCCTGAGTAGTTCAAAGGAAATATGATAATCATGTATTAGTCGTATTCTTAAACTCCATTGCCGGTATCTAGAGCAAGGTTTAAAACTTCAGTGTTAGTAAACTTCAGTTACTAAGGAAACAGGTATATTTTGTGGAAGTTTATGGCAATGCTGTAAAATTATAGAAACATAGGAAAACTTTGAAATTTTAAGATAAAATCATAAAACTTTAGGAAATGATTACTTAAGCATAAATACACACCCAGAACTCATTCTATGATAAAGTCATAAAGCACAAGCATTAGAGTAGTAAATGTAAGATTCATGTCAGTGACGTGCTTTCTCAAATGTCTTAAGTTACAATGTTAAAATTGCATGTAAATGAGTGTTTTATGTTATACATCCCAAACAAATATTATAATATATATATATATATATATATAGATTTGATTGGTAAAGAAATTATTAGAATATAACATCCATAAATTTTTAATTTATGACTTATAACCACATAGAGTTTCGAATTTAGCTCGAAGTCACTGATCGTCAATTTTATTAAACCTCGTAGTAGTTATAATTCCATAGAATAGTGCTAGTATGGGGTGTCGAACCACAGAAGACTGTGCTGGTTTCGTTGTCTTTTCTTAAGATTAATACTAAGTAACCGAGTGACAAGTTGATTGGGTTGATTGACTTTAACCTAACAGTGAAATTTAAATTAACAAAGAATAGTTATCCTAATTAAGCTAAGATTCCTTTGGTGATATAAATTTGAGAGAAAGTCTAGGGCATTCGAATCCACCTTTAGCCTTATAACCGGTCTCTTATACATTCATTCAAATCCATTACAATGTAAACAATAGGGATGCTGATGATTACAAGCCTCCACACATCCAATTAGAATGATTCAAGAGATTAGACCCTAGGCATATTCTATCTGAGGTTAGCACGAGCAATACACATTAAACCACAGTTGTGGAATCACTCGTCTTTCCTTAGTATAAAATATCCTATGATTCGATCCCTTAACGATAACACCATTGCATAAAATCCATATTAAAAATCATAGAAAATTAAGATGGAGGATTTCAATTTCAAATAATTAAATCTAAGACAATGATAGAATCACATTGAAATTAAATATAGTCAATAAGTTCTGGTTATGAAAAACCCTCTGATTATGCAATCATTGTTTACAATTGAACAATTCAAATAAAATGTAGAGAGACACAGTTACTTGGCTAGAGTTTCATCTAAACCCTAGAATAGAAGAATTAGCTTATGCTGAGACTAGAAAACACCACTTTTACTGAAGAACACGACGAGCTCATCCTTTAATCTTGTTGATCTCCAGAGCCTACTCTCCTTCAATTCTCCAAAATCAGAACCCCGTTTCAGTCTTAGAGCTTTTCCCTTTATAGGGAAACTATTCCAAGGGTTTTCTTCTTCCTTTTTAGCAACTTTCCTCAAGGCTTCTTCTCTTTGCGCGCGGAATTGGGCGCTGAAAAACGCCGATGACGATTGATCGTCAGACTTGGACGATTGATCGTCAGACTTGGACCATCGATCGTCATGTCAGGAAATTATTCTTTGGCTACTGTTTTGTAGAAGATCCATCGTTCTTGAGTTGCAATCAATCGCCATTGTTGCCTTACAATCGATCATCAGGAATAGACGATCGATCGTCTGACCTGAAATTTTCACATTTTTTCTTTTCCTCTTTTCCACCTTTCTCCTGAGGTCCTCTTTAATAGCTTTTCTCACTTTAAATCTTCAAATCTAGCTTGTATTTCTCGCATGGCCTTGTAATGAACAAAGATACCCAAGTGCTGTAAAATGCTTCAACAAAGTACTCTAAGGAACTAACAACTATAGATTGAGGTGTGTAAATGTGTAACAATTAGCACCGATCAGTCACCATCCTGCCTCTACTAAGTGATTGCTGAAGCTTCTACTCTAAGTAGTGACAATATTGAACCTAAGACTTGTGGCTCAAGGATTCAGATTTTTTTGGTATAAACTTCGGTTACTTAGGAAGTGGAAACATTTTATTTATTGAAATCTGAAAAAAGTTAACCATGGAAACATTTTGTTATTCTTAGAAACATGCATTAGTATTTTAGGAAATGATAACAAAATACATACAAAAAGTAATAAAAAATTGTTTGGAAAAAAATGGGATTAATAACATATGACATTAGTTTTCGTGCGTGCTTGAAGCTTGAAAAGTTAAGGTTCCCCATAAAAAGGCTCTATAGTCATGGTTACAAAGTAATACATCATAGAAAAAATATAATGTGAGCACATTACATGAATCATAAGACTTTTATCCACTCGAAATATTTTTTTTGAAATACATAAAATATACATGCATGTGTTGATCTTACTTTTTTTTAAATTCACAAATTTTAATCGAAATAACATTTTGTACTTAAATAATAATTCAAATATGTGATATTTTAATAACGAAAGTGGTTAAATAATTGTAACTATCTCATTGGAGTCCCTTAGTCACTAATTAGTGACGGTTATAAATGTAGTGTTACCCATTATATTTTTGATTTATTAATAACTAATACATCATGCATAAATTCAAATATTTGTATTTTAAAAAATTATCACAAAGGAGTTATCAGTTTCGACCATAAAAACTAAAAAATGGGCATACCTATGAAAAATAGGGAGAATCAAGAGTTTCACCCCACATGTATAGAAATGTTAAGAGTCTGGTCAACATTTCATACACTTTGACCAAACTATTGATTTATATAACTAAGAAAGTAACATTTCGGTACAAACAGAAACATGTGTCGAAACATTAGGGAATGTGTCAATGAATATTGTAATTTTAATGTCACAAGTAGTTTTCATGTTGGTATGCTTGAAAATGGAAGCATCAGTAGGAAATATCAGGAAATGTATCAATGTTTTAAACCATGATCTAGAGTCCATGTTATGGAAATAAGAGAAGATGCATAAAGTTGACTTATATCTGCCTATGTATTGACAAGAGTGAAAACAAAAATCGTAGGAAAAAATTAAACACTTTAAACAAATGAGTACATGTCGCAAGACCGGTATGGAAAAATCCATTCTGCTTATAGAAATTGAAAGTCAGAGGACAAGATATAGTCTAAAATAAACTGACATTTAGCGTCTTTGAAAGAAAAAGGTAAAGAATAGGAATTTGTATCTAATTACGAGTCATGGACCACACCAAAGATGAGACACATGAATGTTAAGACTTTTTAAAAGTTATATGAGGCAATTATCTAAAATGTAAGATTTTTCTTTTCTTTTAATTTTTCTAGTGGAAGGAAATTTTTAGGGGTACAAAGATTACTACTCTTTTGATTCAAAGGGATCTAGGAACAACCCCAACAGATGATATAATAAGGGAGAATCGATTGAGATGGTGTGGACATGTTTGACAAAGATCGATGATGGCACCATTAGAGAGTGAGAATGTGGAAGTTGAAGGCTCTAAAAAGATGAGGGAAAGGTTGAAAAGGACATGGACAAAGATTTTGAGGAAAGGTTTGATAACATACGCTTGAACTGAATATATGGATCTTAATAAAAAAGAATGGTGGAATGGGTTTCATAATTGTTGCCGACTCCAAATAGCTGGGATAAGGCACTGACATATATGAAGTGGACTATGCCCTTGTCCATTTGCTTCATTCTTGGACCATGTGTGTTCCAATCTCCATCAATGACATTCTGTATACTCTCTCATCCATTGTTATTTATCCTCACTTTTGTAACTTATACCAGTGCTTTAAAAGGTGTGATTCGTGAGCTGTGGCATTAGTACTTCAGAAGCTGAGGGTTAAGCCTCATACTCTTTTTAAAAAAATAATAAAAATGATGATAAAATGTGCATAAAGATTTGGAAAAGTCAGGAAAATTTAATGTGTGTACAAGAGTCACTATATAAATAATTCAACTATCATATGGAAAAAAATGAATATATTTAAAAGGGGCTAGCAAACGCTGCAATTTACAATTACCTTTTTGTTCATTTACATTCTGATAAACAAAATATGTTTAGTTATTAATAATGTGGTAAAATTTCACTTCCAACAGTCACAAAGAAGACATGAGAAACTACATTGGATACCAATGGGTTACAAATCCCTTCAATGTCTACTAGGGAAGTCATGAGGTGAAAATAAAGTCTCAAATCTATTTTTAAGTCTCAATCTTTTGTCAGTCAGAACTCCAATTTTAGTTATTGTATGAGGCACATGCCTCATACATAAGGCGAGTCTCAAGTTGTGAGGCGTGCATCTCATATGAACCTCACACTTTAAGGCACGAGCCTCGCTCTTTGAAGAGTGAGCCTCAAGGGATTTGAGCCTCTAAGGTTGAGATTCTAGGCATAAGCCTCACACACCTCTTGAAGAATTGATTAAAACCTCATATGGTTTTTTAAATGTGTGTGTGTGTGTGCGGGCAGGCGCGCACACTCATATGTTTCTTCCCATACTTTTCTAATTTTCCTTTTCTATGTCTCCTCTTCTTCCTTAGCCACTGTTGATTTAATGTTCAACTCATCTTCTTCCTTTGCCACTGTTGATTTAGTGTTCAACTCATTTCACTTGAGCAGTTTGAGAGCTAGAAAGAGTTCATAAGAGAAGGCAGTAACCATGGTTGTTAAATCCTTGCGATTTGTGCTTCAAATCTTTCGAATCCCAAGCAAAACGATTCAAATCACTGGTGGAAATCTTAATTGGGTAAATCTCATTCTATTTGCAATTCAGATTGCGATTTGTGATTCAAATCGTACGATTCATACGATTCGAGCACGGAACCCTTGTTAAGGATCGATACTTAAAAATGTTTTTTTAAACATTTTTACTCTTTCACTTTTCTGAAGATACTTGATTCCTTTTAAGAAAGAAGAAAGGGGAAAACCCCTATTACGGACATGCCAAAACCTCTATAGGTTTTCTCTCTATTACTATGAAGAAGAAAAAAAAGAGAAAGAAAGAGAAGAAAGGAGAAACAGGATGGAGTTGTTCTCTGAGAGAACTTGATAGTTTATTTTATTAGTCTTTTTAATTATACAAGTCTTTTGATACTTGATTTTATACAAATGACGAGTTTACTTTTGTCGAGTTATTTTTGGTGATATTGAGGGTTATGTTCCGTTTTCTGGAGTTCATTCCATAGTTACTAGATCAAGAAGCGAAAACGAGAAGCAGGAAGCGAGACTCAAAAAAACTTTAGGAAACGGGAAGCGGGAAATGAGATATAGGCTCCTTATTCCCATTATGTTATTATGGGTAGCTATACCTTTGATTTTATCTTATATGAAATTTTTGTGGAAAAGTAGGTGCCTTAGGTTACAAACTGATGATACTTGCTTAGAGTCTACACTCTAAGCCATGCATTGTGGTCTATCTCATCACTACACACACACAGCTCCCTTTGACTACTAAATGAGACGTGATGGAAGCGAGCTTCATAGGAAGCGAGTCTATCTGAGGAAGTGAGCTTCCCACCTTGTAAATAGCTTTCTTGTAACTATGGTTCATTCGCATTTTGTATAGTGTATGCAATGAAATAGTCAGTACTTTCTTTTATCAATAGATGAATGAAATCTTTGGGATAATGGATTATTCCATTTTTCTGATTTATGAAATCTTACGATTTGAATCGAATCGTTCCTAAAATGATTTACGATTCGATTACGTTTTAACAACCTTGGCAGTAACAATAACGGTGTTAAAATTCTCTTTCGTGGCAGCGAAAAACCAAAATCTTGTTGTTATATAGTTCTTTTCTTGCTTTTCCGCATCAGAGCAATCTCCTGCAACAATCTTTACTTGTTTGTTTAGGTTATTTTGCTTGAATAGATGAGAATAAATTGGTGTTCCGGAAGCTTTTGGAATGGGGGAAAAGAGAAAGTAAACACTGTTTTCAAAACTGGTGGAAAGTTAGAAGTTCCACATGTCTCTCATCAATGCCTTAGTCCTTGACATGTGATTGGTTTCTGATCTGTAGGTACCAACATAATATCAAATAATAATAACCCTGATCCCCCTCTCAAAAAAAAAGAAAAGAAAAAGAAAGAAGTTAACAAATAAAATTGCAAAGTTACATAAAAGAAAGATCTCATTAAGCTTAGTTTATGATCCTTTTTTGGGCAGGTTTTTTTATGATCTTAATGTCAGGTAGAACAACTATTCTACTTTGGTTTGCTAATATAATATATCTTCGTGTTACTGGTTTTAGTGGGAATTGGGACTTAAAGACAAAAGTACCTCAGCAGTGCAACGTTTCTAGGATGAGACTACCCCCATATTTCATGGAGTGGATCAATCTGAAGGACGTCTATCTCAATTTTTACAAGAGGAGGGTGAGTACACATGAGAACAGTTACTTAAATTACTTTATTTCAGAAAGTTTTAGTTGTTGATTTTCCCCCGTTTATGGTACTTAAACCAAGACTCAATGATTCAAGAAAGAGTGCAGTGGTTTTTGAACATCACATAGTACTCTTTATTAAATATGTTTAACTTGTTTATGCATGCTAGGCCACAGGAATGATGACAATGATGAAGGAACTTCGGATTCCATCATTGGGAAGTCACCATCTTGGAATTGATGACACAAAGAACATAGCTAGGGTATTGCAACGCATGCTTGCTGATGGTGCACTTGTGCAGATCACTGCAAGGAGGAGTTCCAGTTCCCTTGAAAATGTGGAATTCCTTTTAAAGGATCGGATTAGGTAGCTGGTTGCTAATTGATGGATCTCTGACTTTTTAAAGCATATATAAGAACAATGATTAGTTATTTCTGAAGTTCTGGTATCATTTTCTTCGTTTTTTTGGTTATTTTCTTTCTTTCTTTCGTGGTGTTTTTATTTAATGCAGTTAGGTTGGTTTGTTTGTGTGGTTGGGTGGTGGACGTAAATGGGTGTTACTTGCTGTTGTGTGAAGATCAAAGGGAAAAAAAGAAAGAAAAATGATTAAAAAAGAAGAAGATAAATTTCGGGTCAGTGGGTCTTTGTTCATGCCTTCAAGGGAACTATCAAGAAGGATTACTGGAAAATGGGAGGATCAGAATACCACATTTCACAAGGACTTTAAAGAGTGTAAAATCCCAAGACCTTTTGATTTTTAAAATGAACGATTCCCATCATATACAAGGCACGCTTTTGGATGGTTTAATTACATGAATTGTCAACGCTTTCCTTACTATCTGGTATATAAATTCAGTGTTTTCAAGCATCCTAAAGCAGTTCAAGAAGGCTGGGGATGAATTAGGAAATCACTGGTCATTAATTCTAACTGGAGAGGGTGACACAACAGAAAGTAGGTTGACTCAGGTACTACTCAATTGGCAAGGAGGTCTTGCATAGTAAAACATGTTAGATGGTTTTTATTTGGGTGGTCTTGCAAGGATCTATTCCATGTTTTGGGTTGATTGCAAAAATAACACCTACATTGCATCTCTCTTAGCCGATGTGGCATAGCATGTCTAATAGGATCTGATAAAACGTTCTGATCACTGGTAGACCAGAGCCACATGGTTTTCAACCATGTTGAATTTGGAAGCATTGGGTTTCCAATGTGGATAGTTCGTCTACTTTCTTAATGGGTTTAGGCTTCAATAAAGTTATAATTCACGATAGAGAAGCCTAATGATGCTCCTCATCAAACAGGTAAAGAATTGAGAATTAAAGTAACCCAAGCAGGAGGCAAGATCATTCAACTCATGTAATAGCGCCAATGACAGGTATGATTTTATTTATTTATTTTATGCAGTAGATGTGAGATCCTATATATACGGTTGGCTTGAAAATTAGCCATTTTAGTGTTAAATCTATTACAAAATGCGCCTGGTTAAATTATTATAATAAATCAACTTGTATACTTGTTTACTGAACCATTCGTCATAGGCATTCTGATAGGCTTAACAACTATAGATTAAATGGCTATGATCTTTCTGTCCATTCAGTTAATTCTAACTGAAGGAGAAAGGTGGTTCCCATCAGATGTTGGGTTCCACCCTTTTGCATATGCAACATGCGTGACTGTTTGGTACCCCATTCAAGTTTTGGACCAGCTCTTGGAATGGCCACCAGCCAAAATCTATATGGTATATAGGACCTTAAATATCTGAAGAGATATGGTGACGGTCCAAAATCAATATGAATACATTTCATAGGTAGATTTTTTGCATTGGCGGGAATGGCTATCCATAGGCTGCTTTTCACATTAGCAAGACTGGCCACACGGCCCACACCTACAAACATTGTTCAGAAGATCCGAAAGGGAAAATACATTTCCCATTATTTTCTCATGATGAATGGCAAGCGTTTATCACATCCATGTCTAGTAATTCTCCAAAAAACTGAAAAAGAAATCAATTTAACTCATAGAAATCATATTGGTGGGAATCTACAACGAAACCGTTGCCTGTACTACCCTTGATATGAACTTATCTTTCATTTATACACCCCCCGATGGCAAAGGTGTGTCCCTCATTTGAGGGTGGTCTTGAGATCGAGTCCCAAAGAAGGAAACAATCAGTAGATTAGTAGAAGTTTCTCTTGGTAATGTGGAAAGAGGACCACTCACCCTGGCCCAATGTGGCATCTAAAGTGGCACTAACCGACTTTCTTAGAACTTACCCATCATTTATGTTTTCCAACAGAAACTAGAAATAGTGGGAACCAAACTTCTTTGTGGTAACATTTGGTGGGAAACTGAGAAAAGAAAATTCCTGCAATAATGTGTTAAAAGTATGTTATCAAAAGAAAAAAAAATTCCTGCAATAATGTGTGAACGTCTGTATCCTACTCGCCAAGTATATAGTAGACACAACGAGAGAGAGCCGAAGCAAAACAAAACAAAGATTCAAAAGAAGCTTCATGGATTGTCACCAATCTCTATTCTCTGAACCTTGAAGACAAGATTCTTTCGAGGGGAGAATGCTATGATTCAATCTATACGATTAATAAGTTAAGGGATTTGATTAAATTTGGTAAGTATTTGAGTCAGGTTCATTTAAGATTTGATAATTTTTATTAAAGTTTAGCTTGTTTAGGGGAATGAGTTTCTTTGTAAGGCTTGAGTCAACTCTATAATTAAGAAGCATTCTAGGATTAAGCAAATAAATATTAGTCTTGTAAGGAGGTTTTGCCCCCTTGAAGTGACATCCATGCTCTCAAAGTGATCATATCTTTAAAAGTTCGAGTGTTTGTGTCCTTTGTAATTTGTTATATTGTAGGATTGTATTGTCAATTGAACAATCAACCAGACCTCAACAACAAGATCGATTGGACATCCATGGAGATTAGGCCCCCTCAAAGTGGTCATATCAATAAAAGTTTTGAGTGTCTTTTAATTTGTTATTTTGTAGGAGCAATCGAACAATCGATCGGACCTTAAAAACAAAAAGGCCGATTGGACTCCCTCTCACAATTTTTTTCTCTTCTTGTTATGCAATTGTTCATGAAATGGTCACAAGCGAAGGAAGCTATCGTTGTCGGAGACTCACCTTTGTAGCTCTAAGATGAAGCTCTCTTGAAGCTCAAAAGAAGCATAAGATGTTGTGGTTTTGGGTAGTTCGTGATTCAAAACAAAAGGGAAAAACTTGTCTATTGTGTTTCGGTACTTCTTTTACTCCCACATTGGAAAAATATGAAAGGTTTTACCTCTTTATAAGAAGGAGAGTTGGAAGAAGGCTTGGGCCTTCAAGGGCCTTTGAATTTGTTGTCTACCCACCCATTGCACATTGTGACAATGCTATGCTACAACTCTCACGCGCGCCGAGCCGGGTTGGGTTGGGTCTTTGATTAAATATTATATTTATACAAAGGCTTATTATTATTATTATTTTTATTAAACAAGGTTACCGTTTGGCATACCACTAATTATTGTGACTGTTTTATTCCTGTTAGTGGTAATTAATTAAGATTAATTTCGGTATTAAAGTGTCAGTTTTAGAAATCAACGATTTCTAAAACTGTGAGGGATAGAGTGGTGTACGACAGTAGAAGGTTCATTTTCTACTGTGAGGGATAGATTTTGTGGAGCTGTTGTATCCTAGAGGTATCGTGACCAATAACCCATTGCATCTGTGGGGGCGCGAATTGTCTTAAAGAGAGCGACGTGATTCGCGCCTCACTTCACAAGAACTACCAAAGTTTCTGATCAAATTTCAAATGCAGGATTTTTTGAGTTCGTGGTTGCTGTATTATTCGTGATTTTCTGAGTTTGCATTTTCTGGAATTAGCGTTTACAAGTAATCTTGAAACAACATGAGATACTCAACACTATTAGGGGAAAGGCGGTCAATCGTCTCCATGTTATTGAAGCTACTTCAAATGAAGGGAATGTTGGGGGAGCATTAGGGACTTTTGATTCAGAGCTCCATTGGTGCTCATGTTAGACGAGCACAAATATTATTATTTGATGCGTCTCTGTCACCTATTAAGAAACACTGTATGATTGATAAAAGTGGGGTGAGTTTGAATAAGAAGAATGTGAGGGCTATTGTGGGCAAAAGTGACGAGATTGTTCAGAGGAGCCATGACTGTGTTCAAATTCTGGATATTTGGAGCAAACGGGAAGCTTAAATCTGGGGTTAAAAATGTTTGTTCACACAACAAAAGCTCCTTGTGATTGGAGGATTTGCATGAATTTAGAGAAGAATACAAGTTGATGGGTAGCGAATTGGATGGCAAGAAAGAAGAATTGGAAGTTGCGAAGTTAAAGGGGTGGGCCTAGTAGAGTTAAAGGTTCATGGTTCATGAAATTGGAGATCAAATGATTTGGCCCTCTCATAGCAAAGAAGATGGCAATGAGAGGAATGTGGGGGAGAAGTTGCGAAGTTAAAAAATATTCTTTTACCATTACAGTAAATGAGAAAAGTTGATTAGTGGCAACCTCATCGGTCCGGTTCAGCTGTCGCAGATAAGAGTTACCTCATATATATCTTGACAATCTCCTCATCAATTATCAGGCATGTGATCTCAAAGGGAGTGTATCCCTTTATGCCTGACCCTGCTCTTTGGATCTCATCAATCGTCGTTTGGTAGTACCGGGAAGTCGAAGCGTGTAATGGGATGTGATTAAAAATGATGAAATTAATTGAATAAGTACAGTATATATCAAGTGTATCATACTGATATGTTCGTTCGATATATACTGATACATAATCGATACAGAGGAAAAAATAAATATATGTGTTCAATTATATTGGTATCCCGGATTTCCGATACGTATTAGACTTATACGGCTGATACGTATTGATATTTTGAACCATGGTATTGAGGAAGAATATTATTAGGAAACAAGTGGAAGTTAAAAGACACTTTTGATGTACAATGATAACCCTAAAACACCTTCCTTGGCTAAAGAATCAGTGTCAACAATGCATTGAAACAAGATTTGGGAATTTTTTAGGCCTTTGGAAGGGATTAGCTTTGACTTTGGCAAGAAGAATTAGAACCTGGAAATCTTTCACACCCAAATTGCTGACATTTGCTAGAATCTACATGACATGAGGAATAACTATGATGTCCAAGTTATAGGAGAATCTGAAAGATATTAGGATTTCCTAGAGGCGTTTTGGATAAGAGAATTTAAATACTGGTAATTACCATAGCTAGACTGTCAATTATTAGAGGCGATTCAATTACTTATTATTCATTATTAATAATTTTTTTTTTTTTTATTGTCACTGATTTTGCTGAGGCAGCATGATGTGTGTGTGTGTGGGTTGGCTGTTAATGGATGGTTTATATCTACATCATTGATCTCAAGGATGGAATGGGAAGAGTTTGGGAAAATCTTTTCCAGATAATGTCCTTTGTAGCAGTATGAACTTAACTTTTCATATTAGGATGAAGAATTTACAAGTCATTAATGTAAGAGGGAGATTACATTCAGTTATTTAGTATCTCAGAGGCAGTTTCAGCTACCACTGAAGTGATGTCTCCACTACCCTTTCCACTTCCTAGCTCTTTCCAAGAGGTTCCAAAAGAGATCTCACCGTCATAGGTTCCTCTGGTGATGATCTTGTCCTGTGCTGTCTCTTTAGCATTTTCAATAGTTGGAAAGCTCATGACTGCAGGAGGAGGAAGATGGTTGTGCTGCAATGTCTGTTCAGTGATTTCAGGGCTAGAAGGAGAGCTCGTGACTGCAGGAAGATGATCGTATTCTGGAAGGCATAATTCTTGCATGTCGCCAAATGAAGTTTCAGTGGTGTCAGTAGGCCAGGGTTCTGATGAGTGTCTGGTTGAAGTAGATCTGTTCCTTGACAGATTCCGCCGTGCTAGGTTGTGCCAGTGTATGAGGCCCTTCGCGACGCGCTCGGTGAATACCGCTGTCTTCATGCCTGAACCCATCTGTTCACCAATTGACCACAATAGAGTAATGACTAAATAGAAAAATTATGTACCCTGCCCCTCAAACCTGGTTTTGCAGTTTCGACAACCTCCAATTCAAACTATCACGACAGCTTAATATGTAATAACAGAATAAGCAGCATATGGTAGGGGATGTCTTGTTTTATTTCTTTAGTTGTTATAATTATTATTTGTTTCAACTCTTTTCAAAAAGGGGGTATATCTTTACCTGTGTGACGAGTGCATAAAGAGGGAGGGTCACGTAACCGCAAAGGAATTGAACAATCACGCCCATGGTGATCTTTAGTGCGATATCCTTCGTCTCTCGATTGAAACAAGATTTTAGGCCATATTCGTACTGTCATTGCCAATGTAGGTAAGCCTGGGATGCGTAAAAATATCTTAAGATTAAACTTCAAATACCTACCCATATCCAGGTGAAGAATGCCAGCTGAAAGGAGTTCTGCAGTGGGATCCAACAGCTTTATTTAGGACCTTATCATATATACATAGTATGCACAGGTATGTATTCATTTAAATAAAAAGTTAAAATTTATCAAGATAAATGCCACACTGAACAAATCCCTTTTTTTCCCCTCTTTTTGTTGTGATGGGTTGTTATTTTCTTTCTGATTCTGAAGCTTGATCAACGTGGAACAAAATCAGCTACAGAATGTGAACATGAAAGAATATTCATGAATTCTTGTAATTATTTTGGTTTCCATGCAACTGCCCTATGATAATCTTTGAATTAGCCTCTACTCCATATTATACAGCTACAATTAAATTCCATGATATTGGTTACATTTCAGCCAAGTCTACTTAGCAGCTAGTGTTACTGTTGTAATAGCTTAATACAGTCTCTACTCTTATGGCATGATGATGTTATTGCAGATATAGAGGGCAAGCAGCATCAAGTCCCTTAGTGGCTGCATCTGCTTCTATTGAAGAGGCAAGGTATGTTGCCGTGTCTAACATTATTCAAGAACAATTTCTCCACTGATCAGAAAAAATATTATTGGGAAACAATATCTAATGTTTCCCTTTTCTTGTCCTCTGACAAATCATGGGTCTATTATATAAATACATGCTTTTGGTCGTCAAACAAATCCTGTTTTCTTTTGTTTATTTATTTATTTTTTGGTTGAATCCTGTTTGTTTATTGTATATGCACTTATACTATCTTTGTTTTATAAGTTGAAACAGATTGATGCATGGATGTATTCTTTACCTGGAACAGGATGAATTGGATGAGATGGAGAAGCCACTGTGGTCGACCAAACCAGAAAAAATTGTCATTGGGCTTTACTAGAAAAGTCCCTCGAACCACGGTGGTCTTGTCACGACTCTCCAGGCACATTTTAGTTATGATTACTTCCAACTTCGTCCCCACTATCAGAACTATCTGCAGTAGAAAACACTAGCATTTAATGGAGAGAAAATAGAACACTGTTCTTCACAACTTCTGCGTAATAGACACCATTACCGGGTTCTTAACCTTACCACTAGAGGAATAAAGGGTAGCCAAAAATGGTTATAAAACACTGCAGGTAAATCCAATACCAAACGGTTAGGAACAAACAACAGAACCATAATGTAGTCTGCCAAAGTAAATATTATAAATGAAAATAGATTCTCACCATGGGCGCTGAAAAATATGAAAAATATAGAGAATATCCAGATCCAGAAACTGCAAGAGACAGGGCCCGAGGTTTAGATTCGGTTTCATCAACCTCTCTTTGTGTGTGTGTGTGGATATTTCTCATTATAAGTTGAGTTTATGTGTTTCATGATGCTATTGCAGCAGTCTACTTATATCTATTAACTGGTATTCGTCTGTGGTGAAGTGATTTTTACCTGATTCCTACCACCACCTCAAAATCGTCGTCGAAAGCTCTGGTGAGGAACTTTTGGAAGTCAAAATTGCTCCCTTCAGCAAAGTGGGCCTAAATAACCACAAGAGACAAACAGGTTTCTTACAAAGATAGTCTGGTATACATGATTGTGGGATACATTACTTCCCTAGTAGAGCCTCTCTATTTTACAGGGCAGAGTTCAATGTGGGAGTATCACTTTAAATAATATTCACAATTGCAGTGTACATGGGCTGGACTTAGGATGGGCTAGTCGACCATATGTTATGAGTCACTTTGCCCAAGCCTAGGGGCCGTTGGGGGAGTGATTTTTTATTCTTAGGAAATAAAAAATTGAAAATGTTTGACGTTTTGAAATGAAATGATTCCGATGACAGTTGTGCTTTAAAACATAACTTTAATTGGAAACAAAAAGTCAATTTTTGAGAAATACAAATAAGCAGATAATAATAATAATCATTTTAAATTTACAAAAGAGCAATAGGCCGAGGAGGGGATTATTCCTCCTCGCTCTTACAAAGCCCCTTTGAACTATGGTTGGCAAGTTTTAACCGTTGTTTTTTTTCGGCTTCTAGAATTCAAATTTAGATGTTTAACCCTAAGAGTCAGTGAATTTTAAGCACAGTTAAATGGAGTAAGAAGGTGACATGTGGCACAGAGAGGCACAGTTAAATGGAGTAAGAAGGTGACATGTGGCACAAAGAGGCAAGACGGTAAATCACCTCTCGGCCCAAAATTAGAGAATTACGGAATTGAAGTCAAATGGGCGACTCAGCGAGGTTTGGCTTTTGGTGGGCCCATAGTTTAGGGCTTGGACCATTATAAATGTGTTGAAGTTAAGACAGTTAAGACCAAGTCCTTTGTAGATACATATATATGTGTTATTCAAGCTTAGTCCTGGTTCAAGGACTTGTGGGTGCGCCCCAAGCCAGGACTCGTGGATTTCCTTTGCCCAAGTGCAGCCTTAATTTACGTGTTCATGCTTACCACGATGAACCCATTGCGAAGAGTGAAGTAGTCGGATTTTGAGATTGAACCACCGAATTGTCGAAGAAAGCAAACCTACACAGGGAAGGTAAAAAAAATGAAAATTATGTAGTTGATGTACAGATGGGATAAATTTTGACAGCTTGTGTTTACTAAAGCAGGTTGATGGGGGCATGTTTAGGTAGCCATGCCGGTGGTGGTGTGGCTGGAATTGAAAAAACTTACCGGCCAGAGCAGGAGAGGTTCTTCACTCCAGAACTTTAGATGGCGTCTTCCGAATGATGTCTGACGAGTGAGCCTGAACCTCCTTGGATCTGTAAATCAAAATTTTCATCAACGAGAGGAAAAAAGATGACGATGAAGGATTGATGGTTGATGCGGCTCTCCCTCACATTATTTTATTCACTTGGACTCGGTAGCCAATCTATGTTTGATCTATGTGCGTGTGTGAACATATGTGTTCTTTTTCATGTGTCTTCCGATTCCTTCTCTCTCTAGATATATATAATAACTTCTTAACATTAGGAGAAAAGTTCAGAGCTAGCCTTAGGGGTTGGAAGTGTCAAAATGATGTTGGCTATGCCCCAACGGGGGGCTAGGATCATCAAGTGGGATTGGTAAAGAATGAGAGCTGGTGCCGTTGGTATGTTGACTTCTTGTCATATGTACTTGGTATTGCTATGCCCAAAAAAAAATTATCATATTGTTATTATTAGTAGTATCTCTGACCAACCCTAAAAACATATAAATGAAGAATATGTAGATACTACATAATTTGATCAAAATATGACATTTTATAGAGTGGAGCATGATTTCTGCTAGTAACCCTAAATATTTGAAATAAGGCATTCATGATAATATAATTTACATACATACATATATAGAGGGAAGGGATCAGAAGACCTACAAAAGGACACATATGTTTACAAACGCACATAATCATTCGATTGAGAGATCCAACAGTTACCATCATACCATCTTTTTATGCGTGGAATGACATTAAAAAAAAATTGAATTTATGTAGTGTGATAGTGGATGTTGGATCTCCTAATCGCATTGTTGTGAGCGTGTGTGGACATATATATTCTTATTCATGTCTCCTATCCCTTCCAACCCCAAAAATATGTTGACTTCTTGTCATATGTACTTGGTATTGATATGCCCAAAAAAAAATTATCATATTGTTATTATTTAGTAGTATCTCCTTCCAACCCTAAAAACATATAAATGGAGAACATGTAAATACTACATAATTTGATCAAATTATGGCATTTTATAGAGTGGAGCATGATTTCTGCTAATAACCCTAAATATTTGAAATAAGGCATTCATGATCATATAATTTACATACATATACATATGTAGAGGGAAGGGATCAGAAGACCTAAAAAATGACATATATGTTCACACACACACACGAATGATTGAGAGATCTAACTGTAACCATCAAAAAAATTGAATTTTTATGTAGTGTGATAGTGGATGTTGGATCTCCCAATCGCATTGTTGTGAGCGTGTCAACATATGTATTCTTTTCATGTCTCCTATCCCTTCCCTCACGCCCACACACACACACATAAAAGGTACCGTTATCAATCTGATATTCGAGGGTTCGGGTCTCTTCCTCCCATGCTTTCCATCGCTTCATCTGCAAAGGTTATTTATATAAAGAGATCAACTGATAATAACAATAATTTTACAAGACATTTCGACAGATAGGCCCCACTTACTCTACTTTTACGAAATATATATGAGCTGCGCTACCCCAACTCTCGAGCATCCCCATGCTCAGCCAAAAATCAACACCCGTCTTTGCTTCCGGCCAAAAACTAGCACACGTCCTTGCTTCAATAGGTGTTAGTTTTTGATTGAAAGTAGGGAATGCACAAAAGTAGGTTTAGCATGCATATATAAACTAGCCCCATTCTATTTCTAAGTTATCACCATGATAGCGATAAGGGTCGTTACTTTTATATGTTACATTGAGAATCTGTATAAACTATTAACAATTTAAATATAAAGAGGAGCTTTGCATCACCACGTTGTGCGGAGCTCCTCTTTTTACACTATTGGGTGGCAAATGTGTAATTATGGTGTCTTGCAAAAATACCCCACCCTCCATCAATAATTACAAACATGCCACACATACAGTGTAAAAAGGAAGCTCTGCTTGATGTAGAGCTCCGGCTCAAAATTATTCTCAATTATTAATTCTTTTTTTTTAATATGTTTTTTAAACCTTGTAGAGATGGTAGCAATGCCAAGTGTTGCACCCACAGAGAGAATTTGAAATTTTGAATTGTTCCAGGACTAGCACTCCTCTTTATGGGGGAATGCTAAACATACTCTCATTTCCATCCTCATCCCTTATAGATAATAAAACAATGAGCCGTGTTAGCCATACTCTTAGCCAAAAATCAACAAATTTTAAAGTTGTTAAAGCAATGATAGGTGTTGAACAAGTTGTTAAAGCAAAGATAGGTATTGGTTTTTAGCTGGAAGCAGGCAAAGCAAGGACAAATGTTGTGGGGGCGTTTGGATTGGATTTAATTAACTAAAAATCAATTATGATAAAATTGATTATGTAGAATACAATACAATACCTTGGCAGTCCCAAGAAACATGGTTAGTACACAGTAGAGAACGTGGAAAATTGCCAATACGAAGATGAAGATGTGTAGCTGCTTTACCCCTTCCCTTGTTAGCAGCGAAACCATCCCCTATTCTCATCATCAAATCAAAAACACCATAACGTACATCATCATGAGTTTCCCATCAATCTTACACATACCCATTACCCAAAAACCATTCTAAGCAGGTAGAGATCATGAACTTCCTCCATATATATATATATATATATAAGAAGTTTACTTCAAACTAGCTAATCAATAGGGCTGATTCGATTCACTCGAGTGCCAATTATCCTTACCTTTGCCTCGCAAGAAGATTCATCTGTAATTTCAGTAGAGAGTGTAGCGTTGGACCTTGAGATTTGAGTCTCAGAGGAAACAACTGCTTCTTCTATGTCGAAAGGGTCTTTGCAAGGGAGAAAAGAGTTTGCGACGGCCTCCGTGACGCATATTTTTGATATAGGCACCTCAGAAACCGTCAGAAGCAACGATATGAAACCCAGTATCATCAACTCTACATTAAGCCAAAAAACCATTAGAATTCATAATTTCTGAAAATGATCAATTTTATGTTATTCTTTTCTTCTACATTTCTTAGGATTTCAATTCCCGCGAGACTTCAAAATCTGTAAAATGAGGGATTCTAAGTCTCATAAAAAATGATGGGACTTTGAAGTTTTATGATGACGATAAAAAGTGATTCAAATTCTTAGGGGAATATGACTATTGTCAAATGACGGGACTTACAAAGTCTGGCACTTAAAGTCTCGAGAGTTGCAAAGTTGTAAGTCTATGTGAAATGTTGTAGCAAAATTTAGAGGCTCAAAGTACTCACCCGTTTTGATCCTCCCAAAAGCTCGATTGAGAGACTTTCTTTTGCTTCTTTTGAGAAACTGAAACATAAGAAATTATAGATCTCAAGCATGAGGGGATCATCACCCAATAGGCATAAAAGCATGCACATGCACTCATAAATTCAGGAAGAGACATACATACATACATACCTTGGATAGGAGGTGGAGAAGAGCCTCGATGAGGACAGAGAGGAGGAGGAGGACCAAACAAACAATCGAAACAGCCCATGTTGGGGTAGCTTCAAGGGAACCTTTCTCTTTATTCATCTTCAAATTCAATCTTTGTTCTTTGTGCTGTACCTTTGTTCAAGAAGTAGAGGAGAAACGTGTATATGTACACATGGATGTTTCTGTTAATGGTGTCTAAAGAAAGGCGGTACGATTTGTTAAACAATGTCACCATCTACCTTTCCACATCTTCTCCGTACATCCACCGTTGAACTTCGACTATATAAAACCAGTTGTCAGAACCGACCAGACCGGTGGTCGAATTGGAAAAACCGGGAACTGGTCCCTCACCGGTTCCCAAACCCCACAAAATCGGACCCTTTTAAAAACCGCCCATTTTCGTTAAAACCGGAAGAACCGATCTGTTGAATCGGGAACCGGTCATAAATGGATAAAAATTGATTTTTTCTTAAAATAAAAAAAGACACGGTCGAATCGGATCGGTTGAACTGGAAGAACCAGGAACTGGCCACTCAGCCGGTTCGATGACCGGTCTGATTCTGATAACATTGAAAAAAACTTGCTCAATAAAATAAAGTTCGAATGATCGACCGCACTGTGGGGCTGTTGCTGGTTTGTGTCTTAGAAAATGGAGGACCAATGCCCACCTACTGTTGATGTGGGGACCACTTTTTGTTAAAATTGAGGCCCTTTTTTTAAGACTCAGTTGGGCAATAGCGAAAAACTCAATCAAATGTTCCCTTTCTCTTCTCCCATCTTTAAGAACTATCGATAATTGGGTCGCCCGATTGAAATTCCAACAACACCAAACATCAATTATTTTTTGTTTCATTCTCTTTTCCCATCTTCAAATCTATCTCTTAGTTATTTTTTGAGAAGTGATTAAAAACTCACTAATCGAGATTTGGGCCGTTCGATTGAAAATCCAACGGCACCAAACATCAAGTGGGGTCCACCACCACAAGGCTAAGAGGAATGCAATCCTTACTCTCATTCAACCTTACGCTTAGCCTCTACCAATCACTTGGCCATTCTGCAATGGCTAAAGCATTCTCTTGCCAAAAGAAAGGAAATGCGGTTGATGGAAGGTGAGAGAAGGGATTGACTGAGAGTAGGGCTAGCGCAATTCCAAGGCTAATAACAACCCATAGAGGAGTGCTAAGCCCAAACGTAAGGGTTGAAAGCAAGGGCATGCATTGGTTGAAAGCAGGGCATGTATTGTTTTTCTCTGAGAATAAGTAATGTCTAAGAGTAGGGCTAGCACTCTCTAGGCTTTTGCTTCTTTTGCTTAGCCTCACTCTTGGCCTATTGCACAAGAATTTTGTGGTGAAGCCGTTTAGACACCATACATCATTGTCTTCTTGTCCCTAAAAGGGGTATTCTTTATAATATTTCTGTTTTTTTTAAAGAATTAATTATGAATAGGAGCTCCGATCCAACAGCTGATTAGAGCAACACAAAAATATACCTTGAAAGAGGTATTTTTGAAATTATAAGAAAAAATTCAAATGATAGAAATATCTTTCATTTGTATTGTAATTGTTTAACCATCCCTACCATAAGCAAATTGATTTCTGGTTGGCACGTCAACTGGAGTTTTTATTAATAGTTAATCTTTTTTTTTTTTAACTCGACAGTTACGGAAACAGGTGTCTATTTAAAGATCCATATGTCAAATTGTTAGGTTAAAGAGCTTCTTCTTCTTCTTATTTCTTCCTTCTTGCCTTTCTCATCTTTGACACTCCCTCTAAATTATAAATGAGGAAAGAGACGAGGCGTAAAAGTCAATACCCTCCCCAATCTTTCCCACGTAGGACAGAATCTAAAGTCAATGCTGGTACGGCTCATTTTGTGTATCTCTATATTCTTTAAAGTCTAATCTATACTTTCTTTAGCTAAATATGTGCGTCACCCACGTTTGCTTGCATATTAACTATGTCTCTCTACACGGCAAATGGTTTAGTATTCGTACAGTTAAACAGAGCACACATTTCACATAGAGGCTGTGTTCGTTTGGGGAAAGTGAAAGAAATCCCCCTACTTTTCCTCCTTTTGGGTTGCAAGAAATGAGAAGTTTATTGAGAAACATGTTTTCCAATAGTGGAACTTCTTCTTTCACTTGTATCGGTTTACAATTTAACCATAAGGTGGAATAGTGAAAAAAAATTGGAGAAAATTTTAATTCTACTATTTCACCAAAAGTATTCTTCAAGCATATGAGGATTTTGAAAAAACTTAAATTATCTTATATTACTTTTTTCTCAAAGCAAATATAAATATACAAGAGAAACCGTATATTTTCTTTACTTTTTTTGTAATTTTCTTTTACTCTACTTTTTTTCTCTCACTTATTTACCCTTCAAATGAACACATGCACCCTGATCAATGTCATTTTCTAATGATCACTTGACGGATTGAATTCGGACCAAATCTTTTCATATTCGATTCCAATCCGATCTCTCTAATGTCTGTCGAATTATAAATTGATCAATCAGAGTTCACATTCGATTATTTTACCTGATTTGAATTTGATTCAAAATTAATATCAAATTTTCAAAATTTAATTTTTCAAAATATGAAAAAATTTCTAAGTAATTTAAATAAAAGCATTTTATTTACGCATTTAAAATAATATTAATCTATTTTACCTACATACATAAATATGTGTAAACATATAATCGATCGGATCAGATCACCATATAATCCAAATTCAATTACAATTCGATTTGAAAATAAGATTTGTGTCTGATCCGACGGATCTATATATCTAATCAATATCCGTTCTAATTGGATCAGATAGGATCGGATCCGATCTAGATTATGATATGATCCATTGACGGTTCTACTTGATAGAGGTTCTTTATCGGACTCCTAGGGTGTTTAGTTGCAGTCATAATTCTATATGTTACGAATGACATTGATCAAATTTGGCTCCCATTTTCTTGTCATGTGTCCCCCTTCTAACCCCATGTAATTGTGGTTAAGATTCATCCACCATTAGGGTTCACCCATCTACCCTTGGCTTTTAGAAAAATAATAATAATAAAAAATTAACTAAAAGGTGAAAAAAAAAAACTAATCCAAGTTAATAAGAGTTGAAAGGTTGGATATGTGACAGCGAAGAAGAATAGTCCCCTCAGATTTTTCCACAAGGGACCGTGATGTCTTCCTATGGGATTGCCGGTCTTTTCATTAGTTCCTATTTGTGGTGCACAATTACCTAGAATATAGGTAGTGGTTATGATCGATTTGATAGAAAATGACTAGTGTATATTTTTCGTTGGGGATTTCTTGGAATAAATCGTCGCATTTTCCTCCGATTCCTTATAAGAGATAACCAATCAATCAGAATAGAAGTTCAAGAGGTCTTTATCCTCGTCGTGTCCTTTATATAGAAATAAGAGGTCAGGGAGCCATTCCCTTGACTCGTACTGGGACTATTGCTCATGTAAACAAGGCCACCAATTGAAACTTGAAAAGAATGGAGAGAAGACAAAGTAGTATAGCCTGTTTGAGATATCCCATGGAGAGAGATCCAAGTGACTCATGCATATCTATTAAGATCGTACTAACCGTACTAGGGTTTGATTTTGATGGAATCATCAGTTCAACACTAGGTACATCTTTGTCATTAATTTTAAAGATAATTATATAATCATACTAAACATATGATAAAGTGATTTTCGAACGTCTGACTACACCAACTACACTTTTTTATGATCGAAAAGTCTACTCAAACACTCAACTAATATTGATACCTCGGCACATTTTATAAGGTCTACGTCCTTTTTCACATGGTGCATGCATCTACTCTATAGGTGACTAAAATAATTAATTTTTCATGTGTTGTAATTAGTATTAGAAAATTAAACATATTGCTTGTTCAATATATAATGCAATTGAATAATTTAGGTCGATCGATACAGATTAAAGCATCGTACAATGTCGGTTGACAATGGCCATACCTGTTACATAAGCATGTCTGTCTAGATTCTTAACCAGGTTGAGTTAACGATATTGGAATATTAAACCACCCAAGTTACCCTAAATGTGTATGTTTGGTTGCCGAGAAAATACTTCAAAATATGTAAAGGAAAAGAATATTTGAATTTCAAATATAAATTTTTTTTTTGAAAACTCAGGTAATCCCCAACCCTTTGGGTCAGGACTAATCTATGGTGCGGGACTGGCCCCAAAGGGGGAGTAAGAAGTTGAATCCATGGACCTTTTGCTTCATGAGGCGTAAGTCTCGGGAACCACTGGTCCACCCTTCAATGTTTCTAATAGAATTCTTATAAGTTATGATCTCTCCAATTTTCTTTTATTTTCTCTCTTTTCACTTATTTTTTCGACAACCAAACATGGGGTAAGGGTTATTAGAGATAAGTTTAAAGAATAAAGTGGTGTAATAAGGTGAGATGAGATACACCGTATCTCATCTCTAGGTAGATTTGAATTTGAAATAGAATAGTATCAAATATTAGATTTGATTAGAATTAGATCGATTTGATTATGATTTAATTTGATTTGATTATGTTTCTATGTTGAGACTCATATGATCTCTATATAATCCTTAATGAGGAGTCATTGTGATCATTCTAGCTTTTTAATAAATCATAATTTCTATATGGTATCAAAGCTCTGGTTGCAATTTGGTCATGAGTTCAATTCTTTCCACCTTTTGGGTGAGGGGGAGTGTTGAGTGTTATTTATCGCCTCCGCTCCCAAGTGCCGCATAACGCGTCCTATCTGTCCCATGACTTTCTTATATTCAATGTTACTATTCTCACCATAGATCGGTCTTTCAGAGTTGTTGGTTGTTAACAAGGGTAGGGTTGGTTTTGGAGATTTTAACTCTCTAATGGTGATGTTTAGTTTTGGAGATTTTAATTCTCTAATGGTGATGTTTGATGATGATCGTTTGTTATCTTCGTGGCAATTTCCGAATTAGGCTTCTTGAAATTGATACGTGAGAATAGGTCAAGAAATTCACTATTGTTATAAAAAAATATTAATAATAAGAAAGGAAAAGTAGATAGACAATATCACCACGACAGCTAATCATGTAAACCATATCACTGGATCCTACACGAATGTCTATCGTTACTTTATCCCAGCTATATGAAATATTTTATAATTCATTTCATACTTAAATTATAAATTTAATAAAGTAAACGAAAATTTGTTACATAAAGAAAAGAATACGTCATTATAACATTAACCGTTGCTATTGGGTATAAGCCCATATGGACCCATTCTCTTAGCCTGAGTTCCAATCTCAACTTTCTTAGAGGCCTCCTCTTTTGGCCGAACCTATTTCTTTTTCAAGGGATATGATGTCCTTTTTTTATCAACTCATTAAAGGCACACCATTGCCCATAGTGGCCCATTTTCTTGTGGCTTACAGAGAGGCCAACTCATTTATGGCCCATGGGGCCCATTTAAAGCCTTTCAAAGTTTTTTTTTTTTTTGAGGTTCTTTCCAGATCCATTAGAGACACTGCCTTTCAGACCCATAGAGGCCATTCTTTTAGCCATAAAGGTCCTTTTCTACTTATAGAGGTCCACCATAGGCATGGCGACATATTCAATAATAAATCGCAACTCATTAATGGCTCATGGTTACCAACAACAGAGTTCCATTGCCAGCTTCAAATTCATGAAGATCTTTCCATCTAATATGTTTGAGGAGAATATTGGAGAAGAAAATGTAAAAGTGTAATAAGGTGTGATGATCATCACAAGGTAGACTTGGATTAATTGAATTTGGATGACATTTGATTAGATTTGATGATGTTTGTTTCTATCGTAAGTTATTTCTCATTCTGATATATACCTTATGGGTTACTGTTAAGAGTATCCTACAACTCAGTACAAGTTCTTGAGGATTACTCGCCCATCTGCCACTGGAAATGTCACTTCTTATCCGACTTGCATATATGTGTTAAAAATGCCACCAGTGTTCATATTTAGTCAAGATCGAACTCTCCCTGAGATTCAAAGTGGTATTACTTATAGCTTCTTTTTTCATAGACAATGCAAATTTGGAATCTCTTTCATTCCAAGGCATATAAATCGTATCTATGCGCTTTGTATTTACCTAGAGTTTGTTCCTATAAATATAGCCTTCCCTACGCCCTCATGTCAATCCCACGGGCCTCTTATCCATTTGTAAGCACCCTATTTTTGCACCCCTATCCCTCTTCCCACTTCTTCAAATGCTCCAAGGTTTACCCAAGCCCAAGCCCATTTGGCCAAACTTGTACCCAAACAACTCAATCAAGCTCAATTACTTAATTCCATTACCCAGGCCCAAGTAGTCAAGCCTAATTACCCAATTGTATTAGCCAAAACTCAATTGCTTTAGCGAAAGCCTAATTACCATAGCCCAAGCCCAATTGTCATAGTTAAAGTCCAATAACCATAACCCATGACCCATCTACTAACAACCCATGATCCATAAGGTCTAGTCCACATACCCACATCCATTCAACCCATATCCAAGGCCCACTAACCCAAGTCCACTTTCCACTTTCCTACAAAAGACCTTTTATTTTTTCTTCAAACCCCAAATAGCCCCATTTTTATGTTTACACACCTTTTTGACCACCCAATCATCTTTCACCAAGTACACACCTTTTTGACTAACCAATCACCTCCCATACTCCCTTACACCTCTTACAACTCATTCTTACACCTCTTACAAAACAATTAATTCTCTTACACTCCTTTTGACCACTCAATCACCTCTCATCAAGTACATACCTTTTTTATTATCCAATCACCAACCACATCAATTTTGACCAACCAATCACCTCCCTTCTTCTCACCCAACCCTCTATTTATCACCAAATTGCCACAACCCCTTGAAACCTCTATAAATACAAGACCCTCACAAGCCATTTCTTCTACCTCCAAAATCCCAAGTGGAAACCCTAGCTCTTCCTCCTCTCACCCCTTTTATTTCTTTTTAGCCTTGAAGAAAGTTAGAAGAAGCCAAGGTTTAGAGTGTGTAGAGAATTCTAGGAGTAAAAGCCTAGAGTTCTTCACTAACTCTCTTCCTTTGTGGACTCTAAAAACTCATCACCTCTTGGAGCATTGGAGAAGTAGTCTTGGAGGAGTAGGCACTCTTCCTTTTATTCTTTATCTTCTTCTTTAGTTCATATCTTTTTTTTTTATTATTTGTAGTCCTCTTCTAGAATAATTTGGGAAGACCTTTCTTTTCTCAAGTTTAGTTGGGTCTCTCTACACCAATCTAATGGTGTAGAGGGACCCCACCTCAAAAGAAAGGAGATGTCTTATTTTTTCTCTCATGTAAATATTTCTTTCTTTCATATGTACCCACTAGTGTGGATATGGGTAGGCCCATAGAGAGTGGAAGCTAAAGCTATACCTCTCTTTTTTATTTTGTTTCTTCATTTTGATTCTAGTCCTTCTTCTAGAATCATTTGGGAAACTCATCATCACTCAAATTTTCATAGTTGAATCTCATTACATCATTCATAATGGTGTAAAGGGATTACATTAGAGAGGAGATGATGAGTATTCATTTTCTTCACTTGTCACTTTTTCATTTCTTTCTTTTTTTCTTCATGTTCTATTTTGAATGGATAAATGATGACTTAAGGACCTAAGGACTTAAAGAGGACTTTATCCAAAATGCCTCATATCAAAGACAATGGTATTTGATTTATTATCAACACCAATCCAACAAAATAGGTGTTGGTAATAGACCATTTACTATTCACAATGCACACCCCTCTTTATGTCCTAAATATAATTTTTTAGCCTAACTTTTCCTTAGTCTTTCTCTTGAATTAAATTTGACTTTAGTTAAGTTTGCCAAAATCTCACCTATATGAAAATCCAAAAAAAAAGAACATGATAAAATCTCAAAATACCAAAAACATTACAAAATCTCAAAATACCAAAAAAATCTAAAAATACCAAAAGACCAAAAACATGCTTGCTAGATCTTGGTTAGCCTACTCAACCATGGTTAACACCCTTCTAACCGCGGTTAGACCTAGAACTTGCACTTGACCAACCCGGTCAACTAAACCCTAGCCCCTAGGCTAGACCATTGACCACCTTATGCACACACACACACACCCTTAGCCTTGGCATGGGCTCATGTGCCAGAACTACGCTCGGTCTGATCTCACCCCAATGTGAGTACGTAGGCAACCCAACCCGGGTTCGACCCTAGCCCATCTAGCTTTCTTTCTTTCTTGGATTAGCATTTGATTAAACATTTAGACATTTTAATTAATATTGAGATTAAATTTGACTTAAATTTAGAGAGTAGGTAACCATTGCAAAATGGGGGTCTTGGGGTGCCTAACACCTTCCCCAGGACTTAAGCGAACCGCTTACCCTAACTCTAATAGACCATTTGTCTTATCCAAATCAATCCGGGACCTATCCCTAAGAATGAATAGGTGGCGACTCTTAGTCAAACCACAAATGTGAAAGTGGGTAGAAAAATCCATGCTCACACCATTCTCATTCCATCACGGTGAGCAAGTCAAAATAGAAAATACTCACATTGGGTTTTGGGATAATCAGGCTCGAAAGGATGACTTTCACCACGTCAAGGTAACACTCTATTGTTGAATTATATCCCTTCCTTGGCCATATCAAGAAATAGAACTAACTAATCCTAAGCAAAGGGTCGAGGAACTTTACCTGTGTATACATCTAAAACTCAATTCCCTAGTCAGGACTCAAGGAAAGTCGAATACTCAATTGATTCAGCCATTATTTACAGAATGAGCATTTCAGAATCTCAGTTGATTCAACCATTACTTACTGAATGAGCATTTCAGAATTGAAATGAATGGCATTTTTTGTTATCTGGTCATCATTTTGGGATCATTTCTATTTACATGGTTGTTTCGTGAGAGGGCTTAGCATATGAAAGTGAACTGCTACTTTATTTATTACCACATCCCCTCCTTAAGCAGATCATGCTACTTTATTTTTATTACAACATTCCCACCTTAACCAGATCATGTCCTTGTAGCTTTTTTCAAAATCAGAGACAGTTGATTCAATTCATATAATTAATATAATTACATGGAAATTGTTGTTTTTTTTTCAATCACGCCGATATCAAATTTCTATTTATTTTAGAGTAATTTCTTCCTACATCAATTAAAACTGTCATGGTTGCATTACCGTCCATAGCATGAATAACATTAACCTCTTCGCTTTCTACACGGCAATTTACAGGAAAAAAAAAAAAAAAAATATATATATATATATATATATATATATATATATAGCTTCCGAGCTGATACAATGCCCCTTGATAATGACCTTTCCCAAATAAAATCACTATCTCCCTGCACATGTTACTATCTAAAAGAGATCTCACCATTATAGGTTCCTCCTATGTTCGTCTTTGGCTCAACCTTTTTCTCTTCCATTATTTCGATATCTGGATATCCTAAATCTAGTGATGAATGATCAAAGTCTGCCACTTCTACCTCATGCCCATCAGATAATGAAGTATCGACTGTGTAGGATGTTGAAGTTTCTAGTGAAGTATCTAGTGAATGACGGATCCAATTGGTGTTCTTGGGAACTAGGTTCCGTTTAGCAGTGGCACGCCAATTCTTTAGACCCTTAACTACCCGCTCTGTAAATACCGCTGCCTTCATTGATGAACCCATCTGTTGCAAATTTATTCTTGGTTAAATTCAGCAAAGTGGAAGTGAAATTAGCTTAATTCAACTTGTACTTTTTTACCTGTGTGACCAAGGCATATAGAGGTAATGTTACATAGCCACAAAGGAATTGAACTATTACGCCCATTGCTATCCTTATAATAATGTCCTCCGTCCTTCGATGGAAGCAAGATCTAAACCCAAACTTGTACTGTATTTTAAGAAAAATTAGTGAGAAATTGTGTGAAAACGTAAAATAATTTAGTTCATCGAATTCAAATTAATAATTACCCATGTCCATGTGAAGAATGCCAGTTGAAAGGAGTTCTGCAGAGCCCAAAATATTTATTCTTGAGAATACAAAAACAATGCCATGGACACTTGTTTCACTCAGAAGAATGTTCATTATATATATAAAAAAAAAAAAAAATCCCTGTAAGAGTTGGAAAACATGAGAATAGGGTTTTACCTGGAATAGAATGAAGTGCATAAGGTGGAGTAACAATTGAGGTCTACCAAACCAGAAGAGGTTGTCATTTGGCTTTACAAGCAAAGTTCCTCTTACAACAGGATCCCTATCATGGCTCTCCAAACACATTATAGTTATGATAGCTTGCACCTTTGTCCCCACCAACAAAAGAATCTGCAACACAAAAGATAGAACTAGTACTATGTATCTTATCACAATTTGTCAATAATATAGACCAATTTGCAGATCAAATTTATGGTCTCACCACTAAAGGAATAAAGGGCAACCATAAATAATTATAAAATCCTGCACACACATGAGGAATGAATCAAGTTAGCTTTACCGAGCTTAGTAATATATAAATGATGGTGTTTACAGAACATAAATGAGATTGGCATTACCTCGTGCATTGAAAAATATGAAAAATACGAAGAAGATCCAATTGGGTAGGCTGCAAAAATAAGATATATATCCAAGAATCATTTACTGGGTTTTGAATGTATTAGTATATTGATCTTATGTGTTCTCCTATAGATACCTTACTCCCACAACCACTTGAAAGTCATCATCCAAAGCTCTTCTAAGAAACTTTCGGAAATCAAACTTGCTACCTTCTGCAAAGTGGGCCTAGAAGGAAAAGGGAATACAAAGCTCAGATGTTCAAATCAACACTAGGTGAAGCTATTATACTTGATAAAACTTGTCGTGGCAATACCATGATGAATCCGTGTCTAAGCGTGAAATAATCGACTTTGGAAACGGATCCAATAAACTGTCGAAGAAAACAAGCCTGCAAAAAAGATGTAAAAAATTATTAGATTATCTTTAAACCTATGGGTTTAAGAAGATTAGGGTAAGGTTTCCATAAAACTAATTACAGGCCAACGAAGTAGATGGTGGTCACTCCAGCAGTTCAAATGCCGTTTTCCGAATGATGTTTGATGGGTGAGCCTAAACCTCCGTGGATCTGAATGGTTTAGTAAGTAGTATCAGTAAGAAAAAATGAGGTGGGAAAAGAGATTAATTGGAATTTAAGCTTATTATGTATATGCGCTTAATAACATCAACATCTAAAAAACTAAAACTTTAAAGTAAAAGGCAAATGCTTTCTAGTTAGAGATATATGTATTAGCTTCTTTGAATGAAAATGGATTTTCAGATCATGACATGTTTGATAATTAAGGACTGAAACATCATGTTATGGTTTAGACAGTGGTACTCTCATGGTTAGAACAACCTGAAAGAATGGATGATAAGTACCCCATGGATTGAAAAGATCATGGAGAGCCATGATCCTTTGTATAAATACTCATAATGGAATGGTATAAGAAAGTCGCGTTACTGCTTGCTCTAGCACAGTGTCCACCGTCATCAATCAATATAACCCTCTTAGGACGTAACTAATACGGGATGCCATGCACATTCGATATGTTTGAGATAATCTTAGAGAATACAATAAAGTGGTGTTATAAGGTGACTGTACCTCATCGCTAGGTAGATTTGAATTTGGATTTGATTAAATTAGATTAGGTTTTTGATTAAGATTTATTTCTATCTTTAAATGTTCTAATCTTTATATAAACATTATTCGTCAGTGTAAAGATGATCCAATCAATCAATATTACTTTTTTTTTTATGATTTCAAAGCAGGTCGATCAGACAGTAATTTGAGTTACTTTTATTCATCGAATCAGGATCGAACGATAATACATATTATTTGTCTAGTTGACTTTCCTGATACCATCCAGTTAGAAGGATCACACCAAAACAATTGCAACATATAAAACAAGTGAACAGATTCATGGCCTCCAAGCTTACCATTAGAGTACAGATATTCTAGCGTTCTTGTTTCTTCTTCCCAAGATTCCCATCTCTTCATCTGAGTAATTAACAACAGAAGGTAGAGGGGGTCAAAGATAAATCCCAAATTCCCAATTTAAAAACACGTCTAATGACTAAACACAGACTCTTAAAAAAAAAAAAACACACACACATTTTATTAATGTGAGAATAGAACCTTCTTTGAAATATATTCTTATTTCGAATGTCAAACTTGTTGAAAAATGATGAAAAATACAATTTAAAAAAAAACATGAATTAACATTAAAAATATATATACCTTAACCATCCCCAGACCAAAGGTAAGGACGCAGGAAAGAACATGAAAGAATGCCAACACAAAAATTAAGTAGTGCAGCTGCTTTACACCTTCTCTGGACAGAAGAGAAACCTTTCCCTAACAATTGCACAAACATCTCAAATTAAAATCACCAATCTATAAACATAAACCCCACCAAGGATTTAGATGCAACTCTACAAACTGACCATTTCTCTCTAGTCTTTTTTTCGCATCGAGGAACCCCAAGCCCACCCTTCGGGTAGGCCGGGTAAACCCCGGGCACATGCAAGACCCCGCAACCACATGAACCGGTAAGGCCAAGGCCCATGAGAACCATGGAACCTTGTGCCGATGGCCCTAAGGGGTTGGCAAGAGTCTAACTCATGACCTCCGCTTCGTGAGGCGTGGTACCTTGCCAACTGAGCCATCACAATTTCATTTATTTCATACCTGCTCTTCGCACCTCGGTTCCTCCTCAAATTCACTAGGAAGTGTCGTGTTCTTGCAGGGAAGAAAGGTTTCAGCGACGCTCTTTGGGATACAGATCTTTGCAACGGGCTTTTGGCTGACGCTCAGTAACAAAGAGATGAAGCCCAATAGCATTAACTCTACATTCAAATAAAGGTTTTAAAAAAAAAAAAAATCATAAATACCCATTTAATTATATCAGAAATCCGTTTTTTTTTTTTCTCGGAATTCTTGCATCCCTCTAACCTGATTTCATCTTATAAAGAGCCCGAGTGAGAGACTTCCTCCTTTTTCTTCTGAAGTACTGAAACGAGAAGGAACCATAATTTGCAATATAAATAATATTCTTCTTACTGTAAATGAAGAATTGAACAACCAAAAAAACAATACATGCTTATAGATGTATACCAAGAATATAGTTAATGCATGTCGAACGACCGTGCATACCTTGGTTAAGTGATGGAGGGCATGTTCAATGATGAGAGAGATGGTGATCAAGATGAAGCAAACCACTGCAACAGCCCATGTTGGTGTTTCTTCAAGAGATGCAACCTCTTCTCCAGCCATGATCTCTCTCTCTCTCTCTCTCTCTCTCTCTCTCTATAGATCGATTATGAAATGCTAGACAGAGGAATGTTTGCTAGCTGTAGAGGTCTTGTTGAGGTGGGGTGGAGTGTGGATTATCAACCATCCCTATTATAGCCCAAAGGGTACACAGCAGGCATGCCATTGGTTCTCCTCAATAAAATAAAAATAAATCAAAAGTAATGACATATCGACTGCAACACGTCTCTTTCAAAAACATTAAAATAATATACTTTTCAATTTTTATGGGGAGGGGCAACATTATGCCTAATGTAGCTTTCAAAACATTGAAATAATATACTTTTCAATTATTATGGGGTGGGGGCAACATTATGCCTGATTTAGCGGAAGCAAATCGTCTCTTCTTGTGGCCTTGAGTGTTTACCGACTAGGATCTCTCTTCTTTTAGGGAAATATCTCAGAAGATAAAAGATCATGACCGTTAAACACTCAAAGCCACAGGGAGAACAATTTGGTTCCGTAGCCCTACCGCAACAACAGGGGCATTGCTAACAATTGATTCTTACCTTTAAACACCCTTGGCCACAGGCAAAATCATAAGGATAAATACAGATGATTTGGTTCCGACCCTAATCCAGACTAGGTAGGAGAAGTACTTGGTCATTGTTCGAGAAGAGTACAATAATAATGAGAAGGGAGTGTTAGTCGCCCTATCTTTTTCAGGACAAGAATATTGTGTCAACAGTTATAGCCGATCAAAATTCTTGCCTCTAAAGGAAAAAGTGCATTAAAGGGAGATGTACCGATTGTAAGTCATGTCACACGTGTTCTTTCTTTGACTTTAGTTACAAAAATTAATCCCTAACTTTTAAAAAAATTTAAATATATAAATGATAAACCTATGCCATATTTTATGATAATAATCCGACTTAACCGGACCAAATATAACGGCAGTCGATTTAGAATCGAGGGAGAAACTGGACAGTTGTACTTGAGCCCAAGTCTTCTTTTCGTTCTGTTTTTATCATGTTAGTCAAATCAGTTGTTTCACGAGTACGGATTTCCGTGCGCCATGTCGGACTTTTTAACGAATTTAACATGCTTCTATGGTTAAACCAAAAAAAAAACATGCTTCTATGGTCACTAATGACGTGCAAGAATATCTTACGAAGTGAGAAAAGAATAACCAGTCTTTTTGCGTTTTTTGTGTGGAAATTTTAAACGAATGACTATTCTAAATTATTCTCGAATAAGTTTATTTGCGTTTTTTCCTGGAAATTTTATATGAATGATTATTGTGAATTATACTCGAATAATTTTTGTACCTAACTTTTATTGTGAGAAATGAATTTTACAAAACCGTCATTTCCTTTTTTCTTTTAACGACAATTACGACATCACTGTATTTTTCAATGAATGGGAGCATCGTCAACACGGTAGAGCTCCGCCTGGTATTTAAACTCTAAAACATAATGCACAAGTAATTATTTACTTTTCCATATCGAATTAAAGGTGACTCACTAATTGAGGATCAAGGATCTTCAAGGAATGTTTGGATGTGGGTTAGTATTGCCCGAGATAAGAGAATACAGATAGGTAAGAAATGTTTTCCACTTTTCCAGGATAAAAGAGATGCTTATCCACCAAAGCCTTATTCTTATCAACTTAGCTTGCACCCAAACATGCCCGTATTATCTTGAAATTTCATAGCCTATCATTTATCTCTTCTTTTCTCTTTTTTATGCATTCATGAGAACAAGGTAGGACCAAGAAAAAGAAATATTAGGCATGTCTGCCTTCTTTTTCTTTCTCTTCTCCGCAAAAATGATATTTTCCTCATTTTGTATGTAAGATTGGTTTAAGAAGACAAGAACACGTGTATATAGTTGAATCAACAAGACTTCCCCAGATTACCCTAATGACCATGACACTTTTTATTTTCTTTGTTAATTTGGTAGGTAAGACTGGTTTAACAAGACAAACATTTTTAAACCTAGTTGAATCAAGACTCCCCTTGAATCGATCATCGCTTGTTTGTCAATAAGGAGGAGTACCCAAATGATTGATTAACTACTCCGCTTAGCGATTCAGAGGTATAATTCTAGTCCAGCGACGGAAAGGGAGGGTTTTCTTTACTATTCGATAATTATATTAGACTCTAGGAAAATAATAATGTAAAAATGGCTGTAATTGTCAGCTCATTGCCTAACGTCATTTTGAATATTACAAATTCAAAACCTAATGCCGGCTTTAGTACTTCTCATTAAGAGCCATCTTCTTGGAATAATTTGAATTCTTGGTCAGTTAGGAAGTTTCATTGGTTATGTTTTGCCGATGCATTCAAGTTACTCATTTTGAGGCAAATTCAACAAATTGGGGTTTCAACTCTTAATTATTTTGATTATGTAAAATGAGTATATCTTTTCCCATGTCTTTCATTTTAAATTTAATATTTATTAGATTATAATTGCCGAGTACCCATCGATTCTACGCCTTCGAGTCAAATCCAATGGCCAAAAACATAAAATTTCTTGAGACTATAGGATGATTGAATTGATGGAACATTTTCTCCTCCATTGCCTACAATTTCATTGATCATTCCGAAATACGCAATTGGTGAAATGGTTATATTCATGTAAACGTGTTTATATGAATTTTTATCTCAGTTGACATATGGTTTACCCAATTCTGTCAGGGTTTGGGGTGGAATTTCTTATTTGTATTTCTAAAAACCCATAAATTTCTTGTTTACACCTAATTTTCTATTTTAAATCCGGTTTCCTATTTAGAGTAAATTTTGGAGTCTATTTATATGATGCAAGGTATGACATCTATACTAATATTATATTTTGGTTGGTTCCATATGACATATTATGTACATATTACAATTCTTTGACGGTGAGGCTTCTAAATTGTTCTTCGCCCCATGGTCGTGACAAACCACATAAATAATTATCTTGTGGTTGTTTGTTTATTTTTCTTTTAATTTTCTCTATATATTATTAATAGATAGTGGAAAGATCTGTTTTGTGGCAATAGTTGAATGGTTAAACATTTTAGGAAAAACATTCTAAGACAATTTTAGACCTACCCAAAATTTCATACCAAAATCCGGCAAAAAAAAAGATATGATAAAATTTTCACCAAAACCATAAAATCCCATGTTTTAGTGTACGATTGATAGGCAATCTTAGAAGCTCTTTTCAACATCTTAAGCTATTCATATATATATAATCAAAATCATCCCAGTGCTGAGGGTTGGCCATTCTTTGGCTGCTGAGTTTTTTTTCAACTCTCCAGCCCACCTCCATGGGAAGCCATTGACATCAACGTATTCCAGATTAATAGAGTGTTCAAAGACTCAAAGGTGGCGTGTCTGAAATTCTCCATCAACATGCTGAAGAGAAGGGCCCATGAATAATTGACCCATCACGTTCAACCTGAACCCAAGACCAGCCTCCTGACAAGTGACTAATAGTTTGTACTAGTTTGATTTGAGGGTTTTTCACCCATGGATAAACTAGGCACATAGAGTCCATGTATTAACCTACTAGTTCCTGCCCAGTTGGTTGAAATATCAACAGATGTGGGTTCAAAACCCATGGGATCGCAATTTTTGAACGAACCTGTCAACCCGTTAGAATCCGACTGATTTTTTCATAGACTCCTGTTGATGCATCGGAGTTTGGGTTTGGCTTTTTTTGACTATTATAAATGGGAATGTGATTTAAAACTCTCAATAGTATCTACTATTGATCTAGAGTTGGGCCGTTGGATTAAAAACTCAAGGCGTACATGCATTAAATGATGGGCCTCACTTGATGTTTGGCACTATTAGATTTGATTTGCCATCAGGCGGCTCAACTCTCAATAGTACCTAATATCGAGTGTTTTAAATCACTTCCCAAATAATTATGTCGAGTTTGTATATGATGCTTAGACCTCACGGGTCATAATATCTAGTTAATTTATTAATTAAGAACTGAACTACACGAGGGGGCTCGAGATCTCTGAGGGTGGCTTGCTTCTTTGTCAACATCAATTCTATCCATGGCAATGGCAGTCATGAGGAGAGAACTCAAAGCGAAGGAAACGTCAGTGGTGGTGTTTGACGTGGGGGACGAAGCGGACAAGGTTGGTGAGGAGGTTGAAGTGCTCCAACTTGGCCTATGTTTTGGTGGGCCAAAGGCCCAAAAAAATTCTCTCAGAAATCTTGTTTGCAAGGTGGAGGAATGAAGTCAAGTGACCATTTTTGACCTGTAAGCACCCCAATTTTGTACCCCTATTATATCCTCTCCCCATTTCTTCAAAGCTCCAAAGTTTGGTCCAATTACCTCTGTGAGAGAGTGATTTAGTAATCCTTTTACATTTCTCATAAGGCAAAAGATTACCTCTGGTGGCTGCCCGAGCTAAGCGGTCGGGCATCCATATGGGCACCTGGCGAAAAATTATGGGAGAAGTCATTTCATTGTCTCCCCTTGATTTTGACTTCTCCCCATTTGATATCTTCCCCCTTTAAAAACGCCACATGCCCATTGTTTTGTGGATGCCCGAGCGCTTAGCTCGGGCAGCCACCAGAGGTAATCTTTTGCCTTCTCATAAATGAAGAACTCCAATCGTTATCGCATGTGGATGTAAGCTTAGGCCGAACCATATAATTGCTTGTGTTATTTGTGGTTGTATCATTCTTGCTTATTTTCTTGCTGTCCCTTGGTTACCACAATTGGTGGAAGCGGAGTGAAGGAACCACCACCATACATGAATATAGGGCTGCCGTATGCTAGATTAATTTAAGGGAAATGCTTTTGAGACCGCATAAGGGCCGAGACCTCCGAGACCTCGCGCACATGCGCGGGATTTCAGGTGGGGCCCACCATGTGATGATGGGCCCCACCTGAAATCTCGCGCACATGCACGAGGTCTCGGCCCTAATGCGGTCTCAGTAGCAAAGTCCTTAATTTAATTAACTATCTTACAACATGCACACCATTTCTTGGTGTTGGCCTTTTGCATCCCTGGAATTTGGTTTATGAGTTTCATAGTGTATGGTCCGTGGTCAATTGTCATTTGATCTTTCTTTGGATATGTGGTAATTTGGAAATGGGAAAGCTCATACAAATTTTGATTTCTTCCGCCAGTTTCACAGCCACCACCAAGTTATTGTTTGGGATAGTTAGTTCATCTACATGCACGTATTGATCTAGTGAGGTGCGTGTTGATGCAAGGATATCTGCATGTGGGTATGTGCCGTTTGGTTGTTTGTGTGGGCGGGTGTGGGTAGGGCTGTAAATCAGCGCGGCACGTTATAGAGGGCTTTTTTCTTCCAAAGGCCCGAGGGCTGGCTGGGGCCAACTATTTCAAGCCCTCTTAACTAATGGCTGGACCAATGCCCTTGGACCGGCATTTGTTTGTATGTAGGGCTGTCAATCCAGCCCTTTGATGAGGGGGCCGGCCTGAACCAACCCTTCAAAGTTCGTAAAATAGAGAGTTTTTTTTTTCTTTTATGCCCTAGGGTCATGTTGGACCTAATTTTGAAAGACCCTCTTACTTGAATGTCAGACCTAATAAGCACGCGCCAGGTTCAACACTTTACTTTATATGGTATACCATACTATCTATCTATAATATAAAGAAATAATTGTTACCTAACCCCAACAAAAAAGTGTCACCTAACCCCCTTTCTTTGCTCTTCAATCTTCAATTTCAGGAATCCTATAAATTCTATTTTAAGGATGCCACGTGCACCATTTTTTAAATCTCAACCGTTAACTATTTCTCTCTCACACGTCTCCTTCTCAATTCAAAAACTATTGGAGAGATTTTAGGGGATACATACGTTTCTTCACAATTCAAAAATCATTTGAAATATTTTAAGAGATTGTGATAAGAGAGAGAGAGATAAGAATAGATAGAGAATGTAGAAAAAGATTTTAGGGGATTATGATAAGAGATAAAGAGAGAATGTAGAGATAAATTTTAGGATATTGTGATAAGAGAGATAGAAAGAGATGTCATGTGGCAACCTTTTTTAAATCTCAACCGTTAGCTCTCTGTCTCTCTCTCTCACGTCTCCCTCTCAATTTAAAAATTATTTGAGGAATTTTGAGGGATACACACGTCTTCCTCACAATTCAAAAACCATTCATAGGATTTTAGGAGATTGTGATAAGTGGGATAGAGATAAAAATGATAGATAGAGCACGTAGAGGGATTTTAGGGGATTGTGATAAGATGGATAAAAAGAGATACGAATGAGAGAAAGAGAGAATGTAAAGGTATATTTTAGGGGATTGTGATAAGAAGGATAGAGAGAGTGTAGAGATTTATTTTTGATTTTTTTATTCACACTCGTGCATCGCACGGGTCTCGACTAGTATGATATTATAAACATATTACATATATAATATAATGGCTTAAGACTTATAATAAACAAAGGTTGTTTCACCAAAAAAACAAAAAAAAACCTAAGGTTTACTTACCTATATTTGTAACTTTTTTTTTTCTTAAAATCTAACAAAGACTACTATATGAATGTGTAATAGAAGTGCAGTATCTTTTCAAAATTTTGTAAGTTACCTTCTTGTTTTTTTAAAAAAATCTAACCGTACTAATCTAACGGTAACAATTGTAGGCGTGGTTGTAATTTCACTCCCCTCACTATAAATTAAACCTTACCTAACCTCCTAAAATGTAATAGAAGTTTAAGAGATTAACAATATCATCTTGCACTGTTGGTCCAAGCCCCAATAAAGGTTGTATGTTAGGATGGCAAACAATGTAGGAAAAGCTAAAAATGATAATTTGTTTTTGTTCTTTTGGCCCTGATGAGACCTTGGCAGATCCCTTGAGGGTAAGGCTCGGGCCAAGCCAGTCCAGGCCCCAAGTACTAGGGCCTCACCCCAGTGAATGAGGGGTGGGGGCCCAATAAGACTTAAGCCCTGCCTCGGCCTGTGTGGGGGGCTGGCAGATTCTTATGAGTCAATGACATGATTCTTAGGTGTGGATGGATTCCAAATAGAGCCTCAAAAACTGAAGTATCAGAAACTCCCATTACAATTCCCAATAGACCAATTAAAACACTGTTGATTGGGCAAATGATTCCAAAAGCTACAAGTTCAAATAGTACTTTCTTCAATGTGAGGACCATCACAAGGAAAACAGTAGATAAATCTAAACCCAGTGTTGATTAGGCACACAATAAAGTTTTCTTCCATAGCCGTGGAAGTGAAGTTACATCCAAATTACTGTTGGAGAAGAATTACGTCGTAATGGCACCAGGAGCTTCTTCTGAGCAACTATGAGCATCGTCTTCTGCAACTTTAGGTGCAACCACTACCACTTCGTCCTGAGTAAATATCATAATTTTGGAAACAATATTACAGAATTCCCTGCAAAACCAACACAGTAGAGAATTTAATTTAATGCTGAGGATTTTGAACTAAAAGAAATTTTAAGAGAGAAAAAACTTAATCTTAGCATAATGGACTAGTATGGAGAAACTAATCTATGCATAAACACCAACAAAATGCTGTTTATTAGGGCTAAAATCAAACTAGTATGGTACAAGTATAAACAGCTACTTACTGCCACGGATCATCTCCAACAAGCATCATATCATTTTCATCATCTGCATAAACAACTTGCCATCCTTTCTCTGGATCATTCAAAAGCCCTTCCATATTGAATAGACGCTCCAACTCGCAAATCAGATCTCCATACCCACAAAGCTTTGTGAGATCAATTTCCCTCCCTACAACACTCCCTTGCTTGTGAACCTGCAGTTTTGATCTTATAACAAAGTATACTGTAATGCAATATCAAAATCCATGTCTTACAGCAGAAAGGTTGCTTACTTTGGTGCAACTGTGTCCCATCTTCTTGTTCGACACAGTAGGCTTCAGATGCAGCTGCTTTTCAGAAGAGGGTAGAAAAGAGGTTTCAGGGTTCAAGTTCTCTGTCGAAGAAGGAGAAGTTACTGGAGTGATTGTGCCATCTTCATTTGGTACATGAGTTTCCTCGGTTAAGGGAAAACCAAAGAGTCTGCAGCCACTTTTAAAGGTAGGACCCATTCCCAAACCTTGATTGCCCCTAAATGCTGTCTGAGTAACAAGATCAGGAAGTGAATGTGGAGTACCCAGATGGTTATGCTCATTAAAAAGATCTGCAGAAAATGTGTTTCCCAGATCTCTGGTGTAGCGACCCCCACAAGGTGAGGATAATGAGAATTTCCCTCCAGACAATTCAAAACTATCAAACAAACCCCGGTAGTTTACTTCATCTCCCTTCTGATTGTTGACACCATATACAGAGTGATGGTATCGAACTGGAGTACTTGCCTTTTGAAACATTAGCACAGAAGATGGTGAAGACACTTGTAAAGATGGTGCAGACGGTTGCAAATGAGTATTGTAGCCCGGCATCAGCATAGTCCGTCCACTTCCAGAGCTAGACATGTGAACACCATCAAAGATCCCAAGCGCACCATTTGCATGACCCTGCTTATCAATTGGGGCTGTTCTGTATGGTGGCGTAGGAAATATTTCTTGACCTTGCAAGACCTTATGGAATCGAACAGATTCACCAAAGCCTATGCTTTTATAGGAAATGTCGGAATTTCTTAGTGGGATTCTGATGCCACTTCCTATTGCAGCCATCCCGGAACTGTTCGAACCAGGAAAGCATCTCCTTATTTCAGATGGAGGATGATTCTGCACATCAACACCATCCCAAGGAGTACTAAAACCCAAAATTTCTTGACCTTGCAAGACCTTCTGGAACCTTAAAGATTCCCCGAAGTCTGATAATCCGATCCCATCTGTAAGAAAATAAGACCAACCAAGTTCATTATTTTGAATGGAAAAAAGAAAAAAGCAATAGGTTGCCCATGGAAGTGTGAAGCAAGGACATACTAGTAACTGGAAAAACTGGTTTGGTTGATGGAAGACTAATCTTAGTTCTCTTTGAAGCAGGTGCCGACACGCTGCTGGAACCTGAGACTGAACCAGATGGCTCAATCTCCCATGGAGAAACTCTGTTGTGTCGATTTGTCCCAAAGTCGTCATCCCACCTTACCTGTAGTAATGAGCTAAATCACTTAATGCCATCAAATTTTATAATAGAGAAAGCATGCACCTTCTATCTAATGGTCATAATAATGTTAAAAGCCAGAGAAGATTCAGGTGTATGAGCATGTTGAAAATCAAAACAATAAAAAAGAAAATCAAATCACACCAATACAAACAGATTTACATGGTTCCGCGTTGTGCCTACGTCCACAAATGAGCCCTATGATTCACTATTCTCAAAGAAAAAAGAATACAATCTGTTACAGTGATTTCTCCTTTTGTTAACCCTAACTCCTTTCTAACTGAGAATATATATCCCATACAACCTATTCGGTCGGATTCATGGGTCGGGTCTACGGATCAGGTCTCGTTACGATTTGGGGGCACTAGCTCAGCTCCGTTAGGGTGCATCAATAGTACTTCCCCTGCATTGTTATGCAGAATACTAGACACCTAAGACAACAGAGAACCTAAGAAGCATCCATATAAAAACATATGAGTTTTCTTTAGGTTCCGTTTGTTTCGAAAGAAAATAAGGTGTAGAAAGGAATATTTTTGTCATCAGTAGTATTTTTCAGCAGAATTGACTCCCCAAACCTCTTCCCCTCCGATTTTAAAAGAGAGCACCCCATCAATATTAAATAAGTTTTAAGTAACTTTGCTGAAAAAAATTCCAGCAGAAAATACATCTTCTAGAGCGCCAAACCCTTGAAAGATATATCGGTGTACCTATTTTCTGTCCAAACAAATGGAGCTTTAATTGATTCACCACCTGGCAAAGTATAAACTTCACTGCAAGGAGTAAGGTACCATCTACTATTTTCCTATTATATAAGAGATCCTCACTAGGCTTTACCTATTGCCTTGGTACCAATTTGTTCTGTGGAAACGCAATTGTGGGATCGATGGCAACGTGAATAAAAGCAGAGAAAAATACATAGAAGAATGAACACAATCCCACGACAAACACTTATGCTGTTCAGCACATGATTACATCCACGGGAGAAAACGATCCGAAAGCTTCCCCTATGTGAAGATTACAAGTAAAATAAGTAGCTCACACACAGGCACTCTCCAAAAATCTCACCAAAAGCCACACTTAGACGAGAGCCACAGTCATACGCAACAAGAGTACACTCTTCGCAAGAGAGCCAACAAAGAGATACCTAAAGCTCCAATCAAGTGAAAGCCCTCTTTCTCCCCAAGAGTAGGACTCTCAAAGGGTAGGGTCGAGGCAGGGGTCAGCCCTAACAATGCCCCCTTACTTATAAGGGCAAGACCCTAACCCTGACCTAGCCCTTCAAGGGCTTGTATAACTGGATTGACTAGGCCCTAACCCTACCTTCAAGGGCCAGGGTAGGGCCATAGGCGGGAAAGAAAAACATTTTTTTCTCACTCATGATGACAGGATTATTTACTGATACAACGAAATTTGCTTAACATTTGACCAATATTTAGTAATCAAGTGAATCAATATATAATCAACCATGCACCACCACCGAATTTAAAAAATAAAACAAACATGAATCACCAATATCAGTAGCCAGTAAGAACTGATCTGATCAATATGGACACAATTAGGTTAGGGTTCAAGTTGGGTTAGGGTTACGATTTCGGATTGAGCTTAACCAGATTAAAAATAATAACTAAATTATGAATCAAAAAGAGGCTCTGGTGCACCGATTTGAGGCTGCCTTTAATGGTCGTGATCACTGCAGATTGCAATAGTGGCCAGTGTGCTTGGAGGATGGTGCCGTGTGTAAGTGGTGAAATCTCATCACTTATTTCACACCCCACACAAAAGGGGGTGTGTACTGTGAGCATCAGATCACGACCCCAAAGAGGGTTGTGATCACTTCACACCTTTACCGCCTAAAGGGGCAGTAAGGTGGTCCCCCTTGCTGCCCCAAATCCAAATTAAAATAAAATGGGCAGCAAGGAGCTCCCTTGCCGCCCCAATTTAAAATTAAACTAAAGGAGTCTTTAATAGACCCCATTCTAGCAGCAAGGACCCCCCTTGCTGCCCCAAATCAAAATTAAACAAGAGGGGTCTTTAATAGACCCACTCTGGCGGCTAGGAACCCCCTTGCTGCCCAAATCTAAATTAAAATAAAGAGGCAGCAAGGGAGCCCAAATTAAAATTAAAACAATAGGGGTCTTTCAACAGACCCCACGCTGGCAACAAGGAGCCCCCTTGCTGCCCAAATCTAAACTAAAATAAATGGGCAGCAAGGAGCTCCCTTGCTGCCCCAAATTAAAATTAAAACAGAAGGGGTCTTTTAACAGACCCCACTTTGGCAGCAAGGAGCCCCCTTTGCTGCCCAAATCTAAATTAAAATAAATGCACAGCAAGGAGCTCCCTTGTTGCCCAAAATTAAAATTAAACTAAAAGGGACTTTAATAGACCCCACTCTAGCAGTAAGGAGCCCCCTTGTTGCCCCAAATCAAAATTAAACAAAAGGGGTCTTTAATAGATCCCACTCTGGCAGCAAGGAAACACCCTTACTGCCCCAAATTAAAATAAAAATAAAATGGGCCTTTAATAGACCCCACTCTGGCAGCAAGGTATCCCCTTGCTGCCCCAAATCAAATCCAAATCAAAGGGGTCTTAATAGACCCCAACATGGCAGCAAGGAAGCACCCTTGCTGCCCCAAATTGAAATTTAATGAGAGAGGTCATTAATAGACTCATCACGGTAGCAAGGAAGCACCCTTGCTGTCCCAAATTAAAATTAAATGAGATAGGGTCCTTAATAGACCCAATATGGCAGCAAGGAGCTCCCTTGCTGCCCCAAATTAAAAGGGGTCTTTTAATAGACCCCACCTTAGCAGCAAGAAGCTCTTTTGCTGCCCCAAATTAAAAGGGGTCTTTTAACAGACCCCACCTTGGCAGCAAGGAGCTCCCTTGCTGCCCCCTAATTAAAAGTGGTCTTTTAATAGACCCCACCTTGGCAATAAGGAGCTCCTTTGCTGCCCCAAATTAAAAGGGGTCTTTTAATTGACCCCACTTTGGCAGCAAGAAACTCTCTTGCTGCCCCGAATTAAAAAGGGGCCTTTTAATAGACCCCACCTTGACAGCAAGGAATCCCCTTGCTGCCCCGAATTAAAAGGGGTCTATAACAGACCCCCACCTTAGTAGCAAGGAGTTCCCTTGCTGCCCCAAATAAAAGATGACTAAAAAGTCATCGTCCACTGCCATCTGGCAGTCAAGTAGTGGATATAATACCCACTACTTACCCATGATCCATAAATTGAGGGTGAGGGACCCATGAAGAGGACAGATGTTCTCTTCACAAAGAAAGATTTAGAGGGAGGTGGTTATGAAACCACCCCCCATCAACTCCCACGATATAAAAGGTGGGAGTTCAACGGACCAAAGGGACAGAACATCCGGAATACGGAGAAGAAGAGGAAGAACCAGAGAAGAACTACAGCAAGAAAAGGCCAGAGCTCTAATGGAAGCAAGAAGGTAGGCTGAGATGCCTACCCATCTCTTCCCCCCCCCCCCCCCCCCCCCCCCCCCCTCCCCTTTATTTCAAAAAAGACCTCCAATGGAGGCAACTGTGAATGCCGAAATGGGGCATTCGGCACCCCTTTCATCAAATGAAAAATGTTACGTTTCACTCTCTCTCTCTTCTTCTTAATGAGAGGTATCTCTTTCAAAAGAGAGTATAATTAACGGTATGGGTTCACCCATGCTGGAAATGGCTCTCCCACATAAAATAATAAACTCCATTAATGGAGGTTGTTTGAACAGTGAAGTTCAATCACCTCACACACAAGGTGAGGTGGTAGAAATTTGTTGTTACACTGTGACTCCGTGAACAGTGAGAGATTGAGAGTAAAGACCGTGAGCACTGAGTGAAGTCTAATTGAGAGCTGAGGCCTGAGAGACATGAACGGTGAGCACTGGCCACTGAGCACTAAGGCTGTCAATTCGGCCCTCATGTGAAGGTACGTGACTCAGCCCAAATCAAGGACTTTTTCTTATTTATAAAGCTGACATGAAGGTCACGCTTGGGCAACACCCCCTAAAGCCCAACCCAGACCCTCATTTTATATAATTATAAATATATAATTTCATATCTATTTTAAGTTCTTAACTTAAAATGACCCCTATAACCTTCTTTAATAGAATATTAATTGGGGTATGGTAGTATTTTCACTACCATATCCCCCTGCCTAAAGACCATCCACCATCGAGGACAGGAAAGCCTTAGTCGAGGACTACTTCCAATTGAGTGCTGGTGAGAGACTTTAGTGCCCGAACTTTAGACGAGACTTGAGTGATTGGAAAATAGAGGAATTAGGTAGGTCCTTGCACTCTCAAAACAAAGACGTTAGAGTTTGATCTAGAGGCAACAATGGGCGATTCTCAGTATGATCACAATTACAATCATTTGAGCTAGTTCCTCCTAGTCATTTTCCTCATAAGTTGGTTTTGAATCGTGGTATAACTTACAAGGTTTCTTTCTTCTTATGGAATGCATCATTGAATAAGACTAACTTTTGATCATTTGAAAAGTAGAGGTTGGAGGATGGCAAATCGTTGTTATTTGTGCCTTATTGCGGAAGAATAAGTGGACCATCTGCTTTTACATTTTTCAATAGCGAGTGAGATTTGAGGTTTTTTCCTATTCAGAGTGGGAGTGGATTGGATCTTCCCTTCTCAACTTCTTATCCTTCTAGTTTTTAGAGAGTGTAAATTATGATTGGAATGCCATTTGGTCAGTTCTTCCATACCTATTTCTTGATGCATTCGGAAAGAGAGAAACCAGAGTGTCTTTAATAATTCTTCCTCCTCGACTTCTTGTATTTGTTCTCACATCTGCTTGCTTGTTCTTGAATGATGCTCCATTCGGCGAGCTGGGGAGGAGTTGGGAGAGTTATTGACTTGAATTGTGTGTGGGGTTGCTCTTGTTATTTCATTCTCTCTTTCTCAGGGCGAGGTTTTGGCATTATTTGTTTAATTTTGTTTTCTCTTCTTTTTGCTTTCCTCTTTGAGTATACACTCTTGTAAACTCCCCCTAGATGTAATGATTAGCTTGTTACTCTCTTTTATTTATATAATTTTGATAACCGAGCAAAAAACAATTATGTATTCTAACACTCTTTCATTCTCTTTGTTACTCCACTGTCTTTGTCGTCACTCATTAGCCGGTGGGGTAATGTAGAATTTTTTTTGATATATATCATGACAAAAATTGTTTATTTTCTTTTTAAGCACAGGTTTGCCCTGACGGTAGGGCTTGGGCCTAGCCATTTTAGGCCCTACGAGGGCTTGGGCCGAACCGTTACGAGTTAGGACTGAGCCTGGTCAGACCCCGGTCTGGCCCATTAATAGCCCTACTGAGCATTGAGTGAGTGTTGACTCCTGAGAACTGAGAATAGTGATTGAGAGCTTTGAGAGATTGAGAGGACAATGAGAACCGAGAACAGTGAGAAGAGAGAGGCCAAGATTGAGATTTAGAGTTAAGGTGGGATGAGTTAATTACAAATATAACCCCATTATTAAACTGTTAATTGGGGTTATATTTATAATTTAACAAATATATATTATATATATTGCATATATTATATATAGCTTTTGTACAATAATCTAGGTCTACTAACGTAAGAGGCAAGTCGGGTCGACAAGGGACGTGACCTTGCCCGGCCCTCTTCTTGGAGGGTCAGGGATTTTTTTAACCTGCCCAGTCCACGAGCAAGGAAAGGACAGAGTTTGGAAGGGTTTCTCAGGGCCTTGGACTCAGGTTTTTTTGCAGCCCTACCCAAGAGCCACAACCAACTTTTTCGGAAGAACCATTGAGTTTACCCATGAGCCCCCACCCAAGAGCCACAGGCAAGGAAAGGGCAGAGTTTGGAAGGGTTTCCTAGGGCCGAGTACCCTTGGACTCAGGTACTTCTTACAGCCCTACCCAAGAGCCACAATCAACTCTTTCGTAAGATCCATTGAGTTTACCCATGAACCCGCCCAAAAAGCCACTCTACAAGAGCTACATAATCTCATAGTCTCAGTTGTGCAAAATCCTTTACTGTAGCCTGTAGGCCCTTCTACAGTCTCAAACTCAAGTCCTAAACCAACTAGGAAATTCACAAATTATACTCCCAAAAGGAAATCTAATAACAAATAAACAAGGGACACATGCATCCACATTGGCTTGGATTCCAACAAACTGCTCAAAAATGCTCTATTGGTGTCTCCACCATACCCCATGAGGTGTCCCAATCCACCTTGTTGCAAATTGATCGTGTTCAAGCTAAGCTTGAACATTTGACTTGCCATAAGCCAAAACTTTTCTACTTGTCTAGCTTTTCCACTTCAAGAATCGAATTTGAAACCTCATTCTGATACCAGTTTGACTATCAGAGATTCTCAACATGCTAATTACACTTATACAAGTTACATGTATTATAGATTGTCACTAGGCTGTACCAATATGTTGTCTTCAAGCGAGGTAATAAAGACAGAAAATAAAGAGAAGAAAGAACATAAGCACAAGGTGGAAATTAACTTGGCTCACCAAGTTAGTGACGACACCCATGGGTAAAAAAAATGAGAGCTTCGTTATGCGAAGATTACAATAGCAAGAGGTAACTGACTTTCAAACTATCTCCCAAAATCTCACCAAGAGCCACTTTATGTAAAGCATACTCCCCGAAGATATATTGAGATACCTTAAGTCACTCATACGCAATAAGAATACACTCACAAGATCACCAAAGAGATTCAAAAATTAAATACTCAAAATTGATCAAAAGCCTGCTCTACTCGAGCTACACTCATCGAAAGCACTCTTTAAAAGAGCCACTGAGATTACCCAAGAGCCACCAGCCGACCAAGTGCACTCTCCACAAGATCCAGTGAGAGTACCGACAAGCCTGCTCTCCCCAAGATTCACATTCTCACTCACCAAGAGCACACACTCCATAAGGGCTAATCGAACTCTAATATCTTGAGCTCTACAAAACCCTGTACCCTAGGCCCTTTTGTAGATCTTAAAACCCAAGTCCTAAACAAACTATGGAAATTCCCAAATTATACTCCCACAATAAAAACTTGAAAAATAAAAGAAACAAAGGAAACAACAAATTGAATTCAAGACAAATTTCCGAAAAAGGATGTGGGTGAAATACAGCTCTACATGCTAAATACTATCTTGGATGCTACATATGTCATAATGGACAATGTAGCTGATATAGCATGCATTATTTTCCTTTTGAGATCCTAAAATATGATATATGAACAAGTGTGCATCAAACACATGAACTTGTGTGTATATCAAAGAGGAACAAGTTGAAGAATATAGAGGCATACCAATAGACATCTCCATTTTGAACCAGGCCATTTGACAGGATCCAGATCACTAATTCCAGTTATTACTCCAGTGTATCTGCAATAAATAGTAAATTATGTCATTCCCTAGATATTGATGATGCATTTTATATTTGAACTTGTGTGTATATCGAACTCGAAGAATGTGCCAAACCTTCTCTCTGCCGCATCTTCAGTTTCGAACCTCATTTTGAACCTCATTCCAATAGAAAATGAATGATCAAAGCTCTTCGAAAACTTACGAAAAGGTATTATGAACTCCGACGGGCTTGCCCTACAAGATGAACATGAAGCACAAAAGTATCACGATATTAATAGGAGATCATGGACCAAATGAGTCACCAAAACCTTAAACCACATTGTCAGCCAATGAGAACCAAGCGGGGAGCCATTTATCATAATCATTTGCAGAATGAGCACCAAGTCACATAAATATATCATTCAACTTGAGGAAAAACGAAAGGGCCAAGTGAATCACTCGAGAAAAGACCTTGTAGTTGTAGTTGATGAGAAGGACTATTATTATTAGCAGATTAGTAATGGATTACCAAAAAAAAATTACTAATACCCACAATCTGACCAAAGATTTGAGTGGATATCCAGAATATATACTTTAATACTTGATGATGTCAAATGAAGTTTAAATCATTTTATTATTAGAAATAATGCGTAAATCATACCACATTCAATCAATTATTATGGAACTAGGTATAAACCCAATGCAAACTTCAAAGATTGCCTTACAAAACAAATAATCTTTCCAAGCAGCAAATTATGCCCAATATGTTCACCATACTGAAAACGTTGCCTTTTTCTTTTTTAGAAACCCCCCAAAACCTTTCCAACTCTAATCTATATAAACCGTTCATACATTAGAGGCTTCTGTACTTGATTTTGGCAATTCTTCTTCAATCTCTTGCATCAAAACACCACTTTTGGACAGATTTGGAAGATCGAAGAGTTTTCTCCAAAACAAGGTTTTTTGTTTAGAAATTAAAATTCATTCTATTCATGTTTTCTCTCTACCAATGGTTGTAATAGAACTAATTGTGCGTAGATGCATCATATTCATGCATTTACACGTGGTTTTAGGTATTAGAAACTGGTTTAAAGACAAAAATCGGGAAAATTTTGCAAAACCTCAAATTTCATCCTCAACATCCATGAATAGAGTAGAATATTCTATATGTCTAGAAGAATTGATCAATCTACAACTTGGTTGTATAAATTTTAACTTCATGGAAAAAACTGATTAAAAAATTTATTTTACATATTGCAATAATTTATGGAACATCTTTTTTTCGGGGTAGGTGTCATCATTAATCTAGGTTAGTAGGTGTGGGTTAGGAATTAGCTTAGTACACATGTTGAGCCTCTCAACCGTCACATCGAACCTTGGAACCAAATCCTCCCCCAAAAGAGGATACGTCCTACCACGGTACCACCTATATGTTTATACATGAATTATTGTATCTATATTGTATGATAAAAGAGAGAGAAGTTGGTGTCAACACGAGTAGTACTATTTTAGTAGTTGTTCCTTCACCACGAAATAAAAGTAACAAATATTGATCATCGCATCAACTAGAACTTAGTTATATATATTACAAATTACTTCAGGTAGACTAGGGCTGTAAACAAATCAGATTTGGACCGATCCTATTAAACATCCGGCGGATCCGAATTCAAATCTTGAATTGTTCAATCTGAATCCAATTATTTATTCAAGATCTGAATCTGATCCAAATAATACTAATATCTTTAAAAATTAACATTTTACTTAAAAAAACTTGAAGCTTGTGAATTATACCATAATCTATCTATAAAGTTATATATTATTATTATTATTATTATTATTATTATTATTATTATTATATAAAGTAATCAAATTCAAGATTCTAGATCTGAATCCGATCCATCTAATTGGATCTGGATCTGGATCTAGATCCGATTCAATTACAACCCTAAGATAGATTAGACCATCGCTGCAGTGGCCCTAAGATGCCAGAAAATACCTTTTGCAACTCATTGATGTGAATTTCCTAGATTCTTCACAAGTTCACATCTTTTAGAACAATGTATCACTTTATAACAATAAGATAAAAGCCTACATCTAAATCATTTTTGTCAAGTTAATTTATCTTAGTCGGTCCCAGCTTGCATACCATCATGCTAGCTTTGTTGAAATGTTTGAGGACATTACATTACTAGCATATTGATGTTTTGATTAGTTTTTTCAAAGGAGTATTTCTTTATTGTCTTGCATTAAAAAAGCAAATTTATAGTAAATCATGATGCAACACCCAAGGTACTTTCATCTTAAGCAAGAAGAATCTACTTAACATGCACTCCAGAAATTAAAATAGATTACTAGTTTACTTCATGAGAAAAGTTTTAATCCCAAAAGATGGTTATATTAGGTTGTGTGTGTGTGTATATATATAATCAATGTTTTAAAACGCAAAGGTGTGAGGCGAAGCGTTTGGACCTCCAAAGGCGTGAGGCGTAAGCCTCGAGGCGTAAGGCTTAAGCCTCATACTCCCTCATTTTTTTGATAAAAAATATTTAGAAATTAGAAATAATTGCAATATATATATAAAGTACTAAACAAATTATTCAATCATCGTATAAAAAGAAAAGTAAGTCTTAAAAAGGAAAGCAAAAGCTGCAATCTAAATTTACAGTTCTATTCATTTACTTGTTGCAAAATAGATGATGCTCAACCATCAATTCATGTACTGAATTTTGGATTCCAAGAGACAACTGCAAAGAAGTCTTAAAAGAGGAAAAAATGAAGAAAAGAAAAAACAATTTCAAGAATCTTAAGTTAATGCATGAAATGTATGCCTTAGTCACAAAGAGAGTCACAAGGCGTGGGGGATTCGTCTCATGTGAATCTTACACTCTGAGGAGTAAGCCTCAAGGTTAAGTCTCGAGGCGTTTTCATTAAGTCTCGCCCCGAGGCGAGCCTTGAGGCGTACACCTCACATCCTTTTAAAACAGTGATATATATGTAAACAATCTAGTAGGCACCGCTTACTATAAGTTATAGTAAGCGGCCTAGCTGCGAAATGGACACGAGGCATGTATTTGTAGAAATCGAGAAAGCCACCCATCCAAAGTAATCCCCTTCAGATACATGTGCCAAAAATTTAAGCCTAAACAAAAGATGTCTAGGTTGTCCGATTGGACGCCAGAAAATTAGCATTTTCTATAATCTAGGTAGGGTCAGCATTTTCAATAGCCCAACCTAGGTTATAGAAAGTGCTAATTTCTAACATCTGATCGGAAGACCTAGATATCTTTGTTTGGATTATTCTTTGCCACGTCTCTCAAGGGGGGTACCTTGGATCGATTTTTCCAATTTGATAAAACATATGCCACATGTTCATTTTACAAGAGGGCCGCCTACTACAACTTTTATTAGGCGGCGCTAATTAGAACTCTATTCCATCTATAAAATGCAAGCTCTCTCCCTTATGGCCGTATCTAGATTAAGCTTTGTCGTTTCCAGAATGCATGTACAACACAGGCAACCCATGGCTTTATCTCAAGCTAAAGTTTCACCTATGTGAAAGTCGCATTATCAACCCAACCCACTGGCTATGTGCCTAGGTTAAGCTTTTCAACTCTACAATCAAATGAAACCATAATGGCAATAACATTCTAATTTGTGTGGCATTTCCACCCTGATCTATGGCATTCCTAAGTATTTAAACCTTGTTGCAACTCCGACTCATATCCTATATGTTATAATACATTTAATACCTGAATGTGACATTCTTACCTTGGGTAGCATTTGATAATTCTAAAAATTAGAGCTTATTTGCTTAATTCTAAAAATAAGAGCTTATGCCGAAATTACACTATTAGGTGAATGTCTAATCCAGCGTCTAAATATTTTTAGAATAAGAGGTTTTACCTCCTAAATAATAAGTAACCTCAAGGCTTCTTGGAACTTATTGTGCTAATGCGAGTAGAGGTTTATTTGCGCATGCGCATTTGATTCACTTAAAACAAAACTTTTATGTCCTTAATACTTTTTGCAAATAACTTTTATGCTTACACAAGTTTTGCAAATGCTTTCTATCCCTCCCACTGCAAATGCCCCTCAAATTAGTGCTTATTTGTAAGTTTAACCAAACAAAGTATAAGAGTTGCCAAAAAGCCCCTTGATTATATGGCCAATATGACTTAATTATGTCTCAGATTCCTACATACCCCAAATTAGTTTGTCCGAGGCTTTCCCTTGAGTTATTTGATCACATGTTTGAAAAAGACTAATTTAGTAAAAACATTAATAATAATTGTGAATATCGTGATCGGTATCTCAAAACTTATTCCTTGAGGAAAATGTATGCATTTTTGGATTGTTGTTAATAAGACTCCACTCTTCCACCCTAACAAGTGAGTTGTCTTCATCTTTTGTTAAAGCTTGTGTTGCATGTCATGTAAGGTTTTGTGCAGATTAGAAAATTTTCTTATAAACATTGAAGACGATAATAAATCTGACTATATAATTGACATTGCATTTTAGACATTCATCATGTTTGGAACCACATAGTAGAAACAAAATTATTTGAAACTTCCCACATAGAAAGGACCCCTTTTTTTCTCTCATAAATGAAGTCGGACATAGGGTTAGTGGAATATTGAACATGTGATCTCCCCTCTTCTAATAAGTTTCTTAGAGTGTAACAGACTACTAGAATTCATCTACATAATCTCACAGATTTTATGAGAATGGGACTGATGGAAATAATAAAAAAAGAACTCCGGTAGTGTTAGATTGCACATAACATTAAAACACTGAGGGAAAAAATGGGAAAGCCAAGTGCCAATCACTTGGAAGGATCAACAGCATTCTCTAAACCCAGTCTCACCATTTCACATGCTAGCATCTAAAACTTCCATTGACATATAACATTCTTTGTCTTGATTCAATGTACAATGATTTAAGAAATACCTTGGATTATGGTAAATGTGGAAAACACTCTTCATAGATACAGCGTTAACCACAGTTGTGAGGGTGCCAAGGTTCAAGCTCTGGCTACAGAGGACAGAAAACGGAACACCGCCTTTTACTTGACCAGCCCTCCGGATTCCCAATCTCAATTCTCCACTACCACCCCTGCCCAAAAATTTTAAATACTATAACCACAAACGAGGCTATTATCAAATTTCTCCAAGTTGAGTTTTTATACCTAAGAAAGAGCACAGCATCACCAGAGACAAGTTTCTTCTTATTGACAAATGTACTCCATCCAGTCGTAAGCAAATGCCTCCGAGGCTGGCCTGTTCAAGAGATAGAGAGAGAAGATACAGAACCATAAATTATTAAATGGGAAAGTACTCAATTAATCAAATTCCAATCTCCAGGCTATTATCCTACAATTTTATGTATAACCTCAATAGACAAAACAAGAAAAGAGATATTTGCACTTCCCAACATACCCCTGTAGATGTGTCGGAACCGCCATTCCACACCGTGTAAATCTTTCGCTGCAAGCTCTTGCGAAGGTCTTTGCTGTTTATAATCCTGCAATCAGAAGCTAGGAAGGATTAAGAACCGGAAAATATATATATAGCTGCTTTGAGTGTTAAAAAATAGTTCTTGGAGTGTAGATTAGATTTGGAGTAGTTCAAATACCAAACAAATGATTTCAAACTAATTCTAGCACATTTAAGGAATAACAATATCCTGGAAAAGATAAAAGTAGTAATTTTACCAGGGGAGGGAAGCAGTCTTCAGCAGCTCGTCTAGGAACAGAGAAGCCCCCGTGAGTGCTGGTATCAGAAGCAGTGAGAGTCTTGCAGAACATGTGAGGCGTTGTCGACTTGCCCTCACTTTCAATATCTTCTTCCCCATCCGTTTCAACCTCTCCTTCCTGCAATTTCTGCTCAATCTGCTTTACACCACACAATTCGGGTCATTACAAAATCAATCCCAAAATTTATGAATAACGAAATGAGAATCAAACTAACAAATAACCAGACCATCATGAAACTAAGGAAATAAAAGAGAGATTATCAAGCAAAGCTCCTCCCATAAAAGCAAAAAACAAAAAATCAAATCAAAATGCCTGCAAATGACAGAAAAAACAGAGTGGGCAGAAAGAAACAAAGAAAAAACAACGTTGAAACTAACGAAAATAACGACTATATAATAAGCTACTACCAGAAAACTAAAACAAAAATTACATACTAGCAAATTAAAATTAAAAAATATGGATATTATAGGAAAAATAAAATAAAATTGAAGAAATTTTTTCGTGAATTTGATTTTGAAGACGACAAGGAGCGAAAAATCTAGTTTTTCTACTTGCAAAATTCTACCAAAAATCTAAAAAGAAAAAGAAGTAAATTTTAAGAAAACAAATTACCTCGCTTTCAGGAATTAGAGAGACCTGCGCGTAAACCTCGTCCGTCGCTACCTCAGCCTGCCAAAAAAAAAAAGAAAAAAAAAAGAGGGAAACCCAAAAATTCAACCAAAAAAATAGAAATCAAGAACTCAAGAACAGAAATTGGGGGAAGGAAAAAAAAAAACTCACGTGAAGCTGTACATCAACAACGCGACAGAAGACATGAGGAGGGAGAGTATAAACCATGGAATTAATATCAGAAACCTGCTCCAAATGCCCTTGCGGCAAGTACACAACAACGCTACCTTTCTTGGGCAAAGATATGAGAGGACCAGCACAGGCATGCCAGAGCTCCAAACACACCGAAGAAGACGAAGACGAAGACGAAGCAGAAGCACATTCAAGAACAACATCGTCGTCGTCGTCGACGGTGTTGAGATCGATTACTCCTCCCATGAATCGAAACCCTAGAAATTCAAATTAAGACCTGAAACAGAAGAAGACACGAAGAAGGTCTGAAGAAGAAGCTGGAAATGAGAGAGATGGTGAAGGATATGGAGGAGGAAGAGAGCTTTCATGCCTGCATTTCCAAGGTTTGAACTGCTTAATGTGCGCACCCCTCTCTGTCTCTGTGTTTCTAAAAGAAGAAGAATGGGTCAAAACTCCAAAGAGATCCACGCGTCCGTACTTTCTCTCTCCCCTCTCTCTCTCTCTCTACTTGTGTTGTGTTCCTCTTCTTCTTTGTTTGCCTTGGAGCCGCAGCTGGAGCTGCTGCTCTGCCGCTGCAACACTGCAATTTGCTGCTGCTCTATTGTCTGTCAGAGACTGATAAAGTATAATATCAACCAAGGAGAGACATTGATAGACCCCCTGTATTTCCGGGGATATGTATCTATTTTATCCTTTTCCTTCTCACCAAATTACGCTCTTATCCCTCACTCGTCACTGGTTAGTTAGCATTGTGTTTGGTAGGGATAGTCCCACCTCGTTAATCTTGTTTTGAGGTAACCGGAGCTATGTTCTTTAAATTGATGTTAACTCATTGTAAGGATAGGGATTTCTGGTCTGTCTATTTTTTCGGTTTCTTAGAGGAATAACTCTTATTGCAATTAGAGTTATTGTGTAGACCAAAAAGGAGCATGCGTGTGTTATGTGTAGTGTGTGTTAAATTGTGTTAACCAAAAAAAATATTAGTCCCAGTTGCAACTTTCTAAACTTTCACTATAGTTACGACTTACATCACTTTTTTGGGGGAGAACAAGGGTATCCCCTTATAATACATAATCAGAGATAAATCCCAAAGGGGTGGCCAACACAAGGGAAAGGGACTCGAACTCAAGACCTTAGCTTCTTGAGGTCTTGGCCACTAACCCAATCCCTAGTTGGTTAGGGCCATTACTCTTTTTTTAAAAAAATTTAACATGTTGAAAACATAATAATAGGTGTTTCACTCACAATAAGTGTTGAAATTTTTTAAAATATAGGATTGAGGCTAGCACTCCTAATTTGAACAACTATATACCCATCCTTATACATTTTTTTGCAGATTCGGGCCCATACTTTGATGAAACAAAAAATAACATCAACCTGATAATCAAATTGATGCAATTTTGTGGATATAGTACTTTTTTTTTTATGTTTAAGTACTTGAATTATTGAATTACTGGGAATGTATATGTATAAATAATACACATAAAATGTTGAGTTTTGATTAGAGGACCACAACGACCTCTTCCATGCTCACTTCTCCAATCGAATTTTATCACAATAGGAAAACATTCGGAAATAAAAAATGACAAACAATAACATACGTTATTTTATTGTCACATGTCTCTTAGCAATTGAGTGGTATGTTTGGAAGAGGACCCATTTTCCTAAAATGTTAGATGATTTAGATACGTTTTAACCAAAAAAAAAAGATATGTTTTAACAATGGCCACGGACTATACAATTGACATCGCAAGTTAAATGCTCTAAAAAGTTACAAGGAATTTTTTTAAAAAAATATTATGCAATAAGATATTTTTATTGCAAAGAGATTGATATTTCATTATTTGATTGAAAACCATAGTTTTCAAATTCTGTGGTTGTGGTGCGACACTATCAATTTGGATAGGCATGATGGTGATGATACATAAGAAATGTCTATTAATGATGAAAATCGAATAGTAGGAGCCCTAATGCAACACAATATTCACGACCGAAAGATTAAGAACTAATTAATCCTAATTTTTCATTCAATCGCCTAATAAACTGTTGGAGATCTGAAATTTGGAATAGAACCCTGAATAGCGTGGTAGGTTGCATAGAGCTTAGAATTGGTCCGTACGAATCATTTGGTTTATAACGTCTATAATCGAAGGGTATATCCGTCAATTTATATAAAGTAAGGACATGCGTCAGATCCATAAAAGGGCAGGTCTTTGTCAAGGACTATACTCACTAGACCCCAAGCCTAGTGATTAGGCCAGGCCTTTAGGTTAGTAACCCCTGGCTAAACACACCTCGCCTTTTCACTTTTTTCTTATTTCACTCTCTTTAGTCTTGACTTAACATCTCCGTTTTATTGCCTTTTTTCCCTCTTTTGTTTCCCTCTCACCCACCGCACTAGGCATTTTTTTATTTATACTTATTATTATTTCCTTCTTTGGAAACCATATTCTGTACCGACCATAACAAATAAAAAAATAAAAAATACATATTCTATACCCTTTCCTACATATCTGCCTGTGTTATTCTAGCTTGTAGGGTGTCAATATTTTTAGGGCATATTTATTTTGTAGGGCATTTCATTAATGATATCTAGTTGGCTATTAATCAAAAAAAAGGAATACATGTTCCTTTTGTTTCGCTAGACAAGTGATAGTAGAAAATAGGAGATGTGTTTTTTTTTTTAATTATGTTTTAGTTTCAAATTATGTGTCGCATGATTTGTGAATGCCGAGCAGTCAATCTTTTCCCAGGGAGTGGAAGATGGGGTATTTATTTTTATGACGAGGGTGTCCGGGCCTCTAATAGCATCTGACTAATCCCCGGCCACATGCTCCCCCCACCCCAACTACACGGATTAGGTAAAGGATAAATCTTTGAGGGTCATCTACAGAAGAAAGGGATTCGAACTCAAGACCTCCGTTTCTTGAGACGTGGTCTTAACCGACACACCAACCCCCGTTGGTTCTATCTACAAAGCAATTATATCAAAAAAAAAGTATTAAAAAATTCTTAAATTATCTATTTTGAATATATATTTTAACATGTTTTTTTAAAAACATATTTCCATATTGAAGTAATGATAACTTAGATAAATAATTTTGGTCTAATTTTATGTTTTTGTTCCTAATAAAATTATGGTCTTTTGTCGTAGAAAAGCTATGATGAAAAGTGCAATAAAACCGATACAATTTAAAAAGTATTTTTTGCAAAATAAAAAATAACTTTCTTGCCAAGTGACATAAAAAGTTTGTTTTTTTATGAAAAAACATACTTTCCCAAACCAGCTTCTCACCCAACCGAACAAAGAGATCGGTAGATATTTATCATTCTTCATAATGTCATCAAATTTTATCATTTTATGAGCAGTCGCACGCTTAATCAAAGCAATAGTATGAGACTATGCGCCTCGAAAGTGTGGAATAGCATTATAGATGGGTGTCGGCCAATTTTGCATGGATATAAGTTTTGATTTTTTAGGTTATAAAAGTAGGTATGAAAAATTAGAGAGGAATTTTAAATAGCTTTTTGAGCACGGTGGTGATTGAATATGATGCTCATGCAAGTCTCACGTGCACCTTAATGCAGGAAAAAAAACATGGATAAGATTAATTAAGAATGTGAAATCATGTTGTTGTTTTATTACTTCTAACTATAATCATTAGCTTAACAAATTTTCATGATAATGTCTTATGACCAATTTCACGGCATTGACTAGTTTGTAGATGATGTTTCATTTGTTTCGATGTAAAATAAGGAAAACAAATGAAATTCATGAAAAATGTCCATTGCCTTATAAAAAATACACACGAAAAATGATATTTTATGTGGAATTATTTTGTTTTCTCCTATTTCATATCAAAACAAACGGAGCATTAGTGTTATGATTGGGATGTAATTAGGGGTGCATTCGAATTGAGCTAGGCCAAGATCACCTTGAACCTATTCAAGTGCTGCTCGAGCAGGATTCAGGCTTGAAGCCTTCTTTGAAGGTGTGCAGTGTGCCCCTCTCATGAGAGTTCTGAACCAAGTCATAAGGAGAGAAGTTTTTCGTTGGTGACTGCCAGTTACTAACTCATTAACCCTAATTATTAAAAGTAGATAAAGCATGTATTTCACCAAAGAAGATATATGTTTTCTAATTATGGAAGGAGTCTTTGGTCACGGTAATAAGATTATTCTTAATTAATTACTTGGTGGTTTGTGGAATTTCATTTTTTTTCTGTCTTGAAACCAATGTACCTAGCAAGATTTGCTTTAGCTAAAGCCTATAAACCCATAATTAGGGTTTATAATGGGTCGGGCTCTATCACACCTGATTCTAGAAGAGCTATATAAACTTCCGAGGGTGTGGCCTAATGGCCGAAGGACTAATCGTAAACCCGGAGGTCTCGAGGTTGATTGCTAGGCTCCTCTTAATATCGGCTGTATGGGATAGGGGTATTTCCTATGCAGCATGTGGCTATTATTAATATATATTATAACAGTGGTAACAATGTAAATTATATCTATATCAATAATTAAAATGTATCATGTAATATATATGTTATATCTTTTTTGGTTAGGAATACAACATCAACACCCACACCCTCAGATAAATGATCTAGCCTATCTTACCAAAAAGGCATGTCTTAAGGTGAGAAGAAAGAACCTGTATTGGTCTGGGAACACATGTCGACAAGCGATATATTACATATATTATGTAAAATATATAAATACATTATTTTAGTAAGAGTTAATGATGTATAATATAATTTTATTTTTATATATAATATATGTATATATATAGAGAGAGATCGAATCATGTGCAAACAATCGTGATTGAATTCGGGAAGAGTTCAATTGCACCTACAAGTCAACACATGTCCCTTTTAGCTTTATTATCAGTTAATTTCTTTTTTCAGTATTTGTTTATAAAAACTAAGGTTAGATTATTGAGCATTAAGAGTTAATGAATCTTAACCACAGTTAATAAGGATTAAAAGGGACACATGTTGACCTATGAGTGTGATTGAACTCTCCCCGAATTCAATTGTGATAGGCTCCGATCTCATTTTATATTTATTTATTGTTTAAGACATACTGGTAGGCTACAACCCCAGTTAATTAATATAAATATAGTTAGTAATTTGTATAGACGTGGACCAACGAATTGATATTTTCCCTTGAATGATAACCCAGAGGATGGCAAATAAAGATGTGGGCAAGATATGTATTGAATCATTTACATGACACTATCTTTTAAGATGAAAATTATTTTTGTTTCTGGAGATGGGAATCTGTTTTTAAAGGTCATCCGTCATCATCAAGTCGAGCAATGACTAAAGGTTAGCTTTGCAGAGACCCTCGACTTTTACGGGATGCTGCTGCTCCTGCTCCTGCAGCCTGTTCTGGCACAACAGCCTTTCTTCGTACATAAGTCACGTCAATCTACACGCGCATCGAGACAGTCCGAACTGTCTCATGGACGGATCCTGACCATCCACCTGTCTTGTCTACTAGCCAAAAGGTTATTTTGGTCATTGACTGTCTTAACGCATGCCTTAGCTGGTCTCGGAAGCCTCACCCCGATTGCCTCTCTCCTCTTCATTTTTAACTGTATAATCCATAACGGATAGTGGGACACGTGGCCAGAGTATAGTGGTGATGGGACCTACCATAGACTTACCAAAAGGAACTAGACCGGTCTTTGTCTCAACAGAAGCTGTCGGCTACTTATAAGGTTACATCGCTCTGATGGAAGCGTACGGCGACAAGCCTAAGACCCACCAAAAATGCATTGAACCTCCGACAATTTTTTCTTTCTTTCTCTTTACTTTCTTCTTATTAAAAAATTAGTATATTAAGGTTGTGTTTTGCATCTAATGACTTCTGATTTAATAGAAGTCGAAAGTCAGAAGCCATAAAAATAAATTGTTTAATTGGTCATTTGGATACATTGCTATTTTTCTATCTTTAATTTCTGTTTTAAAAATCTAGAAATGACTTTTTGCTTTCAAATTATTTTTAGCAAGGAACATGTTTGACATTACTATTGTTACTTCGCATAAAAAAATATACATTTAATAAATATGATGAACAAAATAATTTCGATACACTATTTCAATCCATGGTGGTGGTGATTGTAATGGTGGTGGTAGGTTGTGGGTTGTTGTGATGAGTGGTGGCGGTGGTGGTAATGGGTGGTAGTTGTGGGTGGTAGTGGGTTATTGGTAGTGGTGGTGGGTGGTAGTGCTTAGGGGTGGGGCCATGAATTTTTCCGTGGGGAGTCGAAGACATGCATTAAGAAGATTAAAGGGTCTTGGGAGTTCGGGGGCATAGCCCCCAAATTTATTTTTTTTTTGGGGGGGGGGGGGGGGGGGGGGGGGGAGGGGAAAGTAATGGGTTAGTCATAACATTCGTTAGTGTTGCATTCCAATAAAGATGGATTCAATAAAATAAAATAAAAACAAAGGTCTTTTTGCTTGGAAGAGCTATTATTTAAATAAACTTACATATATTTTATATTTTTTATATATTACATATACATAAAGGAAAATGATTCTTTCCAATAGAATGTGCGGCCTCTACAGTTGCAACATGTCCCTTTTTAACACCCGTTAACTATGGTTAAGATTCACTCACACCTAGGGTTCATCTATCTAACCTTGTTTTTAGAAAAAAGTGTTAACCTCAAGTTGATTGAGCTTAACCATAGTTAAAGGAGGATCTACAAGCTACCATATGTCCCTTTTAACACCCACCAACTGTGGTTAAGATTCACTCACCCCTAAGGTTCATCCATCAAACATTGGTTTTTAGAAGAAAAAATATTAATCTTATTTTGATTAAGCTTAACTACAGTTAAAGGGAGCCAAATGAAACAAGTAATTGGGGGGGGGGGGCAATATATATAACTATAGATTTTTTTTTTTTTTAAATCTACTTAAGATACAAGAGTTTGCCAAAAATTTGGAGGACCATGACCCCTCCCTGCCCCCTGGCTCCACCCCTGGTAGTGGTGGAAGTGGTGCTGGGTGGTGGGTAGTGGAGATGGGTGGTTAGTGGGTTGTGAGTGGTGGAGATGGTGTGGTGAAAGGAACCTGTAAATAACGAACAATAAGCACACATGAATACGCAAAATTTACGTGGTTCATCCGATATGGGTTATGCCTGCGGGGAGATCATCTTCTTCATTAAATCAGGGTAAAGAGAACACAAATCACTCCCATATAGCCTCCCATACACAATTTTCTCTCTTGGAATAGTGTGGTCTCCTTTAAACCCTAATTCCAAGAGTATCTTATATATACTAGATTTGAAACTAATTAAAGACGGAATTCAAATTTCTACTTTGCGGCACTCGCTTGAGCAAACTTACTCATGCTCGAGCGAGTTGGCTACTGGAATGCCAAATTATTTATCCGTCAAAAACCCGAATCAACTTGGTTCAAATGAATTGATTTTCACTCGATCCAGCTGTCCCGCTTGAGCGAACTTTTGTCTCGCTCGAGCCACCTTGTTTGCAGCAGCATGCAAAAAAAAATGCACAACAAATCGGTGGTGGTGGGTGTTGGGTAGTGATGGTGGTAGATGGTGGTGGTGGATGGTGGTGCGGAGCATTCCGTGTTTTCTAATTTTGTTTTTTTACTTCTAAAAATAGAGGTAATAGAAATTTCATGTGGCTGTTTGGATACAATGTTGTTTTTTTTATTAAAAAAAAAACTAGAAATGATTTTCTATTTTTAATTATTTTTAGCAAGAAGCACGTTTGACATTACTAACTGTTACTTGTTTTAAAAAAAGAAAAAACATAAAACACATTTGGTAAAGATGAACATAATAATTTGGATAAACCATTTCAATCCATGATGGTGGTGGTGGTTGGTGGTGTAGGTTGTGCGTGGTAGTGGGTGATGGTTAGGGTTGTACATTGGGTTCAGTGGGCCAGTGGTGCGCACAACCCAGTCCAAAGTATGGGCGGGCTCGGCTAAGGTTACATGAGTTTGGGCTCTATTTTCATTAAGGGTTTGGGTAAACCTTAATAAAACCCGGTTAATCCAGCCCAACCCGAAATTTACATGTTTCTTATAACCAAACTAACTCATTACCAACATGGCAAGTATATAACACTCTACTCATGAAATTTAATATATTTCTTAGTTGTATTTTCTCCAATTTTCTATTCCTGTCTCTCTTTTCACTTAATTTTCGCGACTACCAAACATAGGTTAAATAGATCACACCAGATCTAACTAGGAGGGAATAAGGGTACAACCAATTTGACATAAAATGGATTTAACCATTGCCTCCATTTTTATTACATTAAGGTGGAACACCTTTTCCCTATTTCAATCCCCCACTATTTCATCCCCCTCCCTAAGAATTGTGATAGATTTATCGGCAAAGGTCTTTGTAGTCCTATTAGAGAAATTCTTACTTGCTACTTCAACTTTAGCAGCAAATATTCACATTGGATTCAAACATGTCTCTTTAAGAGACTCTAATATTTAAAGTAATATTAAAAAGATTAGCTAAAGAGGGATAAAAACCCTTCCGATTAAAAGATGGTGTGGCATTGTACACCCTAAACTCATGACGTTGATAGCCAATTCATCTAGACTGCCAACTCAGTTATAACCTAGGTAGCCAATTCAACTAGACCGCCAACTCAGTTATAACCTTGATAGCCAACTCAGTCAGATACCATTTGTTACAAAGAAATAAATTGAGAAGTCATGATCTTAAGAAAAAAGGCTGAAACAAGTGGTCTGATCATTATTGTACAAATTAAGTGTATGGGTTTGGGATGGGTTAGGCATGGTGATAAATAAGTGGGTTGAGTCCAAACTGGCTTCAACCCAGCCCAACCCGCCCATTTTACAACCCTAGTGATGGTGGTGGTAGGGGCGGAGCTAAGATTCTCTTGCAGGGGCTAACAACGGGATTTGGGGGCGTAGGTCCTGATTTTTTTTAGGGCCATGTTCATGGGCCACCGTGTCTGTTTGTGTTCATTTCTAAAGAATAAATTTTTTTCTCAAAAGTTTATGGGGGCTACAACCCCATCCCCTCGGATCTGCTCCCTCTCACAGGCTATTAATCCTATAAATAATATAGTAAACATATTTTCCCCAAAATTTCAGGGGGGCTTTAGCCCCCCTAGCCCCATGTGGCTCCGCCCTGGTGGTGGTGGTGGTGGTGATAGTGGTGGGTGGTTGTGGCGGGTGGCGGTGGGTGGATGGTGGTGCGGAACATGTATTTTCCACTTTCAGTTTCTATTTGTAAAAAAAAGATAACGAAAAATTTCTATTACCTTTATTTTAAAAAAAAAACTTATTATTAGTTTTTAAACGAAAAATTAAACATGTTTATGAAATAAGTTTTATGTAAAAATAAAAAATAAAACTTTGGTTTTAGAAACAAAAACTAGAAAATAAAAGTGCAATCAAACAACTGTTAAATTTTAAAAAATTTGTTATTAGTTTTTAAAATCAAAAAATAGGAACATGTTTACCAAACATGTTTTATGCTAAAAATTTTCTAAATTTTTGTTTTTTAAACTAAGAAATAGAAAATGAAAGTACAACCAAACAGAGCCTTGTCATTTTTTTCTCTTTTTATATAAGTCAAAAGTGGATAAAAAAAAATAATAACTTCTAAACAACTTGGCAAGAACGGATTTCACAAAAGGTCACCATACACTTACATTGACTCTATTTTTATTTTATTTTATTTGCAAATAAATAGATTAAACCAAACATCTTATTTTTAGAAAGTCGAAATTACTTTTCTTGAAAGTTTTTATAAAGAAGTCATTCTACTCTCAAATAAGTTTATCCAACAATGCCTGCATCACACATAGTAGTTTTATTTTTTTTCTTTGGTAGATACCCACCAATGTCGTCAAGCAACACACACCCACTCACAAACCAGTACACATTCACACACACGTAGGGCACAAAAGGCATCACGCCATACACCACCTCAAAAAGGGTACCAATCGTATGAGGAATGATGGAACCTTAGTACTACTGCATATGGTCATGGTCATGCTCACCCAATGTGGGACTAAGTTTCTTTTGGTTGACCGGTTGGCCAACCTCGAAGATTTATCCTTATTTACGTTGTGCGTGAGGTTGAGGGTCTACATGTGCCCAGGGGATTAGTCGAGTGCTCTAAAAGGGGCTCAGACACCCTCGTCACCAATTTTTTTTTTCTTTGGTAGATGCTCACCAAATTCAGTAAGCAACACACACCCAGTACACACTCACACATAGTGGTTGAACATGGAAAATGTTAGGGTCAATCATGTCAACCCATAATCCCCCTTATAAAAAGTTAGCCAAATTTGAATGTGGGTCTCACCGAAAAATAATTTAATTTTTCTTTTACTCAAGATTGATAGTTGACTAAATTAGTGTTAGCACTTGAATATAAGTGAGAAATTCTTGTAGTAGATGCATTTAGGGTGTCTTCGTTTTAGGCGTAAAAGGGTGAAAGTGAGAGAAACGCATAATTTTCATTTGTTCGGTTTGAGAGAAAGTATGAGTTTCTCCATAAACCCATTTTTCCCATAGTGTCAACCTTCTCTTATTTTGAATTCCATCAAAAATGTGGAATGGTGAAAGAAAGTAAAAGAAACTCATTATTATTCTAATTATATCTTTTTATCAAAAGTGCTTTGTGAATGAGAACAATATTGATATTTTAAAAAAACAATTATATTTTCTCCCATCCCTTTTCTTCCAAAACAAGCATATAAGAGAAATTCTATATTTCCTTTGTCTTATTTTACTTCACTTTCTTTTCTCTCACTCATTTACACCTGAAACAAACACAGTCTTAAGTTCTTACAAGCCAAATCATACGTCCTTAACAGGCAAAAGACTAAAGAGGTTTTGTTTGTAGTTTGTACAACAAAGTTCTACTGTTCTTTTAATTCTAGTTTTTTTAAAAAAAAAACTTTAAACCTAAGGTTAATACTATTAACCCTAATTTTTAGAATACTTTTAAAAAAAATAATAATAATAAGTTACATTCCATGGTAAAATCCAGAGACGTTCTCCCTGGCTTCTGTCAAAGAGGATCCCGACTCTTTTCGCTATATTTCTCACTCTTTTCGCTATGTTTATCCATGTGAACTGTGAAAAGGATAGAATGAAGAGACATGTCTATCGCTCTTCTTCTACTTTCTTTTTCTCAATTCTCTGCATTCAAGCTTCACAGCAAGAAATCACATTATAATCTTGTAAAAAATGTAAAGGCCTGTGTATATTCTTCCTGGTTTGTATTTTTCATTCATTTAATCACACCATATTCTTGCACAAAATGTAGTTCTTTGCTCTGTCTTGTTTCCTTGACTTAATTCAAAATGAAGGGCATGAGAAAATGATGCATGTATGTATATGATTTTCTCTCTATAGTGACAAACATGTTCCATTTCCCTATTGTTTAGACAATGGTTTTATTTTTTATAAATTGGACAAGGGTTTGAAGACCTTATTCTTTAGTCATTTATTTTTATTTTACAATTGTCTTACCTATAGTTTTCTTAGTATGATGGTTATAGGTTGCCACAAGGCAGAACAACTTTGCTTATCAAGTAAAGTCATTAAATCCAAAATCCGGGTTATCAAACCTGACCTAAACTTCCATCAAAAAAAAAATCTGACCTGGCCATAACCGAACCAACTCAATCAACTCAAGTTTAGCCTAGGATTAAGAAATGATCCAACACAAGTCTCACACGGGTATGTTTAGTCCCACATAGTCGTGTACTGGGTCGCTAATTCATTGGTATGGGAGTAGGCAACACTTAAAGTGACTGATCATTTTGGATGGCAAGCGCTTGGTGACAAGTGGTATCAGAGACAACCCAAGGACACCAGGGGTTAAGACGGATTCATGGCGCGTGGGATCCACTAGAGAGTCCCCCTAATAAGGACGTCAATGATTAGACGGGGGAGTCAACTCAATCAACTCAAGTTTAGCCTAGGATTAAGAAATGATACATCACAAGTGTCATGCGGGTATGTTTAGTCCCACATAGTCTTGTACTGGGTCACTGGGCCATTGGTGTGGGAGTAGGCAACACTTAAAATGGCTAGTTATTTTGGGTGGCAAACGCTCGGTGACAAGTGGTATCAGAACCAACCCAAGGACATCAGGGGTTGGGACGGATTCATAGCGCGTGGGATCCACTAGAGAGTAGCCCCCCTGACAAGAGCGTCAAGGATTAGGCGGGAGAGTCTGTCACTTGAGTATGTTTAGTCTCACACTAGCCATGTACTAGAAGTCATGGGGCCATTGGTGTAAGAGTAGGTAACACTTAAAGTGACTAGTCATTTTGGATGACAAGTGCTCCGTGGCACAAGGCTCATTGGATTGAAGGTAGGATTGGTTTCGGGCACGGAGAGAATGTTCTGTTCTTAAGGTTAGGCTAGGGTTTGCCAATAACCTGACCCAACTTGACCGAGATGTGCCGCTATCTTAAACCCCATTAATAGAGTTATAACTACAAAACACTAAACTGAAAGTGTGTTTGATTTAACAAAATGCCCTTTATTGTTTTAGAATCTATTTGTTCGAATTTATGGATTCCTCATATGTAGATGTAGATCGTAGCCAGCTGAATTGTTTAGCAAACTTATCTATATGTCCAATTTAAAGTATTTCATGGGCCTGGGTTTGGGTTTGGACTTGGACTTGGGTTTCAAGCAAATGTGGTATGGGCCTTTCTAAAATCGCTTGGGTTGGGTTTGTCCCCGAGGTATGCCTACCCAACGGTACTCAGTTGACAAAGTTCTCTTTCGTGTATGGGCCATAAATTCATGCCCAAATCAAGCACACAAACATCAGGTGCAGCCAAACCCAGCCCAAAAGAAGTAAGGCCCAGGTGCCTACTGTTACCGGCCCAACCCATGTCCATATCTATTCATCTCTCTCATAGAAAAAATCCAACCATCTGTCACAGAAAATGGGCTCACAAACTCACAAATCTGATCTTCCTATTAATAGACTTCCTTTAGTTAATGGCATTGCCCCAAATCCATGGTCTTACTTGACTCGGTACCTTATTAGGCATCCGATTCAGTTGGTCATCCATGCAACGGTATAAATCAAAGTTCTCTGGCCACAAGAACTTTTGTGGAATAGTTTACATTGACAATGATGGACATCACATCTACCGTATATATAGCCTTAGTCGCCCGTAGGGCTATTTTTCACCAAAAAAACCCGCAGGCCCAATTGGCCCAAAAATTTTTAGGCATGCTGATATGAGAGCCGGACTTGGGCAACACCCTCTAGAGCCGAGCCCGCCCTGCCCTCATACTATCTTTGTATATAATACTAGCAGAGAGCCATGCAATGCATGCATGGGTGTGAATAAATAAATAAATAATCTTTATACTCTCTCTATCCCTCTTATCACACTCTTGTAAAATCTCTCTCATGGATTAATGTCTCTACATTCTTTCTCTCTACCTCTTATCACAATTCCTTAAAATCGCTCCAAAAGATCAATAGGTCTACATTCTCTCTCTCTCTATCACAATCTCAATTTCTTTTTTAGAGGTGTCATGTCAACACTCTAAGAATTCTTGGGATTGGAGTTTAGAGATCAAAGAGGAGAGTCTTATTTCTTTGTATTATAGTATAGATAAATGGGAAAATATTCTGATGTTCATTCCCCAAATCTCCTATACATGTCCCTTTTGAACTCCCTTTATCTGTTATTAAGATTCTCTTATCTTTAGGGTTTATATTTTTAACCTTAATTTTTTTATAAAAAAATCATGATTACAAATGTTAACCATAGTTAAAGGGAGTTAATCACAATCAAAAGAGTCACGTGTTGGCGATTCATGGGGCGAGACACGGCCCCTGCTTCACCAAGCGAGGAGCAGATTAACCCTCTATAATATATGAGTGTATATATATATATATATGTGTGTATATGTATATGTATATGTATATGTATATGTGTATATACTTTTATTAATAAAATTATCATTATGCACTTTTAATGGCTTACATATGGGGTGTGATAGTAATTTTGATACCATACCCCTTACATAAGGAATACAGTCTACCCTTCATTTTCTAATTCTTTTTTACCAATGTTGATGATGTTATTCAATCACATATTAATATTATATAGTACTATAACATATTGAGGAGATCATATTTCTATAGTTTGAGGAGAGGGTAAAGACTTCAATGGAACATATGCATTGAAAATGACGGAGTCATATAACAACTTCGATTTTGTTCATGAATGACATTTAATATCATATATTCTATTGACTATTTGTTTAATTTTTTCATAGATGATTGTATAATTGTGTGGGTGGAATTTCACATTGAAGAAAAATAGACTAGCTCAAGATATTGCAATATATCTGTGAGTTTCCATGAAATTTGTATCATATTGATTTCAATGGGACGTGCATTGAAAAGGACGGAATCATAACAACTTGGATGTTGTTCATGAATTACATTTAATATCATATATTCTAATGCCTATTTGTTTGATTTCTTCACAGATGATTTCTTGGATGTTGTTCATGAATTACATTTAATATCATATATTCTAATGACTATTTATTTGATTTCTTCATAGATGATTTTATAATGGTGTAGGTGTTCACATTTAAGAAATAAACTAGCTTAAGATATTGCAATATATCTATGAGTTGGTATGCTATTTAAAGAATCAAAAAGTTTTAGGGCATTTCTTTACTATTATAATGGGAGAGGCGGGCGTAGATGATTTTTCCGAAATTCCCATACTACCCTTATATAAAAACAAAATTTTGATTTAATGTTTTACTTTAAAACCCAAACTACCCCTTGCCTTTGATTCAATTTCCAAACTACCCCTTGCTCATCTATCTATTTAGAATCGCAGCTAATCGCAATTGAACTTGGGGAGAGTTCAATCGCACCCGTGGGTTAACACGTGTCCCTTTTAACTCCTATTAACTGCGGTTAACTTCTTCCCCTCGCTCTCCCGTGCATCGCACGTGCCACTAGCGAGTTCAATCGCACCCGCAGGTTAACATGTGTCCCTTTTAACTCCTATTAACTGTGGTTAACTCCTTCCCCTCGTTCTCACGTGCATTGCACGTGCCACCCACTAGTAGGGTATAGAAAAGAAAGGGGGCAGGTGGAAACTTGGCGAGATGTGCTTTCAGAGCGTTTTGCCAAAAGAGTGAGAAGTTCGGTTACGTAACTAAGGTTGTCATGTGTCTCTTTTAACACTCCTTAACTGTGGTTAAGATTCACCCATCCCTAGGGTTCACTCACTTGTCTTTGATTTTTCTTTTAAAAAATTAACCCTATGAGTTAGTGAATTTTAACCAAGCTCTGTAAAAATTAATATTTTTTTTCTAAAAATCAAATATAGGTGGGTGAACTCTAGGGGTAGATGAATTTTAACCACAATTAAGGGGTGTCAAAAGAGACATATGGCAACCTCAAGGGCGTAACCGGACTCCAACTGTGGTTAAGATTGACCTACCCTAGGGTTCACTCACTTATCCTTGGTTTTTAGAAAACAATATTAATTTTTTTTAAACCCTGATTAAAATTTACTAACTCTTAAGGTGAATTTTTTTAAGAAACCAAGGATAGGTGGATAAACTCTAGGAATGGGTGAATCGAAACCAAAGTTAGGAGTGTTAAAAGGGACGCATAATGACATCAGTGACATAACGTTATAACCAACAGTAGAGAATTATAGATGGAGAGATGAGTAAGGGTTAGTATAGGAACTAAGCAAAAATAAAATTTAGTAAGGGGTAGTATGGAAACTAACCAAACACTCAATCATTGTCTTATATAATGATTATGATCAGGCTAGTTTGGGAATTTGGAAATATTAATTTTCTTTAAACCCTTGTTAAAATTCTTTAACTCCTAGGGTTAATGTTTTACAAAACCAAGGATAACTGGGTGAACTCTAAGGGTGAGTGAATCTTAACCACAATTAAGGAGTGTTAAAAAGAGACACATGGTGACCTCAGTGGCATAACGTTAGAACCGTAGAGAATTGTAGATAGAGAGATGAGTAAGGGTTAGTATAGGAATTAAGCAAAAAATTTGAGTGTGGGGTAATATGAGAACCAGGAATGGCAACTGGGCGGGGTGGGGGCGGTTTTCTACCAACCCGGCGCTACCCCGATTATAAAGCCGCCCCGCCCAGCCCCCGACCGGGGCATACATATGGTGAAACCGCCCCCACCCTACTTAGAAAATCCACACCCCGGCCCCGCCCTGCCCCACCCTGCCATCCTTTATATATATATATATATATATATTGCAGGCGAGGCGAGGTGGGGCGGGGTATACTAAAACTGCCCCCGCCCCGCCCCCGATTTTTTTGGAAAAAAACCGCCCCTATAGGGGCAGGTCGGGGCCCCTACGGGGGCGGGTCAAATTGCCATCCCTAATGAGAACTAACCAATCACTCAATCATGTTCTTATATAATGATTATAATAAGGGTAGTTTGAGAATTTAGATATTTTCAACCTACTTTTTAGGGGAGTTTCTCATTTTATATATTAGTGAGTGGCATGTGCGATGCACGTGAGAGAGAGATGGGAAGGGGAGAGAGACTAGGAAGAAGGATACTAGTGAGAGCATTTTGAATTTTTGTTTTTTAATATTTTGGGTATAGAAATTTAAGAGACTTTTTAGATTTTTTTAAAAAAATTGGGAAGGACACGTTAGTATAGAAAGGGACATTTTGATAACTAAAAAGCCCTACTTTTCTCTTGAAAAGTAGTTATCACATAAAGAGGGTGAGCCTCTTGGTTGAGGGAGACCAATGAGGGAGCATGAGAGAAGATAATGATACAGATTTGAGAGAATCTTGAAGATATAGTGGGATTATTGTTAGTTGTAGTTGATATTACTTCAGTACCCTTACTAACTTTTCTCATGTAAAATAAGATAACATAATATCATTTTTTTTATATATAGAGTTATAGACAAAATAAGAAAAATATAAAAATTCACCTTATTAACTACGTTCACAGTAAGATAGCATAAAATTTGGACTTATTAGAAATATTAGAAAAAAATCAACCAACTTTTTAACCCCGCTTATCTCATTATAATAGTAGAGATAAAAGATAAGACGAGAAGAGATATTGGTGCAGATGTTAGGATGAACCCAAGTGTCAAAGCTGATTGACTATTTTCATAGAGTATTACATCATAAATTTTTAAATGTACTCTTCATTTTTTTTGGTGTGCTAGAGATATTTTTTACCTACGATTGGTAGCATCAGTTAGTGGTTAGCAATGTGAGTGGAGCTCTTACAAGTCGTCACCCGTTGGGAATGGATCCCAAGACCTCTATCATAAGAGAGTTCATACCCTACCAGGGTGTGAATACTCTTCAAATATGTAACATACTAGATTGAACATGTAGTCATATGAATGCTTTTCTATCTTTCCAAAAATTTAATATTGTGATATTAAAAAATAATCCACCTTCCTGCTATTTGAGTTGCATTGCTAGTCCCAATCCTAGATAAATGAGTAGGGTTGATGTCAAGTTGGTTGCCGGTACTGGTTTAAAAAAATCTCACTAAATACCATGACAAGAAATTTTTTCTTTATCTTATTTCAAGCCCAAGCCCGACTCAGGCCTGAGGGTAGGGCTTGGTCCTAGACAATTCAAGCTCTTCGTGGGCTTGGGCTATACCCTCCCGTACAACTAGGCTTGGATAGACCCTAGCTCGGCACATTGATAGCCCTATATATTTACCACATTCTTAGGGAGGGATTCTTAAACCCTAAGTTATCTATAAATGACTTTAAAGTACCTCCTTTAAAAAAAATTCTATTTAGCAAACCTACTTTTTAAAAATATGGACAAATAGAGACCTCCCATCACATTCCGTTAACAAAGGTTAAATGTTTTACTAAAATGATGATGCTACCCCTACTAAAATAATACTTTTAAAATGGTAATATTATTGCGTTTCATTACAATCCCGTTCTTCTCTGTTCACTTTTATACCGTGGCTGATTTATGCAGAAGCAACGGTGTCGTTATTTGGGCGATCTTGTTAATCAAGTTAAATCTCGTTAAATTTGAAGAGACACACATTTTTCTTAAGTTTGTGTCATGTCGAATGCAAAATGGTGATTAGTATTAGAGGGATTTGCGAAAAACCGAGCCCCATCTTTTTATCATTCTCCTGGTTATTCAAGCTCTCTTTCTATGACTCTCTCTCATCATCAACATAATATTAGTAGGATAAGATACATGAGGAATGAAGGAGATACCAGATTCAAATGTAGTGCCGTATAATCACAAGCCCCACACCAAAACCGAGAGTGAGAGGGGAAATGTGGATGAAGTTAAGGCGAAACCGGTTGTCCAACCGCGAACCGATGGTTGGGCCGGTGAAACTTAACCCCAAAATGGGCAAGATCGTGATAAGGTAGAGTGTTTGAGGAACCATACATGTTTAGTGGTCACGCCAATGATGGGTGTGGGGAGCTTATGCTCGGAATCAAATTGAGAGAGAGAGAGAGATGAGTAGTCATTGCAACCACTGATCCCAAAAGCCCGGACTGATGGGAATGACGTAATTTAAGTATTTATCATATGACACACAACAGACCACCACACTTCCGCAGCCGCCGTCCAATGATGGCTTTCACTTTGGACTGATGGGAACTCTTCCTCTCCCGAGTTCAATCGCAATTGGCTGTGATTCAATCTCCATTGTTAGAGATAGCTTATGGTACAGTTAAAAAGATAGGTTTTGTGGAGTAAAGAATCCTAGGTGTCCATTTTGATGATCTAGACCATTCATTCGGATAGTCTGCCTCTTGGACTAATCAGCCAAAAGATCATGACAATCTTGTAATTTGAACCATTAACAATCTCTAGTTATGGATTGTGATTAGGTAGTGTTATGAGGTTTAACACTCTGATAGGTATTCAACAAAATCAACGGTCTAGATTTGGGATTCGGTTTGATCGTAGGTTTGAGAATCTAGTTGATCCAGCATTTATATTGTACGTACAGGATAATCTGACTATGTAGATTATAGTTTTTCCAAAAAAAAATTATAGTTTTCTAGTGTGGAGCTCTTTAGCAATTTTTTTACCAATAAAATTATGACAGGTGTTTGATGATTGTAGGGTGTGCGAGGGATTGAGATGAGCTATGTATGAAGAAGGATAACACTCTATAATTTCCTAAATATTGCTTTAAGTGATGGGGTATCATGGTCATTTTAATGCATTTGTTAAAATGTAAAGCGTAGGTCTCTCTTTGTCCATATTTTTTAAAGTAGGTTTGAAAATGGAATTGTTTTTTAAAGAGGCACTTTGAAGTCATTTGTAAATAACATAGGTTCTGAAATGGAATTAACCCAAAAAAATATTAATTTGAACAAGTCTCTTACTTGGGATTTGTTAGAGGAATGGTAGTTGAAATGTAGGGTATTGCTGACGATTGGAGACTTGTTTCATGTACCCATTTTCTTAGAAATCCTGTTGGTTGTCTTTAGTGTATCTTAATGTACATACTGAATGTGAACGTTCTAAACAATATGGAAAGATGGTCCTATTTTGAATTCATCAATGAGTTGATTGTAGAAATTTACTCAAATTAAAACCCCTTTGCAATGCATTTGGCCATTTGCAAAGTGGGAAAAGACGGTTTTAGATATTTAGCAGATTTTGGCTAGCTTTCAGATGTGGGGTGCTAAAATGGTGTTGAAAAGAAACTAAAAGAGCTGCTGTTTTATAAATTGTGGATTTATGATAATGATATAAATTCCTCTCCCCCGGATTAGCAAAGCCTAGTTCTTTTGGTGGAACTTTTAAAATCTAAAACTTTTATTATTTTATGCCTAATTTTACATAATGTCTAGAACTATATTAGTCCATAGAGTGCAAACATTTTACAAATATGGAACTTTTAAGTTCCATTAGGTTCCGTTCTTTTGATGGAATTTTTAAAGTCTAGAATTTTCATTGTTTCATGCCTAATTTTACTTGATGTCTATAACTATATTATTTTATAGAGTGCAAAAGTTCTACAAATATGGAACTTTCAAGTTCCACCAAAACATTTGGATTTTTAAGTTCCATAGATGTGGAACTTCTAACTAAATTGAGCTCATAAATTTGAGATACCATCATTTAAAAGGGTTAGAAACCCTCTCCCCTCTTTTCCCAGACTCTTGCCACTTGTTCTAAAACATTCATGTAATGAACTTTTAAAAGTTCTACCAAAAGAACGGAGTCAAAAAAATTTTGGAACTTTTAATTTTCATAGATGTGGAACTTCTAACTAAATTGAAGTCAAAAATTTGAGATAACATCAAGTAAAGAGGTTAAAAAACCATATCCCCTATCTTCCCAGACTCTTGCCACTTGTTTCAAAACAATGATGTTTTGGACTTTTAAAAGGTCCACTAAATGAACGGAGCCTAAAAGAGGATGCAAAGGGTTCGGCCTATAATTATTGTAATTATTATTTTTAGATAATTAAAGCAATAAAGAGATCAATCACACAAGTTCCACGGATGAGTCTCTTGTGAGGGCAGAGCCAAAAAAATTTCCTTGGGGGCCGAAGTACATAAATCAAAAGAAATTTAATGGGTTTTGTGAAGAATGGTGAGGCGTGCATGAAACATTATGGGTCCATCATGGTTATAAAATCCGTTAATATTGCATTCAGTAAAATTAAGGTCTAGAACACATGAAAAACAAGGATCATCCCTGTTGGAAGAGCCATTATATAAATAAAATTGACTATATATATTTCTATTTTTTACATTATAAATATAAAAAAACTTAAAATTTTGAAGAGGCCAATTTCTCATACAGTTACATCCTAATTTGAGGGCCACCGGCCACTATATACAAAAATTAAAATTTTTTTTTTTAAATTACACCTATATGATAGAAGAAATATATCAAAAAATTTTGGGGCCATGGTCCCTCCCTGCCCCCTTAGCCCCTGCCTCTAGCCCAAAGTCCTACCAGGAACATTATATAATATATTCGAATTCACAGTATATTCTCAACCAAGAATTACAACAGTTTTTCACCTTGCATAACCTAATTCGATTCCAACTGAGAACCTAAGCGCCAGTTTGGCATTACTCCCGATGAATAATTCTTTATTCCCTAGGAGTTTCTATTCCTAGGGAATAGAAAATTGTTCATTGGGAGGGATGTCAAACTGGCCCTAAAATCCCCTATTCTGATTGACTGATTGAATCGATCCTCGATTCGGCTCTTCATATGGTTATTACTTGATGTAAGGTTGAATTTGAAATATCGGATGAGCTATACAGTTTAGCATATGGAGGAACTAGGCCCACAGGTGCAATCTATTGACTCAGTCCTACCGAGTTTGGTACACAAAGGCAAAATCGGATGGCGCAGCCAACTCAAAAGTCAAATTTGATCGAGTCAATTAGTACAAATGCATGAGATTTGGATTTTGGTTCATGGATATCAAATGTTGACCAAAAATCAAATAGCAAACATTTTTCAATTAGAAATCAAAGAAGAAGAAAAAAAAGACAGTAATTTTGCTTGCCTTTTCTAGTAGCTTAATTACGCTGTTGCCGTAGGAACCGAAAGAGGATCTGTAAACGCAAGTGGTTTCATTTCTTGTGTATTCTCTAGCACTACATTCTGATTTGTGATAGCAACCATTGTTTGAGTATCCGTCGTCGAGCTTGGGCTCCCATGTTGCCCGCCACGATGCTCGATAACTCTAGCTACTGCGTTTATTTCCTCACCAATCTTCTTAACAAAGTCATGGTTCGAATGCTTCTGATACTGATGAAGCGGCGTAGAATTGGTGTCGAAGAAGTGCAGTAGCACCACCATAATGACCGAGGAAACAAACATTGGTATCGGACCGAGAATCCATAGCAACAAACAAGTAGCAAAGTATAGCGATCGAAGCCCAAGTGACCAGAACATACTCCCCCTTATCACCGCCGACTGCACGTATTTCACCGGTATGTCGGTGTTTGGAGTGCTTATGAGGAAGTTAGCATGAACGAAGTACCTTGCAGCTTGAATGAAGCATGAGAAGGCTAGGAGGAAAAAGGAGACGAGGGTGATGTACTTGATAATTATAGTGGATGCGCTTGTGTCTCCATAGACTAGTTCACTCAGTAAGGAGTTGTTTGTAGAGCTTCCAATCCATGCTCCTATGAGAGAGCTGAGAGTTAGAGAGACGGAAGCTAAGAAAGTAGATGCCGATGTGTTGCCTCCGATCACCTGTAATGCTAACCCGGTATCCTTTGTATTGACCTGCGAATACCCACTAAATTAATCAGATGAATAGGCTAATTTAGCGACGTAATTAGCTAAATCTCGCGAAGAAAGTGAAGAAAAAAAGGGAGAGAATTCTAATTATGATTCTGACCTGCATCATCCTCTCAACCCAAGCTTTCTTGTGGTGATTTTCAAAGCCAATAACAGTGGTATGAGGATGCTTCAGGCATCTGTAGAGAAGGATGATATGGTAGCCAATCATGATAAACAACCCACTTGGGACCAAGATCAAATCTAGGTGTTCTTTCTCCCAAGCCATTCTCTCTCTCTGCTTGTTAACTAGGTACTTTTGGAGACATGATGCTTCATCCTTTTATTGAATTTAAGGTCTATGGGTTTATAAAATCCAAAGCTAAAAAAGGATTGAAGATTCCACATGAGTGGTTTTGATTATTCAAATATTCTTTGACATTTTGGTCTTTGGCATTTTGGGTTAGGTTTGGTTGTGATGACGTTGCTTGAGATTACCAATCTCTTCATTGTGCCCATCCACTCTTTGGCCCAGCATCAAATGATAGGCTCTCAAATCCACTAACCCATAAACAGATGTTAACACAGTTAATTGAGGGTGGCTGCGTATTTACGAGACCAAATTTTATAAATATATGCATTCAAGATTACCTAACAAGCTCATTGATTAATGCAAGGCTAAGCTAATCCACTTCATATACACATTAAACATAGTTTTTTTTTGGCGTATCTTTACCTACTATTAGTATCAAACATAGTTTATGGACAGCATTGTCTCACACATGCGTACGTTCAGGTGTCACCATTCATTTGGACCCACCTAGTAGCCCAATGTGCTCCACATGAGGCTCATTATCCAGAAACCATTAAAAAATTGAGGATTTTTCCTTGGTCCAATTTTGAATGAAAAAAGAAGGATGACCATTATCCTGTGAACATAAAAAAATGAAGATTTTTCCTTGGTCTAATTTTGAATGAAAAAAAGGAGCCAAATCATCTATGGTGATAACGGTATTTGGCAAATCCGGTTATCACCCCTAGAGGTCACCATGTGTCTCCTTTGACACCCCTTAACCGTGGGTAAGGTTCACCCACCCCTAGGGTTCACCCACCCATCCTTGGTTTTTTTTTTTTTTTTAATATTAATTCTTTTTTTAAAATTAAAAAACTGTTTTTAATATTAAAAAAAACTCTAAAAACAGTATTTTATTATTATTTAAAAAAAAAAAAATTAACCAAGGATGGATGGGTGAACCCTAAGAATTGGTGAATCTTACCCACGGTTAAGGGGTGTCAAAGAAGACACATGGCGACCTCTAGGGGTGATAACCGGATTTGCCAAATCCAGTCATCACCGTAGAGGATTTGACTCCAAAAAAAAGAATGCAATAGATGGGACGATTAAAGCGACAAAGTCCCCTAAATATGCATAACATATATCCTCGCAGTCTTCGTCTTGAATTTCAGCCTCGGGACGGGGACGGGGACGGGGACGGGGACGGGACGGAGGCACCACAATTTTTCTTCTCCATCAAGTAATATTCAATGAATGTCATTGCGAGAAATTAGGGGGGAAGGTTCTAACAATCTTCTAACTTCTCACCAAGTAGGAGCTAGTAAGCACCGCATTCTGAACCCTACGATCGATACCCTCTTCAAATCTAAGGGTTATTAGAAAAACAGTCTTTCCAAGAGTCAAAACCGCTTACAAACTCGTAACAAACTCCTTTCTCCTATTTTCTCGTTCTCTCTCCTAATACCTTTCCCTCTCCATTCGTTCTCTCTCTCCCATTCCCACTCTCTCTCCTCTCTTTTTCCCTCTCTCCCAGCTCGTTCTTCCACGCCTCTCCTTCTCTCTCGTTCTCTCACGCCTTTCCTTCTCTTTATATTACTGCTATCTACGAAGTATGCAGGATTATGTTACTGCTCCATTAATTTGATGAATTGCAAACTAAATAGATATATCCCAACCAATATTGCAGAAAATAACTCTGTATGAGATGGTATGAAAATACCTCAATCAAAGACATCTATGATACCAAATTATCTAGGATTATTTAATAAGATCCTGGCTTTTGTGTTATATTTTTTAATCTATGTAGGTGTAATGTAACTACCCGATGACATCCTCATATACTGGGTGTGCCAAGTAGTGTGTGGACGAGGTGGGGTGTTAACAGATCCAGGAGACAGCGAAGAGGGAGGGAAGAAAAAAACATGAAGAAGAGAACACAGATACAACAAAAGCAGTCCCCCCCCCCCCCCCCCCCCCACCCGGCTCTCTCTTTCTCTTTCATAATCTCCACCACCCCTTTTCTTACTATTCATTTTCTCTCTTGATTAGACTTGAAGCCATTTGTTTCAAGCAAAAGACGATTTATTTCATTAGGGCGGTTTGTTTGTTTCATGACCAAGGTTGCAGGTCTTAAATACAAGTTAGTGGCATTCAAATTCATTGGATCTATTTAAAAAAAACTAAGTGCCGAGTCTAGGAACAACCCCATTACAGATTCACAATCAAGTTCCCTTCATTAGAAATCCATAATTAAGAGGGGTGACCAAGGTTGCAGGTCTTGTTGCTATTTTGATATTTTTGGATCTGAAGAGAACGAGAGGAGAGAGAGAGAGCACGAGGTATTTTCGGTGGGCGAGAATAAAGGATTTTTGGTTTTAAGGGAAGTCCCCAAAACTAAAACCAGAGTGGTTTTGGGCTGTCTTCGTTAATTAACGGTTTGGATTCAAAAGCTTAAACAATCTGAGGGCCATAAATCAGTCGCATACCATAGGTTCCTATTAGCGGGGCTAATTGGAACGTTACTCTATAGATATATATATATATATATATATATATCTTTACTATTATAATGAGAAAGGCATATGTAGCCTGATTTTTCTGAAATTTTCAAACTATCCTTATATAAAACAAAATTTTGATTTAATATTTTACCTTAATTCTCAAACTATCCCTTACTCATCTATCTATTTAAAGAATAGAATCACAGCCAATGTGATTGAACTCTAGAATCACAGCCAATCGTGATTGAATTCGGGGAGAGTTCAGTCGCACCTACGGGTTAACACATGCCACTTTTAACTCCTATTAACTGTGATTAACTCTTTCCCCTCTCTCTCTCTCACGTGCATTGCACATATATATATATATATATATATATATATATATAGTAGCTTACATTGTGCTTTGCAATCCACAAGTAGAGATTTGACTCGGATCCGGACAGATCAAATATACTTAACATGGATCGAAATGGGTCTAGGATTGATTTTATTTTAAGGATAACAAGGGGTACGAAATGGTTTGTTCTCGGATCTAACCTGCTCCATCTCATATTCTCATGGTCCATAGTTTTTTTTAGAACAATATATGTATTATACCAGAAATAAGTCTACAGACATGGTAGGCATGATTATTTTGAAGGAGTCTCCATACTGAAACAAAGGGACTGTTGATATAGGGCCTGATCGGTGATTTAAGGCCTCAGCCCAAGCTTGGATTTCATAGGCCGAATTGCCAAGGCCTAACCTGATTTTGTCATATTGTGGATTGATGGCCCTAATATGAAAGGCCCCAAGTCCATTCTGTTTAGATCGCCATCACCAACCTAGGACTTGTTTCAATTATAAGGGGTTAGTTAATTTACAATGTAACATTTTCATTTTGGGCAGGATCATATCTAGGGCTGTATTCGGGCAGGCTTGACCCGGCTTGGCCAAGCCCGGCTCAGCATGAATGGATTTGATTGAGGCCCGAAGCCCAGCTCGGCCCGAAATGGAGCTTCAAAGTGCGGCCAGAAGCTCGGCCCGAATTCAAAATCGTGGCTCGAAGCTCGGCTCGAATTGATTCAAGCTCGATCCGGGCTTGGATTGGCTCGAGCTCGGCTTGAATCCTTTTTTTTTAAATAATAATATTTTATATTATTTATATATATAATAATGATATATATATATTAATAATATTCAAGCCGAGTTCTGGCCGAATTGAACCTCAATCGAGCAGGGTCGAGTCGCATAGGGGTTGGCTCGAGCTCGGCTTGATTGAGTTTTCAGGCTTTTTTTAGGCTTGGCTTGGCCCATTCGAGCCTAAAATTCGGGTCAATCTCAGACCGAGCCGAGCCGAGCCGCACCTACGGACCGATCAGGCTTTCTGCAGCCCTAGTCATATCATAAGTCTTATTCTAACAAGTCTGTCAAGACATAGCCTACTTTGTTGAGGCTTGTCCATCCTATTATTTTTTAAGGGTGTCCCCTCAGTGTGGAGTCCATAGCTTTTTAGGGTTAGTGATTGCAGTGAGTAAGGTCTTATGTAATATGACACAGGAGATCTTCAATCAAATCAAATTTCCTTATATCTCTTATGAGCACACCCTTACCATTTCTCTTTTAGGGTGCTGGTGTTCAAAAAGTTTAATTGGGAACACTTGTCCATCGAGCTAAGATGACCAAAGTGTGTTTCAGGCCTAGAGCGATCCTGAGTCTAAGAGAGATATTGATAAAAGTTTTCTTTAACGATGCGTCAGACATCCCGCTCAACCGCAGGTCGCAGCCCAATATGGCGCTCAAGGGCCGAGCCAGGGCCAGGGGCGGGGAGGGACAGCCCCCCCCCCCCCCCCCCCCCCCCCACACACACACACACACACACACACACACACACATCATTTTTGATTATCCTGGGTATAATTTGTTTTAAAAAAAATAAACAATGTGTGATACTTGTATATAGTATAATTGTTGAATGTATAGGAAGTGTGGCACCCTCAAAAATTTGCAAATTTTTTATGTCTCTAAAATTAAAAAAAATAAGAACATAGTTCATTTTATTTATATAAGAACTCTCCAAAAATGATTGCCCTTATTTTTCTTGTGGATAACGCTAGCAACACTTTCTTTAACGACTCACTCTCTTTTTGATTGGATAGAGCCGGTAGTAGAAAACATGCGTCTCTCTCTTAATGGAAGACAATAACACATGTCTTCTCCTTAAAGAAAGTGGGGCTAACATTACCCTTTTCTTGTATATCAGACATTTATTGAAATGCAACACTAACGAATTTTATTACCAAACTCATCACCAGAAAAAAAAAATCTCGACCCGACCCCAAGCCCCATAATTTTCTTGATACATATACATCGGACCTCCCTAAGAAAAAATTCTAACTCCATTCCCTAATGGCTTTGACCTACTACTACTTAGATAATCATGAAAGTAAAGGTTTCCTACACAAGGTACATAAAAATATACAGTTTAAATATAAAGAGGAGTTCTGCTTCACCATTATGCGGAGCTCCCCTTTTTACACCATCCGGTACCAAATGTGTAAGTATGGTGTGTTGCAAAATTACCCCAGCTTCCATCAATAATTACAAACATGTCACTCTTATAATGTAAAAAAGGGAGTTCGGCTTCAACGCCATGAAGAGAGCTCCGGCTCAAAATTAATCTAAAAAATATATGCATTTGTCTAATGTAGGTTAGTTATTACCATAAGTATGGCATACCCAGACTTCCTAATGTTTCTTGGTTTGGATAATCATTCTACCTTTCTACCAACTTTCATCTCCCTTTTTGTTTGTTGTTGCTTTGTTGAGAAGTAGGTGAGGATGGAAAGGAATCTCTTTGTATTATAAAGGAAAAGTATAACCATCAAATGGAGAATGGTTACACTTAAGTGACACGTGGGAAAGTAGTTATACTTACAAAATACAAATTGCCTTTACCAAAAGGTTAACGTGTCACGCAAGACACGTGACATACCACTCCCCAAATCCAATTGGATGTACCTTTCTCTAAGCAAAAGCTTAAGAGTAAGAAAAGAAAGGAAAGGCTAAAGGGACAATTGTAACAGTGGGGCACGATACCGTACATCCTCTACCCCTTCCTGGCTCTTTTTATGTTCTCCCTTTGTCCTTAACCTAAATCTACAAGAAAAAGGTGGGGAAGTGTTCATTGAGCCATTGTTGTGAGATTGATGAACCTTGTCCCAATAATTGTTGTACGATGTTATTTTTTTTCTTGGATAAACATTGATATCTTAAGTCTTAAAGAGTCTAGTCCGACATGTTGTATAGGAAATACTCTCACCCCCTACAACCAATATTGAGGAAAGCCCAAAATCGACCTGGAGACCTCCAGGTTTTCCTTTGGCCACTGGGCTACACCCCTAGCGTACGATGTGTTATTTGATCAATCCTTTGAAACTATATGTATCGAATGGGCTATATTAATCATACTCCTTTAGGTATTTTGTGACGGGGTAATGATGTATGGTACACCCAGAAAATGGTGCATAGGAGAACGTCACTATCTTTCTTGTACAACTTGAATATCTTTTTAAACTCTAGTTAAGAAGCTTTAATTCGGATTGATCCTTTTAATCTTGATTTTTAAAGTTCAAACATTAAGTGTCATTTTTTGGTAAAAGTTAGAGATATCCTCTTTGGCTTCAATTAAAAAGGAGTCGGACTCTCTATAATCAAATGATAACTCTCATTTGAAGATTAAAAATTTTTCAAACTCTCATTAATATAGTGACACGTATAATTATAATTTTCTTTTAAGGTTATTGCTTCAACGAGTTAATGGGTTACCAAGCAACTGTAAAAGTAATGACAAGAGACTAATAGTGAGAATTTGAAACTGTGTGACTTAGACTAACATTTTTCATGATTTATAAATGAAGAATGCTAGTCCTAGTCACAGATTTCCAAACTCTCAGTGTAATAGTGACAAATGTTGTTACTTTTACCTTGAAAACCAATATAAACTTTCAAATCCTCATTTTCAATATTTTGCGACAATGTTGTTACATTTACCTTGAAAACTGGTATAAACTTTCAAATCCTCATTTTCAAAAAAAAAATCTTCACCAGTTGAAAGGGGGTAGTAATACCTGGTACTGCACCAACCATGAGAACTTGGTAAGAAATTCACTTATGCGACTATTGAGGCTAGCACTGAAGAGTGTATTCGAGCCGAGCTTAGCCAAGTTGGAGCTTGACTTGAACATGCTCAAACTCGGCTTGAGCTTGAGTAACTAAGCTTGAGCTTGAATTGAACAAGCTTGATCGAGCTCGAGCTCCGTTCGAGCCGGAACTTTATTCTAACCGAGCCAAGCTTAGGTTGGCTCAAGCTTAAGCTTGATTCACAGAATTTTTTGTTTAATTTTACCTGATTTTAATAATAATAAATTATTAATACATTATAATACAATAAATTATAGAAACTAATATATTCAAATACTAAAATAAGATTTTTGGATAGTCCTTAAATTCACAAAAGTAGAGATTTAGATTAGAGTTTCTTTTGTTCTTATTATCCTTAAATTTATTTATTATCAATCAAAATTTATTACAATCTATGGTATAGGAAGTTAAAAACGGTATTTGGTATTAATATAAATAATATTACCAAAAAAATTGTGTATTTCAATATATATATATATATAATATTTCAAGCCGAATCAAGCTTTTAAGGAATCAAGCTTCAATCCGAGCTGAGCCAAATAGGGTTTGGCTAAGCTTGGCTCGATTCATCCGAGCTGAAATGCCAAGTTGAGCTTGGCTCCAACGAGCCAAGCCAAGCCAACGAGCTGAACTCCTCTCTTTAAATAATTGTTGTCGAAATGTTGCAGTCTCACTTATCCAAGACCCCAATTGCCTAATTAGTTAGGTCCGATGGGAGAACTCATCAAGGCAACAACACTCAACTGCGCGTAGGCTTTGCCGTGAGGCACAAGTGTTTTACTCCAAAGACCCAGGGGCGGAGCCAGGTGGGGGCCTGTGGGGGCACGTGCCCCCACTCAACTTTTGAAAACCAATTTTTTTTCTTCATTTTTTTAGGTATAATATGGGAATGGGGACAAGTGCCACCGATCTTTGGGAAATATTTATCTTTTGAGTTGAGATTATATTTGAGTTCACATACGTGTCCCTTTAACCCTTATTAACTATGGTTAAGATATACTGACCCTTAGGGTTCAACAATTTAACCATTATTTTTAGACAAAGATTAATCCTAAAGGTTAACTAGAGTTAAAGGGGGGTTATGTAAGTGTAATTGAACTATTCGAATTAAATAGCAATTGGACTGGATCTGAACTTGTATTTTTATACTAAGTTGTTTAAGAATTTAATTAGGCATACTCATGGGACAAGGGGATAGTTGTCCCCCTAAAAAAATTATACTATATTATTTAATATAACATAGCTATAGGGCAAGGAAGAATCTATCTTTGAACTTTTGAAAACAAAACATATATTTTGTATCATTTAATTAAATTATTTAACTTGACATAACTGTGAGATATGGAACAGTTGTTCCATATATAAAGAGAAACAATACTCATAAGATTTGTACAAAATATATGGACGAAATGATCCGAGAACTTATTTGTCAAAAAAAAAAAAAAAATTATATATATATATATATATCTTTCTTGGGCGTATTATCCAGACCACAAATGATTACTTAGAGGAGTGCTAGTCTTCATCCCTAGATTTGAAATTCAAACTCTCATTGTGGAAGCCATACTTGTCATTATTATCACTGTGGAAGTAATATTTGTCATTATTACTCATTCAAAAAGATTATATATATATATATATATATATTTTCAAAGGAAAAAAAGTTAGGTTTAATCATGTTATAGAGATAGTGTCATAGTTGGAAAAGTAGCCACTCATATCTACTGAATGAGAGGTTCAAAGTCTGTGTTTGGGGATAGTATTTCTCAATGGATATGGTTATGATAGGGACGCTTGCGATTAGATAGAGCAAATCTTGGCAAAAATACACATTGCAGCTTGGTGCTGTTATATCATTAAAAAAAATACTATTTACGTAAAATATATGTATTATATTATTTGAAAAAAGAGCATAAGTACATTAGTTTAATTTTGAGGCAAATCTATGCTTCACAGCAAAAATCAGAACCCCTTCTTAGTGTTAAGACACCGACATTCTTATAATTATGAAAACAAACAGAGTTTTATAAAACATTTTTATTTTCCATAATTATAAGATTGTCACCTTAACAAGTAAAAAAAGAGCTCTGCATTTCCGAATTAAACCGAACTCCACCTTAGATTTAAAATGCCATAATTGATTTTTTATTTTTATTTTTTTGCCTCCGGGATATCATTTACCTACTTTATTACAAAGTTGGCTTAGGCAGGAGAGCTCTTGCAACTCATTCTCCAGGGATTGGATCCCCATACTACGCTCAACAGAGAGGCCACACCCCACCCCACCACTGGCGCAATCCCCAAACCACGCTCAACAGAGAGCCACACCCCACCACTGGCTCAAGAAGAGTGGTGTTTTATCCTTTCTTATTTAGCTGATTTTGTTTTAAGTGCAAGGTGCTTTGCTGCAAGTTCTGTTGGGTCCCACTTTCAATCCTATCCTAGTTTTCCTCGTAGGACCCAACTAGAAGCCATTACAAAAGCTTAAAAACTGGCATTGATGAATCAGGTAAAGGTGACATTTTCTAAAAAAGTTCCTGGTATGAGCAAAGATTAGATTACCACCACTTTTCTAATGGTTTCAATGACAATGTTGTCATCTCTTGCCTACCCCATTATTTTTAGAGAATAACTATCAACTGGAGCTCCGGTTAAACAGTCAACCGGAGCAACCCACTTTTTGCCTTGGGAAAGGATATTTATGGAAAAAAAGTACTCTTGAACAATACCCTTATCTTTGCTCATAATTACCAAACTACCATTTATGGAAAAAATGTACTCTTGAACAATACCCTTATCTTTTACTCATAATTACCAAACTACCCCTACCCAAGGTAAAAGCTCCGGTTGACCGATCAACCGGTGCTCCTGTTGATAGTCAAACTGATGGCTGGTTGCTTATTGGGTCCAAAGATTCAACGGTGCAGATTGAAGAAATGGAGGGCCACGGTAAGATCCATTACACAATATAACAGCCTAAACCAACAAAACAATAAAATAACAGAGATTCTGATTAAAAATCATTAAAAGAAGGATTTACACAAATACCATAGCACTGAAAGGAGGACTGTAACTCCAGTTCCCCATACAAACGTCCCTTTTAACTCAGCTTAGACGCCGATACTAGCCGCGCCGACGCCGAGCGTAGTTGGACGATGTGGCTCAAGCTTCCTGTTATTCCAAAAACAAGCCTCAGGTGTAAGCTTAGCCGAGGTCCTCATTGGCTCCGACTTGCAGCGCGTGAGTACGAAGGGTTCGTACGCCACGGCGTTCACTAGCTTCTGCTCTATCATTGTCGCCATCGATGGTTGCACCGCCGGCGCAGGATTAGAACAAGACGACCGTGGCGGCAGCTGTTGTGGTGGCTGTTGGTGCGCAGGATTAGAGTCTGTACTTACTCTCTTCTTGGACTCAGCTCCACCGTCCTTTTGGATGACTTGTTTCTCAGGGCGCCATCTGATGAAGTCCGTACTGCAAACCCAGGTCTCCTTTGAGACCTCCATTGACAGCTTTGGTTCGCACATCATCAACAGCAGGCAGTCCGGTAATGCAGCACTTTCTCTCTCTTGTTCTTGGTCTTGGTCTTCATTTTCTCTCTCTTTTGACTTTTCGTCACCTTCATGGATCTGCTGTTGGTCTGTTGCAGATCTCGCTTCGGTCTCCGTCTCTTCTTCTTCTTCTTCTTCTGAAATTCTCTCTTCGGTCTCTTTCTCTTCCGTTGACTCATCTACTATCTCTTCTAAAGCTACTGATTCTCCTGCTACTGCTTTTGCTTCTGATTCGGGTTCTTCTTCTCCTTCTGGCTGTACGGATACTGGAGAAGAAGAAGAAGAAGAAGAAGAGCTCCCTCTTCCCTCATTCTTCTCCTCTTCTTCTGCTACTCTCTCTTCCAAAATGGGTTCATTTTCTGGATTTTCTAGTTCTCCCAGAGCTTCAGGTGAACACTCACTTACCGTTATTTCTTCTTCTGCTGCTGCTGTAACCTCCACTTCTATCCCTTCTTGCTGTTCTTCTTGCTTTTCTGGGTTTTGGTTTTCTTCTTGTTGTTCTTCAGCTTCTTGGTTTTCTACCGTTGGGCAGTTTGCTTCCTCTTGTGGGTTTTCCTGTTCTTCGATAGCTTCAACTGAAACCCACTTTTCGGACACTTCCTCGTCATTGGGCTTTGTTTCTAGCTCCGCTTTCGCTTCGTGTTCTTCTTCGCCTTCTTCTACATCTCCCAGTTCTTCCTCATTTTCGTCACCTTCGTCGTCGTCTTCGTCTCCTTCATCATCGTCGGGGTCTTCTCTTGGGACGGGAGAGTCCCAGAAACGATTAGCGAGAGAAGACATCCTCAAAGGTTCAGATCTGCACCTCATCAACAACAGAGCATTTCTGGGAGGAATGCAGATGCTTACCCTTGCCTCTTCGTCCTCCTCTTTGTCTTCCTTCACTTCTCCTTTCTCATCATCGATCTCGATCTCCATCTCGCCAACCACTTGCCTTTGCTCTCTCCTCTCTTCTTCTCCGACCACCAACTCAATCTCTCTTCCTTTCCCCTCACCCTCCTGTAAAGCCATCAACCACCTCGCGAAAACAGCCCCACAAGAACTCGTCGTCGTTGTCGAACTCGAGTTCTCCCTCCTCTTCTCTTCCTTCTCCGTCTCGCTTGTAGAAGAACACGAAGATCGGCAGGGTAGAAAACAGTTGAACTCAGCACCGAAAGCCCTCAAAGCCTCGCAAATCGTCAAAGGAAGATGAACCCATCTCTGATTTCTGTGTGGCAAGCACTCCTGTTGCTGCTGATGATGATGAATCCCTTCCTGGGTCTGCTCTGTTTTTCTGAAACTCACCTCTCCTTTTCGTTTCGATCTCGTTCTCATCTTCTTCCCTTGTTTCTTCGTCTTCACTCGAACTTGACCAATGCAGGTGACTTTCGGCGACGAGGGCTCAGGGTTCTCAAAGGCGCAACCTTTCTTCTTGCTTCCCGTCGGGAACATCGGCGAGGACTGCCCACCTTTCATGCTGCCATTATTTCTCAGTCTCCGACTTAGAGACGACGAGAGAGACAACGTTGGTTCTCGGAACTTGTCCGTACGACCAGGGCTGAGAATCGACTTCGAAGAAATCTTCATGGATGAAGAAGATGACGAAGAGGGTCTGGCTGTGAAGCAGATGAAGAGCTCGCTACCGCTACTCCCGCTTCTATGGGGTTTCTCAGATTCCATCATCGTCTTCGCCCATTACCCACAAAATAGAATTTAGCCAGGGAAAAAAATTAAGAAAATAAAACCCTGTAAAATAAAGTTTTGTGATCTTGGTGTGCTGTAGTTACAGAGATACAGATGCTGATGCAGAGATGAAGATGAGAGAGACAGAGAGAGGCTGATATAATTATTTTGGTGGAAGATGACGAAATGCCCCTTGTTTTCACCTCAATATTACCAAGATGCTCCGATTCTCAGCCGTTATTAAGAACACCTATTTAACTGATATGACTAAAACACCCTTCAATTTTCTAATAATTCTTCAGAGACAGTTTTGTTGCGAATTTCTAGTACAGAAGGAAACTCTTCCACGTGGCTCCTGACGTTGAGAGCAGTGATACAAAAGGAGATTAATGAGAATAGTATCTTGATCAGACGACGGAGAACCTATTGTCAGATGATGAGGCGAAGTACAGTATCAGCCCTCATTAACGTGGCCAGATCATGGACAGAAGAGGACGAAGCTAAGATAAGAAGCTCAGCTCTCTCTGTATAAAGCTTTCTTGGGAATATCAATAAGAACCCCCGTGTGGCTGGCCACTTAAACTTTGAAAGAGCCGTTTTTGTAGTTACATTACACGTCCAACAAAACAAAATAAATAAATAAAAAAAACAAAAATGTTCAGTTATTGTGGTAAAAGCAAGAGGGGAGTTTGGAAAGAGAGATCACATGGGATAGCATAGAGAGAAGCAGAAGAATCCAAGAAGTGCACATGACGAGAGAGAAGGGTAGATGGTGGGCATGAATGAATGATGAATGAGAAAGAAAGAAAGAAAGGCTAAAAACTAAAAAGACCAAAGGCCTCGATGGCAGGGACCTGTGTTTCTTTAACTGTAGCCCCCTCTAACACGCGACGATCAATGACAACACGGCATAGCTAAGTAAGAGAGAGAAAGTGTCCTAGAGAGAGAGAAACAAAACCTAGAGAGAGAGAGAGAGAGAGAGAGCAAAAGGCCTTACCCCGAGGGAGTGGCACTGGCACATGAGGTTCAGGGAGAAACCCTTAAACCCAAACCTTCGAAGAGTAATAAATAATAGTAAATGGGTCAAAGTTTCTTCGGAAAGGGTGGTTTGACCGTCATTTAAACCACTAGCTGACAAAAAAGTATTAAAGCCGTTTTAAATGGGAGGAAAGGAGCTTCCTTTTCTCGGATTAAAGAAAGCGAGTTGTGGGAAGGGAGGGTGATATTTTTGGGATGGGGGGACACCTTACCGCTCGTGCCTTATTTGACGTCCGAAATAAGCGTAGGCATTACTCACGAGTCACGACTCAATGCCACGCTCTATCCCGTGACTCGTGGCATATGTAAAATGACACACCCAATTATCGTTAGGGGCGTATTCAGGCCGAGCCAATTCCCAATTGTCGTTAAGGCTGTATTCAAGCCAACTCGAAAGCTCAGCTCAATCATGCCAAGTTTAAGTAAAGTTTTTTTTGGCTTGATTGGGCCGAGTCGAGCTTGAATTTACCATCAAGCCAGGCTTAGCTTTGTTCGGCTCGACTCAATTGAGTCTGGTTCGGATTGAGTTCAGTGTGACTTAATATATTTATAAAATATAATAATATATTATTATTATTATTATTATTTTTAAAAACAAAATAATATTTTTTATTTCCAAGTCAAGCTTGAGCCATGCCAAGACATTCAAGCTGAGCTTCGTTTCTGAAAATTCAAGGTCGAGCCTAGCCTCAATTGGTTCAAGCCAAACTCAAACTTGACCTAGCTCAGCTCAAATACACCACTAATTCAAGTCCAGTTGAGCCAAACCTGGTCAAGCTTAAGCTTAATTTGAACATGCTCAACTTAAACTTAGTTTGAGCTTGAATGATCAGGCTTAAACTTGACTTTAACAATTTTGATCGAGCTCAAGCCCGTTTCGAGTTCGAACTTGATTTGAACCGAGTTTGGAACACTAAAGTTTGATTTGAATTTCAATATTATTAAGATTAATTTTATTTGAAGTTTAATAAAGCTACTTAGTATCAAATCATAATAAAAATATATAAAATTAATCTAGAGAATACACAAAAATTTTATTTGAAGATAGTCATCAGTCCAAAAGTAGAGAATTATGATTAGAGTTTTTGCTTTAAACTTTTCAACTTTTTTTTTATTATTATTATCTCATAATATTATTTAGTATTAATTAAAAAAATATTATTATATACTAATATAAACTACATTATAGATAGATATATATATATATATCATTCTACTAATAAAACTACAAGGAGTAAACAAAATTTTATATCGAAGTAATTACCCCTAAGCCTTACTTTATTTAGATCCAAAAAATGTGAGACTCATGAGATACATTACTACATATGTATAGAAAAAAATATCCTTTTTTTTTTTCAGTCTTTTTCTCCTACTTCTATTGGGCTTCTTCTTTAAGATGGTTTTGTCTTAAATGGACTTTCCTTTCTCTTCCAATCTATAAAAAGAGAGTCAGTTCTCTCCAATACTACTCCCTAGCAACCTCCTCCATTGTTTGATGATGCCTGGCGATTTTATCCATCTCTAGAAAGCAAAACTCATTTGGAACATGCTTTGATTGGTCAGGTATCTTCACACAGTTGCTATCTTCTCCCCTGATGTAATCCTCCTCTAAGGTGTATTGCCATTTATACGACCAGTCATTTTCCAGCGGGCTTTACTTATGACTTTTTGGGCTCTTGTTAGGTTTGGGTCATGGGCCCTTCCTTTCATTGTATTTTATGCTTTTTTATAGGCCATTAACTCAAAACAAAATGCTCCAACCTTTGTTTTTTCTAAAGGAGTCTCTTTCTTGGAGCTCCCTTCATCTGGTGGGTTGGGTAAAATGTCCAAGGATTCCATTAGTTCGATCTCTTAGAGTGGCTTTGGTTCATGTTACATGTCAACAGTGCTGATCTATTGAGAGGCTCCCTCTGAACATCAAGGGCAAAAACAATGGATCGATTGTGAGGATTTATCAATTATAAAAAAACACATGTTTGTACCTCCATCAGTGGCAAACCTCGAGCAATGGCGAAGGAGAAACTTGAAGGAGAATGACAGATAAAACTGAGGAGAGGGCTTTGATTCGAGGGTTTAATGGAACAAAGATCCCTCTTTATGCACAAGTGAAAAAAATTCTTTTTTAAAAGTAGCTTTCAATTCCTTATTAAATAAGTGAAAAATTCACTTATCTCTAAAATGTTTAAACATCAATAAAGTTTTATTAAACAGTCTTCTTATGAAATATTAGCGGGTGGCACGTGCGATGCATGTGAGAGGAAGGGGAAGGAGTTAACCACAGTTAATAGGAGTTAAAAGGTATATGTGCTAACCCTTAGGTGCGGTTGAACTCTCCCCGAGTTCAATTGCGATTGGCTGTGATTCTATTCTTTAAATAGATAGATGATCAAGGGATAGTTTAGGAATTAAAGTAAAACATTATATCAAAGTTTTGTTTTATATAAGGGTAGTGTAAGCACCCAATTTTTACACCCCTAGCTAACCGTGGTTAAGCATTCTTAACCATGGTTATCCCCAACCGAGTCCCTTAACCCTAGGACAAATCCTAGTTGACCTTAGGTAAACCCTAGGACAAACCCTAGGTAAACCCTAATTGACCCTAGGCTAACCCTAGGTTCTAACCCTAGTTAAACCATAACCCTAGGTGTTAACCCTAGCAAACCCTAGGCTAACCCTAGGAGAAACCCTAACCTTAGGTAAACCATAGGTGAACCCTAGCCTAACCTAAGCCTAGCCCTAACCTAGCCCTAGTCTAACCCTAGGACCAAACCCTAGTTCAAAGCCCTAATCAAGCCCTAGGTTCTTAGGGCTTAAAGCCCTAAAGTCCAAAACCCTATAGGGTACCAATCCTCAGTCTGGGCCCAAGCCCAGGCCCAAAATAATCCAAAAACCAGCTCACCCGTACCGCATGCGTATCTGGGCGAAGGCCTACTGGGCAAAATCCAATGGGGTCGGTAATAGGATTACCGAAACCTAGTTTTTGCAAAGCATTGAGGGTGTTGGTAATCCCATACCGACACCCTGGTTTTCTTGTTTCTGCATGCAACCACCCCCTGCAAGTCAGTGCACGCTTGCACCACCATCCCTCTGCCTACAGATGACCTCTCCGACTATTGTAGCCTCACCAAGCTTGGTACTAATCTCATGGGTGTCCCCCCTTGAACCTCCCCTATAAAGGGCAAACCACCCCAAGCTTCAAACCCATGCCAAAAAACCATACCCGAAGCTCTGCTCGAAATTCCGAAGGTCTAAACCCTCCCCTCAGCCTCCTAGGACCTCCATGTAAGCTCCCCAAGAGCTCCAGCAGCTCTCCAGCCTCCTGCATAGCGCCATCGTGCCCCACCACAGCTCCACCAAGCTCCACTGCCTGTCTCAAAGTTCACCAGCACCTCCGGAGTGAAGTATTAGGGTAAGGCTTCCCCCTACTCATTTATTTGGTGTTTTGTACTCTTATGTGAGCCCCTGGTCCTTCCAGGGGACAGCTCTTTTTTAGTTTGCAGGGACACCCCATTGGGGAGGCTTCTCCCACCTCCCTAGGTGTGGAGGACCTCTTCCAGGGGCACAATATCACCTCGAGTAGCCTCAGTCGGTTATGGGGGTCCCTCATGCCATGAGGGTACCCCTGGCTCCCCGTAGCAGCCCCAGTGGGGATTTTCAAGTTTTGAGAAAATCCTAGGGTGTCAGTAAACTCAATACCGACACTCCTGTACATTGTTTTTTCAGGGCCTGTGGGCCTCACCTGAGTTTTCCCAAGGACCAACCAAGGGTCAGGGTTGATCTCCAGGGTCTCCCCTACAACTTACCTGAAGACCCCAAGACCCATAGTTAAACTTAACCAGGGTTTAAATGGCAGAAACCAAAGAGTTCCAGAATGTCGGCAATCAGACTGCCGACATTCATGATTTTATGTGAATAAAAAGCAGTGCTACTTTGGCACACGGTGGGGCTCACACCAGACCACCTCTGGGATCCATCACAGGCTTAAATTGCTCTCCTCATTTCAGGCTTCAAAACCGTAGGTTGTAGGCCCCTCAACTCCTCCCCTAACTCAAGTTACAAGGGATCAAAAATTGTGGAAAATCATAGTTATTGTTGGCAATCCCATTGCCGACAGTATGTTTTTTTGAACTTTTTGGGCCTTACAGCAGGCCCACAGCCCAAGGGGGCCCTCTACTGGACCCTTGGTGTAACGACCCCAATATACTACAAGGCTAAAATAGGACTTTTGAATCGTCACATTACTTAAACCTGCTAAAAATCCATGTATACAAGGCTTACTACACGAGTTTCCAAAAATGAGAGTAATAAAATTCCGATATATAAACTATAATCAACCTGCACAAGTCTACGGTCAACATATACAACCCACTATAAACCAACAAGTATGAAAAATACAACTATAAAAGTCTACTGAGCAACATCTTCTAAAAGGTCTATTACAAAATCTCTCAACCAAACAAAACATAAACTAATAGGTGTAGCCACCCAAGACTGCTGCTCCTTCCTCGATGGGCTCACCTTCTCCTCCTTCCTCAGTGTAAGTCTCCTCGATCCACGGCTCCGCCGTGTGCTCCTGTTCTAAACCTGCCAAGACAAAGTCCGACTGAGTACAAAAGTACTCAGTGTATATAAAATCCAACCAACAATAATAATATACCTGCACTTAATTAGAAACATATCCAATAGCATAATAACATAATCGGAGTACGGAAGAACGTGTGCGCATATACATCATATTATTACCTTGACTCGTGTACATGTGAGAATCTTAGACTTAGAAAACAATACACTTATGAGCTGCTTATGCTTATGAGACCACGTGCTTGTGAGATGTTTATGCTTATGCACTTATTCAGATCATACAATGATGTGACATGCCGTTCTTGACGGATACGAACCATGTCTAAGAAATCATATGGTTGGCATGCCGTTCTTGGCTGATACAGACCATGCTTAAGAATCAAATGGTTGACATGCCGTTCTTGGCGGATACGGACCATGTCATGCTTATGCTTATTCAGAATGTCATACGTACGCCATGCTCATGCTTGTGGTCCACATGTGTGACTTGTGAGACTTTTTTCTTAACATACACGTGCATATGTGCTTAAGTGTCGAAATTAACATTCGAGTTGGTATCTGCTTAGATTCCGATCTCCCACCATAGAAACTCTACTATACTGTCTCATACCAAATAGTTAGAGAATTCCCGGTCTGAGAGATTTTCCTCTAAGTTCTTACCTTTCCGACTATCAATTTTCATGCAAGTAATTAGACATACTTCACAAACAATCACATATACATATCTTATCATAATTCATATTACAATTCATAATCAATTTACTACTATTTCATAAAAGTATAATAGCATTTATCCTCTCAAGCATTTTCACAAACACCTTGAGTACGCATAATATTGATTCATTGTCATTCTACATTTTCAAGCATTCATCAAACCATAATCCATCCATACAATCCAAATATCATCCACATCCACATGTTAATCTCATCCTCCATACATTTCTCATCCTCCAAGCTTTCCTCTCAATCTTCTAGCAATCTCCTTCTTCTCCAAGCAACCCTTCTCCCAAAGCCTTAGGTTTTCTCCCCCTTTTTGCCAAATTAGGTTAGAAATAGGTAGAGTATTTTAATATCTCGAGTAGGATCCCCTATTTATAGCCCCAAGGGTTGGGAACGAAAAGACCTAAAAGTCCTTACTAAAATTCTGTCAAAAACACGAAAGACCGATCGATCGGTGGTTGTGACCGAGCGATTGGTCGCCTACCGATCGATCGGTGTTTATGACCGTGCAATCGGTCAAAAACAGACTCTCTGGAAAATTTTCTTATACAAAATTTTGAACCAGTCGATAGCTACCGATCGATCGCTACTTCTGACCGAGCGATCGGTGTTCTGTAGATTTTTGACCTACTCTACTATTTTGGCCATAACTTTTGACTCGTTTGTCGGATTTCGACGATTCAACTTGCGTTGGATTCATCTGTCGAAAACGAACATTTCTAGCTTTTAGAATTTCTAAATTTCACTTTATTTATGGACCAAAAACTCCCCAAATTTTACTGATCTGCAATTCCATCAGACAAAACCTTAGAAAACCCATTTTTGACTTAGGTTATACTAAAAATATGGAAAAACATTAAACATGAACCTGGAAGAGAGTTCCAATACCTTTCTAATGGTTCAAGAATCATTCACTTCTGATAAACGGTACTAAAACTAGAGCTTCCTAAAGTTTAGAGTGTGATATGACATTTCTGAACTAGAAGTTTGATTAAACCTTAATCACACTACACCCATTAGATATACAATACAATAAAACATTAAAACATCACAAGGACTATAATACCCCTAATACTTGCAATAAAAACATGAAAAAGATTCAGATCTCTACACTTGGGGTCCACCCAGACCAAGCTTCCTCTTGCATTAACCATGGTTAACTCAACCATGATTTCTTACCATGGTTAATTCACAAAATCAACTTGAAAATTTCTGAAAACTCTCTAAAATTCTAAAAAATTCTAAAATAGCAAAAAACATCTTTTTTTGATCATGCTCATGCCTAACCATGGTTAGATGAGATTAACCATGGTTAACATTTAGTTTAATTCTGGTTAAGCCCATTTAAGCCTTGGTTAGTTTTCCCAAAATCATGAAAAGCAATAAAAGGCTCAAACTTGCCTAACTACGGTTATCGGACTAACCATGGTTAAAACTCATGTCTTAACCATGGTTAACCCATTTAATTTGAGAATTTTGGAAAAAAACCCTAGAAGCATCAAATCAACATCTAAAGACCATAAAACTGGATTTGGACCTTACCCTAGGCCCATCGAGCTAAACTTAGGCCTACCGGGCCGAACCTAAGCCTACTGGGCTTACCTTTGGCCTACCGGGCCACCCTCTAGTCTACCGGACTTAGCCAGCCTACCGAGCCAAACCCTTGGACTACTGACCCAACTTAGGCTTACTGGGTCAAACCCTAGTCTACCAGAGTTCCCCTCGGCCTATCAGGTCTAAGCCTATCAGGCTTCAACCTTGGCCTATCAGGCCCAATCAATCAAGCCAAACACTTGACCAACCCGGTCAACTCAACCCAAGTCTACCAGACTAGACCCTAAGTCACCCTTGATGCACACATAACACACTCCCCCTAGCCTCGGCACAGGCTTATGTGCCAGAATTACGCTCGGTCTGATCTCACCCCAATATGAGTACGTAGGCAGCCCAACTCAGGCCCGACCCTAGTTTAGTTTTCCCCTTCTTAGATTAGTATAAACTAAATCAACAGTATTTGACTAACAACTTAAACTTAATTGGCTTAAACCTAGTAAGTAGGGAACCGTTGTAAGATGGAAGTGTCGGGGTGCCTAACACCTTCACCGGACTTAACCGGACCTCTTACCTAGATCTCTAAGCAGACCAAGACCTTATCCATTATCTAGGGATTTATCCCTACCGAATAAATAAGTGGCGACTCTAAATGTAAAATCAATTGACCTCATCACCAGGACAACACCCTCCTTGTGGGCAGGGACCGAAATCCTTTTTCACAAGTATGGGAATTTTGGAAAAATCAGGCTACGCATGCCTCTCGCATTATAATAGTAAAGAAAAGCTTAAAATAGTAAAGTAAGTTAATAAGCTCTTATTATAAGTTTTATTAAACGCCGCCTTATTGTAAGTAGACAAAACTATATAATATGAATAAGTGTGAGAGCTGAGCTCTACATGGTCTTTAGCAAGTCCTTCCTCAAATCGTCGAGCTTTATAAAATCAAACCTAATCTGACACTTGAGCTTTAGAGATGAAAAAAAAACACTTTCTTCGAGGGCCTCGGATTGTCTCTGACGAAACCAGAAAGAGCTCTCAGGCAACCATAGAATAAGGAACATGTGGCGTTAAAAAGGGGAGAAGTCATTTCATTTTCTCTCCATGATTTTGACTTCTCCCCACTTGATATCTCTTCCCCTTTATCTGAACACCTTATCGCCATGTGTCATATAATGTGTGAAGAAGTCAAAATCATGGGGCCCATGATTTTGACTTTTTCACCACTTGTCCCCTATTCTATGATTGTCCTAGACAAACCTTTCTGGCTTCGCTAGAGACAATCTGAGGCCTTCAAGGGCTAGTACTGGAGGGTAAGAGCCAAATTAATTGCAACCTAAGGATAGCAATCATCTACAAGAAAAGGACACCAATTCTCCTTGATCAAAATACTTGAATTTTCTTCTTTCATCCATTTTACTAAAAAATATGGGGCAGCCAGCTAGACAACCATTTTAGATTTGCAAGCATTTCACCAAAAACAATGAATTACTTTGAGTTTTCTTTATTGTAATTCAAAATAAGTTTAAGAGATAATAATAACAAAAGACTCTTAATAATAACAAAATAAGGTTGAAAATTTTAAAGCAAAAACCCTAACTCTCTACTCCTTAAACTAAACCATCCCCAAATATTATTTTTTCAAAACCCTTATTTTTCTTTTTCCACATTTTTGTATTTGAAATAATTAATTATTTAATATGTTCATTTTGTTATAGTATAATAAGAGTATTATAATAAAGTGAGTGAGATACAGTATATCATTCAAGTGTATTTCATCACAATATTAGATTAGCTTTAATCAATGATAAAATATATTTGATTAGATAGGATTAGATTAGGTTGATTTACTTTCCATAAAAGCTCATCTTGTTAAATCTATATAAACCCTATTTAGGGCCAATGTATTCATCCAATCTATAAATAAAATCTTTTTTCTATCACTTTTCAATCATGGGCTCCTCTTAAGCCACTATAGATCTAGCTTGGACTAACAAACGACGCACCATAGATTTTGATAGGTTTGAATTTTGCTTTTTCATTGCCTCAAGCAATTCAAAGAAAACCATCTGTGTCACATATCATGTCAAGTTAATTGGTTCAAACCATGGGTGTCAATAGACCAGGTTCAGGCCAGACCAACCCTAGCCCGATTAATAAATAGGTCGAGCCAGCTCATTTATTAATCAAGTCAGACTAGCCCATATAAAAAATCAACCATTTTATTCTCCGCCCATGAATGTTAGCCATTTCAAGAAAATCCTGGCTCCACCCAAGACTGTAATCCCCACTACGGGGTTAATTTGACATACTTAACCAATTTGACAATCTGTTCATGTTTGTTTTACCCCTTACCCCACCGACTGCACTTTCAGTTGCTTGTTTTCCATGCAATGCTCAAGTGTCACGTCGGGTAGAATGTAAATGGTCTCTAGCTCTTTGTTTTCCTTTGGTCTTTTCACAATAGCTTTTCCGTTTCTTTGGAAAGGATGGCTCTTTGACTTCAGCTGGAAACCACTAGGTGGTGTGCAACCAGTCTCTACCTTTCGGATCGGTGAACATTCTGGTCACAAAAAGAATTGGTTCTTGATTATATATCAAAAGCTAGACTATTGAGTTTTCATCTAAAGCATGTGCAAACAAAGCACCATTGTATTTTCAATCCACCTGTCCAACTCTTAATAATAAATACTATCAAGAATTTTAATCTCTTTCCAATTAAAATTACACTACCTACAAGAAATGGACACCAATCCTACCATGATTTTTTTTTTTTTTTGTATAAGCCTCATTTATTTATCTAGGTTAGTACATCAAATGTTAGCTTAGGTTAGTAAGGTTAATCCTTCTTTGAATGGATTAACCCTACAAGTGACGAATCTTAACAACAGTTAGTAAGTATTTAAAATTAAAAAAGGCTTGATTATAATGATACAAACAAGAAACGACTTGATTTCCAATAGAAAGATGACTATACTAGTAATTCTGACTTAAACAGCAACATAGCAAAATACAACAAAGATGAGATTCATGAGAATGAAACCCTAACCATACCACTAAACTCCCAAACCCTAATATACAGGACTATTAACCGACAAATCTGTAGAAAACCCCCTTCAAGCACGCTCACCCCTAATTCGGCGAGCAAGCTGGATATCCTTAGGCATGATTGTAACCCTCTTCGCGTGAATCGCACAAAGGTTCGTATCTTCAAATAGCCCAACCAGGTATGCCTCTGCAGCTTCTTGAAGTGCAGCAACTGCTGAGCTCTGGAACCTAAGATCCGTCTTGAAATCTTGCGCAATTTCACGAACCAGACGCTGGAATGGGAGCTTGCGGATCAGAAGTTCAGTGCTCTTCTGATACTTCCTGATCTCTCTTAGAGCAACAGTTCCCGGGCGAAATCGGTGGGGTTTCTTCACGCCTCCGGTCGCCGGAGCTGATTTCCGGGCAGCCTTTGTGGCCAGTTGCTTCCTCGGAGCCTTTCCTCCAGTGGATTTCCTTGCGGTCTGCTTGGTACGCGCCATTGGAGAAGGAAACAGAGAGAGATTGTGTTGCAGGAAAAATGGAGAAAGAGAGATTTTTGAAAGTGAGATTGTTGAGAGGGAAATAGATTTGGGTGGGTATTAATAGGAAAAGTTTCAAATCCGTGGATTAAATATCAAGAGATCGTGCCCGTTGATGGATTGGATGCTATCGACGGTGGTAATTGATTCCGTGGGCTTCACACGGATCGCAAGTTGCGGATTCCCATAATCTCCTTTCTTTTTTTCCTTGTTTTTTGGGATTTTGCATATTCAGTTGTTGTGTTCAACCAGGTTTGCAAATACATTGTTATCATTAAACAGTTTTGCAAATTAACTCATGATTTTCCATCCTTTAGACAAACAACCTCAATCCCTACCTTGGTTAGGCTTCCGTTTGTTATTATTAGGAATGACTATTATGCCCTTATGATATTTCATAACCTCACAAACCCTTAAACTATGGTTAATAAGTTTTAACGCTTGTGATTAAGATTCACACCGTTAGGGATAAAGCATCTAATCCTAGTAAAAAAAAAAAGTGTGTCCTCTTTTTAACTCCCTTTAACTTAGGTTAAGATACACTAACCCTTAAAGTTAAAGCATCTAACCTTGATTTTTATATAAAAAATATTAACATGTCCCTTTTGAACTCCCTTTAACTATGGTTAAGATTTATTAACCCCTAGGATTAAAGCATCTAACCTTGATTTTTAGGAAAAAAATTAGAAAAAATTAATGTGTCCCTTTTTAACTCCTTTTAACTGTGGTTAAGATTATTCACTCACCATTATGGTTAAAATATCTAACTTTGGTTTTTATAAAATAAATAATAAAAAATTTAAGGTGTCCCCTTTTAACTCCCTTTAATTGTAGTTAAACTTTATTAAAAGGACCAATGTTAGATGCTTTAACCCTAAGGGCATGTTTGGATTTATGGAATTGAGGAATAGAATTGTCAATTTCGTCACACAATTCTAATTTGATTGTTTGGGACACATTATAAATAGGGTGGAATTAGAATTTTATAGTTCCATAGAGAATTCAAGCAGTGATTTTAAAGACAAATTTATGTGATTTAATTCTATAATAAAAATGTCTTATTTGACAAATCCACGCTGCTGTGGAATTTAAAAATAAATGAGAAACCGATGATTTCATTTCTCCAAAAATTTAATAGTGCATTCAAACGATAAAATTCTGAATTTCATGGAATTTAATTCAGTTGATTTTAATACAATGGAATTCAATTCTTTGGCTCAATTCAAATTCCATAAATCCAAACGCACCCTAAGGGTTAGTTGATCTCAACCATTGTCAAAGGGAGTTAAAGGGGACAGTTTAAATTTTTAAGAACCAAAGTTAGATGCTTTAACCCATAGGGTTAGTAAACCTTAAACACATTTAAAAGGAGTTAAAAGACACGTTAATTTTCTTTTATTATTTTCTAAAAACCACATTTAGATGTTTTAACCCTAAGGATGAGTGAATTTGCAATTGGGAGGTTAGTTTGGATGAGGACTCTATGGTCCGTTTTCCATTTTCCTTGAAAAAATTTATCTCAAGTAAAATAAATTAAATTTTTTAAAAGAAGTAATGCACACTTTTAAGAACTTTTGAGAATGTTTTAAGATTTTTTTTTCTACTTAGATAACTGAAGAATGATAGAAGAAGAAGAACTGGGGAAAAAAAAAGGTATAAGAAGTGTTCAACTGTGAATTGAAGTTCATTTTCTGTCACGCCCCAAAATCCTATCTAGTCAAAAATGGGACTTTGGGCCCGTGACACTGCTTAAATCTACTTAACTCCATAGAAGACAATACTAAAACATGAGTTTACAAAAATTTCTTAATAAAACTATAATAATAATAACAACCTTCCATATATAAAATGAAGTAATCATCTTGAACAACTTGTGACCAATACTAATTTTACCCACAATTAGATCATAATTATCCCCCACAATATGATTTAAACTTAAACAACATCATAAACTCAACAGTATCAAGTACTTTTTACAACTCTATGATAAAACACAATATGAAAAAAATTGTCTCAGTCTACTCCTCGTGAAGGTCACCTACTCTCACTTCCTCGTACACTTTTTCAACTCACGGCTCGCTCCGGCTCTAAATCTGCCAACAATAACAGGTCGACTGAGCATTAAAAACGTTCAGTGGATATCCAGTCTAACTAACAATAGCAATAACTCATGTTCATAACTAAGATCGGATTCATGCGACAATTACAAAATCGATAACAGGTTCACATGACATTTACATAATCAATGGCAGGTTCATATGACATTTACATAATCAAAGTACGAAAAACATGTAAGCATATCATGACATGTTTTAGTGTCCTTGTATCAATATCAGGTTCATGCGACAATTACATAATCAATAACATATTCATGTGACATTTACATGATCAGAGTGTGAAAAACATGTGAGCATATCATGACATGTTTCAGTGTCCTTATTGTGGACAGAAGAATTTACCGCATTTCATTTCAGGCTAGGCCCTACAGAGGAACGACGCTAAACGCCTAAAATAAGAGTCACCACATATTCAATTAACGAAAAATAGAATCTCAAATATACAATAAATAAGGCATAAGGTCCAAAATGAGATTCTAGATAAGTGATTCGATTAAGCCCTAGAGAAGGTATTAGGCACCTTAGGGCCCACATCCGGAGATGTTAACCTACTCCCTATATCTAAGTCAATTAAAGAAAAAATTCAAATATAAATTAAGTATGTTATTTAATTATGTTAATTAAGTAAATAAAGCATGGGAGGAAAGGGAAACTAATTCTAGGTGAGCTGGGGCTACCTACTTATCCGACTTTGCGGGATCAAGTCATAGTAGTTCTTACAAGCAAGCATGTTAAGTTGGTTGGTTGATGTAAGGTTGATTAAATATTTTTGATATTTTGATTATATTTGAATATTTTTGGTATTTTGAGATTTTATCATTTTTTTTTTTTTCATATAGGTAGGATTTTGGCAAACTTAACTAAAGTCAAATTTAATCCAAGAAAAAGATCAAGGAAAAGTTAGGCTAAAAGATTATATTTAGGATATAAAGAGGGGTATGCATTATGAATAGTAAATGGTCTATTGCAAATATCTATTTTGTTGGATTTGTGTTGATAATAAATCAAATATCATTGTCTTTGGTATGAGGCATTTTGGATAATATCTTTTTTAAGTTTTTAAATCATCATTTACCCATTCAAAATAGAACATGAAGGAAAAATAAAGAAATGAAAAAAGTGACAAGTGGAGAAAATGAAAACTCATCATCTTCTCTCTAATGTAGTCCTTTTACACCATTATGAATGTGAGGATGTGTTTCCCAAAGAAAATCTAGAAGAAGAGTTAGAATCTAAATGAAAAAACAAAATGAAAAGAGAGGTATAGTTTTAGCTTCCACTCTCTATGGGACTACCCATATCCACACTAGTGAGTACATAGAAAAGAAAGAAATATTTACACAAAATGAAAAAAAAGATGACATTTCCTTTTTTTTGAGGTGGGGTCCCTCTACACAATTAGATTGATGTAGAGAAACTCAACTAAACTTGAGAAGAGAGAGATCTTCCCAAATGGTTTTAGAAAAAGACTAGAAATTAAAAAAAAAACAAATAAATATGAAGTTAATAAAAAGATAAAGAATAAATGGAGGCCTACTCCTCCAATACTTATTTTTCAATGCTCCAAGAGGTGAGGGGTTTTTAGAGTCTACAAAGGAAGAGAGTTAGTAAAGAACTATAAACTTTTAGTCCTATAATTCTCTACACACTCTAAACCTTAATTTCTTCTAACTTTCTTTAAGGCTAAAAATAAATATAAGGGGTGAGATGAGGAAGAGCTAAGGTTTTTGCTTGAGATTTTGAAGGTGAACGAAATGGCTGGTGAGGGTCTTGTATTTATAAAGTTTTCAAGAGGTTGTGGCAATTTGATAATTAATAGAGGGTTTAATAAGAAGAAGGGAAGTAATTGGTTTGTCAAAATGGGTGTGGTTGGTAATTGGGTAGTAAAAAAGGTATGTACTTAATGAGAGGTGATTAAGTGGTAAAAAGAGTATAAGAGAATTAATTATTTTGTAAGAGGTGTAAGAATGAAGTGTAAGAGAGTAAGAGAGGTGATTGAGTGATAAAAAGAGTATAAGAGAATTAATTATTTTGTAAGAGGTGTAAGAATGAGGTGTAAGAGAGTAAGAGAGGTGATTGATTAGTCAAAATGTGTGTACTTGGTGAGAGGTGATTGAGTGGTCAGAAAAGTGTGTAAACATAAAAATGAGGTTATTTGGAGTTTGAAGAAAAAATAAAAGGTTTTTTGTAGGAAAGTGAAAAATGGGCTTAGGTTTGTAGGTTTTGGATATGGATTGAATTGATGTGAGTATGTGGAGTAGATCTTGTGGATCATGGGTTGTTAGTAGATAGGTCATGAGTTATGATTATCGGACTTTAGTTATGACAATTGAACTTGAGCTATGTTAATTGGACTTTGGCTAAGACAATGAGATAATTAGGCTTAAGTAATTGGGCTTAATTGGGTTGTTTTGATATAAGTTTGGCTAAATGGGTTTGGGCTTTGGGTGAACTTTGAAGCATTTGAAGTAGCAGGAAGATGGATAGGTTCATTCAATAATTACATAATCAATAACAAATTCATATAACATTTACTTGATCAAAGTATGGAAAACATGTGAGTATATCATGACATGTTTCAATGTCAGGTTCATGTGACAATTATATAATCAATAACAGATTCGTATGACATTTATATGATCAGAATGCGGAAACACATGAGAGTATATCATGATTCAGTACTTGTAATTCAGTATCAATGATTAAGTACTTGTAATTCAATGTTCATGTTTCAATTAAATTTCCATGACTTGGTTCAATGTCAATGATTCAATACTTGCAATTCAGTATCCACGTCAGAAAATGCATGATAAGTTCCGACAACGCATGATAAGTTCAATGTCCATGATTCAATACTTGTAATTTAGTGTCCATGCCCGACAACGCATGATAAGTTCAGTGTCCATGATTCAATACTTGTAATTCAGTGTCCATGTCCGACAACACATGATAAGTTCTGACAACGCATGATAAGTTTCGACAACGCATAATAAGTTCTGTGTCTATGTTTGGTCCATGTCATCCCTGCATACCCTTGAAACTTGTAAACTACCACATATGTGAACTTGTGCTTGAGTGTCGTGGTTAATATTCAAATCAGTCATCACTTAGATTCAGACTCTTTGTCAGGAAACTCCATTAGGGTACATCTACCAAGTTAGAGAATTCCCGACCTAGAATACTTCTTCTAAGTTTTGGCTTATCCGAATGTCAACATCATACAAGATAGATAGACATAATTTAACATTTGTGATTAATATTCGAATTCGGTTATCCCTTGGATATCGATCTTTCGCAAAGAAACTCCGTCAGGGTACATCTACTTGGTTAGAGAATTATCGACCTGAAAGACTTTTTCTTAGTTTTGGCTTACCCGAAAGTCAATCATCATGCAATATAAGGAAACATATTTTATAATGACAAACATCAATATCTATTTAACAAAAATCCCATGAGTTCAATAATATCATCTTAAGCATTTAACATTCTGAACATTCTAGTTAACACATTGTGTCTTTTATTTATGTACAATATGTCTTTCCTCCATTTTAACACTCCATCATCTATAGACCATAACCATGTCAATAATGTTTAGCAAAAACCCTTAAACATATGCAATAGTCTATTTCAAGCTTCAAACATAGAGATTTACTCATATTTATATTAAACATTCAATAATCTTGTCTCAATAGTATTAAATCATGCAATAGAACATAATAGAGTTAGGTCATAATAGATATCAATCATTCATACCCAATAGAGCTTTTACATGCAAAATTTCATTTTCATGAGTTAAATCTCTTATTCATACTCACTACCAAACCATCTTTGCATAATCATGTAATACTCTTGATAATTCATAAACATTCTTATTTAAACATGCAAAACATCTTAAGAGGGTTAGATTAGAAAAAATGTCGACCTCATCTCAGGCTCAAGCTCATTAATTCATGCATAATCATGTAGATGTCTCGGAATTCCATAAACATTTTTATTTAAACATACAAAACATATAATAGAGGTATATTAAAAAGGATATCGGCCTTAGGGATCATTCCCTTCATTCTTAATCGATTGAGAATGCTCCTCGAGGCTTTGAGGGCAATCTCCAACTCAAATCCTCATTCTCCAAGCAAGATCCTTCTTCTCTAAGCAAAACCTCTCTTGAAATCCTAAGTTTTTCCTTAAATCTCTCCCAAATTAGGTGTAGAACTTCTTTCCCATTGAAACCCTCAAATTAGAATGACTATTTATAGTATGAGGTTTAAGCATTCATTTATTATAAGTTTTAAATTAAAATAAATACCCCCCATTTGGATTCAATAAAAATATTATAACAAAATTATTGGTAAATCAAAATCTCATTTTATAATTTTAGGCTAAAAATTATAAATTCTGCATGTCGTAAAATTTTCGATGATCAATTAAACCACTCTAAACGTACTAATAAAATCCCATATGTTTATTTAACCTATCAACATTCATTTATGAGAAAAATCATCTTAAAATTCAATAATTTATGTTTTTGCTAAAACCACATCCTTCTTATAATTTCTGCAATTCCTGTACTTAGTCGTTTTTTTTTTAAATTTAACTTAAGATCATTAAGTGCCGAAGTATTAAATGCATGACACGAATATCAAGATTATCATTTAATGTGCACAAAAGACACGAAGTTTAGGGGGTCTCTACATTTTTCAGTCCTACATATTCTTCAGGAGTAAAAAAATATTTTGATAAAAAAGAACAAGTATTTCGTTGTATTCTGGATTGTCGACATTGTAGTGGGATTAGCAAACTTTTACTTCGATTATCGAGATTTTTTTACATATCATAAAGAATTTCCTTAGATTATAAAGCGTTTTTTATTTTTTATTTTTTATTTTTTTATAGATTATCAAAATTTTCCTTAGATCATCGAGATTTCTTATAGATTATCAATATTTTTCATATTGAATCGATGAGATGTTTTCTTAGATGATTGAGAAATAATTTTTTAGATTATCGGTATATTTTCTTAGATTATTGAGACTTTTCATAGATAATCGAGTTTTTTCATAGATTATCAAGATTTTCTTGGATTATCGAGACTTCTTATAGATTGTCGAGGTTTTTCATATCAAATGGACTAGATGTTTTTTTAGATTATTGAGAGGTATTTTTTTTATCGATATATTTACTTAGATTATTGAGACTATTCATAGATTATCAAGATTGTTTTATAGAATATACTTGATAATATATGAAAAAATCTTGATATTCTATGAAAAGTCTCAATAATCTAAGAAAATATACTGACACTCTAAGAAAATATATTCAATAATCTAAGAAAACATCTTGTCCATTCGATATGAAAAAACTTGATAATCTATAATAAGTCTCGATAATCTATATAAAAAAATTCTCGATAATCGAAGTAGAAGTTTGATAATCCCAGTACAGTGTCGATAATCGAGAAAATAATGAAACACTTGTTTTTTTTGTCAAAATATTTTTTTACTTCTAAAGAATATGCAAGACTAAAAATGGGCTCCATTTCCTAGTTGAACACTTCTTATTCCTTTTTTTTTGTTGTTCTTCTCTCCTTATTCAATTACGGGTGCAATAGGGTTTTGAATGGACAATTAAACCTAGACAATGAGTTTTCTCCCAGTGGGTTTTCGAAGGTTTTGAGAAACAATGACATGGGCATTTTTGCCTCTTTGACTACAGCTTACACATGCACGTGCAACCGAGTCACACTTATGTGAGCTTACAGAAATAAGTTTATAAAAAGTGAGCCTATTTACATGGTTTTTTTTTTATTAATGAGGCCTAGTTTCATAAAAACCTCTATCAAATGATCTACGAAAGAGCCATAAAATTTGTATATAAAAACATTTGAATGTTTAAAACGATATATAGACACAAGAAATAGGTGAAGGATTTCTATCATTGAGTTAAGACACCCCAAAGAAATCAATGCAATAACACAACCACCATAATTACAAATTTAAGAAAATTAATGCTTCAACAAATTCAAAAAAATCCCTTGAGCATTACCAATTGAAAATAATAAAATCAAGAAAACCCTAGATTACAAATAGAAAGAGATAAATATAATGACATTTGGAGGTGGGTTCGTGAGAGGATAGAGATTGGAGGAAAATGGTTGGGAGGAAGAGAAATCTCCCAAAAACAACACCTCCCCCAAACCAATGCAAAAGCACAAAATTATAGCTCAAAGCCCAAAAAGGACTTTTAGGTTTTTGCAGAGCTACGGTGTAGATAGCTCTCTCCTTTTTTAGCATCCAACCCTTCTTTTGCATTACTTTTTACAAAAATAAATGAATAAAACAATTGAAAAACAGAAGAAGAAGAGTAGAGGGCGATGCAGACGAAGAAAAAGTCACAAAGAATATGCAAACGAAGAAGACTAGGTACCAGTGTCTTCCTTCTGTTTTCCAAATCGAGGCAGGGGTGGAGCCAGGAATTTTTCCTTGGGGGGCGGGGGGGGGGGGGGGGGGGAGGGCGAGTACATATATGAAGAAAATTAATGGGATGAGCGTATGGGGTGTTGGGGCGTAGCTATTGAGATTTTTTTTTTTGGGTAATGGGTCCATTGTGGTCATAAAATTCGTTGATATAGCATTCCAAATGCGATTGTCCAGCATGGAGACCACCCGAGACTATTGGTCCCTCTTTTGATAAATCTATTATATAAATAAAATTAATTATATTTTTATAATATGAAGATTGTTTTTTTCATGCACGCGCTCCTCCTTGCTTGACATGTGTTCATTTTTACACCCCTTAACTGTGGTTCAGATTCACTGACCCCTAGGGTTTATACATTTACCCTTGGTTTTTAGAAAAAATAAATAAATTTGGAGTTAATATATCTTAACTCTGGTTAAAGAGGGTTAAAAGGGACACATGGAGGCCTAAAGTATCAATCCCTCTATATTATCTTTACTATTATAATGAGAGAGCCGGGCGTAGATGATTTTTCCGAAATTCCTATACTACCTTTATAAAAACAAAATTTTGATTTAATGTTTTGCTTTAAAACCCAAACTTTTGATTTAATGTTTTGCTTTAAAACCCAAACTACCCCTGCCTTTGATTTCATTTCCAAATACCCCTTACTCATCTATCTATTTAGAATCACAGCCAATCGCGGTTGAACTCGGGGAGAGTTCAATCGCATCCATAGGTTAACACGTGTCCCTCTAACTCCTATTAATTATGGTTAACTCCTTCCCCTCGCTCTCATGTGCCACTAGCGAGTTCAATCACACTCACGGGTTAATACGTGTCCCTTTTAACTCTTATTAACTATGGTTAACTCCTTGCCCTCGCTTTCACGTGCATCGCATGTGCCACCCACTAGTACATATTAAAAAAAATTACAAAATTTTGTTTGGGGGGCCACTAGGTACAAATTTAAGGTATTATATATATTTATAAACAACACCTATAATATAATGGGTTGGGGCGGTGTGGCTCCACCCCTGAATTGAGGTGTGAGAGAGTGCAAGAAAAAAGTTGAGTCTTTTACAAATTTCGCAAGACCATCATAATTGGCCGCACAATTGAATCGTGAAAACCGATTTTGTTAAGCAATAATCAACCCCATTGAGTCTCTTCGCAGTGGTTTTATACGGAATCGATTTCATAATAATCAATTAACTTGGACAAACTAAATGTGATTAAAGTCACCAATTCTATCAAAAGCGCGTTTAAGTGATTAAATTGGTTTGAAAAATCTGAACCAAACGGGCCTTCATCGATTGGGATAGGCTAGACATAGAAGGCCCGTTGTCTTGGATTAGGCTTACGTTTGTAGCCACCGAGACAACTGTGTTAGCTCAACTCGATGTATATCATGGAGGAGAGGGCTCCTGAACATGTACGGAGATAGAGGGGCGTGCCATTTGACCTAGGTGCTTCGAAGCTCTGATGCAACTGCGAATTCATATCATAGGGTGTAAACCATATGTTTCTGGGATTTGAAGAGGAATAGCCATATGATAAGGAATTTTGGGTTAGTGTTGGGCCATCAATTAGTAAGTATCCGGATGGGAGGTCCACATAGCCCCATACATGAAATTCTTGGGTTTACTAGGACTATGCTAGGGCCGAATTTGGATAAGCAAGGGATAGTGGTCAAACCCAAGAGGTACATTGACGGGACCCACTAACCTATTAGACCATGTAATTGACCGCATGGGATTGTCTTTGGCAGATGTAAGAAAAGTGATTTTCATACATCATGCGACATGTGGTGATAAAAAGGGAAGTGATATCTGTTGCTGTTTTTCTGTTTTTGCTGTGTAAAAACAGCATAGTTAGTTTTCAAAACAAGTTGTAAGTGTTTGTGGGAACTCTTTAGTCCCACATCGGAAAAATAGAAAACTTTTAAAGGACTTATATATGTTTTCTCTCCTAGTGTGGTGTGTTAAAATGAGAAGGGCTTAGCCCTCGCGCATGTGGGGGCCCAAGGGGAGGTCCAAAGGTTTCTAATGGGAATTTGGCGAGTCGGGCCGAAAACCCTTCATGTGCGCGCGTTGCGGGTCGCGGCGGTGCGCAAATATCAAAGACACACACGCACGGGCGGCCGGCCGAGCCGAGCCGGGTCGCGCGTGTGAGTCCTTGGATATGATATATTTTATTTCTTATTTTTATTTGTCTGTCTCTTGGGTTGCTCTTATTATTTCTTAGTTACCTTTTTTTTACCGTTTAAACTTTTAATTCGTTTTAAGAGAATTTATTCTCTTACGTTATAACTTGGAAGGTTTCCTTTAGCCTCTTTATTTTTCTATAAAAAGAGATTTCGGGTTTCTAAACAAATACAGAAAAACATCACAGCACAGCTTGTCTTTAAGCACAGTATTTCTGGTTCCTAATTCGATTTTTCGATTCGAGATTTTTGGGAGTCGTCGAGTTCGTTGCAGACCAAAGGAAAGCTAGTGCTCCATTCCTTTGGGTAGAGATCGTTGAATCCTGGAGGTGACCGCAGTAGAACCTGAGAGCATCGTAGTTGTTGAGGACTACCAGGGGCGTTTTTCACCTTAAGGACAGCGTGTTCAACACGTGTCTCGATCTATCCTTTTCGGCTAAGTTCTATCTCTTTTCTTATCACTATACAGAATTATTCCAACAATCTTAAGGTGAAAAAATTAGTCTTCTTTATTTCACTGGAAATTTTCTGTATACAATTTAGAATATGTTGAACAATTCTGAGAAACCAGTACCATTCGATGGAAACAATTTTAAAAGATGGCAACAGAAAATGTTGTTCTATTTAAACACTTTGAATGTTGCTCATGTGTTGACTGGATCTGGGACATACGACACAGAACTTGAACCTGCTAGATCTTTACTTATAGAGAGATGGGAACATTCGGATTATATGTGTAGGAATTATATTTTAAATGGTTTAATTCCTTCAATATATGATGTTTACTGTAAGGTTAAAAATTCCAGAGAATTATGAGAGATGTTAGAGAAAAAGTATATAACTGAGGATGCGGGAACGAAAAAATTTGTAGTTGGAAGGTATTTCGACTATAAAATGGTGGATAATAAATCGGTAATTTCTCAGGTGCATGATTTACAAATAATTGTGCATGAAATCTTAGAAGAAGGCATGAATATTAGTGAAGGTTTTCAAGTTGCAGCAGTAATAGAGAAATTACCACCATCCTGGAAAGAGTTCAAGAACTCACTAAAATTTAAAAGAAAAGAGATGACCCTTGAAGATTTGATTGTTCGACTCCGGATAGAGGAGAACAACAGAAACTTAGAAATGAAAGAAAAATCTGCAAAAATAGATACCAAAGCCAATTTGGTTGAAAAGATGACTGATAAGATGACTGGAAAGAAATCTGAAAAAAGGTTTAAGCCGAAGACAGATTTCCGTAAGAAGAGAAATGAGAAAACAAATTTTCAGAAACCTACTTTCAAGAAACCTAATGGTGATTGTTATGTTTGTGGGAAGCCTGGGCATCATGCTAGGACCTGCAGACTTCGCAAGGTTGGTCATCAAATCAAGAACCATCCCGGATCTGCTCAAGCTAATATGGCAGAAACTGAAAGCTTCTCAGCTGTTATTTCTGAAGTCAATATGGTGAACAACATGAGAGACTGGTGGGTGGACACTGGGGCCACCAAGCATATCTGTGGTGACAGAAATGCATTTTCTTCCTACAAGATAGTCGGAAATGATGAACAACTTTTTATGGGTAATTCATCTACGTCTAAAATTGCTGGAAAAGGGACTGTGAATTTAAAATTCACATCTGGGAAAGTCCTTAATCTGAATGATGTTCTTCATGTTCCAGATATTAGGAAGAACTTAGTTTCTGGGTCGATCTTGAGCAAGAGAGGGTTTAAATTGGTTTTTGAGGCAGAAAAGTTTGTATTGTCTAAGTCTGGGATTTTTGTTGGGAAGGGTTATGCTAGTGAGGGACTTTTTAAATTAAATGTAATTGCTGAAATTATGAATGAAACATCTACATCTTCTGCTTATATTGTTGACTCTATAAATATGTGGCATGATAGATTAGGACATGTACATATTAATTCTTTACGCAAATTGATGACTTTAGGATTAATACCTAAAACATCTTTAGATAAAGAACATAAATGCGAAATTTGTGTAGAGTCAAAATTTGCTAAGAAGCCGTTCAAATCTGTAGAAAGAAACACGGAACTGCTAGGTTTAATTCATAGTGATTTATGTGATTTAAAATCAACAGTAACAAGAGGAGGTAAAAAATACTTCCTAACTTTTATAGATGATTATAGTAGATTTTGTTCTATATTTCTACTTAAGAGCAAAGATGAAACTCTAGAAAAATTTAAATCTTGGAAAACTGAAGTAGAAAAACAAACTGGAAAAACAGTAAAAATTTTAAAATCTGATAGAGGAGGTGAATATGATTCACATCTTTTTTCTGATTTTTGTGAGAGTAATGGTATTATTCATCAAACCACTGCTCCTTATTCTCTTCAGTCTAACGGTATAGCTGAAAGGAAAAATAGGACTTTAAAAGAAATGATGAATGCAATGTTAATTAGTTCGGGTCTACCATCTAATTTATGGGGTGAAGCTATCCTAACTGCATGTTATATTTTAAATAAAATACCTCATAAAAATTCAGACAAAACCCCTTATGAATTATGGCACAATAGGCCTTCATCTTATAAATATCTTAAAGTGTGGGGGTGTTTAGCAAAAGTTGCTATTCCTACTCCAAAGAGAACCAGAATAGGTCCAAAGACTGTTGATTGTGTGTTTATAGGCTATTCTCAGAATAGTAGTGCCTACAGATTTCTAGTAATCAAATCAGAAAATAATGAAATAGATACAAACACAATTATTGAGTCTAGAGATGCTGAATTTTTTGAACAGTGTTTTCCTTTTAAGGACAACTCTAAAGGTAGAGATTCTGTCCTTCTGCCTAGTACCTCAAGTGAGGTTATACCTTTAGAACAAGCTTCTGAACCTTTTAGTCCTATTGTACCAGTTATTGAAGAACTAGAACATAGGAAAAGTAAACGTACTAGGAAGGAAACTAGTTTTGGGCCTGAGTTCATCTCTTATTTAATAGAAAATGATCCTAATTCTTTTAGAGAAGCTATGACTTCATCTGAAGCACCTTTTTGGAAAGAAGCCATTAATAGTGAAATTGAATCTATTTTGGCTAACAAAACTTGGGAGTTGGTAGATCTTCCTCCTGGGAGTAAATCCATAGGGTGTAAATGGATTTTTAAAAGAAAGCTTAGAACAGATGGTTCTATAGAAAAATATAAAGCCCGATTAGTTGCGAAGGGTTTTAAACAAAAAGAGGGTATAGATTTCTTTGATACATACTCACCTGTAACTAGGATTACTTCTATTCGTGTGCTAATTTCTATTGCATCGATATTTAACCTTGAAATACATCAAATGGATGTGAAAACTGCATTCCTAAATGGTGAACTTGATGAAGAAATTTATATGGATCAACCCGAGGGATTTGTTATCCAAGGTTTAAAACATAAAGTTTGCAGATTGTTAAAGTCTTTATATGGACTTAAACAAGCGCCTAAACAGTGACATGAAAAATTTGATAAAGTATTATTATCAAATGGATTTAAAATAAATGAAGCGGATAAATGTTTATACATTAAATCCATAAATAATGATTGTGTAATTATTTGCTTATATGTTGATGACATGTTAATACTTGGAACAAGTAGAGAAATAATAATAAGTACCAAGAATTTCTTAAAAAGGAAATTTGAGATGAAAGATCTAGGTAATTCAGATGTCATTCTTGGAATAAAAATTCTAAGGAATTCAGACGGGATAAGTTTATCCCAATCTCATTACATTGAAAAGGTACTTAGAAAATTTAATCAATTTGATTGCAAACCTGTGAGAACACCTTTTGATCATAACTGTAAGTTAATGAAACATTCTGGAGAAGGAGTTTCTCAATTAGAATATTCTAGAGTAATCGGTAGTTTAATGTATATTATGAATTGTACCAGACCAGATATAGCTTATGCTATAGGAAGACTCAGTAGATATACACATAACCCAGGGCAAGATCACTGGGATGCTCTTATCAGGGTATTGAGATACTTGAAATATACTCTAAATTATGGCATAAGTTACTCTAAGTATCCCGCTGTATTAGAAGGGTACAGTGATGCTAACTGGATTTCGGATTCAAATGAATCTAAGTCCACGAGTGGATATGTATTCACTCTTGGAGGAGGTGCAGTGTCTTGGAAGTCTACTAAGCAGACCTGCATAGCCCGATCCACGATGGAATCGGAATTTATAGCTTTAGATAAAGCTGGAGAAGAAGCAGAATGGTTGAGAACACTGTTGGTAGATATACCATTGTGGAATAAACCAATGCCTGCTATCTTGATACATTGTGATAGTCAAGCTGCAATAGCTAGGGCTAAAAATGTATCCTATAATGGGAAATCCCGACATATTCGTCGAAGGCATAATTCCATAAAAGAATTACTAAATAATGGAATTATTGCACTTGATTTTGTAAGGTCAAAAGAAAATATTGCAGATCCGTTGACCAAAGGATTAGCTAGTGAGCTAATTTACAGTACATCGAGGGGGATGGGGCTAAAGCCTATTGAAATATCATCACCTATAACGGTAACCCAACCTAAGTGACTGGAGATCCCAAGATCTAGGTTCAATGGGAAAACAAGTTGTTGAGTGGTTTTGTAAGAGCACTAACTAGGAGGAAACTCCTCTCTCATCCCTATGGTGTAAAAGTGCTATCTGTAACGTAAAAGAGGATGAGTCTTGACTCTTAATGTCATCTATAGCTGATTATCAGTGGGGTGTATAGTTACAGAACATCCTTGATAGATGCACCTATATGAGTGTGGAAGTGGGGCCGCTTCCTATGAGAATTTAGGCTGATTCTCTAGAGCGCTCATGAATACCAGGATTTTGCACATGGCCGATAACGTGCACAACCGTTTGAACTCGACGACATTTTTTAAGTTGCGGTGCGTGTGATAAGTTGTTAATTCATTATAACAAGAGATTGGTTCAAGACATAGTTCACCATTATCTTTATGAATTCGACATATCTACACTAAGTCAAGGTTCAAGTCCAAAAGACACCTTGGCCTATTCACCATAACTTAGTTTTCGTAAGGTCTTTTACTTCACTTAAAACTTGTTTTTGTGGGGGATTGTTGCTGTTTTTCTGTTTTTGCTGTGTAAAAACAGCATAGTTAGTTTTCAAAACAAGTAGTAAGTGTTTGTGGGAACTCTTTAGTCCCACATCGGAAAAATAGAAAACTTTTAAAGGACTTATATATGTTTTCTCTCCTAGTGTGGTGTGTTAAAATGAGAAGGGCTTAGCCCTCGCGCATGTGGGGGCCCAAGGGGAGGTCCAAAGGTTTCTAATGGGAATTTGGCGAGTCGGGCCGAAAACCCTTCATGTGCGCGCGTTGCGGGTCGCGGCGGTGCGCAAATATCAAAGACACACACACACGCGCGGCCGGCCGAGCCGAGCCGGGTCGGGTCGGGTCGCGCGTGTGAGTCCTTGGATATGATATATTTTATTTCTTATTTTTATTTGTCTGTCTCTTGGGTTGCTCTTATTATTTCTTAGTTACCGTTTTTTTACCGTTTAAACTTTTAATTCGTTTTAAGAGAATTTATTCTCTTACGTTATAACTTGGAAGGTTTCCTTTAGCCTCTTTATTTTTCTATAAAAAGAGATTTCGGGTTTCTAAACAGATACAGAAAAACATCACAGCACAGCTTGTCTTTAAGCACAGTATTTCTGGTTCCTAATTCGATTTTTCGATTCGAGATTTTTGGGAGTCGTCGAGTTCGTTGCAGACCAAAGGAAAGCTAGTGCTCCATTCCTTTGGGTAGAGATCGTTGAATCCTGGAGGTGACCGCAGTAGAACCTGAGAGCATCGTAGTTGTTGAGGACTACCAGGGGCGTTTTTCACCTTAAGGACAGCGTGTTCAACACGTGCCTCGATCTATCCTTTTCGGCTAAGTTCTATCTCTTTTCTTATCACTATACAGAATTATTCCAACAATATCAAGTGAGGAGGAAGTCAAAAACATGGAGAGAAAATGAAATGACTTCTCACTTTTTTGTTGCGACATGTCGCATGATGAGGGGGGAGCCTAAGACAACTTTTTTGGCATCTACCAGAGACAATCCTTTGTCGTAAATGCCGGGTTCAAATGATTCTCTATTCTCGATTTGGCTGGCATACTCTTGTATCCAAACACACTCTTTGTTTTTGGGGGTACGATCAGCCCAGAAAGTTGGAGATGCTCATCCTCTAACTATGCACCTGCCCTCTATTCATTTCGCGTATAAATTAGTCAGTGCAAATTTACATTAATACCCTCCTGATGCTTTCTTCTCCTCCCATAGTCCTTATTATTATTTTTTTGGTAGTAAAAAATATGCAGACTCCAATGGTCCGTATTCAGCTTCGCATTTCTTCCTTGTCAAGAAACTCAATCTCCCAAGTCCACGCGCAGGCAACGGTGGCCTAATCATTTCCTCTTATATTAAGTTCAAATAGTCGAAAGATCGAACAGGTGGTGCGCATTCGATTCAAAAGAGCGCAAGAGAAAACCAAAAACAGAGATATGATCCTCCCTGTTGTGAAGCTCGGAACGCTAGCCTTGAAGACACTCTGCAAACCCATCGCTTCTAGGCTCAAGATAGAGGCTGGCAAGCACCCCAAGTTTCGCCAGTTAATCATCAACTTTGCCCAGGTCTGTATCTTTTCTTATCCCCTCACCCATCTTTTTTTTCCCCAATTTTTTCTGTCATGGGGTTGCTGTAAATCGCTTCTAGTTGTGTACAATGTAAATGCCGATTGTTTTCACTCAATATCGAGTTTTGTTGTCTGTTTTTGTACTTTTTTTGGGAGTTTGATGTTGGTTTCTGAAACAGTTTTGTTGGATACTTGGGCGATCATAGATTTTTGATTTCGTGTTTTTAATGTATTGATTTTGCTTGCAAATTTACTCTGGAATGAGCACAGAGAAATGTTACTGCTAGGAGCTATAAATTATCGTGTGTTTATGAGGAGTATACTTTTAGTATGGAGAATTGAAAGAGAGAAAATGCTTAAGCAGTGTTGGATCTATTGGGAGTTGGGACTAGTTTGTTATGTGGGGTGTTTCCTTTTTTTTATTAAAAAAAAGAATTTGTTTCGAAAGTTTCTCATTTCAACCGTCTCCTAGATAACATGTGTTTAGCTTCTGGTGTGTTTGTCTTGGGGATGCTTGCAGTCTCCAGCTTCATTTGCTTGGAAACCTTGATTTGTTTGTTGCTCGTAATAAATGGTGGATGAATATTTATAGTAAGGAAGTTGAGTAAGGATATCGGGAGTTTTCTTGGGTTATTTTCTATTTCGGGGGCATAGTCCCCGGGAAAAAAATTGATGACAACGTTCTTGGGCGTCCATACATTTTGTATATATCTTATGAATATTGTTTCCCTGTTTACGAGACAACTGCCCCTTTGCCTCATGACTAAATGAAATGGTATAAAAGATATATTTTGTTTTCAAAAGTTCAGGAGACATGCCCCCTTACGCCAAAGCTTGCCTATTATATAATGAAGTATAATTGTTTTAGGGGACCATTGTCACCATGCCCCATGATTATGCCCAATTAATACTCGAACAACTTAGTATAAAAAATATGAGTTCGGATCCTGTCTAATTGCGATTGAACTCGGACATTCAATCGTGCTCACATAGCCCCCTTTTAACTTTGGTTACGAACTTTTAACCTTTAGGGTTAATTTTTTTTTAAAAAAACCAAAGGTTAGATTGTTGAACCCAAAAGATGAATGAATCTTAAATGTAGTTAATGGGGGATAAAAGGGACACGTGTTGACTTGTGGGTGCGATTGAACTTGAGGAGAGTTCAATTGTGATTAAATATGATCCCAACTTAAAAAATAATTCTTTTTTCAAAGATAGGGGGTACCTGCTTCATTCCCATGGCTATACCCTAAAAAAATATAAATTAATCTACTTTTCCAAATGTTGAGTGGGAGCGCGAGCCCCCACAGCTCCCCGCCTGGCACCACCCTTGGTACAATACTACAATGTTGGGTGGGATGTGGAAGTGAAATACTTGCTAATAACAAAAGAATCCAGTGTAATAAATCTAGTGCCAAGCCTTCTATTGATCCTTATGTTTTTCAATTATTGAATTTCATAGCTAATACTAATATGTAATCATATATAGGTGGGTATTTGATAAGGCACCGGGACCAGACGGATTTTCCATTGAATTCTATAGGGCTTGTTGGGATATTGTAGGCCGAGACTTCATGGAAGTGATGCAGGAATTATTTGACACATGGCGTTTTGACCGAGTAATGAACAACACTTTCCTGGCTTTGATTCCAAAGAAGGACGGGGCAGTGGAGCTCAAAGACTGTCGCCCCATTAGTCTTGTGAGTAGCATGTATAAAATCCTTTCGAAGGTACCGGCAACTCGTCTCAAGAAAGTTATGGAGTCTCTCATATCCCCTCCTCAAAGTGCGTTTGTTGTGGGCGCCAAATTGTAGATGGTTTTCTTGTGGCAAATGAATGCATCGACTCCAGGAAGCACGAAAGGAACCCGAGGATTCTTTATAAGGTTGATATGGAAAAGGCTTATGACCATGTTAACTGGGAGTTCCTAATTTATTTACTCGGCAGGATGGGGTTTGGCCAGAAGTGGAGGAAATGGATGCAGACTTGTATTTCGTCGGTTTCCTATTCTATATTACTGAATGGGAGTTCGGTGGGGTATTTCGTCGGTTTCCTATTCTATAGTACTCGTCGGTTTCCTATTCTATATTACTGAATGGGAGTTCGGTGGGGTATTTCGTCGGTTTCCTATTCTATAGTACTCGTCGGTTTCCTATTCTATATCTCACCTTTTTTGTTTGTCATTGTATCAGAAGCATTGAGTAGAATGCTAGCAAAGGCAGAGGGGACTCTTTTTGAAGGTTTTCAGGTCAGCCAGACTGGGTTGAGGATTTCCCATCTCCAATTTGCGGACGATACTCTCATCTTCTGTCGAGCATCGAGAAGAGACCTTCTCCATGTCCGTTGCATGCTAGGTTGTTTTCAAGCGGTATCAGGCTTGAGAATCAATCTAGCTAAGTCAAATTTTGCAGGTGGGAGAGGTCCACATTCTGAATCACCTTGCCATTTGTCTAGGATGCGGAGTGGGGTCTCTTCCTTCTGTGAATCTAGGATTGCCTTTGGGCGCAAACTATAAGGCCAAATCAGTGTGAAATCCTGTTCTCGAACGTTTTGCAAAAAGATTGTCAGGGTGGAGGGCCTCTTACTTATCAAAAGGGGGGAAATTGACTTTGATCCTAAACACATTGCAAAGTCTCCCAATTTACTTCATGTCGTCTATCACCATTCCCATATCAGTTGCTAATTCCTTAGAGGGGATTCAGAGAGAGTTTTTATGGAACGATAGAGAAGATAAAGGGAAGTACCATTTAGTAGTTTGGTCCAAGTTGCGTCAACCCAAGGAAGTTGGAGGTCTGAATCTCAAGTCGCTGATTCAAATGAATAAAGCTTTGCTCGGGAAATGGGTGTGGAGATTTGGCGAGGATAGGGAGAGTTTGTGGAGGAATGTGATTGTAGCTAAGTATGAGGAGATTTCGAGTTGGATTCCAAGGGAGGTAAGGGGAATCCACGGTCTGGGAATTTGGAAGGGGATCATGGCAAATGCCAGTTTGGTGACACCTTTCTTTACTTATCGGGCGGGAAGAGGAACAGAGATAAGGTTTTGGAAGGACGTATGGTCAGGTTCCACGAGGCTCAAGGAAGATTTCGGAAACTTGATCGTCCTCTCTATAGACAGGGACGCTCTTGTGGTGGACTCTTATGAGATAGGTTCGGAGGGCATCGTTTGGTGTCCAAGGCTGCATCGTGATCTTAATGATTGGGAAATTAGCGATTTCTCCCGGTTGTTGGAGCGTATCACTTCGGCAGGAGTGAACCCAGAGCTTAGGGACCGCAGGCTATGGTCGAGGTTTAGGCATGGGCGCTTTTCGGTCAAGCTTTTGTATCAGATGTTGATCCCTTCTACGGGATTTTCCTTTCCTCATAGAGTGGTGTGGAACCCAGGAATACCTTCTAAGGTCTCCTTCTTCCTATGGACGGCTTCGATGGGAAAAATCCTAACCGGGGATCAATTGCAACATCGAGGATAGAGAATGACAAATAGATGTTTCATGTGCACCCAAGCGGAAGAGACAACGGATCATCTTCTTTTTCATTGCCCAGTAGTGTCGGAGGTGTGGGGTTTCTTTATATCCCTAGTGGGTATGACATGGGTTTTCCCCTCATCTTTTCGTCACCTCCTTGACTGTTGGTGTTGGGATAAAGGACAGGGAGTCTGGGAGAAGATTTGGGGGGTCCTTCCTGGGACAATCTCTTGGCACATATGGAAAGAGAGAAATAGCAGGGTGTTTAAAGATAAAATGTCTACCGTGCCCAGGATTTGTGACCGCATCCATTTGACAGTTTTGGAGTGAGTTGACTTACATTTTACCAGAGAGGAAATTCAGGAGTTTTTGTAGAGATGTGGGGGGAAATGTAGTTTGGTAAGCTGGCCAGGGGTGAGTTTACCCGCTTGTAAACTCAAAGGTCTCTTGTCTCTTGCTTTTTGTAATTTTTCGCTTGTCTCTTAATAATATGAGTTATTGATCAAAAAAATATATATATAGGTGGGTATTTGACTTTACCATGAGGGCAGTATGGTACATCGGAGAGAATTGGTTTCAAAGGGGTTGTTGAGTTGTTGAGATCTAGAATTGGCTATGCATTTTGTCATTAGTCATTAGTGTCAAAAACTAGGTGGAAAGAATGTCAATATTCATTTTAGCTTGGACGAATTTGAATTAATGTTCTTAAACCTGGACCAGCCAACTTTGAACTGGATACTAAGCCGATTCGGTTGGGCCCTAGACCATGAATTGCACCAAAAGCTGGTTGAACTCAATAGTTTACTTGAACCACTTGACCTGGGATGTTTGCATTGAAATGGATGGGTCGATGCAATTAGAGAGAGGTAGAGGGAGTCTGCAATTAGAGAGAGGGAGAGGAGGAGATGTTTCTAATATTTGGTATTTTTTTCATTTATGGCATCGATTGATGTCATATGATCAACCTGGATTGCCCCACCAGTCCAACCAAATTAACTATACCCACCTTCCTGGCATGTTAGATTTTCAGGTTCATTTTTAGAAACATAGTTGTTAAAGGCGACACCTTAGGCGGTTGCCTAGGCGACCAAGCGCTCTGCAGGGCTCAAGTGATTGGCCGCCTAGGCGGTCATTATTAAAAATCTTATTTATGTATTATTATTATTATTTAAGGATATAAAAAAATTATTTTACTTGAATATGGTTGTGGGGTAAACAGAAAGACATGCTATTTTATATATTTCTCATGTCTTCTACTATATAATATGTTAGGATTTGTATATCCAACAAAAAAAAAAGGTTTGCAGATAGCAGAAGAAATAAGAGACGAACGATGTCAAGTGTGTTTCCTTCATATTAATTTGTCTTTTCTCTCACTCAATGAGTGGACCAATTGGTCTCTCTCTCCCTCTGTTTGTGGGTGGACCATATGGTCTCCATTTGTTTTTTGCATGGTTGTTAAAGGTGTTGGATAGGCAACCAGGTATACAACTAGGCTCAGGCGACCCAATAAAAAAAAAGCCTTTTAAATGCCCCAAATTCCTTCTAAGACTCCCAAAACTCTCAGAATTTAAATAAGTGGAGGCCTCATAATTATATATATTTTTATTACTTTTCTTACGTATAATCGAGAAGGAAGAAAGAGGAAAGGAGTGTAGGAGGTACAAGCTCTCCCTCTCTCCCCCCTCTCTTCTCTCTCCCATGTTCAGCGTCACATTGATTGTGAGACTATTATTCAATTTTTTATTCAGTCTTGTACATTCTCTCCTCTCCTCTCCTCTTTATTATTCCTAGATTTGTCTCCAATTATGGTTTTGTCAAAGTGCATCTTGACAATGAAGATGTTGCAATTTATTTGAATTGTTGCGCTCCTTATTCAAGGAAATACAACATTCATATATATCTTATATTAGGGGGGATTTCCGTAGTAAAAAGTTCATTAAGCGACGCCTCAGACATTTATGGGGCCTGTTGCCTCAAGTCGCCTTGACAACGATGTTTAGAACATTGATTTGAATATACATGCTAAGGATTTGCCCGCCCCAAAGTGTCGGGATAAGGTACAAGTGATGATGTCATGATGGTCATATGGATCGACAAATTAATTAACAAACTAGCTATATGACATAACAAATGAACACCAGAGATAGACAAAACTTGTGCTACAATAACTTATTTAACGGTAAGATAAAATTTCCCTCTAGGCTAACTCTAATAACCCCAACACCCCCTCTCAAATGGAGATGCAGATCAAAATTTCCATCTTGCCAATGAGATTAACTTTTGGCAACTTTGTATTTGCTTTTTGTTTCTCTCGCATGGAATATTCTTTTGGTAATATAGAACAATACTAATGTATGAGCAAAAGCGAGCCAAGAGGAAAAATAAATTAGACCTTTTGATTGGTCTTGATTATTCAAAAATGGGGCTTGAAATAATTCAAACCCTTAAATACAATGACTCTGCATTCCAACCCACCCACATCTATTGGGATTGGCTTCCAGATCAATCTCTAGGTGAGTCCAAGAGAAAACGAAGACTCATTTAAGTTTTGCAAGAGTTCGAAGGCCCGGGAGGATGAAAATAAAATTAAAGATTTTCAAGAGTGGGACCGCATGGACCCACACCTAGTCAAACCAGCCCAACCGCAAGCAAAGGGACCACCTTCCAAGTGCTTCAGCACCCCTACGTCCCCATTCAGGTCATTGGCTATGGAGATATGCCAAATCTCATTCTCAAATATATTCTGGTAATTTCTGGTTTTACAAGATTTCCAGAATTTTCAGCAAATCATAATTGATTTACTTCCTACACTATTACAGTTCTCCAGAAAAATACTCAATTTCTCTCGAGAAACACATCTCAATTTTAAAACTCCATTTTTATCGAGATATTTTAAAAATCTTGCAAGAAATATAGTTTTCTCTTTTTTATCCCATAAATATCGCAAAATTTAGCCGAGATTTAATTGAGATTTTAAAAATATCGTGAGAAATACACAATGTTGTTGGTTTTATGAATTTGTAACTTGGTGATATTTATTACTATTTATTGTAATTTTTTTAATCATTACCGAGATTTAGGCGAGAAATACCCAAAAAAAATTTAGATTTGAAAATTTTCAGAGAAAAACTTGATAACGAGATTTGTAACACTGCTTTCCTATTAGAGTTAGGAAGTTAATAGAAAAAGTTATGTTGACTTATTCTATTATCATTTTTTTTATCGGTTAATGAAGAAAAGATGATCTAGTACATGATAGCAAGGAAAGATATAAAGTTTACAAGCCCGTAAACTCAAACTTAACAAGGCCAAATAGATGCTTGGCTAACTATATCTCCTATGCTAGATGCACAGTGACACTACAACACCTACCTTCCTAATCTCCTCCCCTACACCACGAACCCCCGCCCATTCCAATACAACCGACCGAATGCGCTCACAAATATGAGTAGGAGACGATGCAACATTCTCAAAGACTCTACGGTTCCTCTCTTTCCAAATCATCCATGAGATGGCTCCAGGGATAGCCGCCCATATAACCTCGTGAACCCTATCCACGCCGACAAGAGACCAACTAGATAAGAAGTTGAGAAATGAAGAGGGAAAGACCCAGTCCACCTCTAGGCGGGAAAGGAAATAGCCCCATATGCCAAACACCATAGGACAGTGAAGAGCAGATGATCCACAGACTCTTCCGCTTGAAGACACAAATAACACCTATTAGCCAACCTCCACCCTCTATGTTGTAGTTGGTCACAAGCGAGAATCTTATTCAATGATGCATTCTAGAGGAAGAAAGAGACCTTAGAAGGAATTTTCGGGTTCCACACAATCCGATGAGGAAACGGGCCCGAGGGAGATGGACCAAGAGACTATAAAAGTGATCTTACAGAGAAACGACCATGGTTGCTTTCAGACCAAACCTTATTATCTCTACCGAACAGACCTGGGGGAACGAGGCTAAGATGTTCCAACAGTCTCAACATTTCATCAATTTCCCAATCATTCAACGCCTGACGCAACTTCAGACTCCACGCCCACCCCTCTCCCTGCTGCTCTAAATAGTCCCCTACTAGAGCATCCCTATCGGTGGCTAAAGAAAAAATATGCCCAAAGTCCTCCTGGAGACTTATTCTATTATCAATTTATCATTAGAGTTAGGATGTTATTAAAACTAGTAGTTTTCTTATTCTAGTTTGTTTCTAATTAGGGCTTTCTTTCTTTATAAATAGGGATGTAACTTTTTTTGTTTGGAAACTTGGGGTATCCCCAACCCTTCGGGTCAGAACTAATCCTCGAGGGTGCGACGGGAGCCCACAATCCACCACACCAGGAAAGTCCGGAAAAATTCAGTGCATGGCTGGCCCCAAAGGGGGAGTGAGAAGTTGAATACAGACATTCTGCTTCATGTAGTTCATTGGGCAAAATATTAGTTTATTATTATTGAAGAAATTTCTACAGAGAATTCCCCTCCAAACTTTCTAATGCTGAATTAGAGAAGGAGTTTACCTTTTATTTTCCTTAGGAAGAGATCATTGATTTCTCCTAGAACAAGAATCATTATTCTTCACTTCATTCATCAATCGATGTAATTTTACTTCGCTTTTTCCATCTCTATCATTCTAGTTTGGTTAATCATAGCCTATTAGTTGATCTCTAATTTTTCAAGAGAGATAAATTTTCCTTATCACCGAAATCTACAACTATCAATATAGATCAATTTTTGAAACCCTAGTGGGTTGATTTCGGACAATATATTAAGGATGGGATTTGAGTTATTTTGATTTAATTGTTTTTATTCTAAAGAATTAAGGTGTACATTACCGCAATTTAGATTAATTGAGAATTTTGTGTCTGATTTGACTTTGAAGTGGGGATTAAATTTGAATATTGGAATTTTGATAATTTAAGGGTTTATTCCACACTTTTTGAACTCTAGATTATTAATTGGAAGAGAAACCTTGAATTTTCCCAAATTTCATTCTTCAAAATGCAAAACGAAGGACCCCCTATTCTGGGCTACATCAATACCTTGCTTGTTTGTAATCACGACCATGAGGTCATTTATGTATGAAAGTTTTATTTTAAAACATACAAGTTAATTGAGTTACACTTTTTTTAATTTAATTTCTAATGCAGAAGTTAAATGAAATGAACTCCATCTTTATGTTTGAAAAGGTTTTGAGCTTAATGAGGTGAATAAGTCGATCTTTTGGAGCTGGGATTTTAAATTTAGCTTCTGGATTCAAGTATATTCTGTTATCATCTCATTTTAGTTTCACGTCTTTTCGTTTTAATTAAACAAGCAGGACCTGATATAATTGGGCAATCAACTATTTGACTCAGTTATAGTATATATCCGGTTCTTAGTGCTTTCAAATTTTCCAACCAGTTCAAATATATCTTCATTTTGTAACATGTATTAGATAATTTTCAAAATATTCATATGCATTGTCCATGTTAAGCATATAATGCACCCATAGTACACGGAACAAAGTGAATTTTAATGGGGTTGTCAGTTGTCTTGGAAAGTACTTTCTAGAGTGATATTTAACTCATATATCCCCACATCTGTATAACTGACTGGAAGTTGTGGATTGTGCAGAGCAAGGATATGAATCTTCGTTCCTAGAATTTAGAAGACATATATGGATACGATATCCCGTCTAATATTTTAATACAATGCATTTAATTTGATTTTTTTTAGCAGACTAAATGGAGCTTGTAATATTAGCAATGTTTTTATAGTATGATTCCTTATGGTGGTATTGTACTATTGATGTGTTTCTTTGGGGATAAAAAGGGATAATTATTAAGAGTTGAGAAAATAAATTATGGTGCTACAGGAATTGAGAGCTTCAAGAATCGAAGCAGTGTTTAGTATGAGATCAGGTTTCCATATCAGGTCCCCATATGGGTACTTTAAGTACGTTGAAGTGTCCCGCTACAATAAAACTGGCATTGTGGCTAATAATGGTGTAGAAAAAGATCACTTTTATTATGCAGTCTGGTTGAGCCTGTTGCCCAATTGGATGGTGCCTTTCACAGTCTGCAATTATTTTGATCAAATTCCTCATTTTTCTTATGTTCCTTGATTTCTTAATTTTCTGTTCCCCCCATAGTTTTACTTGTGCCTACAATCCAGTTATATGGCCATATATATATTGTCATCGTTATTTTGCCCATAGATACAAATACTCTGCTAATTATGATCTTTTAAAAAATAAACTGTTTTCTGTACTGTGCCTTCTGCAATTGATGCTTTTCTTGTAATCTGATATTTTTGTTTCAGAATATGTATTTGAGACTTCCAAATGTTTTCTTCCTAATACTTCTATTGGAATCAGGCAAACCATCGATTCCAAACAACCATGCAAAGACGCATTTATGGGCATGCAACTGATGTTGAGATCCGTCCTCTGAATGAGGATAAAGCTGTTCAAGCTGCTGCAGATCTTCTTGGGGAACTCTTTGTGTTCTCGGTAGTTCTTATTCCTGAGTCCCTACTCTTTTTGTTCTGCGTAAGAGAGTTATTTAAAGTAACTTGTCTTAGTGTTCATAAATACATGCTTACTTATAATGCATGTATATGTGTGTATAATCATTTGTGTTCGTGCATATGAGTGGGTTTTGATGAGTACAGGTATGTGACTAGGTGCATTTGTAGTGGTTAGGTGGGGTTTGTACTTCTGGTGTACATTGAAGGCACATGTGTGCTCATGAGTATATGCACATTTCAGTGCTATGCAGTTCTAGAATTTAGAGAACTCCTGAATGCGACTGTGTTTGTAGTGGGTGGATGGGGTACAGATACTGGGATCTGATCATTGATGGTTGTGTAGTCTGGTGTACAGTGGGAATGTATGCTCATGAGTGTATGCACGTTTTTGTGTGCTCAAGTCTAGGTATCCATCCATGCAATTCTAGAAATTTAGACAACATAAACTGCCAAATTTCTGGAGTTTGTGTGATTTCGATTGCCATATTGTTTAACAGAGGAATGCTTGTCTAGATTACAAGACAGGAGGACCCAGTCCTTTCTCATGTCATGTACATATTGCACATGCAGGATATGAGATCACCATATGGTAAGTCCAATCTAGGAAGGCCAAAATTAACCCGTTGGATGATCCTAACAATCCAATTCATCACATTTTTTTTTCTCTACTTTTATGATTGGGGAAAATATTGTGGACAGTTGAGAAATTTATCTGCAGTTGGATGATTTTTTGGCACAGCAGATATCCTAAGTGGGACCTATTTAATGGTCAATCCTGACCCTGACCCTGACCCTACTCATGCTTGTGATGTGCTTGACATTGGTATGATAGGGATAAGTTCCTACTGACCTGACATGATCTAAGTGTACTTGTTCAGACTACTAAAACCAATTAATGTATACGTTATTAAACTTACGTGGCCCCAATTTTTTTATTTTATTTAGGTTGCAGGAGCTGCGGTGATATTTGAGGTGCAAAGAAGTTCTAGATCTGAAGCTAGAAAGGAGGAAATACGCAGGCAGGAATTAGAGGTAATATATCAAGGTTCCTCTCTGTTTTAGGATATTGAATACTTTGAATATTTTCTTTTCTTTACTCTCTAAAGAGACCTTTAGATGCTGTTACTTTTCTAAGTTTATATCCATGAAATTGAAACTTGGCACTTTAATGTTCTGAGATTTCCACCCGAAGACTTATCAAGCGTCCTAAAATGTTACTGAAGATGCCAGTTTGATCATTGCAAAAAATGAGCTGATAGCCTGATATTTAACATAAACCATCTAGCAATTCACATGGCAAAGGACAATTGCTGTGCCACGTAGGTTGGGTTACCTCCAAGGGACATATTTTTTTATAGGTAATCAAGGCAATATATTAAACAAAACAGAAAATACAGCAGAACAACAAAGACAGATTACAAGAAAGTAAACTCAAAGGAAAAAAGAAACCCAAGCATACACAGAAAGCCCTGGGAAAAGGAGATGCCTTGAGAGAAAGGCAACAAAAAGGAGAGCTCAGAAACTAAAACAGCCTCTATACTAGGAAATAATGACATCGATCCCCCACTCCACCACATCTACTTTGGTGGAAACCAATTCCAACAACATAGAACGAGTGCGGGCACACACCATTACTAAGGCTAGTTGAGAGTCCTCGAAGACTCCTATTCCTCTCCTTCCAATTCGAACATGCAATTGCACCCGGAAGAAGGGCCCATAAAAGGTTCAACGGGCTGCCCAACAATGCTGAGAGCCAACAAGATAAGAAGCCCCAGAAGGAAGAGGGAAAGACCCCGGTGACCCCAAGTTTGGAAAAAAAGTAATTCCAGAGGCACCTCGAAAAAGCACAATGTAGGAACAAATGATCAACAAATTCCTCCTCAACCAGGCACATAAAACAATGGTTAGGGAGACTCTAGCCTCTTTTTTTGAGATTGTCCAAAGTCAGGATCTTATTTAGGAATGCGGTCCAAAGAAAGAAAGATACCTTTGAAGGCAAACCAGAATGTCAAACATTCTGCCAGGGAAAATAAGAATAGGGACCCGAATGCGACACCTACAAAAATGATCTAACAGTAAACCGACCTTTGTTGTCACTAGCCCAAACTCGATTATCCCTAACGGCCAAGACATGATTGACAAATTGCAACCTCGCTAAGAATTTTAGCAAATTAATTCACTTCCCAATCGTTCAAGGACCTCTGGAACCTAGGGGCCCAAACCACTGACCCCGCCCTCCACTCGAACAAGTCAGCCACTGACACGAGCTGGTCTAGGGAAATCGAATAAAAGGTAGGGAACTCCTGCTTTCAGGGCTTGGTCCCACACCATAAATCTGACCAAAACTTAACCTTCGCTCCATCACCTATCATGAACCTGGTATGCTTGGCAAACTCTAACCAACCCCCCGCAATGCCTTTCCAAGGCCCTACCCCATGAGGGGGCCTAGACACCCTAGGCACCCATCTATCTATTTACCCATGACGGGCCACAATAACCGATCTCCATAAATTGACATTCTAGGCCCCGAAACGCCACAACCATTTGCCTAGCAAGACCTTATTGACTTCCTTAAGATGCCACACATTTAAACCTCCTGCTACTTTTGGACGGCAAACCTAGTTCCACTTCACCAGATGGGCCTTTTTGATCACTACCTTATCATTCCAAAGGAAATTCCATTGCAATCTTTCCACCTTAGTAGTTATCGAACTCGGAATGCGAAAGAGGGAAAGGAAATAGGTCGGGAGGCTAGTCAGGGTGCTTTTTAATAAAGTGAGCCTCCCCCCTTTTGAGAGATTAGAAGATTTTCAGTCCTCTAATCTCCTATGAAATCTCTCAATGGCTGGATCCCAAACTGATGATGATCTGAAAGGGGCTCCCAAAGGCAACCCCAAATAGCGAGTTGGAAGCGACCTGATCTTACAATTAAGACATCTAGCCAACAAATCCAAATTGATGATCTCCCCAACGGTGAAAATTTGGAGACTTCTGAAAATTGATTCTGAGCCCAGACACAACTTCAAAGCATCTGAACAAACATCTAATAAGGACCAACTGCCTAGCTGAATCCTCGCAAAAAAGTAAAGTGTCATCAGTGAAGTGCAGATGAGAGATCCTCATTGGGGGGCTACCTACTGAAAAACTACCCCAAGCCGACTCGGAGCCCTGACGAATAATCCTGCTAAGGGCTTCAGTAATCATGATGAAAAGCAAAGGAGAGAGAGAGTCACCCTGACGTAGGCCTCCGGAACTGCGAAAAAAACCATGGGGGGAACCATTGATGAGAATTGAGAAAGACGGAGTCGAATAGCAGTGCCTCATCCGAGCACGCCACTTAACTCCAAACCCCATACATCAAAGGATATAATCTAGGAAGTCCCAATTCACATGATTATGGGCCTTCTTCATATCAATCTTACAGATGATGCCAGGGTTATCTTGCTTTAACCTCTCATCCACCACTTCATTAGCAATTAAGATCCTATCCAAGATTTGACGTCTGCTAACAAAGGCACCCTGCTCCAGGGAGATCACATGGCCAATAACCTTGATAAGTCTAGTTGTCAGCACTTTAGATAGAATCTTATACACGCTTCCAATCAGGCTGATAGGTCTTAAGTCTCTAATGTCTAGAGCCCCCGGCGCCTTCAGGATGAGAGCAATGAAAGAGCAATTAAGAACCCTATTGAAAGCATTAATTTGGAAGAATTCCTAAAATACTTTCATCAAATCTTGACCTATAATAGACCAACACTTCTTAAAGAATTCTATGGTAAAACCATCAGGCCCAGGGGCTTTATCTCCTGCCATGACTGAGAGAACGGATATTTCCACTTCCGAAAACATTCTTTCAAGGTTACTGCTTATCTCCTCATTGATGCTCTCGAAGGGCAATCCATCCAACCCCGGTCTATAAGATTGATCTTCAGTATACAATTGAGCATAAAAATCCGCTTTTGGGCCTCCCAAATCCTCTTCTTTATCCCACCGAGTACCCCAATCTACAAACTAGTAATTCTATTGACTCTGTGGTGTATGTTGGCCATTCTGTGGAAGTAGCTCGTGCCACTATCCCCCTCCTTTAACCATCTAACCCGAGACTAATGTTCCCAGCTGATTTCTTCACACTTGAGAGCAAACGCTGATACTCCATTTTCAAAGAGTCTCTCTTTAGACTCACTCGAGGAAAGAGAGGAACTCTCCTCTTTTGAGTCCAATGCTTCAATGCTACCCAAAAGGGATTTTTTCCTCTCATGAACACACCCAAACACCTCTCTATTCCACACCTTGAGTTTGTTCTTAACTGCCTTTAATTTAAGCCCAAAAATGGTATTTGCAGAGTCCCAGAAGATAGAATTCACCCATACCTCTTTCACAACTACAAAAAAATCAGGATGTTGGAATCATATATTCTCCAATTTGAAATGCTTTGGCCCACCATATTTACACTCTAGATCAAGCAACAAGGGAATGTGGTCCGAGGTCGGCCTAGGGAGAGCTAGGAGAGGCCTCAGGAAATCTAGCCTCCCAAACCAGACAAGCGAAGAAACGGTCGATCTTACTGAGAGCAGGGGGAATCTGGAAGTTTGACCAAGTGAATGTGACCCCTTTTAGAGGGAACTCAATCAAACCCTGTCTAGAGATAAAATGCCCAAATCGTCTCATATTCTGATTTATCAAACCCCCGTTGGATTTTTCATGAGCAAATCTAACACAGTTAAAATCCCCCCAATGCACCGCGGAGCATCCCATCTAGCACTCACATTATCCATCTCCAACCAAAAGTCCTTAAACTCATTCAGACCATAGTAACAAAGTTCTCGAATAATTCCCGAATTGTAGCCGAACTATTCATTTTTTAAGGGGTGCCGTTTAAAAAGGCTTCTTTTTCCCGAACTGACGAATAATTCCCGAACTGACGAATTATTCGCGAATAATTCTCGAACGAACGAATTATTCCGAACTTATGCCGAACTTATTCCGAATGAAGATTTCTCACAAATTATTCGTTCATGCTTATTCAGAATTCTAAAATAAAAATGAGGATAAAATGAATTTTCTATTAGCAATAGAATTATTACTAATAACTCGAGACTTATTTCACACCGAGAAATCTTCATTTGATTGAAATCACCAACTGATAGAAAAATGAGAAAACTCTATTCGAGTACGCTATTTTAGGATTTTGACTACATTCGATTGAATTGAGAAAAAAAAGATAATTTTGCAAGTTGGTTAGTCTGTTGAATTTCCACTGAATTAAGAGAAAATAAGATTTGTGTTATTTATTCTGAGCTATTTCTATATTTTGCTAAATAACTATGTTATGCCAAACAAATACACTCATATATTGCTTTTCTGATTTTATCTATTCAGATTATTTTTCTTGTTTTTATATATTTTTGAATTGTATAATTTGATTTGCATATACAAACATGTAATCTAAATTATTCTTTTTTCTTAAATTACATAAAGCTTACTTAAGCCTTATGTAATTTTTTTCTTGAGTTTGCGAGTTTACATAATGCTTGTTTTTTAGAAATTGGAATAAATGTTAACATAGTAAGAGATGTCAATACATATAGATTGGTAGATGGATTAGTTGGCATCACGTTCTTATTTTTTATAATTATTAATTTTTATTTTTTCGAACTTTTCCCGAACTTAACCCGAATTTGCCGATTTTTTCCCTTTTTTTTCGAACTTAACCTCTGCCGAATAATTCCCGAATCCGAACTTTGTTACTATGATTCAGACTCACTGGACCATACACCCCGGAGAACACCCATCGGAATCAGCTTTAATGAACTGGTAGAGGAACGATAATGAGAAGGCCCCTTGCTCCTCTTCGATGACTTCCACCACCGCCCTGTCCCACACAATAAGAATTCCCCCAGCCTCCCCTAAAGAGGGAACCGCTGCCCAACTGGCACCGGCACCCCAACACTCTTCTATGATTCTGTCCTTCATGGTAGCAATTTTTGTTTCCTGCAAACAAATGATAGCCGGCCTGTTTTGAAGAACCAAGTTTTTCACTGCACAACGCTTGTCCTTAACCCCCGAATGTTCCAAGACACTAGGCGTAATGACATAACTTACCAACTGACCTCCCCTTAGCTCGGCTGGGCTGAGCCTTGGACCTAGCCCTACTGGTTCAACCACTAAACCCTGGCTATTAAAAACCAAAGACTGACTTTGATAGCCGGCCTGTTTTGAAGAACCAAGTTTTGTTTACCCCCCCTGGTTCAACCACTAAACCCTGGCTATTAAAAACCAAAGACTGACTTTCCAACAATCTGAACAGAGCATGAACATCCTTCTCCCGGCCTGGGTACGACAGACCCAGGAGTTTGCCCAACTCCTCGACCTTGGCCAAGACCTGGACTGAAATGTCACAGTCGAGCCCAGGTGACTCCTCACCTCCTGACCCAATCTGTCCCGAAACTAGGTTTAACCGAGTTGGGTACAGCGACCTTGACATAGGTACACACCTATCTACTGTTAGATCCCTTGCAGTTCCATCGACAACACACTGAGCCCTGATAACTGTTTCCCCGCCAGCTTGCGGTATCTCAATTACCTTAGACAACAAAATAGAATTTAGATCACTTAAAATTGGAAAACAACCCTCTCTCTGGCTACCCTCCCCCTTCCAAACCAAGTAAGGATTGAGGGGGGTGAAGAGATAGAGGCTGGAGACTTACCTGGTAGAATTTGATTGCTCAATTGGACCGCACCGACTTTGTCAACAACAACTGAGGAAGGTGATTCTATGATAATTTCCATCCTGTCCTCAAAAATCATCTGAGTCTGTTCTTCTGTTCCTGCCTTCGCTTCCTCAAAACAGGTTAACTCAACATTGCCAGCACAAAGGGAGGACCTTTCCACAACAGAATCGGCAAGACCAAAATCGGAATCTTGAGCCAATATCGGACACTGCTCCTAGTGAGCCCCCCTGAGTTGAAGGAGGGGTAGCACCCAAGCTAGAGCCGAAGGAGCTAGAACTGCTTGAACCACCCAGAACCAGATTAATGGTGAGAGGAGGGTCAGAGGATTTAGCCTCCTGCCTCGCCGCCACTGCTGACATCTCGTTGCAGACCTGCTCCACTCCCAGCTCTTCATACAATAGTCCCAAATTCAAAAAACTCGCTAAATGTTCTGAAGAAGATAGACTTGGTTGAACCAGCATCAGCCCCTTCCCCCCTGAAGAGGGAGCCTCAGGAGACCTGAAACCTGAGAAGGGAACAACCTTGTGGCCCTCTGACTCACGATTAAACGGACCAACACCTGGGGAAGAGGAACTCTCCTCAACTCCTGAATCTCTGAGCGAAACCCTCTCTTATTATTAGACTTGCACCGCAAAGTAATGTGTTCTATCCTCACGGAAAATAATTTTATTTGATTAAAATAATAAGTGGGCCCCAACAATAATGATAACATTTGTTACTCTAATTTTATTTGATTAACATAATAAGTGGGCCCAACAACAATAATAATATAATAATAAAATTTGTTACTTCCATTGGAGTGCCAAATCTGAAAAATAACAAATGGAGGTAGTAAATATGCATATGGGGTAGCAAAGGACACATTTGCTACCCAAATTTGCTACTTTCCCTTGGAGATGGTCTTACTATTGATAGTTATCAAGCATTCTTCGCATATCTTTCTCGTCTCTCTCAAATGGGGTACTGTTTATATTCTTGTTTTATGTCAAATTATTAGCTAGTTTTGGAACTCTTTTCAAACTCTCCCATCTTATCCTTATATTTCAGTTTTAATTGTCTTCTGAAATTCTCACTCTATCATCTGCCCATCCCTCCCAACACACACACATTACTTTTCCTCTGAGTTAAGGAAGATATATCAAATAGCAAAAATGTATCCAGGAGCCAGAATTGGTAAAAAAAAATTATGCAAGGGGTTCCCCTGGGAAATAAAGATGTCTCTGGAGGCATCCTAAATCACTCCCAAAATTTTTTTACTAATAAAAAATACCATAAAACAGAGACATTTGAGGTTTGACAGTACTATATCACAATATGATACTAAACAATACTCTTCTTTCACTGCCTATCCCCAAATATTTGGGATTTGGCATTGATAATGATGGTCCCCTTTAACTTTTCACTTGGACAGAAAATCAAGAAGAATGCATTTTACGTTCGCATAGATTTTCTGAGCCAACAGGAACAGGATTGTTGTGCATGTGGCATAAAGGGAATGATTCTGCTAGATCTCAATATACGCCCTTTCTTTTGGTGGCCTTTATGGTTGGAAGTTAGGAATTAGGACATTGGAGTGGAACAAGACTTCCAATAGGTCATGGTTGGGTGTTGAGATGATCTACTTTCTTGTGGGCAATGTTTTTGAAATAATGGAATTGGTCAAATGATGGAACTTTACTTACATTGATTTAGTAGGATGATCTTGCTGAGGTTGAGGAACTGATGCAAGCACAGTGTTCACATCAGTTGTCCATCCCTATCTGCAACTTGGTTTGATATTTGATAAATTTGTGGCCACAGAAGATGTAAATCCAGTATCTTATTTAAAAGTGATTATTAAGCATAAAGTTGCCTTGATGACAAGTCTTTTTAGCGTGAATTGTTTTTAGGATTGGAACATTTAACTGGAGAATAAGGGTGTTGGATGTTCCTCAATGAACTTGAAATCATATTTATGAGATTCTATCAGAGCAGTAAAAAGTTTTAATATCTAAATGAAAAAAAAATGCTCCATAGCTTTTAATATTACCTGTAATATCTGTTCTTGGAGATTGATTGCATATTCACTGTAGAAATAGGTAGTACAGATTTTGTTTTTGCCAATGTGTCCATTATCTTGTTGACAAGCAGTAATTTGGTGACACATTGTTCACTTTCTTAGGCAATGAAGCAAAGAGATGACGATTTAGCAAGAGAAGTGGAGCTTCTTAAGCACAAACTTGAAGAGCTGGAGCACCTTGCCAAGGGTCGAGGACTCTCCGGTATTTTCAACTTCAGGCATGCTCATGCCACCGAAGATGGAAAGTCCGCAAATCCCGCCTGATCTGGCTGCAAGATGTGGACTATACAGTACACTACAATGCGGTACTGTAACTACTAATCTAACTGGATTTGTTTGAGTTTTGCTCTCTGCAAAAAAGGCTTTTATTTTTTGGCCTTGGGGTTTTCCTGGCTGATTTGAGTGTTGGTTTCACCAGTTCCATTTGTATATGAGACCATTCAAAAACTGAGCTAATAAAAGAGATTCTCTTCTTATTTCTTATTTTGCCTTAGTGGCAAGAAATTCAGCAACAACCACAAACCCAAAACCAACAGTTAGTAGTGGTTTGGCTTTGAGAATCTGCATTTTTTCTGTCTGGAAAGGAGAATAGATATAGAGAAGCAAAACATGGAATATATGATACAATTTTGTGATCAGAGAACCTCGAAGTTCTTGGTAAATTGCACAAGCTCGAAATTGTTCAGACTTGAACAACATCCTTTAATATGAGCTGGTTATGTTGTATTTCCTCTTTTTTGGTTTAAATGTTGTATTTCCTAGGTCTCTCATATGTTAATGCAAGTACACTGACCTTTTTGTCATCATTTGTATAAATGCAAGAAAAATAACTTGAACATAAGTTTCCAATCCCGTACTGTTGTATGCACTGTTTCAGGCATCAAAAAGCATAAGATCGCTTAGACTAAGTCACCAAGACCCCATTGGTGCAAATCTTGCAACAAGTGATAGCAGAACACCCTCTAAAACATGCAAAACTGTGCTTTTCTGGGGGGAGGTGCCAGCGTATAAAATAAAAGCTGGTTATAAACTGCATTAACCGACTAGGGTTACTGACAGCAACCGAACACCCTGCTGTAGTGTCAGATCACAATCCTATAGCTAATAGGAGTGATAGCAACATACTTGCTACCAGTCTACCACCAAGCTTGGGTTACGGTAACACAAAAAATGATCTAAAAATTGTCTTGCCACTTTGATCATTCAAATCTTCCATCCATGCAAGGCTACAATCCCAACTCTCAATTTTGCCTATACACAATTTTTGAATTTATTACACACAGGATGTACTGCATGTAGCTTCTGCTCTCAAATGAAAGAACTATAACCAAGACTGGATACACAAGTTGTTGAATGCTTGCCCTGATTATTCTCCCATAGGAGATCTGCAGTTGTTTATATCCGGACAGAATCATCAGTGAGCCCCCACCAAAAAAGTTCCATTTACGGAAATGCAAATTCGAATTATGCCTTGATGATTCAAGTCACGGACAATATCAATTGAGCTCCTGGAGTTCTTCTCAGTCAACTTCCAGCACTACCTTACCAGTAATGAGCCTCTTGTCTTTTGCCTTATGAGCCTCTCTCACTTGTGTGATGGGAAATGTCTTTCCCACTGGTACCTTCAGCTTCCCAGCTTCAGATAGCCTGCGAATCTCAGCTAACCCTTCAGAGTCGGCCCTCATGTAAGTCCACCAATACTCTGCAACATCAGACCAGAGATCAGGTGTTAGTTTTGTCAATTTGTCCGTAAACAACTTAACTATAAATGGCTTGAATTTGACAATGCAGTACAGCTCATGCTTCCTCCCCATCTGTGGTCCATGTGTATACATGCAGGATTTCCCACCATTATTTGGCAGGCTCCATTAGAGACTTAGTGCATAATTCAGTCCAGTCAACCAATCATAACCAATGGGTCTTAGAGAAAGGCTATCTGTCAGATGATTGGTAGGTGGGCTAGGCGATTTATTCCAGGCCCACCACAAGAATGGTGAGGTGCCCGCGAGAAGCACATTGACAGCAAAGAGAGAAAAGAGTGATAAATAATGCTACACCATATATTCAAAGTCCCAAATCCATCTAAGATCACCAGAGCCAGACCTAGCATCAATACGACTAAATAAGAGCTAACTCCCTCCGAAATCAGTTTCACATAGCAACGGTTGCCAAAAGGGTATCCTGAGAAATAATTTAGACGTATGATAATAATAATAAAAATGATCTATATAGAATTTGGTACTCTTGAAATTTTTAATAAGAAAATGAGGTAATGTGGTATCTTCTACACGATGTAATGTTAGAACTTCACAATGAAGGTCATATGAAATTATGAATAAATATAAACATAAAAAAATGTTTTTAAGGAGTCTCCAATTGCAACTCATACTATGGTTCAAAATATCGAGCGTATCAATATTTCAGCTCATCGATACGAGAGTAACAAGATTTACATGCCAAAAATACCGTGTTCCTGTGCGTATCCTACCGTATCGTGCGTGCGCGATACACACCGAAACATATTGAACCGAGAACAAAATAGTTTCATTTAAAGCTTTCAAACTCCATTTCCATTCTCCTTTGCCCTTGACCTCCCCACCCTAGATTCTAACCCTAAAAATGACCAACCATTGAAAGTCATCTTTGATCTCCAAAAAGATTGAATTGAAAAGGAACATAAAGTATGTTCTAAATTCTCCATTTTCCACTTTTATGGTATTAAATGTATTGAAATGGCCACAAAAGGCCCGTATACCATAGATCTATTGATTTATGGCCAAATCTATAGAACAATGATGTTTAATAAAATTTTATCTAATATTTTACGTCCCTTTAGCAAATACAAAAATACATCATTACCTACACTTAATGTCCTGCTCCTATATACTACTATATTAGGAGTCTTACAAACACTAATACCAAAAAAGGGAGTCTTATAAATATATGTTAAGGGTGATCCATAGATCCCCACATTAATCTTCATTTTAGGAAAATAATTTTTTGTTTTATTTTATGATATTTAAAAACAATATTATTTATTTTAACTTACATATTAAGTATTTAGGTTTGAAATATAAATATATATATATATATATATACATACATGATTAGTTTATGGGTGATCTATTAGACCCTTAAACCAATCCTTATTTATGGGAATTATATTTGGTTGGGCTCTTGAGCATTACAATAAGTATTGCAGAGACTACCAAGTTTGATATAAGAGGGGATTTGAGTAATAGTGGTACGAGCAACCTCGATCCCGCACGTAACTCAGTGTAATTCTACTGTACTATCTATGTAAGCCAATAATGACTTATTGTATTTCATAAATATAAATGTATTGTTGAGCTTTTATTTGTTTACACGTGTATGTCCCATATATTGAATGCCTTTTTTGTACCTCTACTTGTGTACACTTGTGTTAATGGTGTAATAATCTTAAATCTTTGTGTTATGCTTAAAGCTGATTATTTTATTAATGAATGATGCTTTTATTTGCCTAAATTATTTACATATAGGCACAACAAATCTGTGCTTTTAGGAAGTAATGCATTGTAACAACCCATATATAATTGCTCCATGACTCAAATTAGATAGTGGATTTTCCTATCAAGCCTACTTTGCTCGCGAATGACAATCCCAATCCCATCTGTAATTAAGTCTAATTTGCTCATGAATGACATGGACACACCTAATACCCATCAACTATTAGACTATTAAACCCGCACAGGTAGCTCAGTTGATTCGGGTCTTGGGAGAGATCCTAAGGTCTCGAGTTCAATTCCTCCCGGGCTTACCCGATGCACTTGGTTTGTGGGTGATAGCGTGCATCCGAAGGGACTAGTCCTTCCTTGTTGGGAAACCCTCCGTTATCCAAAAAAAACTACAATCCATTTATTTTCAACAGGAAAAATAGAGAGAAAGAATATGAGGAATTATCGATTCCTGTAACAAAAAAAAAAAGTGTGGGGAGAGAGAAAATAAGGGAAGAGAGATAAAGTGATGAAGGGATAAGCTTCTAGCATTATTTTATATAAAGTATAAACACTTCAAGAGTCAAATTCTAACCCTCAAACATTCAGGTATTCAAATTCAGTTTGTTAGTTGTTTATTTGTTTTATTTATTTTAGTTGTTCATTTTATTAGAAAATTCAAAATTTAAATTAATCTTCTTTGAGATTAGTATTAACATTTTAATTTTTTTTGATCGATAGCATTAACATTTAAAATTAATATATATTCATTACATCATTACTTTATTTACTTCAATTCATGTCATAGTTATATTGTTTGATAAACCGTAGTTTGTAATATATTACTTAGTGTTATTTGCAATAATTTTGCTTTCATATTTAATTCGTTTTCTTTTTAATCTTACGTAATATTATTCATTTAATAGTTAAAGTATAATAACTTTTAAAATAAAAGAATTAAAATATCCTCCGATGTCCCCGAATCTTATTTTTTTGGTTTTCCCGAGTTCGACACCGACACACCCACACCCGTGTATGTGTCTATACAAGATAGGGGGAATTTATTGTGATGAGGCCGCCCCAACATCCCTGAAGGTCTTTTGGAAAGTTTTGGATAAGATCTCTAACTCCATGGCATAAGGCATCACAGACATGCATAAGGAGGGAAAACTGTTAGGCCTTGTAAACTCATGGCACGATGTATCCAACTAACGAGGTGTGATAACAAGGAAGCACATGCCTGAAACATGACAGTTATAATTTTGTTTTCCTTCTTTGTTTTTTCGGTCTTTTTTTCCCCTATTATGGTGCTGGTGGTTTTATGCACACCATTGGATCTCATTTAGGTTAATAACTATCAAAGAATTATATTGGTGAAGCAAGCTGCATTTAGCTGAAAAAGGTCTTCAGATGCAGTTAGAAATACAGTTCTATATTTTGGGAAATAATGTGGTATACATATGGTAGATTATGTAGTAATATTTCACGTCTCCATACCTATTCCATGGGAGTAACGATATTGAATTTGTTTCTTTAATAAAATGGCTGTAGCTGCAGGAAGCCCAACAGCGAGTCCATATCTATCAGTCAAGGATGCTGCCTCTCCCTGCAACAGAAAAGGCACAAAAATGTCAAATGCTTAGATGGAAGCATTCAGGAAGCAAACATCTGAAATTCCTTGTGATGAGACAAAATCTAACAAAAGGCCTCCATCTCTTACCTGCAGTGTCATATAGTGCCCACCTCTCTTCAGAAGGTTGATGCCTAATCTTTCTGTTTCTGGTGCACCTATAGTATCTAAAACAGCATCAAATTCTCCTTTTATTGCCAATTCAGGATCCTGTAAATCCAACATGTTAATTCAGAGAATGGGAAAAAGAGGACATCATTCCAGGTCTCAACTAGGTAAAGTAAACATAAAGACGCTTATCAACATAAGGTATTAGTTACCCAACTTCCAAACAACTAGCGGACAGAAATAAATCAGACTCAATTATATCATCACCTCGGCAGTATAATCAACAGCCTGCTCAGCACCAGCTTCCAAAACCCGATCTATACTTTGACTTCCGCATGTAGTGGACACATGACATCCTACAGCTACTGAAAGCTGAATCGCAGTTAGGCCTACTGCTCCTCCTCCCCCAAGCACCAGTAGCCTTTGTCTATGGAGATGAGATTGAAAACATAATGATGAGTGGAATACACAAAAAGGTTCCCAATCTAAATTGCCACTTGGACTTGAAAGAAATTATATTTATAGAAACCTCTAACTGATGCAAAGATGGGGACATAAGAGCATAACAAAAGGTAGCTAGCGAACTAGCCAAAAGATTTCATGATCTCAGTAGCTCAGCTTACTAAAACAAGAGAATTAAATTTTGTTTCAAGAAGAAAAAGATACTTCAATTGTAAACTTAGTGTGTCATATTTCTATGCTTTCTACAAAGATATACACAGGCTAATGATTTGGAGATGGAATAATGCAAGGACAAACAAGATACAACCATGGCAGCCAGAAGCAAAGAATGAAAAGAAAGCATAAGTTTGATTGGTATATCCCCGTAGAGGAAGAAAATAAACTATATGATGGGATGGGAGAAGAAAAGATGTTGGACGAAAAATCATACAAAACTATAGATGAATATTTCTGTAAGCAACCCATTTTTGCACCCCTATCCATCTTCCCGCTTCTTCAAAGGCTCTAATGTTCACCCAAAGCTCAAGCCCATTTGGCCAAACTTATACCCAAATAACCCAATCAAGTCCAATTACCAAATTTCATTACCCCAAACCCAAGCAGTCAAACCCAATTGCGTAAGCCAAAGCCTATTTACCATAGCCCAAGCCCAAATGTCATAGTCAAAGTCCAATAATCATAACCCATGACCCATCTACTAATAACCCATGATCCATAAGATCTAGTCCACATATCCATATCCACCTAACCTATATCCTACAACTCATGCCCATATAACTCATAGTTCTCTCAACCCATCAACTCTCTTACACCCTTTACAACACTCAACCCATCAACTCTCTTACACTCCTTACAACACTCAACCTATCAACTCACCTTACAACACTCAAATCTTTACCCACTAACGCCTTTTATCCACCATGTAAAAGACACAACCCAACCTCTTAGTTTTCCTATAAATACCAATCTCTTAGCCCCTTAGATCCATCCCTCATGACCCTTAGAAGGTTCCCACCCACTTGTGTTTCTCTTGAGTTTGAAGAAGTGAGAAGAAACTAGGGTTTAGAGTTTGGAAAGAATTCTAAGACTAAAAGCTTAGAATTCTTCACTAACTCTCATTCTTTGTGGACTTTAAACAAAACTCTACCTCTTGGAGCATGGAAGGAGAATTCTTGGAGGAGTAGGCACTCTTTCTTTCATCATCTTCTCTTCTTTTTTTATCTCATTTTTATTTAGTTATCTCTTCTTGGTCTCTCATTTTTCAAGCATAGTTGAGTCTCTCTATACCAATCTAATGGTGTAGAAAGACCTCATATCACAAGCAAGGAGATGTTTTTTTTTTCCTTTTCATGTACATATTTTTTTTTATGTACTCACAAGTGTGGATATAGGTAGGCCCGTAGAGAGTGGAAGCTAAAGTTAAACCTCTTTTTTCATTTTGTTTCTTTTTTGGGATTCTAGTCTTCTTCTAGAATTTTTTGTAAAAGCTCATCCCCTCTCTAACATTCATTAGAGCGACATTACATCATTTATAATGGTGTAAATGAACCACCTTAAAAGGGAGATGATGAGTTTTCAATTTCTCTACTTGTCTCTTCTTTTCTTTTCTTCTTATTCTTCATGTTTTATTTTGAATGGGTAAAAGACGGTTTAAGGACTTAAAAGAGGATGTTGTCCAAAATGCCTCATGCTAAGACCATTGTATTTGATTTATCATCAACACCAATCTAACAAAATAGGTGTTGGCAATAGACCATCTACTATTCATAATGCAAATATCCCTCTTTATATCCGAAATACAATCTTTTAGCCTAACCTCTCCTTGAAATTTTTTTTGGTTAAATTTGACTTTAGTTAAGTTTGCCAAAACCCTACCTATATGAAAATCCAAAAAAATATGATAAAATCTCAAAATACCAAAAACATTCAAATATAACCAAAATACCAAAAACACTCAAATAAAATATCAAAATACCAAAAACATTCAAATATCCCCAAAAATCCCAAAAAAATATAAAAAATACAAAAAGACCAAAAAGAGACGTGTAGGACCTCCTTAGCTTTGGTTAGCTCACCTAACCATGGTTAAATCCCTCTAACCGCGGTTAGACTAAACACTTGTGCATTTGAACTCCCCGGTTAATCAACCCTAGCCCCCGGGCTAACCCCTAAGCCACCCTTATGCACACACATACCTCTTAGCCTTGGCACGGTGTCATGGGCAATTTACGTTGTCAGGCAAATCCCGTGCGGCACTTGATCAATCCGTTGATCAAGTCAGCCTATTCAAACAATTACCTAAGAAACAAGAGTAAAACACACCACAATGCACAAGAAAGAAGCAAAGATCAATATTATTGCATAAAGGGAAAGGTTACAGGACACTATACAGGTAATGAAAATAAAAGACACTAGGGGAGCAGGTGACCAAAGATGATGCAAAGACAACCCACTCAAGTGAACTACCACCTCCCCTACAAGGTGGATTATAAACCTTTTACCAGTTGGCAGAAGGAAACATCCTATATGCTGGTGGAGTCATACTCCCTTATTACAAAAATGCCACTAAGACTTTGGCGACTAAACTACTCTTTTACAAGAGATAAAAAGACACAAATAATGTCACCACCAAGGTCATGCAAACATTGCTAGACGAATGGTCGTGACATACTCCCCCACTTGTTAAGTTGACGCCCTCGTCGACTAGTTCGCTAAGTATTCTTCAATCTTATCTGCAAAGGGGAGAAGGGTGACGCCTAGTTCCCAACTAGCTTCGGCATCGGATAGCCCTTTCCATATTACCAAATACTCCATGTACGCGGGCTTGGTCGGTGATGCTTGGACATGACGATCCGCAACAATACGTTCAACTTTTTTTTGGGGTACGGTCGTTACGATAGCTGCAGGCCGGTTCGGAGTGTTGCGAGTGGGGTCTTCCTTGTCTGCATTATACGGATTTAACACACTGGCATGGAAGACCGGATGATATCTGCGAAATGACTCAGGCAGTTTCACCTTGTAGGAGATTTTTCCCACCTTTTCAGTGATAGGAAATGGTCCTTCGTACTTGCGAACTAAGCTTTTGTTGCATTTACGAAAGAACTTCAAGTTAACTGGATTTAGCTTTATCAACACTAAGTCTCCCACCTTGAACTTATCTTGCCTTCTCTTTGGATCGGTAAACTTCTTCATTCTTCTCGCAGCTTTCTCAAGGTATGCTCGGGCAATGTCTGCAGCGTTCCACTCTTTGGCAAACTTGTTTGCGCTAGGGCTAGTTCCTTGGTAACCGATAACGACTGTATGAGGCGTTAGTGGTTGTTGTCCGGTTACTAGCTCGAATGGGCTCTTATTTGAAGAAGAGCTTTGTTGTAAGTTGAAGCAAAATTGAGCGACATCAAGCAAATTCACCCAATTCTTTTTATTAGCACTGACAAAGTGCCGAAGGTATTCTTCAAGGAGAGCATTAAAACGCTCGGTTTGGCCATCAATCTGAGGATGACTACTTGTTGAGAAGTTGAGCTTGGTCCCAAGAAGTTTGAACAATTCTGACCAGAACTTTCCCATGAATCTTGAGTCCTTGTCGCTCACAATGTTCTGAGGCACACCCCAGTATTTCACCAATTTTTCATGAACAAGTAAACTGCTTCCTTTGCTGAACAGTGCAATGGTGAGGGGATGAAAGTAGCATACTTTGAGAATCTGTCGATCACCACCAAGATCGACTCAAACTCCCCCACTTTTGGCAAGGCCGAAATGAAGTCCATAAAGACACTCTCCCATGGTCTCCTAGGGATAGGTAATGGCTCCAAGAGCCCCAGAGGCCTATTCCTTTCCACCTTATCTTGTTGGCACACAAGACAAGTCTTCACGTATTCTGCAACATCATCTCGCATACGAGGCCAGTAGTAACCCCGTTCTAGCAAGGCATATGTGCGACGCCATCCCTGATGGCCTGCCCAAAGAGTATCATGACACTCTTTTATAAGATCCTTCCTTAGGTCCCCTATCCTTGGGACAAATATGCGACTTCCTTTTGTGTAAAGAAGTCCGTCGTTGATCCAGAAGCGACAAGTCTTGCCACTTTCAACTAGTGGCCAAATTACCTTTGCCTGATGATCGGTCTTCAACCCTTTACGGATCTTATCGTGCATAGTAGACTGCACCCGTTGCACACTCCTATGCATCACCTTCTTTAGGGCCGCAAGTTCCGCTTTGCGACTTAAGGCATCGGCAACATTGTTGTACCGACCCAGTTTATACTCAACTCAGTTGAATTCCACTAGCAACTCTTGCCAGCGCGCTTGCTTGGACGTGAGCTTCTTCTGCGTCATGAAGTGAGACACGGCAACATTGTCGGTCTTCACCACAAATTTTGATCCAAGTAATGCCTCCACACCCGAAGGCAATGCACCACTGCAAGCAACTCTTTCTCTTGAACTGTGTAACGACGCTCCGCTTCAGATAACTTCCGGCTCTCATAAGCTACCAGATGTTTTTCTTGCACCAACACTCCTCCAATAGCATAGTCTGACGCATCAGTCTGCACTTCAAAAAGCTTCACCAAGTCTGGCAGGGCAAGAACAGGATGTTGTGCCACAGTAAGCTTCAATCTCTCGAATGCTTCCTGGCACTCCCTTGACCATACCCAAGCATGCTCCTTCTTAAGTAGGTCAGTCAATGGTGCTGCAGCTACTAAGTAGCCTTTAATGAACTTACGATAGTAGTTCACAAGGCCTAGGAAGGATCGCAGATCGGTGGTAGTCGTAGGTGGCTTCCACTCTTGAATAGATCGGATCTTGTCCTCCTCCATTCTCACTTGTCCTTCGCCTAACACATGGCCAAGGAAAATAATGCACTCCTGCGCAAATGAGCACTTCTCCTTCTTAACATACAATTGGTTCTCCTTTAACAGGGCTAACACATTTTGCAAATGCTCAACATGCTCCTCAAGAGTTGAGCTATACACCACGATATCATCCAAATAGATCACAACGAACTTATCCAGGAACTCATAGAATATCTGATTCATCAGTGTTGAGAAGGTAGCTAGTGCATTGGTAAGGCCGAAAGGCATCACCATGAATTCGAATGCGCCATATCTTGTCACGCAAGTCGTCTTAGGTTCGTCACCCTCCACGACGCGAACCTGATAGTAGCCTGACCACAAATCAAGCTTACTGAAGTACTTGGCTGTCCCAAGTTGGTCGAACAAATCAGCAATCAACGGGATGGGATACTTGTTCCGCACGGTCAACTTGTTTAGTGCTCGGTGATTCACGCAAAGCCTCAAACTCCCATCATGTTTGCGCTGGAAGATGATTGGTGCCCCAAATGGTGCCTTGGAAGGGCGAATGAAGCCTGACTCCAAGAGATCATCAAGTTGCTTCTGAAGTTCAGCAAGCTCCGGAGGGGCCATACGATAAGGGGCTTTAGCAGGAGGCTTAGCCTCGGGAACAAGTTCTATCTTATGATCAATTGCTCGACGAGGAGGAAGGGACTTTGGCAACTTGTCAGGCATCACGCTAGCAAACTTTGCCAACACCTCAGTCACTTCCTTCGGAACTGGATCTTGCTCTAGTTGAGACTCTTCCCTCAACGTAGCCACATAAGTCATCTCTCCCTTCTTCAACCATTTCTTAAGCTGTAGGGCCGAAAGCATCTTCTCTCCACCTTTGCTTGCCACTATAGGAATCATACATGGAGAGTCACCAAAGATACACAACGATCTCAGGTAAGACATTGGCACAGCCTTGGATTCCTACAAGAACTTCATCCCCACAATGACCTGGAAGTCATCCATGGGAATCGCTGTCAAGTTAGTCATTCCTGACCAAGCTCCTACTTCAATGGGCACCCCCTTGGCTACCCCGTGAATAGGTTTCGTTGCCGAGTTCACGACTTTGATGCGACTTGAATCTTTCTCCAGCTTCAATCCCAGTCGCTTAGCTTCTCCTTCCGCAATAAAGTTGTGAGTCGCCCCCGTATCCACCATGGCACGGGTGGCCTTCCCATTGATTTTCAACTCAACGAACATGAGCCCTTTCGACTGTGGCGCCTTCCCATCACCCTGAGTCTTAAGAGCATCAAGCAACCTGATGGCTCCTATCCTAGGCTGCTCTTCTTCATCATCATCACTCTCGGACAGCTCCTCCTGCATAGCCGAGTTACTCGCTGATGCCTACAGGGCATTGAGGGCTTGTTTATGTGGACAAACTGCTACTCGGTGTGGTCCCCCACATAGAAAGCACTACATCGGCTTGGAAAGTCGAACCCTTTGATGTTGAAGCTTTTTTGCTCGACCCAGACTTATCATTGCTATGCTTATTTCCATTCGATGGTCGAGAAGATTTGTTGTGGTTAGTGTGGGTTGAGTTCACCTTCTTCTTGTTAGGGTCACTTGTGGAGTAGTCATTCAGACGCTCTACCGCTGCTTATGCTGAAGCTAAGTCTTGAACACGTTGCCTCTGTAACTCGGTTTGTGCCCAAGATTTCAATCCCTTCCAAAAAAAAAAGTAGAACATCTTATGTTTCTCGAACATGTCCTTGATGTCTAGCATGAGGGCTGAGAACCGTTTCACATATTCACGCACTGCGCCTATCTAATACAATTGTCGCAAATTCCTCCTAGCGATGTACTCCACGTTCTCGGGCAATAATTGGGCTTTCAACTCCCTCTTCAAGTCTGCCCAAGAATCCATAACGCATCTCCCATTCTGAATGTCATCGTATCGAGTACGCCACCATAACTTAGCATCACCAAATAGATACATTGTTGCTGTTGAGACCTTGGCTTCCTCTGATTCCTGTTTCACGGCTCGAAAATACTGTTCCATGTCGAACAAGAAATTCTCAAGCTCTTTTGCATCTCCGCACCACTGTACGAGCGAGGTTCTGGCACCTTCACCCGACTATACGCCTCGGTAGGGCCATGAGGGTACGAACCAACTGCCATGGTAAGCACATTCAACCGGTTTGAGAGCTCCTCAATCTTGGCCTGGAGAGCATCCACTGTCCCCTTCACGTCCTTGGTCAAGGTCTCTACTGATCCGGCCAATTCCTGGTGTCTTTGTTCCATGTTGCATACTCGGTCATCTATTTGCACCAAGGTATGCAACATCCCATCAATCTGTGTAGTCTGGGCTTCCAACTCGTCTAGACGATCCTTGTTAGTGCGCGCTCCTGTTCCCTGTGCCATGTCTTCTAGCCTTGAATACACGGTCACGACTTTGCTCTGATACCAATTGTCATGGGCAATTTACGTTGTCAGGCAAATCCCGTGCGGCACTTGATCAATCCGTTGATCAAGTCAGCCTATTCAAACAGTTACCTAAGAAAAAAGAGTAAAACACACCACAATGCACAAGAAAGAAGCAAAGATCAATATTATTGCATAAAGGGAAAGGTTACAGGACACTATACAGGTAATGAAAATAAAAGACACTAGGGGAGCAGGTGATCAAAGATGGTGCAAAGACAACCCACTCAAGTGAACTACCACCTCCCCTACAAGGTGGATTATAAACCTTTTACAAGTTGGTAGAAGGAAACATCCTATGTGCTGGTGGAGTCATACTCCCTTATTACAAAAATGTCACTAAGACTTTGGCGACTAAACTACCCTTTTACAAGAGATAAAAAGACACACAAATAGTGCCACCACCAAGGCCATGCAAACATTGCTGGACGAATGGTCGTGACAACGGGCCCATGTGCCAGAACTATGCTCGGTCTGATCTCACCTTGTGAGTACGTAGGCAACCCTATCCGGGTTCGACCCTAGCTAATTTTCTCTTTTTCTTGGATTGGCATACTTTAAATACTTAGGCATTTTCATTAATATTGACTTTAATTTGGCTTAAATTTAGGGAGTAGGTAACCATTGTAAAATGAGGGTCCTAGGGTGCCTAACACCTTCCTAGGGACTTAATCGAACCGCTTACCCTAACTCTAATTGAGACCATTACCCTTAAATCCAATCTCGGGACCTATGCCTAAGAATGAATAGGTGGCAACTCTTAGTCAAACCAAGTGAGTAAAAATCTATGCTCAGAGCTTCAAAAGACGAGCTAAAGAAAGCTAGTGCAAAACATAGATCAGTAGGTCATCAAGTGCGCATACTAAAGAAAATAATTTTTATTTTTATTTTATGAATTACGAGAATTGTATTAAGAAAACAAGTATGTACAAAGTTTTGGGGGAATGAGGAATGTTCCTGAAACAAAGAAAAAAAAAAGTGATTATGAATCACTGAAAATTACATAATTCCAGTTATGTACCCAATCATGAGTCCGAATGTGAATTTGGGCATATGAGGCTATGAGCAGACCAACTTTGAAGGCACCACCATACAGTAGAATAAAGTTCAGGTTCCCGCAAAAAAATTCTACTACTTCTTTCCACAGATCCCAACAAATTGCTGTGGGGCAGCATACTCCACAGAATATTACCCCTATATCCGACGACTTCCTCTGGCTAGCCAAGAAAATCTCTCTTACCTCATATGGAGAAGCCCAAGAAACTCCGAATAAGGAAAAGAAGAAATTTCAGAACTGCCTGCACCCATGGGGAATGCAAGAAAAGATCATGAACATCCTCCTCTGCTTCTTTGCACATGCTACATCTATTAGGAATCATCATTCCCTGGGTCCTCAAGTGATCTACTGTCATAATGAATAAAATGAAGATTAAAGTAGTTTTCTAATTGAGTTAGTAATTTCTCATTTTCTATCTGCAGTATAATCTCGAATGGGACCATTCCCTATGGTTAAATTCTGCAAAAAGCCAAATGAATTATTAAGAAATATTTAGAAGATAAAAACAAGTAATACAATAGTTATTCAAAAATATAGTTTCAAAATACATGGAGACAGCTTGTCAGCAAAACTCGCATGACTCTAATTCCCAAATTCCCATTCAAAAGAAGCAAAGAAAGAAAAGAAAGCATAAGTTTGATTAGCAGATCCCAGAGGAGGAGAAAGAGAAACTATATGATGGAAAAAGAAAAGATTTAGGATGGAAAATCATATAGAACACTGGATATATACCGAAACAACAAACAAGAAGAAAGCGAGCGTAAAACAAAGACCAATACCATTATACCATAGAGCTTGATGTAAGTGGCAGTGTTGGTTGTGCAGCAGAGTACAACAACAAAACCAATATCATAGATAAAGTTCCAAACAACAGAATAGTGTATAAACCTTTTGTGATTTAACTAAACATGTTAATCCACCATAAAGAAGATAATAATAAACAATAACCGGAAGCCGACAGTATTTCCCAACTGATTTGGTGATTTCTTATTTCTTCTATGCGTAATAATCATAATAATGCAAGAGCAAAAGCTAGCCAAGAAGAAAAATAAATAAAATATCAGGGTAGGTATTGATTACTCGAAAATAGGTTCTGGCCCTTAAATACAATGGCTATGCATGCCAATCAACCCATACCTATTGGGAATGACCTCTAGATCAAACTCCTGATGTATCGAAAAGAAACAATAGTAGAAGACAGAGCCTTATTTAAGTCTTGCAAGAGTTTGATGACTCGGGAGAGAACCAAAAAATGGGGCTCACATGGACTCACAAGGGCGAATCAACCCAACTGCATGAAAGGGGTTGAAAACCTATAAAGGTGGCACCTTAGGGGGCTGGAAAAGCTTTTTATTTTGAGAAATCTAAATAATTTCCCATCTTACGGCTTTTGGGTATTTTTGTAATTTATGTTATTGTACAAAATTTACAGAGTTTTAGTAGATTTAGTTACTTTATTGTCTTTAGTAAGTTGTTAATAGACGTTAGTTCAAGTCTAGTGTCTTTAGTAATTAAGTTATAGGTGATTTAGAAGTTGTGTTATTTCTAAAGTCTACTTAGGTCTTAGAGCCCAATTTAGGATTAAAGACTAATCCCTTTCCCGATAAATAAAAGTGTTGCCATTGAAGCAAATTTAGTGAATATTTTGAACAAAATTCTTCAAATAATTTTCTCCTTTAAGCTCTCTAGTGCTGAACTATTGTTGAAATGTCTGCATTATTATCGGGAGAGATCGCGGCAGCAATTCCAAGAGTGTGGACTCGCTCCACACCCATCCATCTAACATACAAGGGAATTTGTTTTTGATCGGAACATATAAGGGAATTTTTACTTTGTTATCCATCCTGAATTTCATATTATCATTAGTTCATTAAATCTGAAATGTCAATTGTATCAATTTATGAAAAGGATCAATTAATAGCTGCAATTAGGGTTTCACCAAAAATCCAAAATTTTGAAATCCCAGCCACTAGGGTGTATTTGAGACATTTTATTATAGAGAAAATTGAGTTTTGTTTGGATATTTCCCGAAAATCCCTAAATTTCGACAACTCTATAAATTGGGAATATTGAAGTTGCTTTTGCTTTGATAATTGGGAATTGGATTATTATATTTTGTTTGATTGATTTGGGAAGTTTAGGTATTTGATTAAGATCATTATATTTGGGGATTTGTTTTCTAGAGCTTAATTGGTTGGTTAGGGTTAAATTCCGAACTTTAAAGAACTCTACCATATTAATTTAGGAGTCTAAAATTTCAAAATGAACCCCCTATTCTGTCCTACATCACTCAAATGGGACCATTTCCTATGCTAAGACAGGTATTGTTAATAAATTTGGAAAAAAACCAAAAACAATTCATGAAGTTATTAGAAAAAAAGTGCTAATTCAATATTTATGCAAAATATAGTTTGCAGATAAACGATGAGAGCCTGTCTGCAAAATTCCTCCAAAACAGAAAGCTTAAGTTTCCATCCACAATATGAACATACCCCTTAGCAATCCTAGCAGTACTTTTTAGAGCACGCCATGCAGTCAGTGCAGCAAAAGGAATAGCGCTCGCCTCCTACATGATGGCACAAATTTTGCAAAAATCATGTTGTATTGTCAACATAAGATGACAGAGAAAAGAAAAAGAGAAATCGGGTAAAGAAATCAACTATGTAGTTTCTACTTGCTGACTATTTAATCTCGCATCTACACATCTCTACCAATAAAACGTTTAGAGAAGAATAATGAGGGTTCTAAAATTTTATTACTAAATTGTCCTCAAAGAAAAGAAAAGAAAAATTAGTAATTTTATTACATATATATGTGTGTGTGTGTGTGTGTACAAAAAAAAAAGATATTGAACTTTCTTTAAAGAAGAAAAGAGAATTTACACATTAAAGATAAAAAGAAAGGGAATGAGCATACTCCCAAAGAAAAATGGAAAAAAGAGACGAAACCCCAGTGTCCTGAGAGCTAGCTAAAAGCCTTGAAATTGTCAAAGACATACCACATGTGTAATTGACAGTGGTTTTGGCGTAAGTTCATCTTCTGAAAGAATGGCATAGTCAGCATAAGTACCCCTCACAGCGGTTGGATGCAGTGCACCAAAAACTTCTTGCCCGACACTCAGCGACCGAACTGAACCTCCAACAGCTGCAACTTCACCACTAATATCACGGCCCAAAATCAGTGGCAGAAGTGGTTCAAATATGGAACGACCATAGCCAGATCGCATCTGAAGAAATTAGAATTTTGAAGCATTAAATAGATGCTGTACAATATCTCTGATGCATCAGTAAAGTGTTTAAAGTATAGTATAATGAGAAATAGACCTTTATGCCATACAAGAGCAGCAACCTCAGAATTAAACAAATTTACATGAAATCAACTCATAAGTGTACACCCACAAATGGATTTGCAATTTTTCCTCCACAAAAGGTCAGATCCCAAATATCATTTTTAATGATGGACTTAAACATGTCACTCGTAACCAATTGGTGCTTCCTCACTTGATCAGGTTTGATTTTGGACCACCAACAAATCAGGGTTCAAAGCTCTTGTTCAAGAAGGCTTGGGTAAAAAAAGAACCAACTTGCAAGCAGCTTACCTACCCCTCATCACCACTACCCCAAAAGAAAAACCCAGCTCCCCCAAAGGCTTCTAATAAAGTGGTTTATTACTTATTAGTCCACCATCATTCTAGTATCCAAATTCAAACTCTAAGCAATCAAGAGTCAGCCTACTTCCAATGCTATATTCTCAATGCAGTATCTAAACCCCACCAATCCACCCTGACAGGGCTGAAGAATTTCATGCTACTTCACCCTGAATTCATTTCTACTTTGAGTGAGTAATTTTATGGGTCATAAAAACAGACATCTTCAAAAGTAAGTTATATTTGACGAAATGCATTTTGTGATTATACCTTGGGCAGGGGCGGAGCCAGGGGGCAGGGAGGGGCCATGGCATGGCTCCCCCAATTTTTTAAAACTTCCCTTTGTTTTAATTATAATGTTTTAAAAAATAAATAATATCTGATACTTGTATATAGTGCTCCCCTCCCACCCCAAATTAATATGTAATTGTTGACTATGTAGAAGTTTGGCCCTTCAATTTTGTAATTTTTTTATGTGTATAAAATATATATATATATATATATATATATATATATATATATTGTTAGTTTTATTTATATAATAACTCTCTCAAAAAGGCTTGTTTTTCTTGTATACTACCATACTGGACCTTTATTGAAATGCAATATTAACCGATTTTTTTTTGATCGATAAAGCAATGCAATATATAAAAGAAGATAAGGGCTACAGGAAGAACCCCGGCAAATAACAAGAGTTTACAAGCTAGTAAAGTCAAAGACCGGGAAAAGACAAGCAGACTCCTAACCGATGTTATTAGAACCGGACCGGTCATCGAACCGGCTGAGTGGCCAGATCCTTGTTTGACCGTGTCCTTTTTTAATAAAAAAATTAAAAAAATTCATTTTTATTCCGCTATGGCCAGTTCTGACCACCGGTTCGACCGGCCGGTTCCTCCGGTTCGACCAGCCGGTCTGGTCTGGTTTTGACAACAATGCTCCTAACCCCCTAGGGAAAAAGACATATTAGTATAATAACCCCCCGCATTTCCTCCCTATTACAGTGCAGACCAGCCCACTCCAAACAATCAACCTGATGCGGTCGTAGATCCGGGAAACGGTAGAAATGACGTCCTCAAATACTCTATTATTTCTTTCTTTCCAAAACGACCAAAAGATAACTCCAGGGAGCACCTCCCAAATCTCCTCCCGCTCACCCGTGGCCAACAAGATAAGAAATTGTAGAGGGTTGATGGAAAACCCAAGCAACCCCTATACGGGAGAGGAAAAAACCCCATACCTCATGCACAACGGGGCAATGCAGAAGAAGATGGTCCACCATCTCTTCCGCTTGTAGACACATATAACATCGGTTAACCATACTCCAACCTCTATGCTGCAGGTGCTCACAAGTTAGAATTTTGTTCAATGATATAGCCCATAAAAAGAATGAGACTTTGGAAGGGATACCAGGATTCCATACAACTCTATAAGGAAATGTCACACTCAACAAAAATATATTTATCTCAAGGGCTATGCCCCCGATTTTCTTGATACATATACTTCTGCCCCCTCCCCGGATCTTGGACAAATTTTTTTTTTTATAGGTAATCAAGCCATGATATAAATAAAGCACGCAAGCGAACAACAATCTAAAACAGATCAAAGGTTCGCACAGAATATGAACCAAAGACCAAGCAAAAAGGAAATACGAAAAAGAAAGAGCATATAACAATCAAAAGTGCTAACTATGAAGAAGAAATAATATGCTACTAGAGCCTAACCACCTCTCATCCTCGAAATTCTTTTAAATGGCACACCAAGCTAATAGTAACCGCCTAGCTTTCTAGTACACACTACCCTTAGAAGAACCAATGCCATCAACACTCACTGTTTCTCTCTTTTCTAATGGACCACCCTATGATCCCTGGAAGCATTGCCTAAATCACCGATGTTGGACCCTATAAAGTGATTGAAAACCAACCTGATAAGGAACTCCGAAGGGAGCCAAAAAAGATTCAGCCGATACCCAATTAGCGAAGGAATTGACCCAAAATGACATAAGCAAAAGGACAAAGAAGAAGGAGATGATTAACTGACTCCTCCGCCTCGAGGCACATAAAACAACGATTGGTCATCTTCCACCCTCTATGTTGCAAATGGCCACATGTGAAGATCTTATTCTGTGTGGCAGTCCAGAGGAAAAAAGATACCTTAGATAGAATATCCGGATTTTATACAGCTCAATATTGAGAAATGGGATAGACCTACAATGATTGTAAAAAAGGATCTCACAGTGAACTGCCCTTTTTTGTCCTTTAACCAAGCTCTAGGGTCCCTCCTATGTAAACTCAGGTTGACACAAGCCATACAGTTGAGCATTTTAAGAAGGTCTTTTACTTCTCAATCATTTAGGTTGCGTCTAAACCTAGGAGACCAAGCTGCAAGTTCGCCGCTCCTCTAAATACAAGAAGCCATGGGTAGATTTTTGTTCAAAGCTAAATAGAAGAGATTCCCGAAGTCCCTTTGAAGAGAACTCTGCCCACACCAAATATCTTCCCAAAACTTGACCTCGGAACCGTTCCCCACCCTAAACTAAATGTGTTGGGAGAAAGTCGTGAGCACATTGAGGATGGTTTTCTATAGGCCAACCCCATATGGCCCTTTCACCACTTTAGGCTCCCAGACTGAAGCTGCTGCCCTGTATCTGCGCTCATTCTTTGGAATCTTGAAGAACCAAAATTCATTCATGTACATGAGAAACACTTGTTTACATTTTGGATTGTTTCATTTCATTTTAATCTATTTTCATTGCTAAGAGTTTCTACCTCTCACAATTGCCATGGTGTCTCCAATGAGAATCATCCAAGATTTAGTTAAATCAAAATTTTCCAGCCACACAAACTGAAATTGGAGTACTGAAATCATAAAGCTTCACATTGATTCTCCCTAATTTTCCTTATTATACTACTCCTTCATTTGAATATCCATGTAAACTTCTTGAGAATCCTTTAAAACAAATCATATTTCTGAAACAAAGTTCTCTCAATTAAATTCCTCCAATAAATTAAGAGTCCAGAGTATAATCCTCAGATGTAACAATCAAGACTCAAGAGGCCAGAAATGAAATTCCTCCAAAATTCAAAATTCCTTCAAGAAGCAAACTGGCATAACAAGAAACGAAATCAAACTAAGAAAGAAGATAGAAAAAAATTACTCGCGTATCGAGCGGGTTAACCGAAACAGCGCGAGCACGGACGAGTACTTGATGCGGCTTCAAATCAGGAACTTCAAAATTGGGATGGATTTCGAGAACATCAGGTCCGCCAAATCGCGGCAAAACCACCGCTCTGCAACTGGTAACGATGAACCTAAACCCTAGCTTCGCCATTGGAGAGCAGCACATTTTAGCATCGAGAAGTGCAGTAGCGGAGCCAAAGAATCTCCAGACCTTCATGATTTTGGAGGCCTTGGAAGCTTTTAATGCATTATTAGAAAAGAGAAATGGGAAAGAGCTGTAAGGAAGAGATAGGTTGGAGTTTCAGGACGTGTATCTCTTTCCATCCGCAGAGCTTCGTTGACACTTCGAGCTCGATCCTAATTGTTGGCATTAATTTGAGAGACTTGTGAGGACGAAGCAGCTTTGCTTTCGCTAACGTGCGCTGGGTGGCCCTGCTTAGTAACCTGCGCCATGTTGAGGCTGCTATAAACTAAAGGGGTGTCAATGGGCCGGGCAGCTAGCCCGCCTGGCCCGCTCTAGGCCTGATTATTAATTGGGTTGGGTTTGGGTTTGGGTTTGGGTTTGAAGTCTAAAGCCCATGGCCAGTTTCGGTAGGCTTCTAACCGGGCTTAGCCCAGTTAACCCGGTCCAATTAGGCCTGTTTAGTTTATAAGCAAAAAAATTGGACATAATTTTTTGCATGGGTTAGCTCGACCCGATTAATAAGCAGCCTGGCCCGGCCTGGTTCGTTTATTAATTGGGCCTAATCGGGTTTGGGCCGACCCGGCCCGTTGATGCTCCTACTGCTTTACAGTTTGGCTAGAAATGGCCCGTCATGGCAGCTTGCTAGCTCTTTGGGTGGCCCGGCAATACACATCTTTTTTTTTTTTTTCGGGTAACACAGGTATCCCAACCCTGACAAATAATGACTAATCCCTATGGATGTAAGCAATTGCCACTAGCTAACTAGCTCTTTGGGTAGCTTGGCAATACACTCTTTTTTATTTGAGCAGAAGTCCACTCCTCGGGAGAGGAGCCAACTATTACTCCTCACCCTCACAAAGCCCCTTTAACTGCCCTTGAACTCGAGTAGTTAAGAAGATTTTTTTTTTCCTTCTCAAAAACTAAGAGTAGATGCTTTAACTTTAATGTTAGTAAATCTTAACCACAGTTAAAAGAGTTAAAAAGAGACATGTGGCTAAAAAAAAGGAGTTGGAGATGCCTCCCTTCACTCCACCAGCGAGGAGGTGATTATTTTCCTTTTTTATTTGGTAAATAGTATGGTAATAGTTAGTTAATTAATCAATTTGTAGCTGCATTTGGCTGTTAGTTTGTTATTTGTTTGAGTCGAAATTCTCTAAAGTTGTAATTGAACTCCAAAGAGTTCGATTACGTCCCACTGGTCAACGCGTGCCTTTTAATACCTCTTAAATGTGGTTAAGATTCACTGACCCTTAGGATGTGTTAGTTTGAAAAGAAAGTACGTGAAAGAAGAGAAAAGAAAGTAAAAGTAAAAAAAACTTAATTTTTCTTTCAAAATAACTGTCAAAAGATGGAAGAGGGTTTGGGAGAAAGTTTGTCACTATTGAAAAAGTACAAGGAATTGAAACTATGATCCATTGTACAGTACACCGGACGCAAGAAAAGTGCGAGAAAACTCTTTTTTTTTTTTACTTTCTCGCTAAATGAACATATCCTGAGGGTTCAACCATTTAACCTTAGTTTTTAGAAGAAAAAATATCGACTCTAAAGATTAAAGTTGTTGATCAGAGTTAAAAGAACAGTTAAAGAAACTTTTGTGTGGTAACCATACTCAAGGAGTCCGGTTACAACTTGAGAGAAGCACGCAGTCTTCATTTATTTATTTTTCCGAGTTGATATCATGACCTCCACCACCCTCATCTGAGCAAGGAAGCTAGATGGCCTGCCTTCAAGGTTGATTCAAGGTATGTCTTCTGTGAGTTTTGACTCAAATTTTGTATATGAATTTTGTTGGGAAGTTGGTATGGATCTTACCCAAATCCTTGATGACTCGAAATTTTGACCTGTATTTCTGACCCTTTTTGTTTTCTCGTTGTAACCTTAGATATATAAAGAGTTTTCTTTGAAGATATGAAACAATAGATTTTTCGAGGGTTTCAGAAGAGAGTTTGTATATACCTTTTTTTTTTCCTTCCATATTCTTAGTGGATTTCTTGCGTTTTCTTTCGTGGATGTAGGCACAAGCCGAACCACATATATCTTGTCTTCCTGTGCGATTGCTTGATTTATCATTTTCTTATTTTTCTAGATTTGTCGAGCAGGTTATAACACCTTCAAGGTTAATTCAAGGTATGGACAGGGGAGAAAGCAGCATTACAAGCTAGCACGTAACCACGTTTTTTTCTTTTCAGACTTTATCTTAGGACCTTGCTCAAACAAAGGATCACACCGCTATCTTAGCTAGCCTAGAGCGCTAGGTGGCCTGCCCACAAGGTGAATTCAGGTATGGACTCAGGAAAGAGCAACAATACCATTTAGCGAGGCTAACAAGTGAACGGTGGCATGGACCATAGATGCTTGGTGGAACGTTTAGGAATTTAGAGGAGACGAATCTCGTTTAAGTTTCCCTCCTTTAGAACGGTGGAAGATGAGCTAGCTACTCTATATGGACATGGAAGCAGATCTAGGTGTTCCTATAAGGCCGGACTCGCTAAGGTCTCAATGATTGTTGGATAAACTCATGGATTTTGCATTCTCAATTGAGTTTTGCAAACAGAAAATTTGAGGCGAATGCCTTGCAGAAATGCTGTTAAGTATGTGGTGCATCTACCAAGAAGTTGCCCGAATGCATTTTAGGCGCTCCTGCTAGTTAATATCCTTGGTGGCTAATCCGCATGGGTAGCTCATTTGGTTCCGGTCTTGAGAGAGATTCTCAAAGTCTCACGTTTAACTTACCCTGTGCTTATCCGATGCCCGTGGTTTGTGAGTGACTGTGTGCATCCAAATGGACTAGTCCTTCCTTATTAGGGTTGAGACAATCTCAATTACCAATGGCTTGGGTCAAGGGCGGAGCTAGGGGAGAGGGGGCTAAATTTTTTGGCTTATAATATTAATTTTAAGAAAAAATTTACTCAAATTCATATATAGTGGCCCCCCAAACTAACTCTAGTTATTGACTGTAGGAAGTTTGGCCCCTTCAAAAAATTACAATTTTTTTTAGGTATAATATAAAAATATAAAATGTGATTAATTTTTATTTGAAACATTAATTAATTTTATATAGCAGAGTGATTAGTGGACCACACATTCGGGTAGATGGTTGAATGTCGGTCCATGCCTCCCTCTTAATACTCATTTAGCTTAATTAAATTAATGTTAATAATTTTTTTTAAAACCAATGTTAGATGGATAAACCTTAGGGTGAGCGAATCTTAACCACAGTTGGTGAGTGTTAAGAATGAGTCGTGGACCAATGAGGACGGGCATTCAGCTACATAACCAAATGCGTAGAGAGGGCATTTTATTGGACCTTTATTGGTATGTAATATTAACACTAGACCCATTTCTTAAAAAAGAAAAAAGGGGTACGCCCCAACCCCTCATGACCCATCACTCAAAAAATAAATAAATAAATCTATCGCTCCGCCCCTAACTTGGGTTGAGGCCTTGGAATAGCACTAATGTGCTAAATGCTCGGGGTGGTAAAGCAAAACATTTTGCAGTTCAAACGAATATTCTGATCATATGGTGTATAAATGACTTAGCTCATGACATCCATCGTGTACACTAATTATAGTCCATTTCCACACTTGTTATAAAATCTTCTATCACCCACCAGGGCTTTGTCCTAGTGGTAGTGTATCCCTAAGGCTGTCAATGGATCGGGTACCGATCCGAATCCGATCTGATTAGCCGGACTTTGGACCCTATATGTGATTCGTCGGATCAGATCGGTGAAATCTGATTATAATCTGATCGGATCTGAATAAAGGGTGATCCGATCCGATTATATTAACTTTTAAAATCATTTTAAATACATTTAATAGATTTTTTATACATAAAGTATTAATTTAAAAAAATGAACATTAATTAGAGTTAATTAAGGTAATATTAGATTTTTATATTATTAAAATAGATTTTTTTTTAATTAACCTTAGTCGGATCGGATCATATGGGATTCGGATCTTAAAAATATAATCGGACTCGGATTCGAATCGATTAATTTATGATCCGGCGGATCTCGGATCGGATTCGGATCTAGATAGATTCGGTCCGAATCCGACCATTGACAGCCCTACTATCCCTTGCTTTGAGTGGAGGTACCGGGTTCCATTCCCAAGAGAATGAGAGTTTGTATATGGAAGTACCGTCCACTAACTAAACAGATACTAACACCTAACCAAAGTTGCAGCCTAAACACATATCTCGAACCAAAAAAAAATACAATCTTCTATCTCTTGGAGCATCAAGAGACGAATCTTGGCCGATGTGTGGCACTTTGTGGATCATAGTGGAAGCACCGCTTTATACCTTTCGTTCCCAATCTTCTTTCACTTGTCTCGCCCACAAAAAAGGGCTCATTATGCTCTCAATCTTCATCAGCAATCTATCTTCATTCGTTTATTCTCTCAGTCTGTGTAACAATGCTACTTTGCCACGTCAATTTTAGATATGATTGCAGTGAATTTCTCAAATCATCCTCAACTTTTGTGACTCAATTTCTTTTTGTTTTTTATGTTTCTTATCTTTCATCAGATTCTTATTTAAAATATTTGAGGTCAAAAACATAAAATTTGTTCTATTATATTATTCTATTAAATATTATAATTCCAATTAAGTCAAACAATTTTTTTTACGGTATCATTTACCTCTGTCTAATAGCATTAGTCAGTGATAAATAATAATGGAAAGTGAATCACTTACAAATCATCACTCAATGAGCATGGATCCCACAAATTCTCTCATAAGAGAACCATTTGACCAAGCGACATGGTGTTTATCAAATTACTTTTTCATCAAGCGTTAAGAGGGCGAGCCACAAGGAGGTCGAATACCATTTTTTTTTGTTTTTCTTGGCAAGTCTCTATTGTATGATTTGAACCCGAGATGTGCCCTCTAATGCGGATGCCCTTAGCAACCATTTTTTAAGTAGAGGTTAAACACAATACACTCATACAGAGGTCACATGTACACACACATGGATCAACATAAGAAGGTTTAGGCTGAACACATCCCACTAAAAAGGTCGGACTCTTAATAAGAGGGAGATCCTTAGATTACTAGCCGATGGGTGAGGGTGTTTGGGCACAATGAGCCACGAAAGAAAAGGAGGAAGTGGATGGCATGGCCAACAAAATAATAGAGGAGATTAGTGATCACATGTAAAGACCTAAAAGGGTATACCCCCCCAAAACTTTGAGATTATTGTTCACAAAAATACAAGTAAGGGCCTAAAGGGTATACCCGTCACTAGAAAGTTTTGGGGGTAGAATGGTGATTCATTATAAGAGAAGGGCATAGTAGGAAACTTAAATGATGAGTATAATTCCCTTTCGCTTTTGCCGCCTCCATCTTGCTTTTCGGGTATTTGCATGGAAGGAGGAGAGAGAGAGTAGAAACTAGAAAAGCAAATCCACCTCTCTCTCTCTCTTTGCTTCAATCCTCACCTCTCCCCCAAAGCTTTCCAGTTTTCTTTAAACTTATCGGAAACTTTCAGGTATCCAAATTTAGGGTTTTGTAGCAATTTCTAGGGCTTTTTTCCCTATCTGATTTTGCATAATTGTTCACTCAACTTAGGGATCTTGGATAGGCAGTTCGATCAGGGGTTTTGATTCCATATCTTGTTTCGATTTCTTGATTCATCTACTGTTACTTGAAAATTCGTGCTATTGCAGTGATTTTTGTGTTTTTTTTTTTTTAAATTGGGTTTGGTCAAATTAGAGGAGATTTGCTTCTGGTTTGTAGGATTTGTGATTTCATGGGGAAGGGTTCGAAGAATGGTTGCAAGTCGGCGTCTCACCAGCTCTTCAAGGATAAGGCGAAGAACAGGGTGGATGATCTGCAAGGGATGTTTACAGATTTGCAATATGCGAGGAAAGCGAGTCGCTCTGGCGATGTCGCTGTTTTGGAGGAGCAAGTGCATCAGATGCTGCGCGAGTGGAAAGCTGAACTCAACGAGCCTTCTCCAGCATCTTCTTTACTTGTGAGAATCTTCTACTTATTGTTGAACCAAAAACCAAAAAATTTGCTTGAGATCTCAATGTATGATGGGTATTGCGCAGGGTGGTAGTTTCGAGAATTTCTCTGCCGATCTTTGCCGTCTGTTGCAGCGTTGCGAAGAGGAAGATGACGCAACCAGTGCGTTAGCAGAACCAGCCCTCCCGAAGCCTGAGCCTGATGTCCAAAGGCTTCAAATGAGAGATATTGTGGACTTTCCAGAGGTATATTGTTTCTTTTTTTGTGAAAATTACCCCTCCAGTCCCCCATTTGGGGGTTTTGTTTATTTTGCTATTAGCAATATATATTGGTCTGAAATCTGAATCAAATGAGGTTGATTTGTTTTCTGGACATAATTCTAGATTAGAAAACAAAAGTATATTGGATAGACAAAAGAAGAGTAGCATTCTCATTAAGAGAGTTAATCAAAAGATAAAGAAGAAAAGATTAAAAAAAACCCGTATTAAGTTGGAAATTTGAAATACAACTGCGAGTAAAAACATGTCATTTTTCCTAATTTTCTCTTAATATGCTCAGCTCTTCCATACCTTCAACTGAATCCACACTTAGTACTTTTGATCTCTTGTACCGCAGAAAGCAATCCCAAGAAAGAATATACCGTTAGCTCTCTTATAATTAATAATCTATGACTTATTTAATCTCTTCTTACACTCAACTGAGAAGCATGACATGACTATCGTGATAAATTATGCAGGATCTTGGAGGTGTAATAGGAGTATGAATTCTTAAAAAACTTTGTAGCCTCAGTCTTCTCCCATTAAACTGTTAAAGAAATGCACATTCTTGTAATGGTATGACCGTATGGTGGAGTGGCTATGGAGAGAGAAGATAAATGAGAAAGGGATAACATTTGTAGAGATTTCTGGTTACAGAAAGTCAACAGTTGAAAATGATGATTCTTTTCACTTATCAATAAAAAAAAAGTTAGTGATTCTTTTTTTTTCTTTCTTTTTTAACTTTAAGATCCGTTCTTTTGATGAGACGTATAAAGCTTGGTTCTTTACACTTCGCCATGGTAGTTGGTAGGAAATTTGAGTCACTTTGTCAAGTTTTTAAACAAGATTAATTCTTACCATCATGAGATTTCAAGTCTTACCATCTTTTATGAGATTTGAAATCATTCATTTTGCTGCATTTAAATTCTGACAGGAATTACAACCAAATAAATGAAAAGGATCGATACATCTAGTTCTCAAAAGAAACCGCATATTGTCCATTGGCAAAACTTGCAAAGTGCTGGACTTTATAAGTCACCAAAAAAGAACAGGCCCTTAGAGATTATCTCTATAAGCAAAGAAGCTTGTAATGCTATATGTTTACCCTAGAGTCCTAGACTAAGTCCTTAATTTCTAATAGCTTGCTTTTTACACTTATTCAGTATAGGAAAAGAAGCATAGTAAACTAAATGTCTAATTTTTCATTCTCTGGACTTTCCAGTGGCCATATAAATTAGGAGTGCTCTTGTAGCTGAGCTAATTCTCTATTAAGCACCCAACCTTCTGATTTGTCGTTATAATCTTAACTTCTTCATGATTTTCACTTGTATTTATGCATTACAGTCAAACATTTGACTTTTGAATAATTTATGCCTTGCACATCTGGAGTCAAACTTAACAATAGCAACCTGTTAACTGGGGTTAACATTGACTTCTTGAAGCATATTCCTGTGCCATAAACTTGTTGTTTTCGAATCATATTTGAGACTATGTTACCATTTTGTCAAGTCACTTTGTTGCAAGTTGCAATGATAATGCAACTCAGTTTTTATTTCCCCGTGTCCTGGTACCATTAACAAGTATGCTCTGCTTCTTTTCGGAGAATGGAATTGTGGAATACTACTGCAATTTTAGCTAGCCATCTGATAAATGGACCTTTTTCCATATTTATATTTAACATGTTCAAACACATGCACCTGATCAGATGGTCTAGATAAAGGAAAAGAAAATCAGAAAACATCCTAAACTTACCATTTTTACATAAAGTGGAATTCCATGTTTTATCTTTTCATATTTGTTCATGTTTTCTGATCTTCTACTGGGTCCATTTCTTACTCTTCATCGGTCTGTAATGGTTGAAGATGGATAAATGTTGACAAGCTGTGTAATTTGTTTGTCTTCAGGATTTTTTCATGAATCATGGGTCGCAAGAACACGGCTTTCATGGGGTTGATCATTACAATGGCTCCGGTTCAGGGATCCACAATACTCTAGTAAATAACTTGGAAGTGGCTACTCAGTTGGACTATAATCAATTCGATTTACATCATGACTTCGACCACAACCTTCTTATTGGTTTCAGTGGTACTGAGCAGTTTGGAGAGGATGCTATGGCCCATGCTTCTGGCTTTCTACCAAATTTCTGCCCTCCGCCTTCTGCCTTCTTAGGACCAAAATGTGCACTCTGGGATTGTCCCAGGCCTGTTCTAGGATCAGAATGGTGTCAGGATTATTGCAGTACCTTTCATGCTGCCCTGGCACAGAATGAAGGCCCGCCTGGTATGACTCCAGTTCTGCGACCTGGGGGCATTGGTCTGAAGGACGGTCCACTCTTTGCAGCTCTCAGTGCGAAGACACAGGGAAAAGATGTTGGAATTCCAGACTGTGAGGGGGCTGCAACTACAAAGTCTCCATGGAATGCTCCTGGTGAGCCTTCTTTATTTTCTTAGTTTGTTCTCTTGCATGTTCAGTTACTTGTCACTACCTTGCATATTTGGTTTGCAATATGCTTTTCTCTCCTGAGTTATAGGGCAGACAATACAATAGGATGAGAAACAGATTTTATGTGGGTTTGGTCTATCTAATCGGTTCTTTTCTAATGTTGCAGAGCTCTTTGATCTTTCAGTACTTGAGGGTGAAACAATTAGGGAATGGCTCTTTTTCGATAAGCCTCGAAGAGCTTTTGAGAGTGGGAATAGAAAGCAGAGGTCATTGCCAGACTACAGTGGACGTGGTTGGCACGAATCAAGGAAGCAGGTGATGAAGGAATTCAAAGGGCTGAAGAGATCTTACTATATGGACCCACAACCACTAAACCGCTTCGAGTGGCACCTGTACGAATACGAGATCAACAACTGCGATGTTTGTGCGTTGTATAGGTTAGAACTCAAGCTTGTTGATGAAAAGAAATCTCTTAAAGGAAAAGCAGCAAATGATCCACTTGCTGATCTGCAGAAGCAGATGGGGAGACTGACTGCTGAGTTTCCTGCAGATAACAAACGCTCTGTTAAGAGCAGGGCAAAAGTTAATTTAAATGATGGCTCTGGAAATGTCTATTCTACAACAAATCAGATGGCTCATACAAATGAAACTGTTGGTCATGGAATAGGTGCACCAAACAGTTTTCTTGTTGAGAATCCAAGTGACTATTATGGAACATAATTGAGGAGACTTTGCTCCATGCAGAAGCAAACACCATGTTATAGTCAGGTTTAAAAGTAGCCGAAGCGTTTCTGTACACAGTGGAGTTGCTGCAATTTCACAACAGATAATCAGTATTCTGCTTATGGTCTTCAAAAACTTCAAGCAAACCCCATTTTTTGTCACATGGGGCATTGTCATCTGGAAGTGCTACATTAGAGTGTCCTTGTGGATAGTGGAGCTTTCTCTAATTGCTGGCTGTATTTACTTGGTGCAGTTTCTTAACTATGGGGATAATGGTGAATGCTAACACCAGAATTGTATAGGGTGAAGGTGCAAATGTAGCAATAATCCTTTCCTTGCATCACTTGGCTATTATACCTTCAAAATGTTTATTAGGCTTGGGTACTTCTTGTGAAAGGTCTTAGCAAGAGGCTTTTCATACTGATGGTTGTAGTGTCTGTAAAACTGACCCTTTCTTAGGGCTAGTAATATATGCATGGAATTTGCTTCTGAACTTGCTACATGATCTAAAATGATCCTTTTTCTAATTTACCATGGTTGTTTTTTTAATTTAATCGGGGACGTGATTCCTTCCCATTTGTTATCATACAATATTGACTATGTTCGCTCTGCTTATCTTTTTCCTTCCTTCTCGTTATAATTTCACAAAGAGTAGGTTGTATGAATCTCTAGGGTTCTGCTTGTGAACTGCTTATTTATCTGGCTTTTGGGTGTCATCTTGTATTGAGATTAGGACAGCCTAATAGGGCTGTCAATGAGCCAAGCCAGCTCGCGAGTCAGCTTGATTTTTCTCAACGAGCTTAGCTAAATGATTGAGCTTGTTTGTTAATCAAACCGAACACAAGCAACAAACGGCTTGGCTCACTCAGTTCGGTTAATTTTACTGGACTACTTATAATATCCTAATTATACTGGTTTACACATAAAAGTTAAGAAACATAAATATGAATTTGTTTTATTGATAAGGTAAAACTTAAAAGATAACTATGTTCAGTTCCTTTTTTTTGAGAGAGAATTTGATAAGCATGTTAACTCTTTAAGGATTTTGATTTAAATTCTTTTTTTTTAAATTAGGGATATACAAGCCTAAAAAATAGGGCATCGCAAGCTGGCTTGAGCTCGATTATCTATAGATGAGTCGAGCCTAAGCAAGCATTCGAGAGCTCGAACTGAGCTCAAGGCGAGCTTGAGCTAGCATATATATGTCACAAGCAGAGCTTGTACAACACCCAGCTCGGCTCAACTCAGCTCGTTTACACCCCAGTAGTGCCTAGTGCATGAAGATATTTTATATATTTTTTAATTGGTGAAGCATGATATATATATATATATATATATATATATATATATATATATATATATTATCATTCTATCATTCTACTAATAAAAGTACAAGAAGTATGCAAAACTTTACTTGGACGTAAATAACCTTTAATGAAATATATTAACCTATAATATCTATTAAAAATATTAATAGAAGTTTAGTTTGTTTAAATCTCTATTTTGCTATTCTTATGGATAAAGGCTTTATTAGTAGAGAGTTAGAATTATACTAATCTAACTTAAATTAAATTAGAATTCTAAACTTTTCTATTCATCAATGGGAGGAGCATTCGAGAATGAAAAAGAGACGTCTTGTTACGGCAAAAAAGGTGAATAGGTTGATGCTTTGCACTCCAACTATGTCATCAGAGCAAGCCCATGCCAATGGGTTTCGCATCCCATCACGGATCAATCGTGATTGAATGGTGACAGAGTTGTTCGTACCGTTCTTATGTTCTACTTGTCAAACTCCCAAAAACTTATGAGGACTTGGGGTTTCAGTAATGAAAATGAGATAGTGTGCTTCAGAGTTTTCACCTAAAAATAACATAGTATTCTAATGGCTAGCTTGTGTTGTGAAGAAGAGATCCACAGGGAGAGGGACATGTGGGTGGTACATGTGAGTTTGCTAGGAGAGAAAAGTTTGTATATTTGAAAGGAATTAGGGCAGACCTTAAACCATGATAGAACTTATGTCTATGTTGTTAGATCCATGGCCTGAAACCCAAAGACTATAGATCCAACGGTGGGGAACTAAGGTCTACCATCATCCTGGGTCTACAATAATTTACCTAAGTACGCATATTGTTTTTTTTTTTTGCAAATAAAATCAATGTCTATCAAGTCTCAATGTAACGACCCCAAATCTCACCTTAACCAAAATAAGACATTGGGTCATCACATTTCTTAAACCTGCTTAAATCCCAAAACATATAAGACATACAAAACACGAGTCTTTAAAAATGAGAATAAAAAAATTTGATATAAAATCAAACCATCTTGCACAAGTCTATGATCAACATAAACATAACCCAGCATAAACATAATAGTCTGATACCCAACCACAAAATGATTAACTAAGCAACATCATCTAAAGTCTATTACAATTCTTTTAAACCGAAACAACTGTCTAGTAATAGGGGAAATGATCTAGCTCTCTCGCTCCCTCGAAAAAAATGATCACATTCTTCCTCTATCCCGGAAGCCTCCTCTACTCAAGGCTCGACAACTGACTCTGGCTCCACACCTGCCAAGACAACAGTCTGACTGAGTACAAAAGCATTCAGTGTATATAAAATTCAACTAACATCATAGTATCCCTGCACTTAGTTAATACCATAATCAATAGCATAATAACATAATCAGAATGTGAACGAACATGTGTGCACATACATCATATCATCACCTTGACTTATGTATTTGTGAGAAGCTTAGACTTAGGAGACAACATGCTTATGCTTATGCTTATGCTTATGCTTATGCTTATGCTTATGAGACCACGTGCTTATGAGATGTTTATGCTTGTGAGTTTTTGAACAACATAACAAAACCATACAATCCCTCATTGGGCTTATTCAGATCCCTCATCGAGCTTATTCAGATCCCTCATTGGGCTTATACAATGCTTATGTTTATGAGTCTTTAAGCAGTGTAACAATATTCATGCACTTATTCAGATTCCTCATCAGACTTATGCAATCCTACAAGGCATTTGCAATGCATATGCTTATGATCCATGTGTGTGACTTGTGAGACACTTACCTTAACACACATGTGAAATTGTGCATAAGTGTCGTAATTAATATTCAAATCGGTGATGCCTTAGATTTCAATCCTCCGCCAAGAAACTCCGTCAGGTTACATCTCCCTTATTAGAGAATTCTCAACATGACAGTTTTTCCTCTAAGCTTTGACCTTCTCTAATATCGATTACCATACAATATAATTATGACATAATTTAACATAACAATAATGTATATCACTTTATCATAATTCATATCATTTTTCATAGTAATTCCTCAAGTATCAATCTCGAAAATACTCCTTCTCCATCATATAAGCCTAACCTCCATTTGCACATGATCCACAAACCACATACACCCATAAATCCATCCACATATATTCTCATTCTCTGTCTCTTCCATTCATAATATTAAAAATCACACAATATTTCATAAAAACCTAGTTCGTATTCACAAACTCACCCCTATGCAAAATAAGCCATAATCTATATTCCATAGTCTACAATCTTACCATAAACATGATAATACTCCATTATTTCTCGCTTAATCAATCTTAAATACATATAAATTCATAATAGAGTTGAGTTGGATAGTATATCGACCTTAGGGGTCGTTCTCTTCGATCCAAAACGCTCAAAGAAGGCTTTGGGGACAATCTCTAAACCAAAGTCTTCTTCTCTGGGGCGAAATCTTCCTTCTACAAGCTTCTTCCCTTGAAAACCTAAGGTTTTCTTCTATCCTTTTAAAAATTGAGTAAAAGACCTTAAAATACTCTAAACTCCTAAAAATCTGGTCTTAACCATTTTTTAAAAACATTCCTGCATAACTTCGTTCGAATGGATTTATATTCGTTCGAACGAAAGCCAATTCATTCGAATGAAAATGAGTCTATCAAACGGAAATGGGTGCTAGATTGTGCATCCAATAGAATTTCTCTGGCATCATCCGAACGGTTTTGGATCCGTTCGAACGAAAATCCCAGAAATGCCTTATTTTTGCATTTCTTCCTTTCTTGCATCACCTACTTAGACTTCATACTTTTTAAACATTTGAAGACATAAATCAAGATTAAACACCCATCAAACCCATTCATTGACATTAAATCATAACAAACAATATAGTTTAACCATTTTACCCTTGATGAACCAAGAAAATTACATGAATGGAAATCGGGTCTCTACACTCAAGGTCATAAAACTATAAATAATACTAATTTTTATTTTAATTTGCTCTTTTTATTTATTCATTAATAATAAAAATTAATAAGTGCAAAGCACGTGCAACTTTACTATTATATATATATACACACTAATAAAAGTATAAGGAATATACCAAACTTTTATATAAACATAATTACCCTTCACCTTACTTTATTATATATATAAAAAAATTATATTAAAATATCATTTGAAGTTTTGAACTATTATAATAGAAGTATAGAACGAGGGGTTGAGCTAGTGCCCAAGACCACACCTCAAGAAGCGGATGTTATAACCTCCACAAATCCATCCCATTAGGGTCGGGTCGGGTTACCCGTTTAACCCCCCCATTGCCATCCCTAGACATGATCAACCTGATCACAGCCAATTGCAATTGAAGAGAGTTCCATTGCATATGTGATGCTTGATCATTGATTGAAGAATAATATTTTTTTGAAATTTTCATTTTCCCACTTCTTTTTTTTTCGCCAATGATAAGCATCACATATGCGATTGAACTCTCCTGTGTGATCATATCTTCCCAGCTTAATTTCCATAAATTTGAACTACACAGTACATCAGTTTCCTCCAATATCTTATTGTGTTTGAGACCATTCTTCTATTCAAATTATAATGTGCAAAACACAAACAAGCGTCAACACTTAAAAAAAAGAAATTGATGATCTATATATAACAACTACTTTTTAACACATCATTCACTATAAATCGAAGGAAGGGAAAGAAACCTTTATAGGCAAAGGTCACACAGAGAGAATGAGTTAAAATGTAACAGTTTAACTTTTCACGTGAACACACTCGAATAGAGTTACTCCAAAGTACTGGAATAATGTTTGATCAACCTACTAGAAAATTGTTTGTAGCAATATTGCAGTCAATGGTAGAGCTGTATTAAACGTGGATGCCTGACAGCCCCTTGCAGTATAGTAGGAAAGAGAGGTTGCATTTTCTAGCGCTAATCTATGGGGCTAATAATTAAACTCAAAATAGATAGTTAAATATATGCATTAAGTATATAACCATGTATAATTATTACAATGCTGATTGCTGACCATGTATTATGAAGCAGTCGAGTTCAACTCAAACTTAGCACGGTTAGAAACAGTTCGAGAAAATTATTGGGATAATAGACCCAACAGAAAAGTAAACAAACACACACAAAGAAAAACAATAAAGAGAACACAAGTGAATTTAAAGTGATTCGGCAATAACTTGCGTCCAAGATCTGATTACTTCTTTGTTTAGAAAAACCAAGAAAAATCAATACAAAAACACTCTCCTCTCATATTAAATCACAACCCATGCCTAGAGACTATTTGTACACCCCTCTCAAGTCACATTCTCAATGAACTGAAGAGGAATCCTCATCTTCTTTCCTAAACATTTTTCAAGCCCTAGAGTGTTTATCTCTTTCTATTATCTCCACACTGAAACTTTAGACCTATAAACACATATTTATAAGCCTACATCAGAGTCCTAAATAATTAGAAAGTCTTCCATTCGCGAAACTTACCAAATCCGTGGTTAAACACTCCTGTTTAGCGAAAACCGGTTCACTGCCTTGAATGCCTTAGGGGTCGTTTGGCATCAATTCTGGTGATTCTCTCATTCTGAAAAAGAATTAATTCTTATAGGTTTTTTTTCTTATAATCAATTTTGTACTGTGAATGTATTTGGTAACTGTCAGTTAGAATCAATTATGAAGAAAATAAATAACAGAATTACATTTGGATGAAAAAAAAAGAAAAAATAATAAAAATTTAGGCACTAAATATGGTTATATCATCAACACATATAAAAGTGTCATAAATATTATTTTGTGTTTATTATGTTTCATCTATCTCATCAATTTTGATGTTTATCTCGTTTGTTTTAAGCGTGTTTCTCAAAATTGATTATGAAAAGCGACTTTTTTTTGTTCCTTAAAACATGACGATTCTTAAAATTGTTTCCTACAAATGACTTGTCAAACGCGTTTAGATTGTTTCTGTTCCCAGGATAAGAAAAATTGTTCCCAAGGAACGCTGCCAAACAAACCCTTAGCTACTGCAATTGTGATCCATGCTTTTTGACCAACAGAGATCGACCGGGTTGCAATTCCGATCAACCGACTCCCACAATTTGAGCCACACCTTCAACAAAAACCTACGTACCCAAATTTGAATAACAATCCAAAAGACCTTAAGCCAAAATTCTTAACCCCCAAAAAGGTGGGTGTTTGTTGGGGCCAACAGGTCAGGTTAGCATTTTATAAGGGTACGAGGGGGAGAGAGAGAGGATGAGTGTAAAATGTACATAGAACCCAAAGGGAAAAACTACTAATCTAGTTAGAGTGATGCCCTATGTAAAATGTGCATACAACCCACAAAGTCTCTTATATCAATTATTTTAGAGTAGTGATAGGCATACCCATGAAATCCATTTCCAAATCTAAGGCACCACCTCATTGGCGGATACCCCCCCTCTTAATGTTGAGTATTTAAGAGGGGGGCATCCACCAATGAGGTGGTGCCCTAGATTTGGAAATGGATTTCATGGGTATTTTAACTATTTCTCATTATTTTATTATATTTTGAATAGGAAAATAGTTAACGTACCCATGAAATCCATTTCTAAACCTACGGCACCACCTCATTGGTGGATGCCTCCCTCTCAAATACTCACCACCGGGGCATCCACCAATGAGGTGGTGCCTTAAGTTTGGAAATGGATTTCATGGGCATGCCTATCACTACTCTTTTGAATATGTACTTAGATAACCCAAAGTTTTCCGTTACGGTTGTTTTTATTTTACCTTACAGATGTTAATGACGTGGACAAATAATGTATATTTGTAGATTTCCTTTTTCCGCCTTAGTTGAGTTACATTTTCTAGATACTAATCTCTTAAACGATTTTGTAGACCTCTTTTTTAAAAAGTTTAAAAATAAAAAGGGGGAAGAAGATTATCAAACACTGATATGTTGTATAATATTGGATTGCATTTTATTTTGATTTAACTTAAAGCCCGTCGGAATTTCCATCATTTTGATGTGATTATGTGAATGCCCGGTTGTGATAGGCTTTTCCAAGTTGCAACTTAGGGTGTATGGATGCAACTTCAAGACGCAAGGAACTTAGTACAAAATATCTGTATTGTTGCAAAACTTCTGAAAGGAGAATGTTTTGTATTGAATCCTATATTGTTTGGTTGTACAATGGCAAAATTTTGAACATAAAAAATGATCACTTCTATTATCAGTAAGGGAAATAGTTAACTTACCCATGAAATCTAGGAATTGCCAGGGATATTATCTTAAATTTGCATTGCCTTTAATTTGTGTTATTTTGATGCTTGCCCATATTTGTAAGCTTCTTTGCAAAAATCAGTCTTAAATGAATTGTCTAGTATGTTTTCTCACATTGTAGTTGCAAACGAAGTTATGTACCAAGATAAAATGTTTGCTTCCTAAAAAACTGGCTTCCTAAACTCATCTCCCAAGAAGTTCGCTTTTGCCACGTGATTTTTAAAAAAAGACCCTGTATGTAACAAATGATGACATAGGCCAGAGTCTGTAACTTAAGATGTAAATCCTAAGCAAGTATAGTTAGATTTAAACATAAATTGTTTTCTTCTTCGTACATATGATTGATTATTTGTGCTTTTTTTTCCTTTTCTTTTCTCCCATTTTGTAGGTGAGTTGCTTGCAAGTAAATTTATTTTTACCAAGCTCTTACTCAGGCCTTGCCAAAGACCTATCCAACCTGTTGGGTGCAGAAACTAACTTCCCTACCACAAACCTATCCAATCTTTTTCTTCTCAAAACTAACATGAAGCTACACCTAGCTTACAATGAAAATTAAAAATCTTAGTTTTCATTAGAGATGAGATGGTCTTCAAAACACATATCAAACTCAAACTTTTAATCAAATTCCAACAAGAGAACACTTTATTATACACCATTCCTAACACACCCAGGCAGAGGCCTTTCTTTATATGAGCAAGCTCTTAGCATTTATCAGAACTCAGAAGGTATAGCTCCTCATCTGAGCCTTCAGTGTGACTAGGCCACATGCCTTTAACCACAGACCATTGCTGGGACATTTCAGTTCAGGATACAGCCATGCACTAAATATCACAGGTAGAGCCCACTGATAGTAATCTAGACTGGATGAATTGGTGGGCCACATGTCCCATATGGATTAAGGAGGAATTAGGGTTCATCAAGGACAATCATTTAGTATAGTCTAACTGAAGAATTAGTGAAAGAGGGAAGAACACTACTCAAGAATCAAGAATCATTCAGTACCAGTAAATACAATACCCATTAAAAAAAAGCATAGCAGCTACCCATAACAAATTCTAAACTAATTAACTATCTAAAATGACAATAATCTGTGATTCCCATAGAATCTACCCACCCTATCTATGAAACAGCAGATTCCCTCAAGTGACAATGGCTGCCAGGATCTATGAAGCAGTAAGTACACACAACAACCCTCAATTGCTCTTACTTTGTATGCTCTTCCCTAGCTACAATTTTGAACTTTCCTGTCTGTTGTTGCTGCCAAAAAAAAAAGAGATTAATAATTAGAACAATTAAATTTTAAAAATTTAATAAAAAAATAGTAAACAGAATTACCTTATTCCAGAGCTCAGTGTGAGACTTGCAGAATCCAGCAACAACTGCCCCCCTGTTCTTCCCCTCTCTGTATTCAATACAGAGTTCCTCCTTCAATCCACAGGTTACATGGAAGGCCAACGAGCACTTGGGCTCAGAACATTCAATTGCACATCCACTTGCAGAGTTACAGACATAACAAATCTCTTTCCATCTTCTGCTAGGGACCCTAGAACAATCTATGCCATCTCTACCTTCTGGGTCCCCAAAGAAAACTTCCGGCACCAGTAACGAGCACAAGATATGAGCCCAGCGACCATCCATGGTGGGTTTCATGGCTCCTCCCTTAACAGGGCAAAGACAGCAATTACATTCCTTTTTCTTCTCATCTGCTACAGATTGTCGAGAATTTGACGAAACAAGGCATCGAGAACAGAACCAGTCTCCTTCGGGGATACCCCGGATGAGAGGGTTACCGTAACAGGTGGTGTGAACCATTAGATCGCAACCATCACAGAGCACAATAGGATCTGAGGGATCCCCATCAGTGCTCTGGCATATGTTGCAGACAATCCCATCATCATCTTCTTCGTCTTCTTTGCAATCTTCACTATATTGAATGGCTTCATTTGCATCTGGGGTCTCTTTTTCTGGTTCGTTTTCTTCGGGAGATGGTTTGTATTCGACATTGAGATCGAAAGGCGAAAGGGGTGTGATCGGGTTGAGGATGGGTTGAAGAGCCCAAACCCTTTTCTTGGCAGGCAAGAACTGGGTAGTGGTGGTGGGTAGAAGTGGAGAATCCCATGATTCCTTTCTCTTCTTTGCTGGAAGTTGTAATGAGTTCATGATTTCTTCTTCTTGTTCTTGTTGCAGAAGCTTGAATCTTTTGAGTGGAGGTAGGTCATGAAATCTACTATCCATCTCTCCTCTTGTTGTGATTTCTTTTGGGAATTGGGATAGAAGATTGAGGGGAAGTTTTTGAAAGATTTTGGTGTTTGAAAGAAGTGGTGGGAAGAAATAACCCGGGAATAGGAAAACTGAGTTTCTGTTTAAATTTGGCGGGAGTAATGCTTTTACGCTTTACCCCCTTTTCCCTTTCTTTTGCTCCTATTTGAAATTTGGGTAATCTTCTCTTGAGGGTTTACCGTTTACATGTGCATGTGGGACCCACAAACTGTATTTAGGTGCTCACTTATTCTAAAACATTCTCTTAATGATATGATCACTGTCTTCAGGTTAAAGAAGATCAGACGGCTAAAATTATCTGTTGGAGGTCTTTTTTTTGTTTTCATAAAATCTTGGTGTACCGTGTATTCATTTTATTTTTATTTTTACTTACACGTCATAACCCCAATTAATTTGGTTAGTATTTGGTCTAATTAATTAGCGATTGGGCATATTAAGCACCATACTCATGCACTATTAATTAGGGGTTGAAACCTCGCTCTAAAACAATGAACGGTTTAGCAATTTAAAATTATAATTTTAGAATATGCTTATAAAATAAAGTGATATTTGCTATTTATTTTAAGGCGTGGTCTAAGCCCTTGGACCACCTGCGCGGTCCTACACTCCTATACTAGCAAAACTGTAAAGTATTTGACAATTTAATTTTGGAGTAGTAATTAGTCTACCCCCATTTGACTACATAATCAAATGTCTTCCCATTTTCATCTCTAAATGTGGTTAAGCTTAACCAACTTAAAATTAAATTTATTTTTTTTTTCAAAAACCAAGGTTAAATGAATGAACCCCAAGGGTGAGTGAATCTTAACCATAGTTAATTAGAGTTAAAAAAAAGGGGCGGGAACCATGAGGACTGCCATTTCTTTACATAGTGGAAATGCATGGCACGTTCAGCATTTTCCTTAAAAAAAAAATTGGATGAAACGAAATTTTAATCCAAGGGTAACCATACAAATGCTTGAAAGTCAGATTTTACTCATCTGTATACATCCTTAAATCCCTGATTTTAAGGGAGACTAGACCGCATTTGTGTTGGCTTACAAGATGGCTTTATTGAGTTGGCTTAAGAGACCACATCCATACGCTTGGGATGAAAAAGAAGGCTATACGAATTAAGCTCTTTTATGTATTTTACATTAATGTATATAAATTTTAGTTCATCCATTACAAAACTTCCATCTTCATATCTCAGAAAAAAATTGATTTTTGTATACCAAATTGTCTCTCCCCTTGAAATCTGTTACAGATGTAGATTAAGCAAAGAGCCCAATATGTTGTGTTTTATGAACCAATCTCACCCTCTTCCACATCCCCATTCAAGTCCGCTTCTTCCTCTTCTTCCATATTATCATCCTTCATGAACAGACCTAACCGTTCCAGGGGCTTCCCAAGGTTTCCTCCCTCCAATGCTCCTAATATGGATCCATACCCTTCACTCTCAAGGAAATGATCAGGTACTGAACACCCTCCCAGCATCTCTAGATCTTTCAGAATCGCTAGGTTCTCATCAATTTCCACCGTCTTTTCCATCTGGATGAGGGAAACGGTATGATTTAGAAGAAACTTCAATTTGACTCAGACCCTTCAATTAATTAGGAAAAAAAAACTTTGAAGCAATAACGCAAATACAACCTTCTGCAGTGCAATTCGTGCTGCTTCTCTTTCTTGCTCCCGCTGCATTTTCAATTCAGCTTCCGCCCTCATTCGTGAGGCAGCTTCAGCAGCTCTAATTTGAGCTTCAATCCTTGCCTTCTCTGTTATTTGGTTAAAGAAAATCATCAGAATGTCAGATTGGATTATGAAAAATGAGACATTCAATCTTGTATCTTGGAACTGGAATAGTTAAAGCACAGAGCACGCACATTATTTAAAATAATAAAATAAAATAAGAATAAAATAGTCAGCAGCTTGACCATGCATCAAATAACTTGCAAGCCATGGGTTACAACAACATGATCCCACAATCCGGAATATTGAACCATGTTTAACAAATGCAAACAAAATTAGAATTGTTTATGTCAACTAAGGTTCAAAAACCATGGATTCCTTCTGAGTTAGCGTTGAGTGGACTTATCACACTGCCATGTCGCCATTTTTTTGTTCAGAAACAGAAGTTATATAAATAAAGCAAAAAAAATGTTTAAGGGATTGAACAGAAGCCACGGAGTGCAAGCTTTGACTGGTAGAATTTGTAAAAGGGTTCTCCATTTACACATCCTATCAAAGAGTATGCTTAAAGACTGAAGATATTTTAATTTCCTCCCTTCGGGACACCAAACCACTAGACACATGCACCAGAACTCTAGGCACCTAAACCTATGCCCATGCATCCACGCATGCACATTACAAATTCCATGATCCTCTTAGAAAATTTTCACATGCTGCTTCGTTTTGTCCCTTTCTCCTATTTCAAGTTATAGTCAATAAGTTATGCCTGTTCGCATGTAGATTTAACATGAATTTCTGTGTTTACAGGTGTGTATAAAGTTATGTGGGTCACCTTCACACTGCATCCTTTCCAGTCTTTCCCTTTCCTGCTGCATCTTCACTGGATCCTCTTTCTCACCCTGAAGAACACCATGTAAGAACAAGTTCTAACACCAAACCACTAGACAGCGTCTAAATTACTCAATAACAATGTATGTAACGACTTGGAAGGCACATAATGAGGAATTCATTACATGGACTAGTAATGTCTTCTGTTGCGCTTTCCGGATGGTATCAGCAAAACGTCTCTTGAGAATAGCAGCACGGAGAGCCTTGCTCGGAGACAGTTGGTCGTCATAAAGAGGATTCATCCATCCTAAACCACAGAAGAGAACACTGAGAAGGTAATATCACAGAAACACTTTGATTAGAATGCCCCCACACAACAACAACATCAAGAGGGGGAAAAAACACCGCATTACAGAAAGAATTAGCAGACAAACTAACCGTCTGCAGAAGAAGAAGCAGTAGCAGGGGCTTCAAATTGTGAACTAGCACACACATTTTCTTCATCCATGGCACTTACAGCCCCTACAAATCATTCCCAATGTGATGCGAAATGGTCAGCATATCAAATACATAACTGAAAGAATCAAGCTCCCTACAAATGAGAAAAACCTCTCACCATCAGATTCTGGATCTGACTTGCTAATCTGTGCGATTGCTGTGACACTTGCCAGATGATCCTAGATTTGGACACAGCTTAATTAATAGTTATATAGCAGTATAAAACAATAACCTCAGAAGTGAATGCCTAACGTATGAAGTTAACAAGAATATAATCAGACATACTGGGTCAAAAGCACCATCAGCATGATTAAATCTCCCCAATGATCTTTCTGAAGATATATCTGAACCAAAAAAACAGGATGAAAAAGTAAATCAGGTGTCATGAGTGTGTCTACAATCTACATACATGACTACATATATATATGATATTTCATTAATTGAAGTCCAAACAATGGATTCAATAAGAGAAGAAAGGTCAACTAACCACTTGAGGAGGGTTGGGTTGAATCATTTTGACGGCTGCATCGGCAAGTAATGTTTCGACATGAACCAGTTGCGCAGGTGACAGGACTCATATGTGGCTTGGTATTGGTAGAGCCACGTGCATGTCTATTGCCTATAGGACACATCGCTAATTAGCTCCCAGTAAGAGCCATAAAGCAGAAAGTGTCAAGATTACTCTTCCACTTCATACCTTTGTCGAAATCCTTATGTAAAAAGTTGCGTCCACAACTATTTGCCATTTCAGAAGGCTCTACCTACAATACCAACAAATGCAAAATGTACATAATTCAAACAGGAGAGACTAGAGAATAATGAACAACTTGGATATTTATAATAATAAAAATAAAAAATAAAAAAAGTGGAATTAACAATAAGGTACTACAAACAGGGATGTTACTTACCTCCGCAACTCTTGCATCAAAATAGTTCCTTGTGATTCTTTTCAACTCCAACAAAGTTTCATCATTAAATGCATCAAGGTCCACTTCAATTCTTTCTTCATTTTGACTGATAAAACCAAATCTACGAAGAAAACCACGCAAGTCTGGTGGCATTTTTCCCTTCGATATTTCCAGTAGATCGTTTCTCAGCTTCTGCTTATCTTCAGATGACATTGAACTTTTTGGCAATAAACTCATGCGGGAAGCAGGTGTTTCATGACAACCTTGTCTTGTGTTGATTTTCTTCCGGCTTTCATTTGAAATTCGTCCCTGCCCAGCTATTGGGCTTTCACCACTCCATTTTGCCTCCACAGACTTCCATCTCATATTAAAGATGTTATTTAGCTTCTTCGCCATGATATGAACATTATTAGAAGGAGGATTATATAACATGGCATTGGAAAAGGTCAGCCTCACATCGGCCGCAAAGTCTTGGATACCCCAGTACATCTTTTTCTCCAGTTTGGATTTTATTGTACCAAAGTCCATGGGTTCAGAAACTATAGAGAAATAATCTGGAATGTTCAACTCCACTGGATCAACTGGTTGATTAAAAACCCAACCAGCTGGATGAGTCATCAGATTCTTCAGAATGCCAGCACACTGCTGCATCAAACCATTGTCCATTCTCGGCTTCTTCTCCTTTTGACCTTCTAACCTCCCTGGGGGTCCACGGTTGTTAGCACCCGACATAGTGATTTTCACCTTAGACTTGTCACCAATGAACATTTTAACATCATCCAAACAACGATTCATTTCATTTTGCACTTTATTCATCTCAGACTTTCTCTTTCCCTTTCCAGAAGCAGTCTGCCCACTTTCACCAGTAAATGAAACCTGCCTGTCTAATCCATAAGATCTTCTCCCACGTTCTACTTTCATTCTTTCAGTGGCAGATCTTACATTAGCAATATCCATCTTCAACTTCTTCTTCAGTGCTACCTTTTCAGCAGCAAGCATCGTCGAGAGCTGAAAGGATTCAAGAGGCGCACTGTCCAGATTTATAGACTGACTTCCAGAGACCATGACCATGAAAATCTTTGATGACAATGACACAGTGTGACCTCTTGGTTACTCCAAGCAAATAGTAAACCAATCCCAACAAAGTGGTCGAATCTAACACTTCATTGGCCCAAAGAAACCAGTGTGCAAGAACAGGAAAACAGGGCAATGAACTGCACCAAATTTTGCAATGGTAAGCACCACAAACAATCTAAAACAATACTGCATATAATCCTCCAAAAAAGAAATCTAGCAAAAAAAAAGAGAGATAAGTTCAATGTGACAACTGGAAATACTGGTTCAACCAGTTTGCTTTTCTTTTGAAACTGTACCAATTATTAAAAGAACAGTATGTGGAAATATTCACTTCTTTGAGATTCATGGCATAGTGACAATGTTCAATTTTAGTTAGACCATGGGATAGGAAAATACCATAAGTGAACAATAATCCAAGTCAACTCGGTATTTTTTTCCTTCGATCGGTAATCAAAAGATTATATTATCAAAAAAGATGTACATAAGCAACATGACAAGAAAAGAGTTTCCAAGAACATAAACTCAGGAAAGATGAGCTAAAAATAAATCAGATATCCCCCTAAACTAAAAGCAAAAACCTACCATTGCTCAACAAAAACGAAGCTCAAAACAACTCCCCCAGTTCCTCCCCTACTCACCGAATAAAACACCACTCTAAGGCAAACAGTTTGATGCGAGAGCATATACGGGATAAGGAAGAGGGAGAATCCTCAAACACCTTGTTGTTTCTCTCTTTTCATATTCTCCACAATATTGCACCATGAAGAACCCAGAAAATCGCCTCTCAGGCACTATCCAAACTTACCCAAGACCAACAAGATAAGAAATTGAAAAGGAATTACATACTCAATCCACTCCTACTCGGGAAAGGATATGTCCCCGTATCCTAAATATAATAGGGCAGTGCAAGAGCAAGTGATCCACTGTCTCTTCTGTATAGGCACATAAAAGTGATAAAACATCGATTCGCTATCCTTCACCCTCTATTTTTCAGGATATTTAAACTTACTTCTTTATCCGTGCCTTATCTTGACTATATGGGAGCCATCAAGATGAATCCTATTCCACCATTTTTTCTGATCAAGATCCAAATCTTTAGTTGAGACATGTGTTATCAAATCTTTTTTCATGATCTCCAATCATATCAATTTTGGCTTTCCACACACCGTTTTAGAACCTTCAACTTGCACCAATTCATTCATTCTCACTGGCATAGTCATAAAAAACTAAGTTTTTTTGAAGAAAAAAACCGTTTAAAATGCGCATTAATACCCTGCCATAGAAAACAGCGTTTAAAATCCGTTTTTTGAAAAAGAAAAACGTGTATTATAGTTTAAAACGAATAAGACGAAAAAAAAAACACGTTTAAAACGAATAATACAAAAAAAAAAAAAAAGGGATACTCTTGGAAAAATGTTGGCATTCCAAATGTACTTGAAGCTAAAAGGAATCATGACTTTGAAGATGGAGCACTCTCTTCTAGTGAATCTCTAGGGAACGAAAATTATGCAGCTTATACAGATATTAATGACTTTGATGATGATGCCACTTTTGAGCGATTGATGAATAAGAATAAGTGATTTTATTAATATGCGTATTATAGTCTATTTTTAATCTTGAATGTTGATGTTTTAATAAATTTTGATGCTTTGATGAAATGAATTGGATGTTAAAATGATGTTATGAATTTATTTTTGTTGATTATAGTTACTCTTTTTGTATATTATCCCACCAAATTGTTAGATATATTAATTTGTATCTTTTCTAATTTTTATAATTATTAATTTTTTCTCTATTTTTTTCCCGGAGTTTTCCCATATTTTTCCGAAATTTTTTCATTTTTTTTGTACTTGACCCTTGCCAAATTATTCCCAAACCCCGAATTTGCAACTATGCTCACCGGTGCCATCATTTCCCCCGAACATATTGAAATCATCTCAACCGACTCTTGCTTGTTTTGTCACCTATTAGAGCTTCTTCCAAGTTCTCTTTGATGCGCTCATTTCTAAATCTCTAGTCTTTTCACTCATGACGTGATTTTTTCATATAAAGTAAACATCATTAAACATTGATGCCTTATTCAGTTCTTCTACAGATTACATCATGTGGGACCTCAAATTTTCTAAAAGACTAAAAGTTTGCCCATGTCTTGACTTGATATAGCACCTATTTACAGTGGAATTTGTTAACATTATTCTATAATCATTCATTGGGACCGAGTGATTAGAAATTTAATCATAATTTTAGCTATATATCACCCAAAAGAATTTTGTCCTTTTTTAGCCTTTTAGTTTTACTCGGTAATTTTGAGATAATATTAAAGGGGCCAAATCTCAACCCCTTTTCCCAATTTATTTAATCAAAAAAGACCCCCAAACACTGTTCCTCTCTCTTGAGGCCAAAATAATCTAAATTTCACTAGACGTAGATAATGTCCTTGGGCTTGGCCCGTCTGAAGTTTCTTTCTCTCGTTGTATGAGGGTATCTTTGGCGTCTCCTAAGTAAGTGAGTGATGTCTTTCTTGGCTAGCCATAAAGTGTCTTTGGAATGAGTAACATCCTTTAGAGCATGTTGCATGCTTCAATATGTTGGAGGTTATGGAAAGAAAATAATAGTGGAGTTTTTTAAGAGTGCTGCCACGAGCACACCACTGTTTACTGACTGGACACCATTTAAAAAAATAACTTAATTTTTTTTATAGTTTGTATTTCTATGTGCACCCACACCCCAAATCCCTAAACCCGAAGTAATCTTTTCAATGTCTTCTCCTTTTCTATCCCTTCTCGTCTCCTTCTATAATCTTTCTATATGTTGTCTCCTTCTATATGCTTTGTTCTTATTTTTCATATTGATAATCCTACAGAAACAGTTGTTTCACGATAGTCACAGGGCTACCAAGGTACTCTTTCAATAAAATTGGACAAGTGGCGACTTATATGGGTGAACCCTAAGGGTGAGTGAATTTAACCACAGTTAATGGGAGTTAAAATTGACACATGGCGGCTTATATAGCCCCTTTAACTATGGTTAAGCTCAATCTACCTAAGGTTAGTATTTTTAAGGTTAATATTTTTCCTTTCTTTTTTCTTCTAAAAACCAAGGTTAGATGAAAGAACTCTAGAGGTGAGTGAAACCACAGTTAGTGAGACTTAAAAAGGGACACATGGGAGGGTGTAGAGGCGCGCAGGAAAAAGTATTTCCCTTAAAATGGTGTATAAGTAGAAATTTTATAGGTATTTTTTTTTACTCTTGATGTGCTTGTAGAATTTGTTATATTTTAATGGTGTCCAGTTAGTAAGTAATATAAATGGTGTCCAGTCAGTAAATAGTGGTGTGCTCGTAGCGTCACCCTTTTTTAATTTACTAATTCCACCATGCCCAAGCAATATCCATCTACCAAATGGTGCTTGCGATGCTGGTCCACCCATCTTCTAGAATATCAGGCATTCTTAGCCCTGATTGGGTATTTAGATAGAGTCTTGTATCTTTATGCAACCTGTGAGTCCTTTTTGTTGTTCTTTGTTGGGTAACAACCCCCCCCCCTCCCCCCTCCCCCCAGGTTCCCCTTCACCTTGTACATTCTCCTTTTATTAATACATTTTTTTTTGTTATTCATTGGAAAAAAAAATGAATGCACATTGGTGCTACTAACCACTTATCAATGTTAAATTACAAAATTTAACCTTCATTTTAGCCTTTAAGAAGCAAAGGGAATGCACACATTTTTAGTTAATGGCGTTGTTGAATTGTCCTCCCCTAATCCGAACTTAGGTCCCTTTAAAGCAATGTTGAGTGGACTTTTCTAAACGGGATAAGTGTTGACACTTTAGGATTTTCTTTTCTTTTATTCATTACTTACACATCATAAATTGGCATGCACCATAGATTGGTGTTCTAGTTTATCCTTTTAGGTTTATAGGTGGTGAAGGCAACACTATAACATTCGTCTATGCCCTTATTTATAAGTATACAATATGCATCGTAGATATGGTATCTACATGAAGAAACTAAGAATACTAAATTCTTTCAACCTGAAGAAACTTCATAAGCCTCTACAGTGGATTGCTTTACATAAATTTTCATTTATCCCAGACTAACCTCATGCTTTCCTCAACTGATTATATATTAATATATTGCAAGGACTAAGTTCATTGACTTTCACCAACATTCGAACACAGGGATCTGAAAAGGAAGATGCAGATAGCAAAGATATGATGAAATTACAACTATCAGACCATAGTCACAAAGTTGGGGTTCAGCAATTATTCGCCTACCGAAAAATTTGAAAAAAAAAAAGGTAAATTTGAAAAAAAAAATTCAGGAAATGTCGGACAATATATGAAAAAGTAATGAATAAGATTACTAATTTTGACAAAAATATAAATATATTAGATATTTATTCGGGTCTTCTTTAAAAAATCATGAATAGTTCACATTTCATTTGTGAAATTCTTTTGAAAAAGTAGGGCTTTATTTTGAAAGTTGTGAATACTTCACGAAAACTTATGAGACTTTTTGAAAAAATTGGAGAACTTTGGTTTCTCCAACAAAAGCGGAGAAAGAGCTTCTCACTTATACGGTCAAACTTAAGAGGATTTGAAGTAAGAATTAGTAGCAGGCAGTCAAGGCTGTTCTGATGAATGAGCTACAAGTGTACTATTATGAAGTATTGAGGTAATAAACAAACCCAGTTCATGTAGACACTAACTGAACCACATAAGTAAATTTTCTCTGTTTAAACCCCATAATTTAGTACTCAAGTTTTTACCGGATAATAGAAACACAGAACTGAGCGTCTAATAACAAGCTTCAAGCAATACGAAGATGGGCTTCATCAAAATCTGGTAAATTGCAGAACACTAGTACAATAACGACAAACACTACAACCTATTTAACAGACCGGATCGCTAAAAGAGAAAAAAAAAAAAAAATCAAATCACACGCCACAAAAACGAAAAACAAATCCCAGATGATAAAATTTTCAAATACCAAAAAAAAAAAAAAATTCTAAATAAGAAAAAAGAACAACCGGACAAGACATCAATCTCTGAACTAAACAAGCAACAACTGCAATCAATTACGCGACGGAAGTAATCTGATCAGTGTAAAGTAGATTAGGGCGCGAAAGTAAAAAATCTGCTTCAAAAAACAAATCCCAACACAAAAATTCTTTGAAATTGAAAAGAACAAGAAGAAATAAAAGAGAAAAAACTGATAGGATCTTCAAAAAAAAGGGGATTCGGGGTTGGGGTTTTAGGATTTAGGGCTTTGAAGGAAAGCTTACTTAGATCATTCCAACATTGCCGAGAGCTGCGATTGACTGTAACTCGATCCCTCCAAAACAACGAACTCGAAGAAGACTAGAACGGAGAGAGGGGGTTGCCCCTCCTCGTTCCTCGCCGGCTAGAGAGAGAGAGAGATAGAGAGAGAAAAGGCGGAAGGAAGCGGAGTTTTAGTAGAAGGAGGTGTTTGGAGAGTTGGAGTGGAACTAGGGTTTTTATCTTTTCGGAAATTTATTCAACATGAGTAATTCAATGAAAGGAAACAAAATAAGAGGTGCACGAGCACAACTATTTCTCTTAGATTTTTGGACGCGTTAATTTTGCCACGTTTTGCAAAGAAGCGGTGTTGCGAATACATAAGCAATTAGATTCCCTCAGGTTATAAAATGAAGAATTTGAATTTGATTATTTAGTCAATATTTATATTTAATCCGAATTTATTTTGGTTTAATTAATATTAATTTTTGAATTTAAATTTTTAATATGTATAAATGTTATAAATAATTTATATTAAAAAAACATAATATTTTATTTATTTAAAAATATATTAATATATTATACAGAATAGCATTTAAATGAGTCATGTTCATTAAAGTCT